>CM070589.1:12633365-13833365 GCA_036346355.1 Rhipidocladum racemiflorum
TTCAAATCACAATAAACAATAGCACACATAGAACCCTGTATTGTTTGATTGGGTAGAAGATTAACCATTCAAGTATATCACCGATCAGCATATCACCAATTATCATGATAAGGATAGAATAAGGATGAGAGGCATACCTGTGATGGTAGATCTAAAGAAGAGAGAATAGTAGTTAATGGTAGCATCGATAGAATCGTGAGCTCCGCCAAGGTACGCTCCATTGGTCTATTCGGTAGGACTGATGTGTGATGCCGAAACGAAACGGGCAAAGAATCAACGACGAAGTAGGACCAATCAGGATATATTGAACAACAATGATACCAGAACAATTGAGACAAATCGAAAAACAAGAAGAAATCAGCAGGGGAACGGTAGACCATCGACACGAAACACAGAAAGAAGCCATAATGAAACATTGAGCAAACATGATACAAGCACAATCGACGCGAATCGAAAACTCATACGAAATGGGTCGGGGAACGACGGTCGCCGGTTACTTAAATGGACAAAGAACCATGAATCTAGAGCCAACAAAAGCAAAAACAAGAGAGATCCAACACCGGTGAAGCACGTAAGGCAAGGGTGCCGGACCAAAAGGCACAGGATTCATCGCGTCGTGGAGGGCTCCGGAATGACGAAACCGATGAGGTGCAAAGATCCATCGGACGGGGGGGACGCAGCCTCGATCTGACGATGATGGCGAGCGCAAGCGCCGCTTGGCTGAGAGCCCAGGCGCGCTGCCATGGATGGAGGAGGAAGGCACGTTAGGTGAGGGAGGCGCGAGGCGTGGAGGGCTCGAGAAGAGCGGCTGCGGCGCGTGGGTCGAGAGGAGGAAGAGGAGGGTGAGCGTCGAGCGGCACTCGGTGGATCGAGAGGAGGGTGAGCGTCGGCTCTGAGGAAGAGGAGGATGAGCGCAGTGCACTGGATGGAGAGTTCAGCGAGGCGGAGGGGAAAGAACGGGAAGGGAAGAAGGATCGAGAAGGAAGCAAAGCTGGCACGCGGAGCGAGTGGCGGACGCGTCGAAACGCGGATAGCGTCGGAGCGCTCTAGACCTCCGGAACTTAATATAGGTATAATTCGGCAGCGTGTATACATATACGTCATGCGTGTGTATATATATATTGGTCTGAACATGTGAATGTATATATGTATTGCAGTGTTCTGATTAATTCGGTACTCCTATGTTAATTACTAGCACTCAAGCCAAAGCATACGCATTTACTTGATGAGTAGTGCCATGTGTGGCATCGCCGATCGTGACTCCTCTCTAGTCTGCCTGCACAAGCGCGTTGTCGCCGTAGCCGCCTGCGCGCCGTAGTCGCCGTCGCCACCAACTGATTCCGGCTGACTACGTTCGTCGCCGCCGTCGCTGCCTTTGACCGGCTGCGCTCGCTATCCCGCTTTGGTCATCTGGCCGATCTCTGTTTTTTTTCTCACGTCACAAATGCCCAAACCGAACCCATGTTCATCCAAGGAGTATACACATATACAAGGGGGAATAGTGTCATGCAAAAATGTTACGTAATTCATTTTTCTTCAAATTGCGAATTTTGTATTTTTCGTTAAAAATTCGTTCTATGTCCGAATCGCTTGCAACAAATTTTGTTAATTAGTAGAAATTAATACCTTTCTACAGTAATTTTTATGAATAAATTTGTACTGTTAAATTATTCGCGGTAAGTCTAAACTTACGAATTTCTAGCTCTTAAACTATACGTCCAAAAATTCCAAAATAAATTTTATAAATCTTAGAAAATACTAGACTAATTATCTGGAAGTTTTTTGTGAAATTATGAGCTAGTTTGATTTGTAGTATTTTCCGGATGTGTGTTTAATTAGTTGTTTGCTACGCGTAGACGTTTAGCTGTGCGAGGGTGCGGAAGTTGAAGACCAAGCTCAAGCCCTAGATCAAGATTATCATCTTTTTGAAGGCAAGTTGTGCTTTGACCATGTTTGACGAGTATCCATACCTCGGGTACCCCAATGCCCGGAAGGCTGGGTGGCGACCCGAGAAGGTCGGGGCCCGGAAGGCATGACCGAAGTCTCCGATATCCCGAGGAAGCGGCGGCATTTATTGCGTATCGAGCGTATTAAATGCAGGCCATAATGGTCAGAACTCCATGTAAGCGGCACAAGTCCCAAACCCCGCATTAACTACGGCCACAGCAAGCGAGTTGTGGGAGTGGTACCGCCCGTCACCGTCACCACCTTCGAGCAAGCGTAAGCTGCGGAAGACTAAGCCCATAGGGGTAGCCTTTTTTTCTTCTTTTCCAATTCTGATGTAACCCTCCTCCTCGCCTATATAAGAGGAAGGGCGAGCGTCTTGTAAGCGATTTAACAAAAAAAGGAGAATCAATACAATCCAACTCACACGAATCGAGTAGGGACGTTCACCGAACCAAGATACATCTTGTGCTCACCCGAGTCAAGCCGTTCGAGGAGAGGGAGCGTGCACCCTTCGACCTATACAAATTCACTAGCCGGTGCCCGAAACATCGGCCAGCTTGGCGCGCTGTAGGGAGCTGTGCACGCCGTCGCCGTTGCTTTCCCACTTAGCTTCCTCGACGGTCCTTTTTTCTTCGACATCGCCATGCCGATAGCGTCGATCCGCTTCGGCTCTCTCGACTTCGTCACCACCACGGCGGGACAGATAGTGATCGTCCCCGCCATGCTCCGACGCCAAACGTCCCCCGTGGACCCTGACGCCATCTCCAGCACCCTCAGTGACCTCCGGCTCGAGGCTCCCGCGCGGACCCCGAAGCCGAAGCACGCTAGAAGCTCCATCACCCCAAACGATGCGCAGGGGCATCGAATAGCGGTGGTTGCGCCCGCTGCGACCTCGCGCTTCGTAGCGATGGTCGGTCACATACCCGACGACAACCATTCGGACAACTCCTCCGGCCACGGCTCTAGCGGAGGAAGAGATAAGAACAGACCGCGCTACCGCGATCCCGACACCGCGGCAGGCGCGAACAACCCCTCCGCTACCCCGGTCACGCCGAAGACTCTCCTCCAACGTACCGAGGAGGACCACCGGACTCGCTGCCGACCTCCTCCAAGGCGGCGGCGACGTGTGAGAGGTTCGTAAAGCCGAGCTCAACAAGCTCCAAGCCGACCGAACAAAGATCTACCATAACTCTACCGCACCTAGCGGCGCGGCGTGCTCAGCGACGTCGGAGTTCACTCACCACTGGCCAAAGGGACCAACGATTCATCGCTTTTTCCACATCGCCAAAACATCGCCAGGGGCGGCAATGTTGCTCGCGGCATCCCCGAGCCTGACGATCCCGCGGCCAAGGCAACTCCACGAGAACCTCCGAGGGCTGGTGGAACGAGCAACAGACAACACGCCGCATGGCTCGAATCGCGGCGTTGGGCGCCTTCTTCGATGGCCCGCACCGCGACACTTTCCGGCCACCGGCGAAGCAAGGGCGGCATCGCTCCCCAAACAACCCCAGGCATCACGCACTCGGTGCGCCAACGCTTGGGCGATTTAACGCGACGCTCGAGCCACCCTCCAAGCACGAAGAAGGGCGAGGAAACGACCGGCCCGACAGACGCCGGCAATGGCCCGCGACGCGGACTCAGCTCGAGCTTCCCCGATGGCTCCCGGCCGCGGCATTCTCACAAGGGATTCGCAGCGCGAGGTTCCCTGCCAGGTTCCGAGCGCCGGTCAACATAGCCAAATACGCGGGGGCCACAAACCCCAGTGTGTGGCTGGAAGATTACCGGCTCGCATGCCGGGCGGGGGGAGCAACAGACGACCTTTTCGTCATCCAGTACCTCCCCATCTACTTGGCGGACTCAGCTCGAGCATGGCTCGAGTACCTGCCCGCCAACATCATCAGGGACTGGGCCGACCTCAAGCACCACTTCGTCGGTAACTTCGAGTGGCACCTCCATGCTTACCAGGGAACTCCTGGGACTGAAGGGCTGCAAACAAGACCGGGAGAACCTCCGGGACTACATCCGACGTTTCTCCCAACAGTGCAACGAGCTTCCTAACATCCGCGACGCCGATGTCGTAGGGGCATTCATCTACGGCACCACCTCCAAAACCCTGGTCCACAAGGTGGGGTGCGAAGCCCGTAACCACCAAAGAACTCTGGACATCGCCACCAACCACGCCTCGGGCGAGGCCGTAGATGTCATCTTCGACAAAGGGAAGTCGAGCGAGGGAGCGCCGAGCCAACCCCTCCTCCGACCGCCCCGACAAGCGGAAGCGCCACGGCAAACAGGTCCGCGAGGACCGCCTAGTTGCGGCCGCCGACCAGCCGGGGAAGCCGCAAAACCGGCAACCCCCCGACCATTTCGAGAAGCTGATGGAGAGTCCGTGTCCGAACCACGGATACCCCGTCAGGCACAAGTATCGGGACTGCGAAGTCCTAAAGCGCTTTCTTTCCGGAGCCCCCACGACGCCGCGGGGCAAAGGAAAGAAGCAAGACTCGCCGCCGACCGCCGAGAATAAAGGGGCAGACGCCGGTTTCCCTGAAACCGATGGGTGCCTCATGATCTTTGGCGGGCCGGCAAGCTACACCGACCGAAGGCAGCTCAAGCTCGCCTGTCGAGAGGTGTTCGCGGTGAACCCTGCCGTACCCAAATACCTTCGATGGTCAGAGTCCCCGATCACCTTTGACCGGACCGACCATCCCGACCACGTCCCGCAACCAGGGAGGTACCCGCTTGTCATCGACCCCATCGTGGGGACGGCGCGCGACCAAGGTGCTCATGGGCGGATCGGCGGCGATAGCCTCAACATCCTTACGCCGAGACCTCGACGCCACGTGGGATCCCTCGCCGAGTCTCTCGACCAAGTAGGGCGCCATTTCACGGGCGTCGTCCCCAGCGCGAAAGCCCACCCGCCGGCAGGTCGACTCGCCCATCACGCTCGGGAGCCCGGCTAACTTCCGCGATCGAAACCCTCACCTTCGAGGTCGTGGATTTTTCCTGGCTCCTACCACGCCATCTTGGGAAGACCATGCTACAGCGAAATTCATGGCGATCCCTAACTACACCTACGAAGTCAAGATGCCCGGGCCGCATGGGGTGATCATCAGAATCGCGTCTTCCAGCTTTCGCTTATAAGCTGCGAGAAAGATTGCGGCTAAGTAGTTGGCTTCGGCCGCGTCATTCGCCGAGCTCACGGGCCTCGGCCGCGGATAGTGACACAACAGTCTGCCCCCGACTCCAGCAAGTCCGGGTCAGGCTCCTTCAATCCCGCCGAGGATACGAGGGCTATCCAAGTCGACCCCGAAGATCCGACCAAGACTATTCGGGTCGGGACCACGCTTCCTGCCAAATAGGAAAGCGCGCTCGTCGATTTCCTCCGCGCCAACCGGGACATCTTCGCATGGAGGCCCTCCGACATGCCAGGAATCCCGAGGGAAGTCGCCGAGCACTCTCGGAACGTCCTGGCCTGGGTCTGCATCGCCGCCAGCTGTCAGCGCCGCTTCGACGAAGAAAAGCGCACGGCCATAGGAGAAGAAATCGCCAAGCTCTTGGCTGCAGGGTTCATCAAAGAAGTTCGCCACCCCGAGTGGTTAGCAAACCCTGTATTTGTAAAAAAGAAGACTGGGAAATGGAGAATGTGTGTCGACTACACAAGCCTCAACAAGGCATGTCCGAAAGATCCATTCCCTCTGCCCCGCATCGATCAAATGGTGGACTCCACCGCAGGGTGCGAATCCCTGTCCTTCCTGGACGCCTACTCAGGCTATCACCAGATCGCGATGAAGGAAGACGACCAACTCGCGACTTCCTTCATCACTCCGTACGGCTCGTTCTGTTACGTAACAATGCCATTTGGCCTGAAAAACGCGGGAGCTATGAAAGGACCGGGATGTCGGCCTAGAGGGGGGGTGAATAGGCGATTACAAAATTATACCCAATTTAAATTAAACTATCAGAGATAATGCGGAAGCAATTGGGATAATTAAGTTTTACAATTTAAACAATTCAGCCCGAGACAGGTAACCCGGACACTCCGGATATATTATCCGGATACTCCGGTATATCCGGATACTCCGGACTAAAATACCGGAGACTCCGGATTTCCTGGTTCGGCCAGAACAGAGAAGGACAATAAATTGAAGCGCTTCTTTGATTCTAGTGATACAAATTACTCTACTGCAATGAATCAAGTATATAAGCAAGAATAGATGCAGTAGATACAATCTAATTGATCTAATCACAAGAATCGAAAGCAAATTAAGCGGATGAGCAAAAGAGGAAACCGAAGTAAGGAAGGAGACACAAAGATTTTATCCCGAAGTTCGGATCCTTGAGGGGATCCTACGTCTCCGTTGAGGCGACTCGGTCACACTTGAGCCGGGGTCTCTTTCAACCCTCTGCCTCCCGGTGTTGCACAATGCACTCGCCGGTCTTCACTTCTTTAATTCCTTTCCTTGCGGAGGCGGAATCGGACCTTCACAAACCTTCGATGGCCTTCCACACAAAGCTTGGAAGCTCACCGGCAACTCCTAGCCGTCTAGGAGACCTCAACCTCCAAGAGCAACAAATGCTCCCGAAGAACTCACTTAGAGTCCACCTCAAGTGCTCAACACACTAATCACACTCAATCCGGTCACTACCCACTCTCACACCCAAACCTTCACTCAAAAGGGATCACTAAGATCTAGGGTTAGAGGGGCTTTTGGGAGCTCAAGATTGTCGGGACCCGAATTTGCAAATCCGGACCCTCTGTGTATTCAGCACTAGTCCAGGAACGCGCTAGTGCACACAGTCTTAACATCGGTAAATATCACAATCATACCACTCGATACTAATAAAGTACTTTAATTAAATAGTCAAACTGGTTACTCGACCTTATGGTCAAGTTACAAATGTACGCCTCGCAGGGCGAAACTTATTTAAAAGAGAAATAATAGCAGCGGAAAATAAGATAACTTCGTGGCGCCATCCAGTATACCATAGGCAACTGACTGGGCTCGCTCCCTAAGTAGACGGTTCCTCTTGGAGCTCCTCCTCCAAAGCTGGTGTAGTCTCCTCTTCAACTGGTGTTGTAGTGTGGCAAGGGTGAGTACTTGGTACTCAACAAGTCATGCACAGAATGCAAGCTAATATACTATATGCATGGCTTGATACAAAGGAATAGCTCAAGGTATATTTGCAGTAAAACAGCATTTGACAAGTAACATAAGTAGATTCGAAAGCAGTAGAAACAAGTATAGCATAAATAACTTTTCAAGGAGTTTAATAAACATCTTTCCCATCCTAATCCACATTTCCGTCAACATCACTATTAATCCAACCCAACCTTTCAAATCCAAGTTATTTTCAGAAAATCTAACCCTTGACTGTAATTCCCGAGCGATGTCCAATACCGCGGACACGGCTATTCGAATAGATTCTACACTCTGCAGAGGTTATGCACTTTACCCACAAGATCTGATCAAACACCACAAAGGCGAGTTCCCGTAACAAAGTCTTTCGGAAACTTCTAACAATACAAGTGGTCCTCCCCGGTTGTTGCGCACTAACCCTTCCCTTAGCTAAGGCGAAGTTTAGGCCAACCGAGCGTTAGATGGGTACCTGGCCTCAGCCCCGGTAAGCTCCCCCGTACAACTTACACAAAGGGTGTAGTTGACCTCCTGAGGTCCCACAGGTACGTTATTAGCAACTTAGTCAACTAGGTCCGTCCCATTACAGACATGTGGTTGCACGTTAGACCCAGTTCAAAGGCTTGCAAGGTGAAGTCCTTAGGGTGACCAGGGCAAGACTACCCGAAGAACCAAACCAACATTCCCAATGCCACAACTGGCCCACCTGATCATTCTTGCCACATGCCTCGGTCGAAAACTATTTATCAAACCCCAGTTGATTACCATGCACCACGTGCCATTAACATCACATGATACCTTTCCAAAACAGGTTCAATATATCATTAAGTCAATATTAACATTTGATTGTCCAAAATCATGTCATGAGCACGTAGCAGGTCTAAGCAGTATACTACAACGATCTACAAACCCATGTGGGCAATTTAGTAATGTCCAACTAGTAATCCACACTAGGGTGACAATGGGTCATGGCACATACTTAAGTAATCAAGGTGTCATACAGCAATTTGGCATTTATCTAATTTCCCATATTTAAATAAAGTATTTTCTAATTGAACTAGCATGCAATAATTTGAACCAAAATAGATTTCAAAATGGGATCAGCATGGTCAAAGCACAACTTGCCTTCAAAAAGTACTTGTTCTTGGTCTTGAGTTGGATCCTGAGTCAACACTTCTCCTTCGAATCCTTCAGGCACCTCAACGTCTACTCGTAACGCGTGCAAATAGCAATACACGAATAAACAATAGGCAAAAAGTATCCAAACATCCAAATAAAATCCATAAATAGAAAGAACATAATTTTATGAATTTTTAGAAACTGGAATAAATCAAATTAGTTAAAATGCAAAAGTTATGATTATTTAAAGTGTAAATAATCAATTAAATAATATTACAGAGAAAAACTTTAATCCAAAAATTAAATAAAATTCATAATTAGGTATATCTTAATTTTATACAAATTTAGAAATTTGAATCACTCAAATCGGAGTTGAAACGCAAAAGTTATAAGCGTTTGAAGTTTGAAACAAAATGCAAAATCATTATTTCCGAATTAATAAATCATTTTCTTTTGGAAATTAATTATTGCGCCACCTGGACACGTGGCAGCCTCGATTGGGCGGTGGCGTCGGCCGATCCATGGACTCGGCCCACGCCGGCTCGGGTCTCACCGTGGACCGGTCCATGGCTCACGTGAGGCGGACAGTGGGACCACTCGGGTGGCGTCATTGGCGACGGCGCAGGCTCGACCACGGAGTCGACAGGTGGGACTCCACCGATGACGTCATGGGTGACGCCACGGTCTTTGTCGGCCGACACGCTGGGCCCGGGCGCGCGGTCGCTGACGACGCTGCACGCCGCGCGTGGCGCGCGCGCTCGCCTTGACACGTGGCGCGATCGTGTCCGTTGATTTGAAAATCAACGGCCGTAATTAGATCCAGGGTTAACACGTTGAAAACTACACGGTGATCGTGGGCCGTTCGATCTAGATCGGACGGTCTAGATCTAACCCTACGCTAACGCTACTACGGCACGTGGTGATCGTGGGCCGTTGGATCTAGATCCAACGGTTGAGATTGGATCTGGGATTTGGAACGGGATCTCACCGGCGGGTGACGTGGCGAGATCTGGGGCGTCGGATGTTGATCGGACGGTGGCGGTGCTCGCGGGGCGGTGATGGCGTGGCGGCGCGGTGGCCGTCTTGGGGCAACGACGACCTAGGCACGGCGTTGCGGGGCTCCTCTGAGGTGAGTTGGACGCCGACGCTGCGGCGTCGTGGCCTCCGATTCGGATCTGGGCACAACGGGCGGAGGGCAGCGGAGATGGCGATAATCGGCAAAGAACCACGGCGGAGGAAGAGGCAACTCCGGCGAAGCTCTAGCGGCGCGCTTACGGCGGCTTTCGAGCGGCGAGTTGGGGCTAAGGGTGCGACGGAAGTTCAGGTCACGACACGGAAGACGGCGCGACAAATAGGTTCGCCGTCCGTGCTCTGCTGAAAACCGAGGCCTACCCACGGGCGACGGCGGAGTCCGCGAGGACTCCTGATCGGGCTCGTGGCTCATCGTGAGCCGTTGGATCCGCATCCAACTGGCCACGTGAGTTGGGTTCGGGTCCGGTTCGGCCGAGTGGGTTCGGCTTGACTACGTGGCTCGGGTCGGACTCGAACTCGAGTCTGACTCGGGCTCGGTCGGATGAACAGTGCAAACCCGGTTTGGATTTTCCAGCGATTTAATATTTAAAATAATTCCCAATAATTCATTTAATTCATTAAAAATAGCAAAAGACTTAGAAAAAATTCCAGAAAAATTATGGAAAATACTTTGGGGCATTTTGGACTCAAATAAAATATTTCCAACAAAACTTTATTTGCCAAGTTAAATTCTTTAATTATTTTAAAATGGAATAAATTCAAATAAATTCCAGGAAATTCCAAAAATTCACCAAAGTGCCAAATCACACAATAATTTAAGAAAAGCAAAATTTTGGGGTGTTACAAAGATCACTAAGAAGAACACCTCAAAGCACCAAGGAAACTATCTCCCAACCATCCACTCTTCAAATCAATCCTCAATCCAAACTCCTCTCTCCACCACCCAACCCTTCACAAAAGGGGATCACTAAGATCTAAGGAGTAGGGAGGAGTATTGGGGGCTCAAACACTCACAAAGAACACCTCTAATACCCAGTAAAACATCCCCCAACGGCTCCTTTGAAGTGGGCAAGAAGGGGGCTTTAAATAGAGGAACCCAAAAAACTAACCGTTTGGACCGAACTGGGCAACCCGGAGACTCCGAACATTTAACCCGGACACTCCGGATCATCCGAATACGCCGGATTGTCCGGATACTCCGGATCTCCCAGGCAGCACACAGCAGCCGGACGAAAATGGGCATAACTTTTGATCCCGGACTCCGATTTCGACGAATTCGGACTTTTCGGAAAGCTAAGAACAAGGGCTACACAACTAACAAGGTCTAACTACCCAAATCCCAAAGGATAAAAATTGATATCACAAGGAATCCAAGAGAGACCTACAACCCTCACTTTCCTGCACCACCAACACTTCTATCCCTCACACCAACCCACCTACACCTAGGTGAACAAAGTGTGACTTGGGTTTCTCAACCTTAGACAAGGATAGACCACTTTGAGCACTTGAGACTTGTCTAAGTGATTTCAACGATTGCATCCCTCTTAATAGTACGGCAATCCTTAGACTCAAATTTAAACACAAAATCTAAGTCTTACACTAAGCTTTGCCGACTTCTTCCGGATGCACGGTGCATGATGACGCTTCCACAAAGATTGATGATGCCCTTCGTCTTGTCAACCTCAACGCGCTTCACCTCATGAGACTCTCGTCCTCTCGACCTTGACCTCAATCATCACCAAGACGATCCTCCATCAAGTCGAATCTGACTTAGTCCTCAATTTATTGGTGACACCGCTGTCTTGTTGACTTTGACTCACTTATCATCCTTCAAACCACTTGGTCATCATACACAGCTTTGGGACCTAATTCTTATCAAAGCACTCAAGAAACACATTAGTCCCACAAGCTCAAAAGATATGAATTAGAATTAAATGAATGAGATGAAATACAACAAGTGTTTCATATAAATAGGCATGATATCAACAGAAACACTTGACATAAGAAATGTTCTCTACTAAGTGCGGCATGATGAATATGTGATTGATCTATATGCACTTAGAGAGATAATTGCCAATAAGATGAATCATTTAAATCAAGGCAAGGATCACATACTTTGCTTAAATGAAACACATGATAGAATATACATGAATTGTACATGTGCAAATAATATTTGGAATGAGAGTAAATGATGTGATCCAATTCTAGATTAAACTTCACTAGGAGAGGTGCATTAGAAGATATACAACTAAGACATGTATGCACCAAGTCAATATGAAGCAATGAAGTTTAACTCTAGTTAACACAAGCATATTAAAAACAAAACACATAATGAACTCAAATGAATATATATATGCACAAGCAATTATGACATGAATCAATGTGCACATATGAAATCAACAAGTTACTTAGAGTTCAATATGCATTTGCTAAAGAGGAATGCAATGACAAATATGGAAGGAATACCGAGATTGCATACCTCATTTTTGCTTAACCATCCCAATTGATTTTCCTCTAAAATAGATGAGACTAATGTTCAACTAGGCAATAAACATGTTAGTCTCATAACAATATAAACATATTAGAGGTTTATCATTTGTTAAGCACTAAGTTAAGCATTTGTACAATTACATTGATTGACATTACATGCGTTTGTCATTAATCGTTTATCATTAATCACCAAAACAACATAAGTGCCTAGATGCACTTTCAAGCTACATACCAGCGATGTATGCAAACCTGCCTTTCCGACCAAATCGGCCGCAACGTCGAGGCGTACGTCGACGACATCGTTGTCAAGACCAGGAAGGCCCACGACATCATCACCGACCTGGAGGAGACTTTTGCGAACCTTCGACGGTTCCGCATCAAGCTCAACCCCGAAAAATGCGTTTTTGGGGTACCCAAGGGAAAGCTACTCGGCTTTATCGTCTCCAAGCGCGGCATCGAAGCCAGCCAAGACAAGATCTCCGCGATCTTAAGGATGGGACCGATCAGCAACCTCAAAGGGGCCCAGAGGCTGACAGGATGCCTAGCGGCCTTGAGTCGCTTCACGTCCCGCCTCGGCGGCGCGGTTTGCCTCTCTACAAACTCCCGAGGAAATCCGACCGATTCGGTTTGGACGGCGAAGCTCAGGACGCCGACGCGCTAAAGGCTCTCCCGACCTCCCCTCGATCTTTGGTCGCCCGGCACTGTAAGAACCTCTGCTGCTCTACATTTCCGCCACGACCCAGGTCGTTAGCGCGGCACTTGTCGTAGAGCGAACGGAAGAGGGACGGGTCCTCAAGGTCCAACGACCGGTCTACTTCGTCAGCGAAGTACTCTCCGAGTCCAAGGCACGGTACCCACAGATGCAGAAGATGCTCTACGCGGTTCTGATCACAAAAAGGAAGCTGGTACACTACTTCAACCAGCACCGCGTCTCCGTGGTAACTTCCCTACCACTCGGCGAGGTCATCCACAACCACGACGCCTCCGGGAGGATTGCCAAGTGGGCACTCGAGCTCAACGGACACGACATATCATATGTCCCTCGGACCACCGTAAAATCTCAAGTTCTAGCCGACTTCGTCGCCGAGTGGACCGAAGCCCAGGCACCGCCTGCTTTCGAAGACCACGAGTCTTGGGCGATGTACTTCGACGGTCCTTTACCAAAAACGGAGCCGGGGCCGGGGTCGTCATTGTTTCCCCGCTCGGAAACAAGCTCCAGTACGCCATCCGGCTGCTTTTTGACGCAACCAACAACGTCGCCGAGTACGAGGCCCTCGTTACCGGTCTTCGCATCGCCGCCGACCTCGAAGCTCTGCGGCTATACGTGCATGGCGACTCAAAACTGGTCGTCGACCAAGTCATGAAGGCCGCGGAACCTCGCGACAGTCGGATGGCAGCCTATTGTCGAGAGGTACGCAAACTGGAGCAGAAATTCAAGGGATTTGAGCTTCATCATAGCTACAGACGGAACAACGGTGAGGCTGACCATCTGACCAATCTTGCCTCTGGCAGAGGGCTGGTCCCACCGGGGATTTTCGTCCTCGACCTACACCAAGCATCCATCCGACCCGATCGTCCAGACGATCGGACGGACGACCCGCCGAAAGCACCTCCGCCAATCGACCAGCCACCAGAGGCTGAGCTGGTCGAGCCGGGCTGCAACGTCCTGATGACCAGCACCGATTGGAGGAAACCCTTCATCGATCGGCTGACCGACGGTTCCCTCCCCGACAATCCAACCGAGGCCCGCCGCCTCGCTCGACGGGCAAAGTCCTTTGTACTGGTCGGTGACGACCTCTACAGAAGGAGCCCCTCCGGGATCCTCCAGAAGTGTATTCCGGCCGACCAGGGAAGAGAACTGCTCCACGACATCCACGGCGGAGTCTGCGGACACCACGCTGGGTCGCGGAGCCTGGTCGGGAAAGCCTTCCGACAAGGCTTCATCTTGGCTAATCGCCGTGGTGACTCAACGAATCGTCGGACTGCGAAGGGTGCCAATTCTTCGCTCGGCAAACTCATCTCCCGCGCAAGCCCTCCAAACGATCCCTATTACCTGGCCCTTCGCCGTTTGGGGACTCGACCTGGTCGGGCCCTTCAAGAAAGCGCTCGGGGCTTCACCCACCCTCTTGGTTGCGATGGACAAGTTCACCAAGTGGATAGAAGCTAAGCCGATCACGACTCATCACTTGAAGACGAGGCGGCGGACTTCATCCGCAATATCGTCTACCGGTTTGGAGTCCCGAACTCCATCATCACCGACAACGGGACGCAATTCACGGGAAAGGAGTTTCTCGAGCTCTGCGACAGCTTCAACATTCGCGTGGATTGGGCAGCCGTTGCCCATCCACGGAGCAACGGCCAAGTCGAACGCGCGAACGGCATGATCCTCCAAGGGCTCAAACCGCGGATCTTCAACCAATTGAAGAAGTACGCGGGACGTTGAGCGACCGAGGTGCCTCCTGTACTTTGGAGCCTGCGGACCACCCCAACCCGATCGACCAGATTCACGCCATTCTTCTTGGCATTTGGAGCCGAGGCCATCTTACCAATCGACTTGAACTACGGCGCCCCAAGGGTTCAAGCCTTCAACGAAACCCGGGGGCTCGAGTCTCAGCAAGACGCTGTCGACCGGCTCGACGAAGCGGGGGACGTCGCCATCATCCGCTCAGCCAAGTACCAGCAGGCGCTGCGACGCTACCACGACCGCAAGATTAGAGGGCGAGCGTTCAACGTAGGCGACCTGGTTCTGCGCCAGGTTCAGTCCAACAAAGACAAGCATAAGCTCTCCCCTCCTTGGGAGGGCCCCTTCACTGTAGTAGAAGTCCTTCGACCCGGCGCTTACCGGCTCAAGGATCCCGATGGCAACATCTTGTCCAACGCCTGGAATATTGAAAAGCTAAGACGATTCTACCCTTAGTCCTTTTTTCCTTTTACCTCGTTTATTACCGCGTTCGCATTTTCTCACCGCGAGCGGACCAACCCTCGGTCGGGTCCACGCGTAGCGTTTCTGCCCGACCCTTGCCCGCTCGGGTCGGCATCCCGCCTAACCGCCGTCATTCACTTGATCGTTCGATCTTTCTCTCCCGACCCGAGTGCCACGACCCACGCCCCGACGGCTATGGTTGCGAAGTGGTATTTCGCTAAGGAGAAAAGAAACCGAGCAGGATAATGCACGGTTACTCGGGGCCAATCCGACGAACAAGGTCGGGGTACGAACGCTCGTGTTAAACCTTTTTGCCTACTTTTTGGAAAACACTGGAGCATGTCGATCCCTGGTCGGATGGTCCCCGCGGACCCGAGAACAATGATCCCGGCGCGTTTTACCAGTAAAAAACTGAAAAATAGAGAAAGGCACATACAGAACTTCCAAAAATCCGAACACCTTTATTTCTTCCGATTCAACGGCATTTACATTCTTTAGAAACGAGAAAGTCTAAAATCAAAAAGTTTATCTCATTTAAGGGTCTTCCCCGCCTCGGTGGATCTCCGGACTTATCGTCCCTCTCCAAGCGCGGCTTCGGCTTCCCGCACAATTTTCTTTGCGCAACGCCTGCCAGAACTGGTCGGGTCGCCAAGATCCGCATAGCAGGAGAGCCCGATCTGCCCGACGCGCTGCGCCGAACCGGCTGCCCCTACCCCTGTGTGACCTCTATGGTTCCCGGGGGAGCTTGGGGCCCACCACAGAGGGGTCCACCGTCGGAGAAGTGTACGGCAGCACGATCGGGGCGATCGGCAGCGCGTTCATCGGCGCAGACCTGGATGTCAAGGTGGACTCCAGGCTCCTGACGGAGAAGGCACGAGGGAACGGCGTCCTGTTCCCCAATCGCCGGCGCGCGTGACCGGCGGCTCCCTCGGCTCGGCAGCGCGCAGCCCGCCTCGCTCCCGCTCCTCCTCCTCCGCCTCCCGCTCCAGCAGCTCCCAATCGACCCCGTCGTCCGACGGGGCCGCCACTACGAGACGGCCGGCTCGTTGCTCCAACTCCTCCTCGTCCTCAGCCTCTTGTTCAAAGGCGTCCCAGTCGATCTCGTCGATCGGTGGGTTCTCGTCCTTAGAGTGGGGTTGGGAGGGCGAGGCAGCCATGGAAGCGAGTCAGTAACAGGTCTCAACGTCGCTGGATGAAGTCCCAGCGCCCATCGCCCGCCTATTTATAGGCGATCCGTAGCCAGATGAAGCGGCGCGCTGGGGGTACCCGCCAGCACTTACTGCGACCGCGCCTTTTCGAAGCTGATGGCGTGAAAGCCGAAGCATCAAAGCCGACGGTGCGGAAACCGAAGCGCCGCCAATTCTCCGCGTTGAACAAAAACGCCTCGAGAACCTCGCCAGTCGTAAGGAAAGATAAGTGAATATCTTCTTTTCCCGCACTCGTTGTTACTCCTTCAAGTGGCGCGTGGCGGTAACAACCAAACCGCCTCGCACCACTCGGGGGCTATAAGAGTCCCGTGGGTCGGTGACACGACCAATCGCCGGGTCCTCCCGAAACGGCCAAACTTTCGACCAGAAGTACTACGGCCTACGCTCCGGCGGCTACGGTTGCGAAATAGTACTTAACGGAAGAAGGAATTGCCCAAGCGGAGCGACCCACGATTGGTCGGGAACACCCCTCCCACGATCGCACTAACAGATCGACATGTTCTTGAGCGTTCTCTTGTTTCCCCAACTCCCTAACTTTGTAATGCGCACACCAACCTACGCCCGACCCCTGTGGTCCCCAAGGCAATGGATGGTAATAGTGTCCATCACAAACAAAGGGCGCAGAAAACAAGCACGAAGCAAAACCCTAACCAGTCCGCCCAAACTTTCCAAAAACACATGCCAGTTCCTTACAAACCTAGAAAGAGCAAAGAAAACTGTTTAATTTCTCTCTCTGTCACTCATTTATGGAGGACGTCGGTCGGGGAAATCTGGTCGGCAATCACCCTGGCATGCGGTTCGACTCGAAGCTCCAAGGCGTCGATTTCCTCCTCAGACCGGTTTGCAGCGACCCCGCTACTGACGGTATCCAGGTCGATACCGTCGTAGTAGGAGAGCGTACAAACCAGTACCGAGGCAGCCCCAAGAACAGCGCCGATCGCCACCGAAGCCTCCACGTGGTCGGGTACGCGGGCCAGGGCACTTTCCAGCGAGCTCGAGCCTGGTTGAGAGCCCACCGGCCCCAGCACCCGATCACGGATCTCCCGGCCGACCGATCGCAAGGACGTCAGCTCGACCTGATCCTCCTCCGGCAATTTGCTTTGCAGGGATAGGGCCCACGTCGCGCGGCGCTAACAGCTTAAATCACGCCTTGGCCGTGACCGCCTCGTCACGCGCCTCCTCCGGCACCTTCCGCGCCTCCGTGGTGCTCCCGAGGTTCTTCTGCAACTCTACAACAAGGCCAGTGGAATCGGGAAGCCACGACGAAGCAACCCAAAGATTGAGGACGCTAGAGCTAAGGCGCTTACCCGACACGGAGTCAGCCATACTGCGGAGGTCCTCCTCGGCCTGTACCCGAATCGCCCGATCGCGCTCGACCTGCCCTAAAGCAGCGTCGCGCTCGATAGCCACGTCCTGGGCAAGCTTCCCAGCCGTTTCAAGCTCCTCACGAGGCAGCGGCATTCGACTTCGGCATCCCTTCGCCGGTTTGCCTCCGCCAAGAGAGACTCAAGATCAGACACCTTCTCGTCCGAAGCCCGCTTCGCCTGGCGCTCCCCGAGCAGGGCATCTTTTGCGTCTACACTCTCTTGGCGGGCTGCCGCTTCGACTCCGCCATCGCGGTCCAAGGCACTCCGAGCCTCCGAGTAGTTCGAGCGCGGCCGATCGACTCCAACTCGTGAGGCGACCCAGCGCTCACGAACCCGGATATACCCGGACTTGAACGCCGACCGGGTCTTCAGGTTCTGAGGACAAAAGACACCCGTCAGCCCTCAACCCGACCAACAAAAAGGGTAAGCACGCAACGGTACAGGCAGATTACCTCAACTCTCCGAAGGGCCTCCCCAGAGACAACCCCCAGCCTTGCGTTGAAGGACTGGAGCGTAGCTGACAGCACCTCGCGGACCTGGTCTGCTTCGGCCGTAACCTGCTGACAGATCTCTCCGACCGCGGTCCACTCGTCCCCCTCTGCCTCATCATCCAGAACCACCGGCGACGAGCCTGGTAGGACCAGCGGTGGGATAGGAACGCAGCGGCGCCCGGCTACCGCGAGGGGTTCGATACCGCCGTCTCCTCTGCACCGCCCGACCCACCGCGGTTCGTAATCGTCTCCTCCTGCACCGCCCCGGCGACCGTCTCCGTCATCGTCTCCTCCGCAGCTTCAACCGGAAGGGAGGATCCCGGGATCGACGGCGTGACGAACCCTGGCGCCAGAACGGCGCTAACGAGAGGGGAGGGGAACGCCGAGCGGTGGGAGCTCTTCCCCGCCCGCTTCGCCCTCCGAAAGCAGATCCGGCTCGGCTCGAGCGCAAGGGTCCTCTGACCCCGGCGCGTGACTAGCTGCCTCACCATCCATCTCGGCCGCCTAACGACGATCGGCAGCTCGCCGGTTGCTCGCCGCCGACGACCGCGCACACGCGGCTACTACCGCCTTCCATTGCCCGGCAGCTCGGTGCCCCCGCCCCAATGGGGAGCACCGTGACCTCCGATCGGGTCGGCCTCGATTGATCGGCGCCCGCCGGCGGCGGCGGCGGCTCCGACCTGCGCAGAGCCACCATATGCATCGCCACCGCGACCGCCTGTATAGACCACGCACACGGCGACAAGTCGAAATGGCAAAGATAGTCCTAAAACCTGCGAGACTCACCGGTAGGCGGGAGGAGGCACTTACGCATCGAGCACTGCGGCTGCATTTTCCTCCGTCGGCCCCGGTGGGATGCGTCGGCCTCCGTTTTCCCGAACGTCCTGGGCCGCCCCACGGGCAGCTCAACAGCCCCGCAATGCCGTCACCCCGACCGCTCCACCTCGGCATCCGTGTCGGACACAAGGAACCCACCGCCGCCACCTCCGCCTCGAGCTTGGGGACGACCCGAATCGCCGGTCTGCGCCATCGGTCGTGCTCGGAGACGCCCTCGCCGCAGACCGCCTCGCCTCGCTGCTCCTTTTCCGCTTCGCCTCTCTCTCTCCTCTTTGCTGGCGGCATCTCGCGCCTCCTTGGCTAGAGGCACAGGCCCTCGCCTCTTTTTCCCCGGCAAGTCCGGTAGGAAATCATCCGTCCAAGCCCTGCGAAGAGACAGAGAGTCGGTCAAACCGGCCGGAAAAGAAAAGCAGCGAAGAGCCCATTGACATACCAAGTCGGAGCCACGACTCCGCCATTAAAGGCGGGAGCTCGAGACACCACCACGGACGCATCGCCACCCAGACGGAGAGGACCGGCGTCGACCTGCCTGAGGGAGCCTTGATTCCAGCATCCTCATGGGATCGGGCGCCCCGTGTACTCGAACATGGGCGCGCCCTTTCCGCAAGGGTGTCTGCGCCTCTCCATAAACGCGCCACGATGGCTTTGCCGTTCAAGCGCGCGCCAGACCGGATCGATCGGCGATCGATTGCACCTTCCGCCGCTCTCTCCGATCGGGACCCCAAGTCCAGCATTCTCGCCTCGTGAAGCAGGTCGAGAAACGCGAGCGCGCTGTTTTCGCGTTCGAGACATAGAGCCACTCGGAATGCCGGCCCGATTGGACTTAGGGAGCTCTGTGTCAATGTACTCCGACGCCCGATTAGAGCGCAGTACAACGCCGCGCCTCAAAAGGCGCCCAGGCTTCGCCTTGTCCTTCACGGATGGCAGGAGAAAAAGTACTTCCACAACGCCCAGTGTGGCTCTATGCCGAGAAACGCCTCGCACAACGTTATGAACACCGCGACGTGAAGCACGTCGTTCGGGTTGAGTTGATGCACCTCCACCCCGTAGTAGAAGAGGAGTCCCCGGACGAACCCGTGGAGGGGAAACCCGAGCCCGCGCTCAAAAAACCAGGCATGCGCCACGATCTCGTCGGCGTGTGGCTCAGGAACCGCCCCCGCCGCCGGAACCCGCCACCCGGAGACATCCCGTGGCGCAAGAAAACCTTTCTTCTCCAGGCCGACCGCACGGGAGGAGCGAATGGAGCACTCCTGCCACATCTTCGAAACGCTAAAACGACGGCGGCAGCAGGAAGTTGGTAAAACACCTCTCTCCCGTCTCTCTTCCTCTCTCGATCTCTCTCCCGTCGCAGGTAAAAGCAGGGGCAACCACAACTCCTCCCATCCTCCCTTATTTATGAGAAGCGGACCGGCGGGAGTCGAGCGGACGCAGGTCAAGCCAACCGCCCCACACCACGAAAAGCGGCACGTCCCGCCACCTAGCCACGTCGCTGTAAGTACGCCGGCTACCAATCCCCCACTACGCGTTAAATGCTGTCAGAAAACCGCAGGGAGAACAGGCGCCACCTCAAAAGGCGCTCCCAGTGTCCTCTCGGTCTCTACCTCCGGGTCGGCCCAGAGACGCGATCGACAACGCCAAGGGCCCACTGAGCCACCGAGGCCCCAAGGCCTCCCAGACCTCGACAGACCGCACCTGAGGCCCGCCCCTAACGCGAGGGGAGCCTTAAAAACTGATCAAAAACGACCGCTCCACCACAAAGAAAACGAGCAAGGGGTAAGGACGAGGCGAGCCCCCAGCGGGCCCCTAGTTGGGTCGGCGGACAACCCAATCGCCTTAACTCGCGTCTGGGACCATACCTCACGCTCTCCCGCGGAGCCCGTCGACGGGCGGCAGTCAGCTGCACCCTGGGTTGGCGAACGATCCAAGGTCCGATACGGGATCGAGTAAGGAAAGGTTCTTTATGGATCGCCCCCAAGTGGGGTCGGACACCCGCCGACGGATCGCCTCGCTAGGGACCCCTCGCGAGGGGCCTCTGTGTTCCACCCGGATCACTCGCTTGTAGCTCCACGAGAGCGGCGCTCAAGCCAGCGAAGGCAAGCGCGCGTCTCTCACCCCCTCCAGGTCCCACACCTGCGGACGGGGCGTAAGCGTGGGACAGACAGCGAATCTCCCCATCCACTAGCGAACTCACCAGACGATGTCCCAGGTCGGCCGTGATTCGCCCAGCTCCGGCGTAAAATGAGTCACTCTAACCTGCCCCGCTCCGACCCAGCGCAAGCGTGCCCACCTCGGCCACGACGAGGAGAACGACGCGCGGGTCCCACCGAACGAGCCGGTCGGGGCCCCAGCCCTGTTGCCCAGCCAAACGGCCATAACCCCCCAACCTGCTCTCCGACCAAATGGGGCTCGGGGCTACACTCCACGGAAGCGCTTCATGCGACCGACCGAAAGTTTCTTCCCGACCAGGCCCGGCCGGGCTTCTCAAGACGGGCAAAGCGCTAGTCGAACGACTATAACCCCAACTTTGCTCTCCGACCAGCTCGGGGCTCGAGAGCTACACCAGCCGGTGCCAGCTTCGACCCTGGTCGAAGTTTCGTCCCGACCAGCTCCGGTCGGGCTTCCCGACACGGCAAAGCATCGGCCGAACAAGGCGTGATCCCCCGACCTGCTCTCCGACCAACTCGGGGGCTCGGGGGCTACTGCCGAGTATCCATACCTCGGGTACCCCCAGCGGCCCGGAAAGGCGCGTGGGCCGACCCGAGGCGGTCGGGGCCCGAAGGCATGACCGAGTCTCCGATATCCCGAGGAAGCGGCGGCATTTATTGCGTATCGAGCGTATTAAATGCAGGCCATAATGGCCGTAACCCAGCGGCACAAGTCCCCGACCCCCGCATTAACTACGACGGCCAGCAGCAGAGCGAAGTCGGGGCGATCCGTCAGCCCGTCACCTTCGAGCAAGCGTAAGCGCGGAAGACGGAAGCCCATAGGGGTAGCCTTTTTTTTCTTCTTTTCCAATTTACAGTGTAACCCTCCTCCTCGCCTATATAAGAGGGGGAAGGGCGAGCGTGCAGAACGACGAACAAAAAAGGAGAATCAAAACAATCCAACTCACACGAACTGGAGTAGGGACGTTCAGCCCGAACCAGTATACATCTTGTGCTCACCCGAGTCAAGCCGTTCGAGGAGAGGGAGCGTGCACCCCCTTCGACCTATACAAATTCACTAGCCGGTGCCCGAAACACCGACAATGTTGTTCCTAATTTTTGAAATGTATTTTGATTTATCTTATGCATGCTATGTTGTTAAAAATGGATTAAATTAATTTGGGTTAAGTAGATAATCAACCTAACTGCTAAATCCACCCTTGATGATAATATTTGTATGCCATGTACTCCTTGTCACCTTAGGTTGGGTTAAAATAGTTGGATGATAATATTGTGCCAACACGGGAAGCTAGACCGTGACTAGTTGCTTAGTCTTGCTTACACGTGAAACCTGTTTCAAATAGCAAAAGAATATTGACTAATGATATATGGAACGAATTTTGGAAAGGTTGTAATACAGCCACGTGATGATGTGAAGTGTAGGTACCTTGTGGTTCTACATGGTAATTGATATTATTTTTGGCATATGTTGCACAATAATCAAACTGGGATGGGAAAAGATTTAGACTGGGGCAAGTGGCAAGATAGCTTCGTGCCAGGTGGGCCTTCGTGGCAATGGGATGAGTGATGTGAGGGCATTGTGCCAAAACTTGAGAGAAGGATGTCTTGCCCCGGACAGTTAAGGACTTCACCTCTGTCGGGACACCGAATTTGCAAATCCGGACCCTCTGTGTATTCAGCACTAGTCCAGGAACGCGCTAGTGCACACAGTCTTAACATCGGTAAATATCACAATCATACCACTCGATACTAATAAAGTACTTTAATTAAATAGTCAAACTGTTACTCGACCTTATGGTCAAGTTACAAATATACGCCACACAGTAGAAACTTATTAAGAGAGAAATAATAGCAGCGGAAAATAAGATAACATCGTGGCGCCATCCAAAGATACCACAGTCAACCTGACCGGCTCGCTCCCTAAGTAGACGGTTCCTCGTGGATCTCCTCCTCCAAAGCTGGTGTAGTCTCCTCTTCAACTGGTGTTGTATTGTGGCAAGGGTGAGTACTTGGTACTCAGCAAGTCATGCACAGAATGCAAGCTAATATACTATATGCATGGCTTGATACAAAGGAATAGCTCAAGGTATATTTGCAGTAAACAGCATTTGACAAGTATCATAAGTAGATTCAAAAGCAGTAGTAACAAGTAAAGCATAATTAACTTTTTCAAGGAGTTTAGTAAACATCTTTTCCCATCCTAATCCACGTTTCCATCAACATCATTATTAATCCAAACCAACCTTTCAAATCCAAGTTATTTTTCAATAAAGTCTAACCCTTGACTGTAATCCCCGAGCGATGTCCAATACCGCGGGCTCGGCTATTCGAATAGATTGTACACTCTGCAGAGGTTATGCACTTTACCCACACGATACAGTCAAACACCACAAAGGCGAGTTCCCGTAACAAAGCCTTTCGGAAGCCTCAAACAACACAGGTGGTCCTCTCCGGTTCGTGCTCTACACCATCCCTTCCCTTAACCAAGGCGAAGTATGGGACCAACACACCGTTAGATGGGTATCTGGCCACAGCCACGATACGCTCCCCCGTACAATCACACAAACGGTGTAATTGACACCCTGAGGCTCCACAAGTGAGTCCTTTAGCAACTTAGTCAACTAGGGCCGTCCCATTCCAGCCATGTGGTTGCAAGTATGACTCAGTTCAAAGGCTTGCAAGGTTAAGTCCTTAGAGTGACCAGGGCAAGACTACCCGAAAAACCAAATCAACCTTCCCGGTGCCACACCTGGCCCACCCGATCATTCATGCCACATGCCCCGGTCGAAATCTATTTATCAAAACCCAGTTGTTTACCATGCACCACGTGCCATCAACATCACATGATACCTTTCCAAAACAGGTTCAATATATCATTAAGTCAATATTAACATTTGATTGTCCAAAATCATGTCATGAGCACGTAGCAGGTCTAAGCAATGTACTACAACGGTCTAAAACCCATGTTGGCAATTTAATTATGTCCAACTAGTAAACCACAACTAGGGTGACAAGGGGTCATGGCACATATTTAATTAGTCAAGGTGTCATACAGCAATTTGGCATTTATCTAATCCCCATATTTAAATAAAGTATTTTTCTAATTAAACTAGCATGCAATAAGTTAAATCAAAATAGGTTTCAAAATAGGATCAACAAGGTCAAAGCATAACTTGCCTTCAAAAAGTACTTGTTCTTGGTCTTGAGTTGGATCCTGAGTCAACACTTCTCCTTCGAATCCTTCCGGCACTTCAACGTCTACTCGTTACGCGTGCAAATAGCAACAAATGAATAAAACAGTTGACAAAAAGTGTCCAAACATCCAAATAAAATCCATAAACAGAGAGAACATAATTTTCTGGATTTTTAGGAACTGGAATCGTTCAAATCGGAGTTAAAATGCAAAAGTTATGATTTATTAAAGCTTAAATAATCAATTGAATAATATTACAGAGAAAAACTTTAGTCCAAAAATTAAATAAAATTCATATTTGAATAGATCTGAATTTTATACAAATTTAGAAATTTGAATCACTCAAATCGGAGTTGAAACGCAAAAGTTATAAGCGTTTGAAGTTTTGAAATTCAAATCAATTATTTATCCGAATTATTAAATCATTTTCTTTTTCGGAAAATCAATTATTGCGTCAGCTTGGACACGTGTCAGCTTCTGATTGGGCGGCTGACGTCAGCCGGTCCATGGACGTGGTCCAAGGTTTGGCTTGGTCCACCGTGGACTCGGTCCACGGCTCCTTGTGTCACTGACATGTGGGACCACCGGGTAGCGTCACTGCGGCGTCGTGAGGCTCACCACGGCCGACAGTGGGACCGGTCAGGACGCGTCATTGCTGACATCAGCGCTGACCGCGGCGGTCAGGCTTGCCGACACGTGGCGCAATCTCGGCTGTTGATTTGAAATTCAACGGCCCAGATTAGATCTGAGTCTCACGCGTTTGGGTTAACGCGTTTGATCTGGACCGTTGGATCTAGATCCAACGCCGAGATTGGATCTCGGATTTTTGACGGATCTCACCGCGGGTTACGTGGCGTGATCTTGGACCGTCGATGGAGATCCAACGGCTCACTGGCCATCGCGGATGACGATGGCGACACGCGGAGCAGGGCCACCGGAGACTTAACGACGACGAGCCCGACGGCACCGGGTCTCTCCGGGCGAGTGAGAGGTACCGCAGTGCGCCTTGGCTTGGGGTCTCGGCCAGGCTCACCATGGCGAAGACGGCGAACTGGCGGAATGAAGCAACAAATCATGCGGCGGAGAGAGAGGACTCGGCGAGCAATTGCGATGTGACGGCGGCGGATAGGGCTCGGGAGTTGGGGAAAACGATGCGCGCAGGTCGCGAACCTCGGCAACGATCCACGCTTAAATACCTGCGCGAACGCCGAGATTCGCCGGTTTCAGCATGGCGGAGCCAGACGGGCGGCGGAGTCCGCTTCAACACGGTGAGATGACGTGGGCGCACGAGGGCCGCCCACGTGGCGCGATCGACGGCCGAGATTGGCTCGGCGCGGCGATTGCCTAGCGGATTGATCCCGACCGTTGGATCTTGATCCAACTGTTGGATCCGATCCGAGTTGGAGTTGGTTCTTGGTCGAAATTCCGGTGGCCACTCTGGTCGGACTCGAGTCCGACTTCGGTTCCGACTTTCGGTCGGATGAACGATTTCGACCCGATTGATTTTCCAGCGATTTAATATTTGAAATAATTTCCAGAAATTCATTTAATTCATTAAAAATAGCAAAATACTCGAAAAAAATTCGGAAAAATTCGGAAAATATTTTAGGGTATTTGGGACTCAAATAAAATATTTCCAACAAAATTTTATTTGCAAAGTTTAATTCTTTAATTATTTCAAAATGGAATAAATTCAAATAAATTCCAAATAAATCCAAATAAATTCCAGAAAATTCCAAAAATTCACCAAAGTGCAAAATAATATTTAATTTCATGAAAAGCAAAAATTGGGGTGTTACAAACCTCCCCCCCTTAATAGAATCTCGTCCCCGAGATTCAGGGCTTACTAAAGAATAGGTTTGGAAACTCTTTCCTCAAATCCTCTTCGCGCTCCCAAGTTGCTTCACTCTCCGCGTGGTTGCTCCACTGAACTCTACAGATTCGGGTTGACTTGTTCCTAGTCTCTCGATCCATGGTGTCCAGAACCTTCACGGGATGCTCCTTGTAAGTCAGATCTTCTTGTAGCTCAATTGACTCCAAGGGCGTTTGCTCATCCGGCACTCGAAGACACTTTTTTAGCTGGGACACATGGAACACGTCATGTACTCCTGCTAACGACTGCGGCAACTCTAGCTGGTAGGCAACTTCGCCTCTGCGGCTCAAAATCTTAAATGGTCCAACATAACAGGGTGCGAGTTTCCCTTTGGCATGGAACCTCTTGACTCCCCTGAGAGGCGTAACTCTGAGGTATACGAAGTTTTCTGGTTCAAAACTCAAATCCCGGCGACGATTGTCAGCATAACTCTTCTGTCGAGATTGGGCTATCTTCAACCTTTCCCTAATCATGGCAATCTGCTCTTCAGCTTCTTGAAGAATATCAGGCCCGAAGACGCGGCGCTCGCCGGTCTCATTCCAGTTTAATGGAGTCCGACAGGGTCGACCATACAAAGGCCTCAAAAGGTGACATCTCAGAACTAGCCTGGTAACTATTATTGTAACTGAACTCGGCATACGGCAAACTCTTATCCCAAGAGGTAGCATAAGCCAATGCACACGCTCTTAGCATATCCTCGAATCCGATTGACTCTTTCTGGCCTGTCCATCCGTCTGCGTGGATGATAGGAACATCTTGAAGTTCAAACGGGTTCCCATGGCTTCATGCAACTTATTCCAGAACCTTGAGGTAAATTGGGTACCTCTGTCCGATACAATCCTTTTTGGTACTCCATGCAAACAGACGATCCTGATCATATACAATTCTGCTAACTTGTCCCCCGAGTAAGTGGTCTTTACGGGGATAAAATGGGCCACTTTGGTCAAGCGATCCACTATAACCCATATGGAGTCATAACCTCCTTGAGTCTTAGGCAAACCGGTAATGAAATCCATTCCGATTTCCTCCCACTTCCAATCAAGTATCTTCAATGCCGCAATCCCCGCTGGTCTCTGATGCATTGCCTTGACTCTCTGGCATACGTCGCACAATGCAACATGTTCGGCAACTTCACGCTTCATGTTTGGCCACCAGAATCTTTCTTTCAAATCCTAATACATTTTGGCGCTCCCTGGGTGAATTGAATACTTGGAGTCATGGGCTTCCTCCAGAATCAGTTGCTTTAATTCCTTCTTGTTCGGCACACAAATCCGATCCTTCATCCATAACGTGCTCTGCCCATCTAGCTTGAAATCCTTTGCCTTGCCTTCCTCCATTTTGGACTTAATCCTACGGATCTTGTCATCATCCTTTTGTCCTTCTCGGATCTGATCCTTCAGAGTAGGTTTTACTTCCAATGCGGCCAAGAATCCATTGGGTACCACCTCAATCTTCATTCTCTGAAATTCCTGGCATAGCTCATCCTGATTCGTGGCTATCAACATATTCACGGTATGGCTTTTCCGACTCAAGGCATCGGCCACCACATTAGCCTTTCCGGGATGATAATGGATTCCGACATTGTAATCCTTAATCAACTCCAACCATCTCCTTTGCCTCATATTCAGATCCGACTGGGTGAATATGTACTTAAGGCTCTTATGATCCGTGATACACTTCACATCTGGTTCTCGATCGATAGTGACGCCATATCTTCAAGGCATGCACTACGGCAGCCTAACTCAAGGTCATGTGTCGGGTAATTCTCCTCATGCAGCCTCAATCGCTTTGATGCATAAGCAACAACCTTTCCGCTCGTGCATCAACACACATCCAAGTCCTTGGCGTGATGCATCACAATAGATATCAAAGCTTTGATTGACGTCCCCACAGAACCAACACTAGTGCTGATGTCAATCTCGTTTCGCTTCTTGGAATCCTTTCGCACTCAAGGCGTCCATGTAAACTTCTTCTCCTTTTTCAGCAATTGCGTAAGAGGTCTAGCAATTGTTGAAAAGCCTTCAATGAAGCGGCGGTAGTAACTCGCCATTCCAAGGAAACTCCGGATCCGGGTCACAGCCTTTCTACCAAGCTCCCAATGTAACACGCCTTCTACTTTACTTGGATCAAGCAGCGACTCTTCTCATGCGGTCATTACATGTCCAAGGAATTCCACCTTGTCCTTCCAAAAATCACATTTACTGAACTTGGCGAAGAGTTGCTTTGTTCCTCTGCTTTTCCAAAACTCGCCTCAAGTGTTCGGCATGTTCATCCTCTGTCTTGGAGTAGATTAGAATATCATCTATGAACACAACAACAAATTTGTCCAGATATTCCATGAACACCTTATTCATCATATTCATGAAATATCTTTGGTGCATTCGTTGCACCAAAGGACATAACAAGAAACTTCGTAATGTCCATATCTCGACGAGAATGCGATCTTGAATGTCTTCTCGATCGGATCTTCAATCGATGGTATCGATCTCAGATCAATCTTGGAGAAAACTCGGCTCCTCTCAGCTGGTCAAACAAATCATCAATCCTGGGTAGCGGATACTTATTCTTCACGGTGACTTCATTGAGTGCACGGTAGTCAATGCACATCTCCGAAACTCCCGCCCTTCTTCTTGACGAACAAAACCGGTGCTCCCCATGGCGACGAACTTCGGCCTCGATAAATCCTTTCTCCATTAACTCCTCAAGTTGTTTCTTCATCTCTACCAATTCCTCGGTGGACATCCGATAGGGTCTCTTTGCTATCGGTGCTGTACCAGGTACAAGCTCTATCACAAACTCTATGTCTCTGTCTGGTGGCATACCAGGTAGATCTTCAGGAAAAACATCTGGGTACTCATTCACTACTGAGACATCCTCTATGCTGATTGCCTTGGTACTGTTAATGATCAACTGTCCATCTCTAACGGCAGTAGCTTGAAATTCTACTTTCTTTCCACACGGGCTCTCAACTGAGATAGTCCTTTGTCCACAATCCAATACGGCCTTGTGCTTGGATAACCAATCCATCCCCAAGATAACATCTAAGGTCTGGGTCTCCAAAATAATAAGGTTCGCTAGGAACTCTATCCCATCTATTAGTATTCTCACCCCAGAACATCCTACTTTCGTTCGGAGTTCTAACCTGTGGGTTTGAACTAAAAGCATGCATTTAAGCCTTGCAATCTCCAAATCATTTTTAGCAGCAAAGCCTTGTGAAACAAACGAACGCGAAGCTCCGTAATCAAACAAATCAAGCAGGTGTAGTCGAGTTGACTAGTAACTTACCCAAGACGACGCCTGGTGGCATGTCGCGGTGCATCTGCGGTGACATGGTTGACTCGGCCTCTCATCACGATGCAGGTGTGGCTCTGGCCGGGCGTCCTAGTGGTGTGGATCCTGATTGAAGCGAATCGGGGTCACTCCTGCTGTCTTCTTTGGACAAGCTGTTGGCAAAGTGTCCTGGCTCGCTGCGATTGTAGCAGCTGCCTTCACCGCCCCTTGTTGACTTCGGCGGCGCTTCAGCCGGGCTGGGGTCTGATAGTTCTGATTCACGGGTCTTGGTGCTGGTGACGGTGTCCTGGTTGCATTCTATGGCTGGAATCTGAAAAATTGATTTGGCGCAACCCTCAAACGTTGCTGCGCTCCCTGACGTGATCCCTGCTGTTGCATCCTGCGCTTCCTGTTCTCATCCAGTTCCTTGTGCTTGTCCTCAAGAATAAGCGCCTTATTCACCAATTCTTGAAAATCTGGAAAGGTGTGGGTGATCACCCCACTGCAATCCCGAGTTAAGTCCCTTCATGAAACGAGACTGCCTAGCTTTATCTCGTCGCTACATCCTCAGTGCGTAGCGAGCAAGGCTGTGTGAACTTGTTCGGTATTCGCCACCGGCTGATTACCTTGCTTCGCTCTGAACTCCTCCTTCTTGAGATCCATGATTCCTTCAGGCACGTGATATCGACTTTAACGCACCGTGAACTCCTCCCAAGTGATATCTTGAGGGTTCTCTTGCGTGGGCAATGTAAGTTCTCCTACCATTCGGCGGTTGTTCCTTCCAATCGATGAGAAGCGTAGAGTACCTTCTCATTTCCCATGCATTGAGCAATGTGTAGCTTCCTCTCAATTGACCTTAACTACCATCGGCCTCCAACGGATTGGCATTCCCGTAAAAGTGGGTGGATGAGTCTCATGAACTCCGACACCGGTATTCTCGCGTTGTCCCCGATTAACTTGATTAGCAAAGTGGCCTCGAGCGATGGACGTGTTGCATTTGTTGCATCATGGCATGCATCAACTGAGTCCGAGCAGCAAGAAAAGCTTCAAATTCTGCATATCAATCAAGGCGGCCTGGTGCTCCATCATTGGGGTTTTCTGTTGGGCGAGAACCACTTCCATTGCCTCCAAGGTTTCCGCGAGTGTTCACCATCTGTGGTTTGCTTTAGGTTTTAGAGATGAGAGGGAAACAAGAATAGGCAAGTAATATGGAACTTATGCGGGCGAAAGGTGTAACTTTAAGGTCCAACTTTATTATTTTAATCAATAGTAATAACTTGGTATGGTTGCTTACAATGCCTAAGGGCCTTGCAACACATACTGCACACTCAGCAAGCAAGGAAAATCCAAATCGATCTAACACTGGAGTCTAACGCCTAAAGGGTGACTCTTTATTCTATGACGCGACTCGGCGAAGGAGTCTCACTATAGAATCCTACGCTCACTCATCGAGAAAACCTCCACGGCCTGGGTACAGATGCTTCGGCATAGGCGCGAAACGATTGCCATGTCCAGCAACTGTGTCATCTGTGGTAGTCGAAGAAGCAGTGTCCTCCTCAAGCTCCGGCTCCTCCGGGTCTGGCTCGTGTAGCTCGAGCATTGGCTCCGGCTCTGGTGCGTACAATGCCGTTTCTAACTCTCCGATCCTTTGCAGAAGGTGTGACACATACTCTTGAGCTTCCCGCCATCTGTTCTTCTCTGTCGTGATCTCCTTGCGGGCCTTCTGTAGCTCCTTGCTTGTATCATTGAGTACATCCTCCTGAGCGACAACAAGTCGTGCTAACTGTGTAACCATGGCATTCTCATCTTGAATCGTCTTTGGGTCAAGAAGGTTATTGCTGCGCGGGTGATAACGGAACACCGTGCTCTCCAACTCTCTGGCGTAGATACGGGTAATGTGACGCATTGCTCGTCGTGACACCTCTTGGATACCCATCTGCATTGTAGACCTCCTGGCAGTGCAGTGTATCGGGCGATTGCCTGGGCCCTTCTTCCTAGCAGGTACCACAATCTTCACGTCACAAGCCTTGATCAATCCTGCCTGTCTGATCACGTCCACTTGATATTGTGGCTTCCCAAAATCTCCGAGAGTCTGTAGCATACTCCAAAGTTCTGCGGCGTGACCAACCTCCAGATCGACGTAGTTGAACTCTCCCTCCATCTGTCACAAGATGCTCACGTAAGAACTCGAAATTTTTAAATCGTGACAAGGTAAGGGAAGATTCAGCAAGAGACAAGAAAAGAAAGAATGGGATAAGTCGAGATGTCATTTCTTGTCTTGACAAACTTTTAGCTTTACAAAATAGGTTTTATCCTCTCTACGACCTTTCTAGCTAAGGGTTGAGCCTCACAGTCAACTTCGGCTCGGCTACCACCTCTGTCGGGACCCCGAATTTGCAAATCCGGACCCTCTGTGTATTCAGCACTAGTCCAGGAACGCGCTAGTGCACACAGTCTTAACATCGGTAAATATCACAATCATACCACTCGATACTAATAAAGTAATTTAATTAAATAGTCAAACTAGTTACTCGACCTTATGGTCAAGTTACAAATATACGCCACACAGGGCGAAACTTATTAAGAGAGAAATAATAGCAGCGGAAAATAAGATAACATCGTGGCGCCATCCAGTATACCACAGGCAACTGACTGGGCTCGCTCCCTAAGTAGACGGTTCCTCGTGGATCTCCTCCTCCAAAGCTGGTGTAGTCTCCTCTTCAATTGGTGTTGTATTGTGGCAAGGGTGAGTACTTGGTACTCAGCAAGTCATGCACAGAATGCAAGCTAATATACTATATGCATGGCTTGATACAAAGGAATAGCTCAAGGTATATTTGCAGTAAACAGCATTTGACAAGTATCATAAGTAGATTCAAAAGCAGTAGTAACAAGTAAAGCATAATTAACTTTTTCAAGGAGTTTAGTAAACATCTTTTCCCATCCTAATCCACGTTTCCATCAACATCATTATTAATCCAAACCAACCTTTCAAATCCAAGTTATTTTTCAATAAAGTCTAACCCTTGACTGTAATCCCCGAGCGATGTCCAATACCGCAGACTCGGCTATTCGAATAGATTGTACACTCTGCAGAGGTTATGCACTTTACCCACACGTCATACCAAACACCACAAAGGCGAAGTTCTCAGTAACAAAGCCTTTCTAAGCCTCAAACAACACAGTGGTCCTCTCCGGTTCGTGCTCTACACCATCCCTTCCCTTAACCAAGGCGAAGTATGGGACCAACACACCGTTAGATGGGTATCGGCCACACCCACGACATCGCCTCCCTCGCATAATCACACAAACGGTGTAATTGACACCCTGAGGCTCCACAAGTGAGTCCTTTAGCAACTTAGTCAACTAGGGCCGTCCCATTCCAGCCATGTGGTTGCAAGTATGACTCAGTTCAAAGGCTTGCAAGGTTAAGTCCTTAGAGTGACCAGGGCAAGACTACCCGAAGAACCAAATCAACCTTCCCGGTGCCACACCTGGCCCACCCGATCATTCATGCCACATGCCCCGGTCGAAATCTATTTATCAAAACCCAGTTGTTTACCATGCACCACGTGCCATCAACATCACATGATACCTTTCCAAAACAGGTTCAATATATCATTAAGTCAATATTAACATTTGATTGTCCAAAATCATGTCATGAGCACGTAGCAGGTCTAAGCAATGTACTACAACGGTCTAAAACCCATGTTGGCAATTGTGGGATGTCAGAGACAGGGGTCCCGCAAGAGGGGCCTACACCCGACTGGGCCTGACAGGCGGAATAGAAAGCCCAAAGCCCAGTAGCACCACGACGGGCCCAGAGGAGACCTTTGACTTGCTCCCCAAGACAACTCCTGATCCTCCAAGGAAGCTTCGCGCCCCACCCCAACAACCCGCCAGGAACGGGCATGCGGTCTCGACATCGCCGAACTCGCGGATGCCGGAACTCGACAAGGTGGCAGCGTGGCCTGAGAAAGCGTAACCACCTCTCCAGGACGTAGAGCGTGGAGGCGGATAAGGACAAGGGACATGTCGCCTGTGCCACCATGTTCAGGGGCTCCGGTGGCGCCCATCTATCATGCGTATTCTCCCCTGTATATAAGGGGAGGAGGGAGAAACAAGAGAGAAGAGGACAATATATCCAAGAACACAGACTAGGGTATTATCTCCTCCGAGAGAGCTCCGAACTCGTCTAAAAACAGATTGCCCTCAAGATCTTCGTGTTACACATCAAGCTCAGATCCCGCACAAATCCCTAGAATCACAAATCTTATTGCCGCTAAATAGATCGTCGATGGGCCATGCCACTGTAGGGTCTTGTGTCAAGATCTTCGCCAAGCTCGATGGTCGCGACGAGCTAAGTCTCCATAGTCTTCCTCCTGGCCAGGTCTTCCGCTTCTAAGCCTGACCTTCATCTCCAACGACCTCCTAAGCCTCTCTCTCCATGGAACCAAGCATACATGGTGAGGTTTCCCATGATCCATCGTCACGACTTCCGCCGATCTAAGGTCCTCCGCCTGCACTTTAAAGTACCGAGGGGGATCTCAAGACCTGCTCCAGCCCGAGTCGGGCTCGAGGATGCCGAGGCACGAAGGGTGGGGTTCTCACCGCCAAGCCACTCGGCACCCCGAGGCCTAGGTTTGTCTTCTCCACTCACCCACCTCGCCGCCGAGTCGAAGAAAGCCTAGAGAGCTGCTGGAATTTCCGTGAGAGTCTGCGGTAATCAAGGCTCGCGGCAGATCAGTTAGCAGCAGCTCGACACCTCGGGCCACGATTTGGAAGGAGGCCGAGCGATCGAGCCTCGGACGCGCGGCGCCAAGACTTCTCCGAACGCGCTCGGCTGTCAATGAAGACATTCTGCAAGCCAAGATGGGGGACCAGGCTGTCTTTCAGACACCACGCCAGAATATCGCCGCTTCCAAGACACTCCTCGATACCGACCCTATGTCTGGGCCGGATGATCCAGCCGCCCCGATCATGGCCCAAGTAAAGCGCCATGGTGACGGGCGGCAGCCTATCCAAAGATGCCCAAACCGACCACCGGGCGAAGGAGTTGTCACGTGGTCCGCCAGACCTGCATACCAAGAAATGGCCAGGTCGGGAAGCCCGCCAGACACATCATGTTCTACCTCGCGGAGACGACGGCGACACAAAGATCGCCGCGACTTCGCTTCAGGCCTCGACGCCAGCGCCGCGATCGAGAAAGGGAGGAACAACGCCGTCAAGCCGATTTAATCACGAGCGCTACGGCATCCTTCCGCGAGGCCGCTGGCACGCCAAGTGCGCGATCCCTCCGCATCGATCACCTCCCGGGGTATCGCGGTCATCGAAGGGTTCGCGCTTACCCCTCACCTACGCCGAGTGGTTTGGCCTGATGGATTTAATCCTAAAGGCATCACTAGGTTCGACAGTGAGAGGGACCCGAGGCTTGGCTACAAGTATATGCTCGGCAAATGGCCGCACTGGGGATCGTAAAGTAATGGCAAACTACTTGCCGGTTACTCCTCTCGCCCCTCGCCCAAGCATGGCTCACCGGACTTCCAAATAACTCTATAGATTCCTGGGGAGATCTCGTGAGCAGCTTCATCTCAAATTTCCAAGGCACTTACGAGCGCCTGTGCACCCCTTGGGACCTGTACTCAGCCTACAATTAAAGGAGGAACGATCCTCCGGAGTTCGCTGGCGATTCATGAGCAGAAAAGCACTGCTCTGGGATGTCACAGATGCGATTGTGATAGCTGCCTTCCGTAAAGGAGTCAGCGACTTCGACCTCATCAAGAAGATGTCCTGAAGCCACCCACGCTTCTGGCCTGGAGCTGTTCGCCCTAGCGGATCGTTGCTACGCTTCAGCCTCCGAGGCTCGCGAACGGGCGTGATGAAGGGAAGGATCGGGCCTGAACCCCCTGCTGAAAGAAAAGAAGCGCAAGGGCGAAGAGTCGGTGGCGCCGTTGCACCAACTCATCCTCGCTTCAAAGAGGATGGATATGACAAGGTTATGAACTCACCCTGCCCTTTCCATCCGAAGGGGAGGCATGCCGGCCAAGGATCGCTTCACCCTAAAGAGGTTCGCTCACGAGAGCAAGAGGCAAAGGGACAAGGTCCGAGTGGCCACGCCACAAGAAACCGCCTCCCTTGAAGCCGAGGAAGACTATCGTGAAGTCGACTCGAGCTTAACTACATATTCGGGGCTCTGGCCAAGATATGAGTCCAAGCGAAGCAAAGCTCACCGCCGGGACATCTCAGTGCAGAGAGCCGAGACCCCCCGATATGTCCGGTGGTCCGAGGTCGCAATAACTTACGATCGCACGGATCACCCAGATCGGCCCCATTCCCAGCAGATACCCGCCGGTCTTGGCGCCGGTTGTCCGCGCATCAAGCTCAAAAGGGTGTTGATTGACGGCGGAGTGGGCTCAACGCCCTCTTCGTGAAGACACTCGATGATATGGGGATCCCGCGGTCCGACCTCAAACGCTGGTCGCCGCTTTTCATGGAGTGATACCCGAACATCGGGCGTACCACTCTGACAAATCACTCTACCACCACGCTCGGCGCAAGGGACAACTACCGGACCGAGAGCCTTAGCTTCGAGGTGGCAGATTTCGCGACAAACAGATCACGCCATCTTGGGGAGACCAGCGCTGGCCAAGTTCATGGCGGTGCCCCACTACGCAGATCGATGCTGAAGATGCCGGGCCCGAGTGGTATTATCACTCTACGCGCGATGTTAAGCGCTCTTCTCTTGGCGACAGTGGAGAGTCGCGAAATGGCCGAGTCTCTGGAGGCGCTGGCGGGTCGGGAAAGGATTCGCCAAGAGGCGACTTCGACAAGTTTAAGGCAGATCCCTACCCGCAAGCCGCAGAACTCCGGATCGCACCCCAGGAAGGCACCAAAAGGATCCTCCTCGACCCGCCCGATCCGGGCGCGAGCCGCCTCGACCGGGACAAGGCTCGTGGATGAATAGGAAGACGCGCTCGCCACCTTTCGCGGCAAACCAAGACGCTTTGCCTGGAAGCCGTCCGACATGCCCGGGTCCCTGTGGAGGTGATCGAGCACGCACTTAATGTAAACCAATCCGCCAGGCCCGTCAAGCAAAGGTTACGACGGTTCGCTCAAGATCGCCGAGAAGCCATCGAGAGGAGATCACAAAGCCGCTTAGCCGCAGGTTTCATCAAAGAAGTGTATCATCCCGATCGTTGGCAAACCTCGCACTCGCCCGTAAGAAGAATAAAGTCGGGCGCATGTGTGTTGATTACACCGACCTCAACAAGGCTTGTCCGAAAGATCCCTTTGGTCTCCTCGTATTGATCAAAGTGGTAGACTCCGGCCGGATCTCGCTTACTCGGCTTTTTGGACGCCTATTCAGGCTATCATCAAATTCGGCCGAGAGGAAGATCATGCGAAGACTTCGCTTATCACTCCATTCGAGCATATTGCTACATCACCATGCCGTTCGGGCTCAAGAATGCCGGCCAAGAACGCATCGGGCGCGCCCGGCAGTACGGTGTTTTCCACCATCACTGACGCAATGTGGAAGCATATGTGGATGATGTAGTGGTTAAAACGCAGACAGAGGACAGCCCTCACCTCCGATCTGGCCGAGACGCTCGCAAGTCCGGCTGCTCCAGATGAGGCTAAACCCCGAGAAGTGCGTCTTCGAGTTTCTTCCGGAAGCTACTCGGTTCATCGTCTCCCATCGTGGATCGAGCCGAACCTCGAGAAAATTGGAGCCATCATGAAAATGGCCCCGCCGCCACCCAAAAGGAGGTCCAAAAGCTCACGGATGCATGGTGGCGCTTAGTGTGTTTATCTCACGATCGGGTCCGGAATGCCTTTCTTCAAGCTCCTTAAGAAGCAAGATCGCTTTGATTGACGGCAGAGGCACAAAGCAAGCCTTCAAGAACTCAAGGTGTTTCTCTCCACTCCCCGCCTTAGTCTCGCCGGCCAGTGAACCTCTTCGCTCTACATAGCGGCAACATCTCATGTAGTAAGTGCCGTGATAGTTGTGGAGCGGGAGGAATCTGACACCGCTACGGCGGCAACGCCCGCTTTATTTTGTCAAGCATCGGGCGAATCCAAGACAAGATATCCTCAAATCCGTAAGGCCAGACGCCATTTTGATCTCGTCACTAAGTCAAGCATTATTTCCAAGGACATTCGATTTCAAGAGTCACTTCTTTCCCGTGGGAGAGGTCCTCCAGAATCGGGAAGCTACCGAAGAATTTCAAAGTGGGCACCGAGCTTGGAGCTTTCGACATTTCGTTCAAGCCGCAGACCGCCTAAGTCCTGTGCTTTGGGTGACTTCACGCCGAGTGGACCGAATCCTGCACTTCGCATGGAAGAAGTGCGAATATTGGGTCATGCACTTGACGGATCTCTCATGCTTGGGGAGCAGGGCGGGAATCCTCCTTATCTCACCTAAGGGCGACAGTTGAAGTATGTCCTTCGGATTCACTTCCCGCCTCAAACAATGCCGCGAGTACGAGGCCCTCATCCATGGGCTTCAGATCGCCACATCACTTCCCGGAATCCGGCCGGTGGCGGTTCGGCGACTCCAGTTGGTGGTGAACCAAGTACGAAGGACCGGTCGTGGCGTGGATCGTAATATGGCGGCATACCGCCAAAGAAGTCGAGAATTGGAAGGCAAGTTTGACGGCCTGGAGCGGGTCCATGTCCTCCGCCGCAATAATGAGGCGGCAGATGAGCCGGCTAAGATGGGGAGCCACTCGGCAGATGTCCCGAGTGATATCTTCGCACAGATCTTCACGAGCCAACTGCTACAAAACGGCAAATGCCAAGCGAGGGTCTCCGGAACCGGGTCCCGCTTCATCGATCCAGACCGATCGCCCGTACCTTGATTACCTCCTCAAGGACAAACTCCTGGAAGCAACCACTCGGCAGAGCGCCTCCCGACAAGCCAAATCCTACGTGGTGGTGGGCGACGAGCTCTTCCGAAAAGTGCCTCGGTGTCCTCGGCGGTGCATTTTAACAAGTGGGAAGAGAGTCGCTCCAAGAAATCCATTCGGGATGTGTGGCCATCACGCCGCATCAAGCGCCTTGGTTGGGAAGGCCTCACCGGCTGGTTTCTTCTCGCCAATCGGCTAACGGATGCCAAGGAGATAGTTCAAACCTGCGAGGGCTGCCAATTCTATGCAAGGCAGAGACACACTTGCCGGCACGAGGAGCTCTGAGACTATACCCATTTCTTGGCCTTTAGCAATGCACGGGGCTCGACTTAGTGGGCCCGCTCAAGAAGGCTCAAGGCGGTTTAAACACCTCTTCGTGGCCATTGACAAGTTCACCAAATGGATCGAAGCCAAGCCTGCCGCCACCATCACCGGGCAGCTTAAGGCCAAGGAATTCTTCCAGGATATTGTGGTCGATTCGAGTGCCCAATCGGATCATCACGGACAAGCGGCACCCAATTTAGGAGTGAAGAATTCCAAGAATGGTGCGAATGCGTCGATCAAGATCTCGTCGCTTCGGTGGCTCACCCACGAAGCAATGGGCAGGTTGAACGAGCTAACGGCCTGGTCCTCCAAGGTCTCAAGGCCAGGATCTTCGACCGCCTCAAACCGTCTGATTTGCTCGATGGGTGAAGGAGCTACCGTCGGTACTGGGGACTCGTAACCACTCCCACTGCCAGGCGATCGCCAAACCCCCTTTTTCCTGGTCTATGGCGCAGAGGCGGTTCTCGCCGACCGAGCCGGGATTCGGATCCCCGAGGGTTCGGAACTACAACGGCCGAGTCCGAGGAAGCCGAATGGTGGAGCTTGATCAACTCGAGGAGGCTCTAACGCTGCAGCCCTCCGCGGCTAAGTACCTCCAGGGACTCCGGCGCTACCACTCGCAACGCCGGAAGCGTAACCTTTTCGTAAGGAGATCTGGTCCCGAGGAGGAACCCGGTAAAAGCGAGCACAAGCTCTCTCCAAGTTGGGAAGGTCCATACATTGTGCGTAAGACAACCCGGCCGGGTGCTTATCGACTGCATTTCCAGAAGAGAGGCGAGGTTCTCGCGAATACTTGAACGCCGAACAGCTCCGTCGCTTCTACGCATGAGTTATGTATCCCACTCTTACACATTAAATAAAATAGTGGTCCGCCTTATTTTCTCAAGTTCTGTGTAATGCTAGCCTCGAAAGTGGTTATTACCCGACCGGTGTAGCGCCTAACCCTGGTCGTGGCCGATATAGAATGCACGGAAATAACAAGCCGCGATGAGCACAAAGCCTCGCCGTTTATACCAACGCCGCGACAACGGAACGGGTAGAAAGCACTAACCACTCTGGGGACTGCATCAGAATTGAGAATTTAACCAAGATTTGCCTGATCGCGAATTTCTAACCGTCAAAGCTCGAGCCCCGCCTCGTTCTTGCAATCGAGCAACCGACTAGAATGAGTTGATCAAAGCGAACCGCTAAATTCGGGTTAAATGTGATAGGCACGAATCGATAAAATTTCGCATTTCATTCCATAGTGTTAATAATTTACATTATCGACTTTCTTTTTTCTTTTCTCGCTTAAAAAAAAAAAAAAAAAAAAAAAAAAAAAGCTAGTCTTGATCTTTGAGTCTTCTTGCAACTCTCTTAGTCTTGAGTCTTTGAGTCTTGCTTGGTCTTTGAGTCTTCTTTAGTCTTGCTATTTCTTTGGGGAGGCCGGAGGAGCGAGATCGTTGAGTTGGACCACGACCCATTGTGACCCAAAGCCGCCAGAATCTCGTCATCAACCACCCACAAGGGGGGTATAAGGCGGATGAGGGTCCTGACGGCAAGGTCGTCGCGGCGATCGCGACCAACCATCTCGAGGATGACCTCCGCTACCTCGTGGAGCCCCGGTGCGGCGGCCTCCAAAGAAGGTGGCCACGGCGGCGGCAGCCTCGCCCCCTCCTCCGCCTTCCGCCTCCAGCAAGAAAACATGCTCCTCCCATGCCTGCCTTCCTCCTCCCGCCAGTAACATCCTAAAGAACTACGATGGCTAAAGAACGCCGCCAGAGGCCGAACTTAACCTCCTGATAGACATGGAAGGAATGCTGGAAGAGAAGAAGAGGGACGAGGAAAAAGGAAAATGGGCGATCGCTTCATCGGCGGTGACGCCCTATTTATAAGCCACCCCAGCCCCGAAATCGAAGCATCTCAAAGGCAATCAAAACACGCCACCTCACAATCAATGAAGCGCGAAAAACGGCGGCAAAGGCAAGTACCGAAGAAGATCAGCATTGAACAAAATCAAGGAGAATTTCACCGTGACACGTGTCGTAGGCGGTTCAAGCTCGGCTTCCTCGCTTAATTATACCAAATTAAGCTTAAAAAGCCGGGCCGAGAGTCGCAAGCGATGCAAGCCTGGGGCTAAACCACTCACCAGGTGGCCACAACGTAAGTCCCGACGCCGAGAGCCGCACGCCACCTCTCGGAAAAAGCGTGTCTGGGGCAAGAAAGCCACGGGCCAAGGCCCTCGGCGTTTGGAAGCCATACCGGTCAATGAAACCCACCCGAAAGGCGCAACAGATCCAAAAGGCTACGGGCCTATATTCAGTCTCAAGACTACTCAAATGAAGACAATACAGGCAAATTATATCAAGTAAGAAGACACAATATTTCAAACAAGGAGAGCGAGCACTCGCATCAAGGCCTACATTGAAGTCGTAACTCTAGATTCTCCAACAAAGCTGCGATGCACCGGACACCTCTTCGAGGAGCGTTGGCCTTGTCTTCATCACAGTAAGCCTTCTTTCACAGCCGAGGTCAACTCTCGGATAATGAGACTTGACCACCGCTAAGGCCTGGTTCGCACTCATCGCTGCGGACTCTTTGGCGTAAGCTCGATCTGTCGGCTCCTCCCGTGAGAAGTGGAACAAAGATCGCCCCTCGGCCCGGCAGTGACCCCTCTTCAATACGTTAAAGGTGCAGATCGTCAGAGCGGCCACGCAGTCCTGGTCCGCCTTGTTCGACAGCGGCCATCTTCTCCTTGCACTCTGCAACAAAGTAAAACGGCCATCAAGAGCACACCCGACACCAAATATGTTCAACCCAAGTCAAATAAATTTACCCTTCGACTCACAGCATCCTTTCCAAGCCGACTAAGCCGAGGTCAGACTTCTCTGAAGCCTCCAGTCGGGCCCTCAGCTCAGCAACGGTCGAGTCGCGCTCTGAAACACGAGTGTCATCATCCTCTCCAACCATCCAAAAAAGACATCCAAACGGAATCCAGGAGAGAATCTCACCTTCGAGCGTATGCTCAAGCTTCGTCTTCTCCTCCCGGATCGCCATACACTCGCCTCAAGCCCGTGGACTTCTTTCCATCGGTCCGCGCTGATCTCGCTGAGCTTGTCCTGGTACTGCTTCTGCTCCTTGAGCTTCGGGAGCACCCTCCGGAAAAACCGCGACCTTTGCTCCGAGCGCTCCCCCATGTCCTAGGCAACAGGGCAGAATCTCAGGGAGAAGTCAGCAAGCAACAGATTAAAGACAAGAAGCTCACCCTGACGAGCGTGCTACACCTGACGGTAAGCTCATAAAGCTCCGTCCGAGCCGCTCTCTCCGTCTCGTCGTCCTCTTCCATTCCTTTCCAATCGGAGCCCCCATCCCACCATACGGTCCGATTCGGGGGCTTTGGCAGAGGACCGAGCGGCGGTGGCTCTCGAGGCACTTCCTCCACTCCGGGAGACGGTGCCGGGTCGATCTCGTCGTGACGGACCACCGGATCGTTCGCCGTTGGGTCGCCGGCGCCGGGGGCGACGCCTCGGCGATCGGGCGGTAACGGCGATCAGCCTCCGCTGGGCTCCTTTCTGGGAGACTCCTCGCCGGAACGTCCCATAGTAGGAGCCCCGTGCATCAAGAAAAAGAGAAACACCTCAAAGACAGCAAGAATAAAAGACAAGGATCGCCCAAAAGAATACCTTTTGGATTTCTTGAATTTCATCCCGGGTCTCATCCGAGACCCAGCACCACCCGGAGGGAAGTTAGCGCCCGCAGCCGGGGCTGCCTCTGGGACAGAAGGCTGTGGCCCCGCGCTTTGCGACCCGGGTGCATCAGAGGTTGAAGGCCCGGCTGACGAAAGATCGGCGACCTCCTCCGCCGACTCTCGGCAAGCATCTCGTCGATCGAGGTATCACCGCCGCCGCTCGAGCGTGTCTCAGCCGAGAGAGGCCGACAACCGGAGCGTCAGAAAGGAAGGACGCGCGATCCTGAAAAAGGAACCCTCGCACCCTGTTTGAGTCACACTAGTCAAAGAAATCATGGAACAGCCTTTCGAGAGAACAGTGTACTCACAGGAGGAGGAGGCCTTGCCGTCGAAAATTTATGAGGGCAGCCCCTGTTGGTGATGATTGTGCCAGGCACGAAGAGATCAACTACCCGTGCTGCCAGCGCCTCCATCGACAGGGACACGTCCGACTCCCGCGTGGGGTCCAGAGGCCCGCTGTATTGGAACCCCAAATGGACTCTCTCCTTCAAGGGCTGCACTCGGCGCTTCACAAAGCCGATCGCGATCCGGGACCCGCCAGCCTCGGTTCTTCAGATCGTCAATCAATGCCAAGCTTCGTGGATTTGCAATCGAACCTCCTTCGTCTGGGCCGCCGCTCCAAAGATCGGGAAGCTTTAGGAGCACGGCCGGCAAAGGGGGCGAGGAAAGGATCAATGTTGGCACAATAGAACCACTCCCGCCTCCAACCTTTGAGGGAGGTCTTGAGAGGAACGACAAAATATCGCCTCCTCGAGCCCTCTCAGCTTGGAGTTCTGGCCGCCCCAACGACGTTGGGAGCGGCCCGCTCGGATGAGGCTTCACCAGTAAGAAGGAGCCGAACAAATCCAAATGAGGACGTATCCCAAGATACGCCGCAGAGCTGACGAAGATGGCAATGTGAAGAATCGAGTTGGGGTTCAAATTGATCAACTCGATTGTGAGAAGTGGAGGAGCCCGGAAGAAGGCGCCTCAGAACGCTAAATCCCCGCCGTAAGAAGGACTCAAACACCACAATCTCATTCTCTAGAGGTGTGGGGTAAGGGTCACCGCGCGGGGCGGGCGGAGATCAATTCCGTGGAGGGAGGACGCCGGCGGCGACCATCCCCTCCAAAGTGACGTCGCCGTGATGGAAGTCTCCCACCCTGCCGTCGCAGGTCGGCGCTACCTTCCGATGACGAGGAAGAAGACATTGCGAAGAAGAAGACTGATGGGAAGAACCGCCAGCAAGCCAAGGGCGCGAAACCGTAAAACCCTAAATCGCCAAAGGAGGTTTGAAGGTTTCGGCACTGCCAAGTGAGGAAGATGCAAGGAGGCCGTTGCTCCAACAAGGGTCTTTCCGACTTATAAGAAATGGGCCCCAATTTCCACCTTACGATGGGAAGAAACGAGGCCCTCCTGTTCACCTCGGGCCAGATCCAGGCACGCCCCATGATGGGCCAATACCGTGTCGCAAGAAAACGCCGCCAGGTGTCAAACTTGGTCCAAAGTTTGGGATAAAGTGCGCCCCACGACGGGCCCGAACGCCGCCGCCACGGAAGCTTGGTGGGCACTTTCCGAACATCCTCCGACAGTGCACCCCATAATTTGGGGTCAATTGCTGGTCATTGCTTTCACAATGCGATTGGGTGTCGCGAGAGGATCTACAACCAACACGGTCTTGAGGATGCGCCCCATGAGGGTCTAAAGCAAGGCGCAGAACGGCACAGCATTACTCTGTATGACCAAGGTATGCCCCATGAGGGTCAGCCGAGCGACGAGCCTACTGGCCACAAGATCAGAACGGGTAAGGGTACCGCCCGCCCCGAGCCAAAAGACTAAGGTATGCCCCAGGAGGGTCAGCCGAGCGACAAGCCGGTTGCCGCGGACCATAAATGGGCGCGGGTACCACTCGGCCACGAGCCAAAACGACTAGGTATGCCCCATGAGGGTCACCGAGCGACAAGCTGGCTGCCGCAGCACCATAAATGGGCGCGGTACCACTCGCCACGAGCCAAAAGACAAGGTATGCCCCATGAGGGTCACCGAGCGACAAGCGGCTGTCGCTGCACCATAAATGGACGCTGGTACCACTCGCCACGAGCCGAAAAGACGAGGTATGCCCCATGAGGGTCACCGAGCGACAAGCCGGTTGTCACAAGACCGTAAATCCAAGCGCGATACCACCCGGCCACGAGCCAAAAAGACCGAGGTATGCCCCATGAGGGTCACCGAGCGATTAAGCCGCTGTCACAAGACCGTAAACGGGCGCGGGTACCGCTCGGACACGAGCTAACCAACCACGGTAGCTTCATACTACAAGTTCTTTATGATCTCTCTCCCGCATAATCCTCATGACAGGGTAAGGGACGGAAAGTAGATCATAAAGCACTTGGGGGCTGCTGTGGGATGTCAGAGACAGGGGTCCCGCAAGAGGGGCCTACACTGACCGGCCTCGACAGCGGAATAGAAAGCCCAAAGCCCAGTAGCACCACGACGGGCCCAGAGGAGACCTTTGACTTGCTCCCCAAGACAACTCCTGATCCTCCAAGGAAGCTTCGCGCCCCACCCCAACAACCCGCCAGGAACGAAGCATGCGGTCTGACACTGCCAGAACCTGCGGATGCTGGAACCTGACAAGGTGGCAGGCGTGGGTCGGAGAAAGCGTAACCACCTCTCCAGGACGTAGAGCGTGGAGGCGGATAAGGACAAGGGACATGTCGTCCAGGCCACCATGTTCAGGGCCCGGTGGCGCCCATCTATCATGTATTCTCCCCCCGGTATATAAGGGGAGGAGGGAGAAACAAGAGAGAAGAGGACAATATATCCAAGAACACAGGACTAGGGTATTATCTCCTCCGAGAGAGCCCGAACCTGTCTAAAAACAGATTGCCCCCGCATCCTGTGTTACCATCAAGCTCAGATCCCGCACAAATCCCCTAGAATCACAAATCTTATTGCCGGCGAAATAGATCGTCGACAGCAATTTAATTATGTCCAACTAGTAAACCACAACTAGGGTGACAAGGGGTCATGGCACATATTTAATTAATCATGGTGTCATACAGCAATTTGGCATTTATCTAATCCCCATATTTAAATAAAGTATTTTTCTAATTAAACTAGCATGCAATAAGTTAAATCAAAATAGGTTTCAAAATAGGATCAACATGGTCAAAGCATAACTTACCTTCAAAAAGTACTTGTTCTTGGTCTTGAGTTGGATCCTGAGTCAACACTTCTCCTTCGAATCCTTCCGGCACTTCAACGTCTACTGAATTCTGGCGTGCAAATAGCAACAAATGAATAAAACAGTGGATAAAAAGTGTCCAAACATCCAAATAAAATCCATAAACAGAGAGAACATAATTTTCTGGATTTTTAGGAACTGGAATCGTTCAAATCGGAGTTAAAATGCAAAAGTTATGATTTATTAAAGCTTAAATAATCAATTGAATAATATTACAGAGAAAAACTTTAGTCCAAAAATTAAATAAAATTCATATTTGAATAGATCTGAATTTTATACAAATTTAGAAATTTGAATCACTCAAATCGGAGTTGAAACGCAAAAGTTATAAGCGTTTGAAGTTTTGAAATTCAAATCAATTATTTATCCGAATTATTAAATCATTTTCTTTTTCGAAAAATCAATTATTGAGTCAGCGTGGACACGTGTCAGCTTCTGATTGGGCGGCTGACGTCAGCCGGTCCATGGACGTGGTCCAAGGTTTGGCTTGGTCCACCGTGGACTCGGTCCACGGCTCCTTGTGTCACTAACATGTGGGACCACCCGGGTAGCGTCCATGCTGGCCCGTCGCGAGGCTCGGCCTGGCGACGGCGAGTGGGACCAGCTGGCGTCATTGCTGACATCGGCGCTCGGTACAGGACAATGACCCGGCCGACATCTCGGGCGCGTGCTCGGCGTCCTGCCTGCCAGTCGCATTGGCCCAGTCGAGGCTTCCCGGCAAATGGCGCGTAATCTCGCCGTTGATTTGAAATTCAACGGCCCAGATTAGAGCTGAGTCTCACGCGTTTGGTTTAACGCGTTTGATCTGGACCGTTGGATCTAGATCCAACGGTCGAGATTGGATCTGGGATTTTTGGACGGGATCTCACCGGCGGGTGACGTGGCGTGATCTTGGACCGTGCGATGGAGATCCAACGGCTCCTGGCGCCGCTTGGATGACGATGGCGACACGGCGGAGCAGGCCACCGGAGACGAACGCATTTACGCAGCCCGACGGCGCCGGTCTCTCCTACGAGTGAGAGGTACCACAGTGCGCGCTTGGCTTGGTCAGGAGTCTCGGACCGGCTCACCATGCGGCGGAAGACGAGCAACGGCGGAATGAAGCAACAACCGCATGGCGGAGAGAGAAGAGGACTCCGGCGAGCAATTGCGAGGTGACGGGCGGATAGGGCTCGGAGTTGGGGAAAACGATGCAAGACGGGTCGAGGCGAACCTGGCAACGATCCACGCTTAAATACGGGCGGGACGCCGAGATTCGCTCGGTTTCATGGGCGAGCAGTAAGACGGCGCGAGTCCGCTCGAACACGGTGAGATGACGATGGACGCACGAGGGCCGTCCACGTGGCGCGATCGACGGCCGAGATTGGCTCGGCGGCGGCGGTGCCTAGCGGCGGATTGATCTGGCCAGTTGGATCTTGATCCAGCGGTTCGGATCGATCCGGATGGAGTTGGTTGGTCGAGTCGGTGGCTCGTCGGACTCGAAAGTCAGGCTTCGGGTTATTCGATCGGATGAACAAGATTTCGATTCGATTGATTTTCCAATGATTTAATATTTAAAATAATTTCCAGAAATTCATTTAATTCATTAAAAATAGCAAAATACTCAGAAAAATTCCAGAAAAATTCTGGAAAATATTTTAGGGTATTTGGGACTCAAATAAAATATTTCCAACAAAATTTTATTTGCAAAGTTTAATTCTTTAATTATTTCAAAATGGAATAAATTCAAATAAATTCCAAATAAATTCCAGAAAATTCCAAAAATTCACCAAAGTGCAAAATAATATTTAATTTCATGAAAAGCAAAAATTGGGGTGTTACAACCTTGCAAGCCTTTGAACTGGGCCTTTCGTACAATCACATGACTGGAGTGGGACGGTCTTAGTTTAGTAGGATTCTGAAGTCTTACCTTTGATATCTCAGGGTGACAGTTACGTCGGGGTAACTGTGTGGGGGAGCGTACATGTGCTACGGCTTGGTGCCCATCCAACGGCGATTGTCAGTCCTACACTTCGATCCTTCGTGGGGGAAGTGGTAGTGAAGGCAATACCGGAGAGGGTCATAGATGTAGATGGAAGTTTATGAAAAACTTCGTTACGGACAATCACCTTTGTGGTGTGCGACTGTATCATGTGGGTATAGTGTGCAACCTCTGCAGAGTGTGTCAAAACTATTCGAATAGCCGAGTCCACGATACTGGACAAAGCTCGGGGATTACAGTCATGGGGTAAATTTTATAAAATAAAATGTGGGAAGGTTGGCTGAGTGCCAGAGATGATGATAAATTGACTTGGGCTTTGTGCCATGCTTATGAAATGAGATTTTGATCTTAATATAATATAATATGATTTCACTGTTTTGAATCTATTATAGTTATTCAATCAAAGCAAAATGTTGTTTAATGCAAAGAAACCAATTAAACCATTCCTTTGGAAGAAGCCATGCATATAGTAATAGTATTGCACCTCTGTGCATGACTTGCTGAGTATGTTGTATACTCACCCTTGCCAATCAACAAAACATCAGAAGAAGAATCTACACCTGCTTGGGAGGAGGAGTATGTCGAGGACCAGGAAAACTAGGAGGCAACCTTCGTCAGATGCCTGTGGCGTTGTGGAGCTTATCAAACTTTTATTCTCTGCTGCTTATGTTTACTTGTCTTTATTTGAGTAAGCCCTGCGTGGCTGAATATTGTAAGGTGACCTTAAGGTCTTGCAACAGTTTATTTTAATTATTGAAGTACTTATTTATATTTCGCTGTGTATGATTGTGGTAATTCATCCCTGTTATGACTGTGTGCACTAGCGAGATCCTGGACTACTGTAGAATACACAGAGGGTTCGGATTTGCAGATTCGGGTCCCGACAGGGGTGGTATCAGAGCCATACTGACTGTAGGATTGCCCTTAGTTTAGAATGGCCGTTAGCAGGACAAAACTATTTTCTAAAGTTAAAATTTGTCAAGAAAATAAATGGATTCTTGACTTATCCCCTCTCTTCTGATTCGTGTCCTATGCTGAATTTTCTTTGTGCTCACTTTATTTATAAAATGTTGTGTTCTTACATGGTTCGTTGTTGGTAGATGAGGATGTACAACACCAACGGAGAGCGCCTTGGAGGGTATGCTGCGGAGATGTGGCGCATGATGCAAGTGCTGGGAGGATATGACCGTCCGATTTACACCGGAACCACCATCGATGAAGCAGGACAGGTCCGAGTGTGGAAGACCAGGCTGATGGTGTACGCTCGAGAAGGTACCATGGGGAGTCGTCCCATGTACTTCAATGCCAGGAGTTCTACATTTAAGGCTGGGATACAGGAGACATCGCGTTTGGCGATGAGGAGGATTGCTCGCTTGTACTCTAGGGAGCTGGAGGGCATGGTCTTTCGCCATCACCCACGCCGAGACACCCGTGCAGACCGGAGGTCGATTGAGGATGAAGATGTCACTATTACTCACCTGGCCAGGTTTGTGATTGCCCAGGAGGAGGCCATGGACGAGACAGTGGAGGAGCTTCAGAGGACTCAAGAAGAGGTCATGGGGTTGAGGACTCAACTGCGGGAGGCCCGGGAGATTGCAGCCCACTCCCTTACGAGGGTGCATGACCTAGAGGAGGCACTCTATGGACAGGGGCCAGAGCCATAAGAGGAGCCAGAAGAGGATCCAGAGGAAGTGCAGGAGGCACCAGCTCAGGAGGAGGCACCAGTGCAGGAGGCACCCGCGCAGGAGCCGCCGATCCAGGAGCAGGCAGTCTCGGGACTCGACGAGTCAGTTGGGTCGTTTGTCCCGATGATAGTTGGGCATGGGGATCAGTTTGCCCCGATGCCAGCTCATCCACCAGTGTATCCACCTGGAGGACCGCAGCTGGGTTTTCTCGACGAGTGAGGGTGTTGTTGGTTCGTGTTGAGACTCTGTTGTTAGAGTCACGTCTTTATATTTCCAAGAATTGGCCTTAGGTGTGAGTCGCAGGGTGTTATGTTTTGTGTGTCGGTATGCGTTGCATTGCCCTTAGCACTTGTCAGCGACCATACTAATAGTAATACAAAAGCTATTTGGTTTTGAGTTACACCTGTTCTCCCCTGTATAAGATTCATTCTACGTGTCTATTCTTTTTCCCTCTCTTCTCTAAACTGTTGGAGTAAATAGCAGATGGTGAACACTCGTGGCAATGCTGGAGCTGGAGGAAATGGATCACGTTAGGGAGGCAACCAAAATGATGCGCCCAATGCAATGCCAGTGGATATGCAGAATCTGGGAGCTTTCCTTGCTGCCCAGACACAACTGATGCAGACCATGATGCAAACTGTGCAGCAGATCGCTAACCAGGCCATCGCCAACAATGTCAATCCAGCAGGCAACCAGGGGCCTCAGCATCAAATAAGACTGTCAGAATTTATGAGAACCCACCCACCAACCTTTTCAGGTAATGCTAATCCTTTGGAGGCAGACGATTGGCTTAGGTCAATCGAACGGAAACTGCATATCACTCAGTGCCATGGAAATGAGAGGGTACTCTATGCCTCTCATCAGTTAGAGGGCACAGCGGCAGAATGGTGGGAAAATTTCTGTGCTACGCAGGAGAATCCCCAAGAGATAACATGGGAAGAGTTTACAGCTGCTTTTCGCCAATACCATGTGCCAGAGGGTATCATGGATATGAAGAAAGAAGAGTTCAGATCATTGAAGCAAGAAGGCCAGTCTGTGGCCGATTACTTAAATAAGTTCACTTAGTTGGCACGTTATGCTCTAGAAGACGTGGCCACCGACAAGGCTAGACAATCCCATTTTCTGAAGGGATTGAATACTGGGTTGCAGGTGGGATTGATAACCCACACATTTCCAGATTTTCAAGAGCTGGTCAACAAAGCGTTGATTCTTGAGGACAAGAGACGTGAGCTGGATGACAATCGCAAGCGCAGGATGGCGCAGTAGAGTGGACGCTCAGGTCAGCAAAGGGTTAGGGTGGTACCGTAGCAATATGCAAGGTTCCAACCTAGAGGCAATGTTCGTGCACCAGTATCAACACCGCTGGCCCAAAGAGAATTTCTGCACTTCGCACCAAAGAGGAAACCAAGCCGGAGGCAGTTCACAGATGGCAGGAAGGCGTTGCTACCACTGCCATGAGGTAGGACATTTCGCCAATAACTGTCCTAAGAAAGGAGGAGTGACACCGGTACGTCTTAACCTTGGAAACACCCCCACCAAGACACCAGTTCAGAATGTGAACTGCGGAGGTTTACAAGCCGGCACTCAAACTCAGTCAGTTGCAAGGGGCAGAGTCAACCATGTTATTGCTGAAGGAGTGCAGGAAGCTGCAGATGTTGTGCTAGGTACGTTTCTGGTCAACTCCGTACCTGCTACAAATTTATTTGATTCAGGAGAATCGCATTCATTTGTTTCTCGAGAATTTGCTGTTCAGAATGGTTTGCCTGTTGTGAATCTTAAGTGTACGCTCTTGGTTCAATCCCCTGGATCCGAACTCCGATCCAAGGTAGGATGTTCTGGAGTGAAACTAATAATAAATGGAGTTGAGTTCCTAGCGAACTTGGTTTTATTGGATACCCAGACCCTAGATGTTATATTAGGGATGGATTGGTTGTCCAAACATAAAGTGGTATTAGACTGTGGACGAAGGGTAGTATCAGTTGAAAGCCCAGATGGTAGAAAGGTATAGTTTCAAGCAACCGCTACACGAGACGGTCAACTGATGGTCAACAGCTTGAAGAAAACTAACCTAGAAGATGTGCCAGTTGTGCGAGAGTATCCGGACGTATTTCCATATGATCTACCAGGAATGCCAGCAGATAGGGACATCGAGTTTGTAATTGAACTGGTACCTGGAACTGCACCGATAGCAAAGAGACTCTATCGGATGTTGTCGGGACCCGAATTTGCAAATCCGGACCCTCTGTGTAATCAGCACTAGTCCAGGATCACGCTAGTGCACACAGTCTCAACATCGGTAAATATCACAGTCATACACATCGTTAGTAATAAAGTACTTAAATTAAGATAATCAAACTGGTTGCTCGACCTTATGGTCAAGTTACAAAGGTACGCCACACAGGACGAAAACTTATTAAGGAAATAAATTGCAGCGGAATAAAAGCATCAACGTGGCGCCATCCAGTATACCACAGGGAACTGACTGGGCTTGCTCCCTAAGTAGACGGCTCGTCCTGAAGTTCTTCCTCCAAAGCTGGCGTCGTTTCCCCTTCAACTGATGTTGTATTGTGGCAAGGGTGAGTACTTGGTACTCAGCAAGTCATGCACAGAATGCAAACTAATATTCTATATGCATGGCTTATTACAAAGGATAGGCTAACAGGTACATTTGCAGTAAATCAGCAATTAACAAGTAGCATAAGTAGATTCAAAAGCAGTAAATGTAAAGGGTTATATCAATAACTTTTCCAGGAGTTAAGTAAACACTTATTCTTTCCAAATCCACATTTCCATCAACGTCATCATTTAACCCAACCAAACTTTCCAAGTCCAAGTTGTTTTCATGAAAGTCTAACCCTTGACTGTAATCCCCGAGCAATGTCCAATGCCGCGGACACCGCTATTCGAATAGATTTTACACTCTGCAGAGGTTATGCACTTTACCCACAAGATACAGTCAAACGCCACAAAGGCGAGTGATCGTAACAAAGCGTTTCAGAGACCGCAAACAAAACAAGTGAACCTCTCTGGCTTCTATCATAGACCATCCCTTCCCTTAATGGAGGCGAAGTATGGGACCGACATACCGTTGGACGGGTACCATGCCATAACACTGGTACGCTCCCCTTTCAAGCTACACAAAAGGTGTAGTTGACACCCCGAGGTATCACATGCAAGTTATTAGTAACTTACTCAACTAGGTCTGTCCCATTGCGGACATGTGGTTTCACGTTTGACTCAGATCAAAGGCTTGCAAGGTTAAGTCCTTAGGGTGACTAGGGCAAGACTACCCGAAGAACCAAAACGACATCCCCGGTGCCACTCATGGCCCACCATATCTGTGAGGAGCCGCCCAGACCGTCCTCGGGTTATTTGAAGGTCTAGTCATCCTAATCGGATTTGGAGGCTAACAACGGATCGCCGAAAGCGCTCGCAGTGTTAGCACCCAAGCCCAATCGAGACAACATTGGAACCCTTCGAATAACTCGACAACAATCCCAGTATTCCCCCAGTATGCGACCCAAAACTTGCCCAGGATCACCGCATACCGGTTTCTAATGCCGTATCAACTCAATTTGTATAAAGGGGGCAACGAACTCGAAACCGCACAACCAAAGTACGCAACGCGGAAGCAAGACAAACCAAACCAACGCCAGCACGAAGACAAAACCCGGCAAGGTTACCAACTACACAAAACCACACCTGACAACCACCAAACACATAAGAACAAACGAAGAACGAGAGCAACACAATATGTTAAAGAGTTGCACGAAGGCAACCAAGTGCTAATTAAAAACGTAACAGGGTTAAGGCTAATTTGTACAGCAAAAGTGAACTCTCTACCACTAAGGTAAAACAAAAGTACAATTCCTCCAGAAGTGTTCTGCCCCTGAACACTCCCGGGCGCAAGCAACACCGCCGGTAGTCTCTACTCGGTGCCTCGCCCGGTCACCGAGAGGCAGTATGGACAGAACTCACATCCGTCCGGATCCTCACCTGAAAACCACAAAGCAGAAGCATGAGTACAGAAGGTACTCGCAAGACCTCGCAAGACTTACCCATGGTCCATATATGACCGACTCGAAAGAATATGCAATTGGATGTAGCAAGGAAATCAACCTCACTGTAAAACGTGCGAAAAAGCTTAATTTGTTGTTTAATTACCTTCCACTACTCAGTTACACAAGTTTTAAAGCACTTGTAGACAGCACCTATTACTAGAGTGAAATCTGGAACTTTACAATTAAAGTAAAGCAAATAGCATCATAAACAAGTACCACCATCCATCCAAATGGCATTTAGTTTGAGTTATTACTGTGTTGAAATGTCGGATGACGCGAGCGTGCTCATATCCGACAGCGCGGCAATTCGAATCGCTTATTCACCCTGCAGGGGATCATTAATCGCATGACAAGTGCCACAAAGAACCTCGTGTCAACCCTCCTCCCATCCATACCAATTCGTTGGGGACATCTTCATGCGGTCCGAGCACCTAGCACCCCCTCGAGCGGCCCAAGCCCGGCTTGGCCCTCGAGAGTCGGCCTAAGCCTCGCCCTCAACCATGCCCAACCGCATGAGGGCATGCCCCATCGAATGGCATGTGATGAAAGAATAGCTTTACCGTCCCATTCCGGCATGCGACTAACAAGATGTGCTCGATCAACATGGCAAACAATGGATCGGTCCTCAACTGACACAGGCGAGACTACCACACTTGAGTCTCCACACCCAAGTGCCCCAACTTTCTCGCCCGGTCTCAATTTACATTCCATTTCTACTCAATCATGACCATAACCATTGCAACCCAGCATTTGTGAAGTGTAACAATCTCAAGCGATGGAACCCTCCATCACTTGGCCCGTACCCGACGTCTAAGCAAGCTAAGCAAGGACACATTATAATTACCCATACTAGCTCCAAAAGAGGTATCAACAATATCGAAGGAGGTATGTGCAGCAATTAGGATCTAGTACCATTCTCACAATCCAACTCCTAATACATAAATTAATCACCCAATAAGCACTTCATTCACAAAATAAGGTTACATATAGGATTCAAGATGCTTAGGTGCTTGCCTTGTGCTTCTGCTTGAGTATCAATGGCGACTTGCTCTTCAGCAATCCCCTCGACCACGGCCACGTCAGTCACCGCGGTCTCGTTCTCTACACGAACACAATGCATGAATGAGATGCATGCAATGCATATGAAAAGAAATGCAAATGCAAACCCCCACCGAAAAACAGCACGACCGGCGAAACTGCGCGAGTCGCAGGTCAGCCAACCCGGACAGTCCAGGTTTTATATCCGGACAGTCCGGATAAGCCGGACACTCCGGACAATTTGCCCGGACCCTCCAGACGCCGCGCAATCCGCCCAAAAAGACACAAGGGATCGAGGTGCCGCCAAGTTCTACGACACCGCGAGGACCCGATCTATAACTTTCCTACACATGGCTAAGCCGGAGAAGCTCCAAGCTAGCTCAAACCACGACGAAACGAGGCTCAATTCCAAAGACTCAACCAAAACCTAATCCAACGCTAGGAATGATATCATCTACCCCCGAGCTCTCACCCTATACCCAACATTGCCTAATCCACCCCAAATCCAACCACCCACCAAAACCCTAACACCCCCAAAGTTTAACCCCAACCCCCAATCTACATATCAAGCCCCAAATCCAACCCACGGACGCCCTAGAAGCCAAGAATCAAGGGATCAACTCCAAGAAGAGGCCTTACCTTCAAGGAGAAGGAGGAAGGAGGGGAAGACGGGTAGAGGAAGGAGGACGCCGGCTTGGAGAGGGGCTTGAGGACGCCGAGGTGAGGAAGTCACCGGGGAGGAGCACGGGAGGACGTCGGCCGGTGGGGAGTCGCCGAAGATGAGCTTGGGGTGGAGGAGAGCACATGGGAGAAACGGAGGTAGAGAGTGAAATGACCAAGGAGCCAAGGAATGGGGTTTTTATACTCAAATCCCGCGAAGTTCGGATACTCTGGATGTTTAACCCGGAGACTCCGGGTTGGGGTCTTCGGTAGAATTGACCCGGACACTCTGGACAATTGGTCCGGATACTCCGGGTTGAGGTGTTCGGGCGAGCTAATCCGGATACTCTGGACATCTAATCCGGATATTTCGGGTTATATCCGGACATTCCGGATGTTTAATCTGGATACTCCGGATTTCCTAGAATTTTTGAAATTGGGGCCTTAACAATATCATTCTTGCCACTTGCCCCAGTCTAAATCTATTTATCAAACCCAGTTGATTACCATGCACCACGTGCCATCAACAATCACAACACGTGACACTTCTCCAAAACAGGTTCAATATCTCATTAAGTCAACATTAACATTTGATTGTCCAAAATCATGTCATGTGCACGTAGCAGGTCTAAGCAATATACTACAACAGTCTAAATACCCAATGTTGGCAATTTAATAATATCCAACTATATAAATTCCACAACTAGGGTGGCAAGGGTTCATGGCACATAATTAAATAGTCAAGGTGTCATACTGCAATTTGGCATTTATCTAATTCCCAGAAATAATTTAAACAATTTCTAATTAAATTAGCATGCAATAATTTAAATCAAATTAATTTCAAAAAAGGGATCAATATGGTCAAAGCATAACTTGCCTTCAAAAAGTACTTGATCTTGGTCTTGAGCTGGCTCCTAGGTCAACACTTCACCTTCGAAGCCTCCGGGTACTTCAACGTCTACTCGTAATGCGTGTAAATAGCAATAAATAAATAAAACAGTACACACACATTGCTAAAAAATTCAAATAAAGTTCACAAACAGAAAGAGCATAGTTTTACAAATTTTTAGAAATTTGAATCGTCCAAAACGAAGTTAAAATGCAAAAGTTATAATCGTTAAAAGTTTAAAGAATCTACTAATTAAATAAAAACCGAGAAAATTTCATATTCAAAATTTAATTAAAATTCATATTTCAGTAGATCTCAATTTTATAAAAATATAGAAATTGAAATCGTTCAAATCGGAGTTGAAACGCAAAAGTTATAAGTATTTGAAGTTTGAAAATTCAAATAAATCAATAAACCGAATTAATTCATTTATTTTTCTATTGAAAAAATCCGGAAAATGACGTCACCACGGGATTTGATTTTCCACCGAATTATTTTTCTAAAGAAAAATCGATTTATGACGTCAGCGGGTCCATGGACTAGGCCCACGGCTCGGGTCCGGCTCACCGTGGACCCGGTCCACGAGTACATGTCTCACTGACATGTGGGACCCCTCGGATGATGTCAGCGTGAAATCATCACGCTCGGCAGACGGCACTGACACGTGGGCCCCACCGTGACGTCAGCGGTGACGTCATTGTGCGGTTGGTCGTCTCACGACATGCGGGCTTCGCGATCGACGCCACACGTGACGTCGGCGGCGATCAGAATCGATCGCGCTACCCAACTTCCAAACACATGGCTAGATCTCGGCTGTTGATTTGAAAATCAACGGCCCAGATCGGATCTAATTCCACACGTTGCGGGCAACGGGGTTAATCTGGACCGTTCGATTTAGATCGGACGATCCAGATCTGATCGGGTTTCACCGCATCAAGGGGCGACGTGGCACGACCCGGGCGGCGACGCGTGGCTCAATCTGCACCGCTCGATTCTGATCGAACGACAGAGATTTCATCTAACGCTACAACGCGGGTTAACACTAACCGTACGATCTAGATCTAACGGCTGCTAATGCACCCAAGCACGGTGCGGTTCACGGCTACGTGGCACAATCTAGGGCGTTGGATCTAGATCCAACGGCGGAGAATAGATCTAAAGGATAACACATGAGGCTTACCCGCGGTGACGTGGACGAATCCTGGCCGTGCTATGAAGATCCAACGGTGGAGAAGCTTCGCGGTTCCGACGATGGCGCGGCGGAGCAGAGGTTGCCGGAGACGAAGACGATGACGAGCCCAACAGCGTTGCGGTGCGGTTCCGGCGGGGTGAGTGGCACTCCCAGGTGCGTCTCATCGCGTCGGAAGTTCCAATATGTGGCTGAGTGTGGGTATGACGGCTAGTTTTTGCACCAAACTATAAATACCCCCACCCTCCTTTTATTTGGGGTTACACACTTGGATTGGCTGAACTTGCAAGCTTGAAGAGCACATCTTAGAGGTTTTTTGAGTCCTCCTCTTTGATCTTAGTGATCATCTAGAGAGTGAGGAATAGAAAAGAGGTCTAGTGCTAGAGCAAAACCGAAATTCATTCATCTTGAGCATTAGAGAGCATCTCCAAGATCACACCACTTTGCATTTGTTACTCTTGGAGGTTGAAGGACTCCTAAACAGCTAGGTGTCACTCACAAGCTCCCAAAGAGTGTGGGTCACTGTGAGAAGTTTGTGAAGGCCGATTTCGCCTCCGAAAGGGAAGAAATCAAAAGTAAAACCGAATCTCAAGTGTGACTGAGGTTTGGGAGGAAAGGGTTGGATGAGACCCGACTCTTTGTGAGCCTCCTCAACGTAGACGTAGGATCTCCTCAAGGATCCAAACTCCGGGTATCAATATCTTGTCTCCTTGGTTTAATTTCTCTTGAATTGCTTGTGTCTAACCTTTTATTTGAACTTCACTAGTGTTGCTGCTCTAGTCTGGATCATTCACTCATTCTTGCACTCAACTAGAGTAGAAGAAGATTGCAGATTGCTAGACGTTCTTACTTGTTCTCGAATTTCATTACTGATCGGACATTCCCATAAAATACCGGAAGTTCTGATCCAGTCGGAAGTTCGATATTGTACCGGAAGTTCCGATACCTTTTCCACTGAAAATTAATTTCATTTCAAATTTTAAATAGCCTATTCACCCCCCTCCTCTAGGCAATTATCACATCTTTTCAGTCGGACTCGAGTCTGACTCGGGTCGGTGGAACAGTGAAACCAATTAGGGTTTTTCAACGATTTAATATTTAAAATAATCCAAGAAATTCAAATAAACCGAGAAAATAGCAAAATGCTCAGAAAAATTCCAGAAAATTCTGAAAAATACCTTGAGACATTTTGGACTCAAATAAAATATTTCCAACAAAACTTTATTTAAATTTTTTTAAATATTTAATTATCTCAAAAGGCAAAAGACTAAAATTGGGGATGTTACAAACCTACCCCCCATGGAGAGAATCTCGTCCCTGAGATTCGGATGAAGAAAGAAAAAGATCGGGAAACTCGGCTCAGAGATCCTCTTCTAGCTCCCAGGTTGCTTATTTCTGGGAATGGTTGCTCCACTGAACCTTGCAAAACTTGATCACTCGGCTTCTAGTTTGACGTTCGGCTTCAACCAAGATTTTGACTGGATACTCTGGATACGAAAAATCTTCCTTTAATTCCATCTCTTCATACGGCATCTGATGCTCTGGTACTCTGAGATATTTCTTCATTTGAGAAACATGGAAGACATCATGTACATCCGATAGTTGCGGAGGTAGTTCTAACTTGTAAGCAACTTCTCCTCTTCTGGCTACCACTGGAAATGGACCAATATAATGGGGTGATAACTTTCCACTAACTCTGAATCAATGCATTCCCTTGAGAGGTGAAACCTTCAGATACACATGATCACCAAGTGAAAAACTTAGTTCCCGGCGATGATTATCAGCATAACTTTTCTGCCTTGGCTGAGTTGTTTTCAGATTCTCACGAATCACTCTAACTTGCTCTTTGGCTTCCTTCAGAATATCAGGTCCAATTATTTGTCCACCCTCTGTCTCTTTCCAATATAACGGTGTTCGGCATTTTTTCCATAAAGAGATTCAAAGGGTGCCATCTTCAAACTTGACTGATAACTTGTGGAGGAGCCGCCCAGACCGTCCCCGGGTTATTTGAAGGTTCAGTCGTCCTAATCGGGTTTCGAGGCTAACAGCGGACCGCCGAAGGCGCTCGCAGAGTTAGCACCCAAGCTCCATCGAGACCACACAAAAACCCTTCGAATAACTCGACAACAATCCCGGTATTCCCCCGGTATGCGACCCAAAACTCGCCCAGGATCCCCGCATACCGGTTTCCAATGCCATATAAATTCAATTTGCAGGAAGGGGGCAACGAACTCGAAGACCCCACTACTAGACACGCGCGGAAGCAAAACTAACCAAGCAAACCAAACAACCCCGGCACAAAGACCGAACCCCGCGACCACAACCCGACGACAACAAGGCACGAAGGCCAACAAAGGTAGAAATAAGAACACAGGCACAAGGTGGGCACAAACATACATCAAGAGTCGACTGCCAAAGGAACTAAGTAACTGAAGTGATTAAACATTGTTTAGAGCTAACTATGCAACAAAAGAGTACACATCTCTTATTAGACTAAACCCCAAAAGTAAAACATCGCCCGAAGTGTTCTGCCTCTGAACACTCCCGAGCGCGTACGACGGCGTAGGAAGCCTCTACTTGGTGCCCCGCCCGGTCACCGATAGGCAGTAGGGGCAAAACTCACACCCCGCTGGATCCTCACCTGCAAAATCACAAAAGCAGAAGCCTGAGTACGGAAGGTACTCGCAAGTCTTACCCGTGGTCCATATATGACCGACTCCAAAGAATATGCATTTTTGGATGTAGCAAGGAAATAAGCTGAAGGTAAAACTTGCGGAAAGCTAAACTTTGTTATATGATTTGATTCGTTTATTCAGGTTACAAATTTAAAGCAGTTGTACCAGCACCTACTTCTAGAGTGAAGTTCAACATTTAATATCAACAAAGCAAGTGACCTCACGACATTTTCGAGCTCAAGCCCAAAGGCGAATTTCAGTTCAAGTAATTACTACATTGAATGTGTGAAGATCAAGCGTGCTCATATCCGAGAGCGCAGCAATTCGAATCGCTTAATTAACCTTGCAGGGAAGCATTGACCGAACGACATGTGCCACGAAGGAACCTCATGTCAACCCCCTCCCACCCATACCAATTCGTTGGGGCATCTTCATGCGGTCCGAGCACCTAGCACCTGAAGGGAATATGCCCGAGAGGCAATAATAAATTGTTTATTATCTTATTCCATGTTATAATAGATGTTTATTTCTCATGCTAAAATTGTATTAACCGGAAACGTTGATACATGTGTGTTTAATAAACAAAAAGGTTCCTAGTAAAGCCTCTCTTTTAAACTAGCTCGTTGATTAACTGATGATCAAGGTTTCCTGATCATGAACATTGGATGTTGTTAATAACGGGGTCACATTATTAGAAGAATGATGTGATGAACACACACCCAAGTTGGTATAGCAAATTCGATCAAGTCATTAAAGTTTGTTGCTTTATCTTGAACATATACAAAATAGCTCTTTCCTTAGACCATGAGATGATGTCAATCACTAACTCCGGAAGAGTACTTTGATGACATCAAACGTCACTCCGTAACACGGTGACTATAAAGATGGATTTGGGTACTATGAAAGTATTAGTTGAGGCTCATGCATCAAGAGTGGGATTTGTCCATCCAGATGACGGAGAGATATACTCTGGGCCCTCTCGGTGATATCACATTGACATCGCTTGCAAGCACGTGACTAGGTCACAAGAATGTCATATCACAGAACGAGTAAAGAGTACTTGTCGGTAACGGGATCGAACTAGGTATAGTTGATACCAATGATCGGATCCCGGATAAGTAATATATCGCGAGACAAAAGGAATTGGTTATGTTGTTTTTGGTTCACACGATCACTAGTTCATCGTTGAGTAAGTGGGAGTCATTATGGATCTCCAGATCCCGATGATGATTATTGATCAGAGAGGTGTCTTGATCATGTCCATTTTATTCACGAACCGTAGGGTGACACACTTAAGGTTCATCGACGCTTTTGAGTGGATACGGAACACCGGAGAAAAGTTTGGACAGCACCGGAATAGTTTCGGGATATCGGAATAGTTCAAGGGGTATGTGTTAATTTTTGTTAATTAAAAGAATTAACAAATATTAAAATAACAGAAATAAAATTGTTTATTTATTTAATGGAGAGTCCATTCACATGGAGAGAATGGAGAGTCCATTCACATGGAGAGAATGGAGAGTCCACTCACTCCTATAAAAGGGAGGGTGGAGCTCCTCTCTCATAAACTAATCTCTATAACCCTTTGGTTGGTCCTTTCTCCCTCCTCCTGTTGTTCCACCTTTCAAGCAGTAGCTTAAGCGAAGCGCTGCTGAAATAGTTTCTCCACCACCACCACTAAGTCGTAGTGTTGTTGGAGTTTCCCGTGGATCCTCTACTTCCGCTGCCCCACTGGATCGAGGGATTGGAGGTCGTCGTTGTTCCGTACGTGTGACCAAGTACGGAGGCGCTGCCGTTTGTGGCGCTCATCTTCGCGACTTTGAAGTCGGGCGTGTACCTCTACTTCAACCACGTTTGAACGTTATTCCCGCTTTCGGTCTACGAGGGTGAGTCCTTCTGAAACCGTTTGCATGCATCTCCTAGATATGATCTTGGTGTTTGGTTGCATTCGTAGGAAAAATTTTGTTTTCCATGCTTAGAACCCATCAGTGGTATCAGAGCCGTGTCTATGCGTAGATGTTATGTACGGTTAAAACACATATGGATGTGGGCGTTGATGATCATGTTATTGCATACTTTCGTGTTTTTTGGATCATGGTGGCATAGTGGGGTTTGAAGCGGTCCGGACTAACCTTACATGTCCTCGCACATGAGACTTGTTCCACGCTCGACATGCAACTTGCTTTGCATAAGTGGCTTTGCGGGTGTCAGTTTCTCCTACTATAGTCATGATCTAATTTACAACGGTTTGCTAATAATGTTTTTATCACCGTTGTGGTTCTTGTTCGTAGGTAAGAACGGTTCTTTCCTAGAAAGCCCAAAACCGCGTAAAATATGAAAAAGAATAAATAAATTAGAGGCGTCTAACTTGTTTTTGTAGGGCATGTGATGTGATATGGTCATTGATACAAAGATTGTTGTATGAAATAAGATTTATTGTAAATTTAAACAACCGGCAGGAGCCATTTGGTTGTCTTTTCTTTTATGGCTTGCGTGCTAAGTATATGTCCATGTGATATATTGTAATGGAGGAAGACAATCAAGATGGAAGCACCATGGACCTTGGTGCCACGCCGGTGGAATGATGGAGATCATATCATGACGCACAAGATGGAGATCAAGTGCTAGAAGGACCATATAATATCACATTATTCATGCATGTGATGTTAATCCTTTTTATGCATCTTATTTTGCTTGGATGTGATCACGTCGTTAGCACTATAAGATGATCCCTTCAACTTAATATCAAGATAATAATGTGTTCTTCCATAGTATGCACCGTTAAGAAAGTTTGTCGTTTCGAAGCACCACGTGATGATCGGGTGTGATAGACTCTACGTTCGCATACAACGGGTGTAAGCCAGATTTACACAAGCAAATACTTTGGTTCTACTTGGCGAGCCTAGCAAGTACAGATATGGCCTCGGAACACGAACCAAAAGGTAAAGCATGAATCATATGGATGATATGATGAACATATTGATGTTCGCCTTTGAAACTATGCCGTCTCACGTGATGATCGGTTTCGGTATAGTGAATTTGGTTCGTGTAATCACTAAAGATGACTAGAGGGATGTTGTTTTTGAGTGGGAGTTCTCGTAGTAATTTTGAATTAAACTTGAACTTAATCTATTATGAACTTAGTCTAAGTAACTTTGCAAATATATTGTAGATGGCACCACCTACTTTCAATTTCAATCTGTTCATGGAGAAAGAGAAACTAGCCACCAACGGTAGCAACTTTACCAACTGGGCCCTTAACCTGAGGATTCTCCTCGTGTGCTCAAAGGAACTATGTGCTTGATGCGCATTTGGGTGCCCCGCCCGTGATGATGCCCCGAGGAGGAGAAAAATGTTTTCTTAACTCGCAAGGAGGACCACAGCTTTAGTTCAACTGCGGCATTTTGTATGGCCTTGAGCCCGAGGCTGCGAAACGCTTTGAGCACAAAGAATGCTTTTGATACAATGGGAGAGTTGAAAATGATTTTCGACACCCATGCCGCAGTAGAGAGTTATGAAGCTTCAGAAAAGTTCTTTAGCTGCATGATGGAGGAAAACAGCTCCGTTAGTGAGCACGTACTCAAAATGTCTGGGTACGCCGATAAACTCATAGCTTTGGGAATAACGATCCCCATTGAGCTAGGAATTCATCGTGTTCTCCAGTCTCTGCCACCAAGCTACAAGAGCTTTTGTCGGGACCCCGAATTTGCAAATCCGGACCCTCTGTGTATTCAGCACCAGTCCAGGAACGCGCTAGTGCACACAGTCTTAACATCGGTATATATCACAATCATACCAAATGATACTATCAAAGTACTTTATTTAAATAATCAAAGGGTTACTCGACCTTATAGCCAAGTTACAAATATATGCCTCGCAAGGCGAAACTTATTAAAAGAGAAATAACAGCAGCGGAAAATCAAATAACTTCGTGGCGCCATCCAGTATACCACAGGCAACTGACTGGGCTCGCACCCCTAAGTAGACGGGTCTTCTTGGAAATCCTCCTCCGAAACTGGCGTAATCTCCTCTTCAACTGGTATTGTGTTGAGGCAAGGGTGAGTACTTGGTACTCAGCAAGTCATGCACAGAATGCAAGCTAATATACTATATGCATGGCTTGGTACAAAGGAATAGCTCAAGGTATATTTGCAAGAAATGACTTTTGACAAGTAATAAAAGTAGATTCGAAAGCAGTAGAAATAAGTAAAGCATAAATAACTTCTCAAGAAATTTAATAAACATTTTTCCCCATCCTAAACCACATTTCCATCAACTTCATTACTAAACCAACCCAACTTTTCAAATCCAAGTTATTTTCAGAAAGTCTAACCCTTGACTGTAATTCAGAGCATTGTCGATCACAGTGGACTCGGCTATTCAAATAGATTCTACACTCTGCAGAGGTTATGCACTTTACCCACAAGATACAGTCAAACACCACAAAGGCGAGTTCGTAACAAAGCCTTCGGAAGCCTCAAACAACACAGGTGGTCCTCTCAGGTTCGTGCTCTACACCATCCCTTCCCTTAGCCAAGGCGAAGTATGGGACCAACACACCGTTAGATGGGTATCCGGCCACACCACGATACGCTCCCCGCACAATCACACAAGCGGTGTAATTGACACCCTGAGGCTCCACAAGTGAGTCCTTAGCGACTTAATCAACTAGGGCCATCCCATTCCAGCCATGTGGTTGCAAGTATGACCAGTTCAAAGGCTTGCAAGGTTAAGTCCTTAGAGTGACCAGGGCAAGACTACCCGAAAAACCAAATCAACACTCCCAATGCCACAATCGGCCCACTGATTACTCTTGCCACATGCCTTGGCCGAAATCGTTTATCAAACCCGCTTGATTACCATGCACCACGTGCCATCAACATCACATGATACTTTTCCAAAACAGGTTCAATATATCATTAAGTCAATATTAGCATTTGATTATCCAAAATCATGTCATGAGCACGTAGCGTGTCTAAGCGACATACTACAACGATCTAAACCCATGTTGGCAATTTGATAATGTCCAACTAGTAAACCACAACTAGGGTGACAAAGGGTCATGGCACATACTTAAGTAATCAAGGTGTCATATAGCAAATTGGTATTTATCTAACCCCCATGTTTAAACAAAGTATCTTTCTAATTGAACTAGCATGCGATAGTTTAAAATCAAAATAGATTTCGAAATAGGATCAACATGGTCAAAGCACAACTTGCCTTCAAAAGTACTTGCTCTTGGTCTTGAGTTGGATCACGAGTCAACACTTCTCCCTCGAATCCTTAGGCACTTCAACGTCTACTCGTAAAGCGTGCAAATAGCAAATACACAAATAAACACTAGGCAAAAACATCCCAAAACTCCAAATAAAATCCATAAACAGAGAGAACATAATTTTCTGGATTTTTAGAAACTGAATCACAAATTTGGAGTTAAAGCATAAAAGTTATGATTTATTAAAGTTTAAATAATCAATTAAATAATATTACAGAGAAAAACTTTAGTCCAAAAATTAAATAAAATTCATATTTAAGTAGATCTGAATTTTATACAAATTTAGAAATTTGAATCACTCAAATCGGAGTTGAAACGCAAAAGTTACAAGCGTTTGAAGTTTGAATCTAAATTTGAATCAATATTTCGAATTAATAAATCATTTTCTTTTGGAAATTAATTATTGCGTCGGCAAGGACACGTGGCAGCCTCGATTGGGCGGTGGCGTCGGTACCGTCCATGGACTTGGTCCACGCTCGGCTCGGGTCCACCGTGGACTCGATCCCACGACTCCACGTGAGGCGACATGTGGGCCCTCTCGGGTGACGTCATCGGCCGACGTCGGCCGGGGCTCGGCCACGGTGGCGGCAGTGGGGACCCAGTGACGTCATGGGTGACGTCGGCGCTTGGCGGGTCGACCAGCGACATGCGGGCCCTTCGACACGCGGGCCCAGCGTGTCGGCGTCTACTGCCAGCTGGCGTGGGCCGCGGCCGCGTCGGTCCAACTTCCGACACGCGTGGCGCCAATCACGATCGTTGATTTGAAATTCAGCGGCGCGGATTAGATCCAGGGTTAACACGTTGAAACTACTCGTTGATCGTGGGCGTTCGATTTAGATCGGACGGTCAGATCTAATCCTATAATCGCCTTTGCTACATAAAGACGTGGCGATTGTGAACCGTTGGATCTTGATCCAGCGGTCCAGATCTGTCGGGTTTAGAACACGTGAACTCACCTCAACCGTCCGATCTGGATCTCGACGGTCCATAGAGCTCGCGAGTCCGGCGATGGCGCGGGCGAGGCTGGGCACCGGAGACGGAACGATGACCAAGGGCGCGGCGCTACGGCTTCTCCGGCGAGATGAATCCTTCCCAGGTGCGTCTCGTCGCGGGGATCCCGGTCTGAGCTCCTTCGGCGGAAGGCGACGGGCGGCGACGACGAAAAGCGGCGCAAACCTCGGCGGAGGAAGAGACAACTCCGGCGGCGATTGCGGCTCAACGGCGGCGGCTCGGGCGAGATGGCTCGAGGAGCAGTGCGCAAGGATGAGGGCAACCTCGGGGGCGTCTCACGCTTTAAATAGCCTCGGCGTTCGTGCCCTAGGCGGAAACCTAATCCTACGCGGGCGCGCGGCGGCGAGTCCGGCTCGGTCTCGGCGAAGACGACGACTCTCACCGTCCACGTGGCGCGATCAACGGCCACGATCGCGACGGCGCGATCGGATCCGAGCGGATCACGGCTCGAACCCGTGACGGCGGATCTCGGCCGTTGGATCTTGATCCAACGGTTGGGATTGATTAGGGTTAGGAGTGGGTTGGTCGAGTCACGTGGCTCGGGTCGGACTCGAGTCCGACTTCGGGTTCCGACTTCGATCGGATGAACAAGATTTGACCCGAGTTGATTTTCCAGCGATTTAATATTTAAAATAATTCCCGATGAATTCATTTAATTCATTAAAAATAGCAAAAGACTCGAGAAAAATTCGAAAAATTCGGAAAATATTTTGGATCATTTTGGACTCAAATAAAATATTTCCAACAAAATTTTATTTGCAAAATTAAATTCTTTAATTATTTCAAAATGGAATAAATTCAAATAAATTCCAAATAAATCCAAATAAATTCCAGAAAATTCCAAAAATTCACCAAAGTGCCAAATCACACATGAATTTAGGACAAGTAAAATTTTGGGGTGTTACAAACCTCCCCCCCTTAATAGAATCTCGTCCCCGAGATTCAGGGCTTACTAAAGGAATAGGTTTGGAAACTCTTTCTTCAAATCCTCTTCGCGCTCCCAAGTCGCTTCGCCTTCTTCATGGTTGCTCCACTGAACTCTACAGAAACGGGTTGACTTGTTTCTAGTTTCTCGATCCATTGTGTCTAGAATCCTCACGGGATACTCCTTATAGGTCAAATCCTCTTGCAACTCAATTGACTCTAGCGGTGTCTGTTCCTCAGGAACTCGAAGACACTTCTTCAACTGGGACACATGGAATACATCATGTATTCCTGCTAACGATTGTGGCAACTCCAGCTGATAAGCAACCTCGCCTCTGCGGCTCACAATCTTAAATGGTCCAACATAACGGGGTGCGAGTTTCCCTTTGGCATGGAACCTCTTAACTCCCCTGAGAGGCGTAACTCTGAGGTATACAAAGTCTTCTGGTTCAAAACTCAAATCCCGGCGACGATTGTCAAGATAACTCTTACGTCGAGATTGGGCTATCTTCAACCTTTCCCTAATCATGGCGACTGTTCTTGACTTCTTGAAGAATATCAGGCCCAAAGACACGGCGCTGCGGTCTCATTCCAATTCAATGGCGTCAGGCGAGTCGACCATACAAAGGCCTCAAAAGGTGACATCTGTAAACTAGCCTGATAACTATTGTTGTAACTGAACTCGGCATACGGCAAACTTTTATCCCAAGAGGTAGCATAAGCCAATGCACAAGCTCTCAACATATCCTCCAGAATCTGGTTGACCCTTTCGGTCTGTCCATCCGTCTGTGGATGATAAGCTGTACTGAAGTTCAAACGGGTTCCCATGGCTTCATGCAACTTATTCCAGAACCTTGAGGTAAATTGGGTACCTCTGTCCGATACAATCCTCTTTGGCACTCCGTGCAAACAGACAATCCTGATCATGTATAATTCTGCTAATTTATCTCCCGAGTAAGTGGTCTTCACGGGGATAAAATGGGCTACTTTAGTTAGGCGATCCACTATAACCCATATGGAGTCATAACCTCCTTGAGTCTTCGGCAAACCGGTAATGAAATCCATTCCGATTTCCTCCCACTTCCACTCAGGTATTTTCAGCGGTTGTAGCAATCCTGCTGGTCTCTGATGCATTGCCTTGACTCTCTGGCATACGTCGCACAATGCAACATGCTCGGCAACTTCACGTTTCATACTCGGCCACCAGAATCTCTCCTTCAGATCCTGATACATCTTGGCGCTTCCAGGATGAATTGAGTACTTGGAGTCATGGGCTTCTTCCAGAATCAGTTGCTTTAACTCCTTTTTGTTAGGCACACAAATGCGATCATTCATCCACAACGTGCCTTGCTCATCCAACTTGAAGTCCTCTGCCTTGCCTTCCTCCTTGATGGACTTAATCCTGCGGATCTTGTCATCATCCTACATCCTTCTCGGATCTGGTCCTCTAAGGTAGGCTTTACTTCCACTGCGGCCAAGAATCCGCTAGGTACAACCTCAATCTTCATTTTCTGAAAATCCTTACATAACTCATCCTGGCTTGTGGCTAGCAATGTACTCACGGTATGGCTTTTCCGGGCTGAGCATCGGCTACTACGTTGGCCTTCCCGGGATGGTAATGGATTCCAACATTGTAGTCCTTGATCAACTCTAACCATCTCCTCTGCCTCATATTCAGATCCGATTGGGTGAATATGTACTTAAGGCTCTTATGATCCGTATACACTTCACATCTGTTTCCAATCAGATAGTGACGCCATATCTTCAAAGCATGCACTACGGCTAACTCCAAGTCATGTGTCGGATAATTTTCCTCATGCGGCCTCAATCGCCTTGATGCATAGCGGCGACCTTTCCATTCTCGTGCAAAGACACATCCAAGTCCTTGGCGCGATGCGTCACAATAAATATCGAAGCTTTGAGCAACATCAGGTAGAACTAACACCGGTCTTGATGTCAATCGCTTCTTGACTCCTGAAATCCTTTCTCACATTCTCGCGTCCATGCAAACTTCTTTTCCTTCTTCAGCAATTGCGTAAGAGGTTTTGCAATTGTCGAAAAGCCTTCGATGAAACGGGCGGTAGTATCCTGCCATTCCAAGGAAACTCCGAATCGGGTCACGATCTTGGCTGCTCCCAATGTAACACGGCTTCTACTTTGCTTGGATCTACGGCGACTCCTTCAAGGGTCATTACATGTCCAAGAAACTCCACCTTGTCCTTCCGTAAATCACACTTGCTGAACTTGGCGAAAAGTTCTTTGTTCCTCGGCTTTTCCAAAACTCGCCTTAAGTGTTCGGCATGTTCATCCTACGTCTGGAGTAGATTAGGATATCGTCTATGAACACGGCGACAAACTTGTCCAAATATTCCATGAACACCTTATTCATCATATTCATGAAATAGGTCGGCGCATTCGTCACCCAAAGGACATAATCAGAACTCGTAATGTCCATATCTTGACGAGAATGCGATCTTCGAATATCTTACGATCGGATCTTCAATCGATGGTATCCCGATCTCGATCAATCTTGAGAAAACTCGGCTCCTCTTAATCGATCAAACAAATCATCAATCCTGGTAGCGGATACTTATTCTTCACGGTGACTTCATTGAGTGCACGGTAGTCAATGCACATCCTGAAACTCCCGCCCTTCTTCTTGACAAACAAAATCGGTGCTCCCCACGGCGACGAACTTGGTCCGATAAATCCTTTATCCATTAACTCTTCCACTGTTTCTTCATCTCTACCAACTCCTCGGTAGACATCCGATAGGGTCTCTTTGCTATCGGTCTTGTGCAGTACAAGCTCTATCACAAACTCTATGTCCCTGTCAGCGGCATACCGAGGTAGATCCTCGGGGAAAACATCGGGTACTCATTCACTCTTGGGACATCCTCTATGCTGATTGCCTTGGTACTGTTAACCATCAACTCGTACATCTCTAATCGCAGGTGGCTTGAAATTCCACTTTCTTCCCACACGGGCTCTCGATCGAGATAGTCCTTCGTCCACAATCAATACGGCCTTGTGCGTGGATAACCAATCCATTCCCAATATAACATCTAAGGTGCGGGTCTCCAAAATCATAAGGTTTGCTAGGAACTCTATCCCATCTATTAGTATTCTCACCGAAACATCCTACTTTCGTTCGGAGTTCGGAACTAGGGGTTTGAACTAAAAGCATGCACTTAAGTCTTGCAATCCTCAAATCATTTCTAGTAGCAAAGCCTTGCGAAACAAATGAATGCGAAGCTCCAGAGTCAAACAAAACTGTTGCAGTCTTCGAGTTAACAAGTAACTTACCCAAGACGACGTCCGTAGCATTCTCGCAGTGCATCTGCGGTGACATGGTTGACCCGGCCTCTCACCACAGTGCAGGTGTGGCTCTGGTCTTTGGCGCCCTAGCCGGGGTGGTTCCTAGATTGAAGTGAACTGGGTCGCTCTGCTGTCTTCTTCGGACAAGCTGTTGGCAAAGTGTCTGGCTCGTTGCGGTTATGTGGCGCCTCACGTTCCTTCTTGTTGCACAGAGTAGCGTTTCTAGCGGGGGCTGGGGTTTGGTAGTTCGATTGGCAGGTCTTGGTCTTTGGGGATGGTGTCCTTGTTGCATTCTGTGGTTGGAATCGAAGAATTGATTTGGTGCAACTCTCAAGCGGCTGCTATGCGTTCCTGGCGTGATCCTTCTTTGTTGCATCCTCGCGCTTCTCGTTCTCATCCAATTCCTTGCGCTTGTCCTCAAGAATAAGTGCCTTATTCACCAACTCTGGAAATCTGGAAAGGTGTGGGTGATCAACCCTACTTGCAATCTGAGTTAAGTCCCTTCATAAAACGACTGCCTGGATTTGTCTGTCGCTACATCCTCGGTGCGTAGCGCGTGCTAGTGTGTGAACTTGTTCAGGTAGTCGGCCACCTTGGTGATTACCTTGCTTGATGCTCTGAACTCCTCCTTCTTAAGGTCCATGATTCCTTCGAGGCACGTGATCTTGTCGGAATGCAATGTGAACTCTTCCCAAGTGATATCTTGAGGGTTCTCTGCGTGGGCACGAAGTTCTCCCACCATTCAAGCAATGTTCCTTCCAAGCGATGAGAAGCGTAAAGTACCTTCTCATTCCCTATGCATTGAGCTATGTGTAGCTTCCTCTCGATTGATCTTAACCAATCATCGGCCTCCAATGGATTGGCATTCCCAGAGAAAGTGGGTGGGTGAGTCCTCATGAACTCGACAGACCTTGTATTCTGGCGTGGTCCCCGATTAACTTGATTAGCAAAGTGGCTCGAGCTGACGTGCTGCATTTGTTGCATCATAGCATGCATCAATCGAGTCCGAGCAGCAAGAAAGGCTCCAAAATTCTGCATATCAATGGCGGTCTTTGGTGCTCTATCATTGGGGTTTTCTGGCGAGAACCACTCCCATTGCTTCCAAAGTTCCCACGGGTGTTCACCATCTGTCGATTTGCTCTAGGTTTAGAGATGAGAGGGAAACAAGAATAGACAAGTAGTATGGAACTTATGCGGGGCGAAAGGGGTAACTTTAAGGTCCATCTTTATTATTTAATAACTTGGTATGGCTGCTTACAATGCCTAAGGGCCTTGCAACACATACTGCACACTCAGCAAACAAAGCAAATCCAAATCGAACTAACTCTGGAGTCTAACGCCTAAAGGGTGACTCTTTATTCTATGACTCGACTCGTGAAGGAGTCTCACTATATAACTTATGCTCACTCATCGAGAAAACCTCCACGGCACGGTGCGGGTCTTTGCGGCATAGGCGGCGAAACGATTGCCATGTCCCGCAATTGTGTCATCCGTGGTAGTCGAAGAAGCGGTGTCCTCATCGAGATCCGACTCCTCTGGATCTCGCTCGTAGCTCGAAATCTTGGCTCGGTCCGGTCCGTACAAAGTCATCTCCAACTCGTCAATCCTTCGTAGAAGGTGTGCCACATACTCTTGAGCTTCCTGCCATCTGTTCTTCTCTGTCGTGATCTCCTTGCGGGCCTTCTGTAGCTCCTTGCTTGTATTATCTAGTACATCCTCCTGGGCGACGACAAATCGTGCCAACTATGTCACCGTGGCATCCTCATCCTGAATCTCCTTCGGGTCGAGAAGGTTATCGCTGCGCGGATGGTAACGGAACACCGTACTCTCCAATTCTCGGGCGTAGATACGGGTAATGTGCCGCATTGCTCGTCGTGATACTTCTTGGATACCCATCTGCATTGTGGATCTCCTGGCGGTCAGGTGTATCGGGCGATTGCCTGGGCCCTTTTTCCTAGCAGGTACTTCAATCCTCACGTCACAAGCCTTGATCAATCCTGCTTGCCTGATCACTTCCACTTGGTATTGGGGCTTCTCAAAATCTCCGAGAGTCTGTAGCATATGCCAAAGTTCCGCGGCGTGACCAACTCCCAGATCAACGTAGTTGAACTCTTCCTTCATCTGTCACAAGCGTGCTTTACGTAAGAACTCGGAATTTTTTAATTGTGACAAGGTAAGGGAAATTTCAGCAAGAGACAAGAAAAGAGAGAAGGGGGTAAGTCGAGATGTCATTTCTTGTCTTCACAAATTTTTAGCTTTAGAAAATAGGTTTTATCCTCACTACGACCATTCCAACTTAGGGTTGAGCCTACAGTCAACCTGGCTCTGATACCACCTCTGTCGGGACCCCGAATTTGCAAATCCGGACCCTCTGTGTATTCAGCACCGATCGAGAGCAGCGCTAGTGCACACAGTCTTAACATCGGTATATATCACAATCATACCAAACGATACTATCAAAGTACTTTATTTAAATAATCAAAGGGTTACTCGACCTTATAGCCAAGTTACAAATATATGCCTCGCAAGGCGAAACTTATTAAAAGAGAAATAACAGCAGCGGAAAATCAAATAACTTCGTGGCGCCATCCAGATACCACAGTAACCTGATCGGCTCGCACCCCTAAGTAGACGGGTCTTCTTGGAAATCCTCCTCCGAAGCGGCGTAATCTCCTCTTCAAGCGGTATTGTGTTGAGGCAAGGGTGAGTACTTGGTACTCGGCAAGTCATGCACGAGAATGCAAGCTAATATACTATATGCATGGCTTGGTACAAAGGAATAGCTCAAGGTATATTTGCGATGCTTGACTTTTGACAAGTAATAAAAGTAGATTCGAAGCGTGAGAAATAAGTAAAGCATAAATAACTTCTCAAGAAATTTAATAAACATTTTCCCCATCCTAAACCACATTTCCATCAACTTCATTACTAAACCAACCCAACTTTTCAAATCCAAGTTATTTTGAAAGTCTAACCCTTGATTGTAATTCCGAGCATTGTCCAAACATCGTGGACTCGGCTATTCAAATAGATTCTACACTCTGCAGAGGTTATGCACTTTACCCACAAGATACAGTCAAACACCACAAAGGCGAGTTCAGTAACAAAGCCTTTGGAAGCCTCAAACAACACAGGTGGTCCTCTCAGGTTCGTGCTCTACACCATCCCTTCCCTTAGCCAAGGCGAAGTATGGGACCAACACACCGTTAGATGGGTATCGGCCCACGACCACGATCGCTCCCCCGCACAATCACACAAGCGGTGTAATTGACACCCTGAGGCTCCACAAGTGAGTCCTTAGCGACTTAATCAACTAGGGCCGTCCCATTCCAGCCATGTGGTTGCAAGTATGACCCAGTTCAAAGGCTTGCAAGGTTAAGTCCTTAGAGTGACCAGGGCAAGACTACCCGAAAAACCAAATCAACACTCCCAATGCCACACTGGCCCACCTGATTACTCTTGCCACATGCCCCGGTCGAAAACCGTTTATCAAACCCCAGTTGATTACCATGCACCACGTGCCATCAACATCACATGATACTTTTCCAAAACAGGTTCAATATATCATTAAGTCAATATTAGCATTTGATTATCCAAAATCATGTCATGAGCACGTAGCAGGTCTAAGCAGCATACTACAACGATCTAAACCCATGTTGGCAATTTGATAATGTCCAACTAGTAAACCACAACTAGGGTGACAAAGGGTCATGGCACATACTTAAGTAATCAAGGTGTCATATAGCAAATTGGTATTTATCTAACCCCCATGTTTAAACAAAGTATCTTTCTAATTGAACTAGCATGCGATAGTTTAAAATCAAAATAGATTTCGAAATAGGATCAACATGGTCAAAGCACAACTTGCCTTCAAAAAGTACTTGCTCTTGGTCTTGAGTTGGATCCTGAGTCAACACTTCTCCCTCGAATCCTTCCGGCACTTCAACGTCTACTCGTAAAGCGTGCAAATAGCAAATACACAAATAAACACTAGGCAAAAACATCCCAAAACTCCAAATAAAATCCATAAACAGAGAGAACATAATTTTCTGGATTTTTAGAAACTAGAATAAATCAAATTTGAAGTTAAAAGCATAAAAGTTATGATTTATTAAAGTTTAAATAATCAATTAAATAATATTACAGAGAAAAACTTTAGTCCAAAAATTAAATAAAATTCATATTTAAGTAGATCTGAATTTTATACAAATTTAGAAATTTGAATCACTCAAATCGGAGTTGAAGCATAAAAGTTACAAGCGTTTGAAGTTTGAATCTAAATTTGAATCAATATTTCGAATTAATAAATCATTTTCTTTTTTGGAAATTAATTATTGCGTCGGCAAGGACACGTGGCAGCCTCGATTGGGCGGTGGCGTCGGCTGGTCCATGGACTTGGTCCACGCTCGGCTCGGGTCCGGTGGACTCGGTCCACGACTCCACGTGAGGCCCGACATGTGGGCCCTCTCGGGTAGCGTCATCGCCGACGTCGAGGCTCGGCCACGGTCTTGTGGTGGGACCTTTGTGACGTCATGGGTGACGTCGGCGCTTAGCGGGTCGACCAGCGACATGCGGGCCCCTCGACACGCGGGCCCGCGTGTCGGCGTCTACTGCTGCCAGCTGCGTGGGCGGCCCGATCGCGTCGGTCCAACTTCCGACACGCGTGGCGCAATCACGATCGTTGATTTGAAATTCAGCGGCGCGGATTAGATCCAGGGTTAACTGCGTTGAAACTACTCGTTGATCGTGGGCGTTCGATTTAGATCGGACGGTCGGATCTAATCCTATAATCGCCTTTGCTACGACGCGTGGCGATTGTGAACCGTTGGATCTTGATCCAGCGGTCCAGATCTAATCGGGTTTAGAACACGTGAACTCACCTCAACCGTCCGTCTGGATCGGCGGTCCCACAGAGCTCGCGAGTCCGGCGATGGCGGCGAGGCCTGAGGCACCGGAGGCGGGAGCGATGACCAAGGGCGCGGCGCTACGGGGCTTCTCGGCGGATGAATCCTTCCCACCGGAGTGCGTCTCGTCGCGGGGATCCCAGATCTGAGCTCCTTCTCGGCGGAAGACAACGGACGGCGACGGAAAGCAGCGCAAACCTCGGCGGAGGGAAGAGACAACTCCGGCGGCGATTGCGGCTCAACGGGCGGCGGCTCGGGCGAGATGGCTCGGGAACGGTGCGCAAGGATGAGGGCAACCTCGGGGGCGTCTCACGCTTTAAATAGCCTCGGCGTTCGTGCCTAGGCGGAAACCTAATCCTACACGGCGGCGGCGCGCGGCGAGTCCGGCTTCGGTCTCGGCGAAGACGGCGACTCTCAGCCGTCCCACGTGGCGCGATCAACGGCCACGATCGCCGCGGGCGCGATCGGATCCGAGCCGGATACGGCTCGAGCCGTCTGGCGGATCTCGGCCGTTGGATCTTGATCCAACGGTTGGGATTGATTAGGGTTAGGAGTGGGTTCGTTCGAGTCCGCGTGGCTCGGTCGGACTCGAGTCCGACTCGGTTCCGACTTCGATCGGATGAGCGATACTTGACCGAGTTGATTTTCCAGCGATTTAATATTTAAAATAATTCCCGATAATTCATTTAATTCATTAAAAATAGCAAAGACTCAGAAAAATTCGAGACAAGTTCTGGAAAATATTTTGGATCATTTTGGTCTCAAATAAAATATTTCCAACAAAATTTTATTTGCAAAATTAAATTCTTTAATTATTTCAAAATGGAATAAATTAAAATAAATTCCAAATAAATCCAAATAAATAACAAAAAATTCCAAAAATACACCAAAGTGCCAAATCACACATGAATTTAGGACAAGTAAAATTTTGGGGTGTTACTGACTTTGTGATGAACTACAACATGCAGGGCATGAAGAAGTCTCTCCTCAGAAGCTTCACAATCTTGAAAAGCTATTTGAAGTAGAGATCAAGAAGGAACATCAAGTGTTGATGGTCCATAAGACCACCAGTTTCAAGAAGAATGGCAAGAAAGGCAAGGCTAAGGGTAACTTCAAGAAGAAGGGCAAGTCTGTTGCCACATCGAGAAAGAAGACCAAGGCTGGCCCTAAGTCGAATCTTGAATATTTTTACTTGCAAGGGGCACTGGCCTTTGGAAGCGCAAGCGCCCAAAATATCTCGGTGATAAGAAGGGCGGGAATGTGAACAAAGGTATATATGATATACATGTTATTGATGTGTACCTTACTAGTACTCGCATGATGGCGCTGGGTATTTGATACCGGTTCGGTTGCTAACATATGTAACTCAAAGCAGGAGCTAAGGAACAGGCAACAACTAGCAAGGGATGAGGTGATGATGCGGCGTCGGCAATGGATCAAAGGTTGATGTGATCGCCGTCGACGCTACCTATCCAATTACCATCGAGGATTAGTTATGAACCTAAATAATTGTTATTTGGTGCTGCGTTGAGCATGAACATCATATACGGATCTTGTTTAATGCAAGACGATTATTCATTCAAGTATGAGAACAATGGTTGTTCAATTTATATGAATAATATCTTTTATGGTCATGCACACGAGAAGAATGGTTTATTTATTTTGAATCTTGATAATAATAGTACACATGTTCATAATGTGAATGCCAAAAGAATTAAGTTGAATGATGATATTGCTTTGCATATATGTGGCATTGCCGCTTATGTCATATTGGTGTTAAACGCATGAAGAAGCTCCATTACGATGGACTACTAGAATCACTTGATTATGAATCATTTGAGACATGTGAACCATGCCTCATGGGCAAGATGACTAGAACCCGTTTTCCGGTACAATGGAGCGGGCAACCGACTTTATTGGAAATCATACATACCGATGTGTGTGGTCCAATGAGTGTGTCGGTAGCGTGGTGGATATCGTTAGCCGTTACTTTCACGGATGATTTGAGTAGATATGGATATATTTACTTAATGAAACACAAGTCTGAAACATTTGAAAAGTTCAAAGAATTTCAGGTGTGAAGTAGAAAATCATCGTAATAGAAAGATCAAATTTCTACGATCCGATCGTGGAGGAGAGTATCTTAGTTCTGAGTTTGGCACACACATGAGACAATGTGGAATAGTTTCACAACTCACTCCTCTTTGGAACACCACAGCGTAATGGTGTATCCGAGGCGTAAATGTCGTACTTTATTGGATATGGTTCGATCTATGATGTCCCTTACAGATTTGCCACTATCATTTTGGGGTCATGCACTAGAAACAGCTGCATTCACTTTAAATAGGGCACCATCTAAATCCGTTGAAACGACACCGTATGAATTATGGTTTGGCAACAAACCTAAGCTGTCATTTCTAAAAGTTTGGGGATGCGATGTTTATGTGAAGAAACTTCAAACTGATAAACTCGAACCCAAAGCGGAAAAATGCGTCTTCATAGGATACCCTAAAGAAACAATTGGGTACACCTTCTATCACAAATCCGAGGGCAAGGTTTTCGTTGCCAAGAATGGATCCTTTTTGAAGAAAGAGTTTCTCTCGAAAGGTATGAGTAGTAGGAAGGTAGAACTCAACGAGGTTTTTGAACCTTCTCTTCATAGAATGGCATGTGCAGTAGCGCCAGAAGTTGTTTCGGAGTTGACTTCACCAGATGAAGAGGGAACTAATGATGAGGATCATGAAACTCCGAAACAGAACACTACCACACCTCGCAGGTCAACAAGAGCACGTAATGCTCCTGATTTTTATGTTTCTACTATGAATGTCATGGTAATTGAGAATGATGACCCTGCGACGTATGATGAAGCGATGATGAGCCCAGATTCCGACAAATGGCTAGAAGCCATGAAATCCGAAATGGGATCCATGTATGAAAACCAAGTATGGACTTTGGTGGACCTACCCAATGACCGTAAGGCCGTTGAGAACAAATGGATTTTCAAAAAGAAAATAGACGCTGATGGTAATGTGACCATCTATAAAGCTCGACTTGTCGCAAAGGGTTTTCGACAAATTCAAGGAGTTGACTACGATGAGACTTTATCACCCGTAGTGATGCTAAAGTCTGTTAGGATTATGTTAGCAATTGCTGCATTTTTCGATTATGAAATCTGGCAGATGGATGTAAAACCCGCGTTTCTTAATGGAAACATTGAGGAATAGTTGTATATGATACAACCCAAAGGTTTTGTTGATCCTAAGGATGCTGATAAGGTATGCAAACTTCAACGATCCATTTATGGACTGAAGCAAGCATCACGAAGTTGGAATCTCCGTTTTGATGAGGTAATCAAAGGTTTTGGATTTGTCTAAACTTACGGAGAAGCTTGTATTTACAAGAAAGTGAGTGGGAGCTCTATAGCATTTCTGATATTATATGTGGATGACATATTGTTGATTGGAAATGATATAGAACTTTTGAAAAGCGTAAAAGATTACTTAAACAAGAAGTTTTCAATGAAGGACCTTGGTGAAGCGGCGTATATTTTAGGCATCAAAATCTATAGAGATAGATCGAGACGCTTGATTGGGTTATCGCAAAGTACATACCTTGACAAGATTCTAAAGAAGTTTAGAATGGACGAAAGTAAGAAAGGGTTCTTACCTATGTTGCAAGGCAAGGCGTTGAGTAAGACTCAGAGTCCAGCTATAGCGAGAAGATAGAGAAGTAATGAATAAGATTCCCTATGCTTGACCATAGGCTCTATCATGTATGCTATGTTGTGTACAAGACCGGATGTGGCACATGCTATTAGTTTGACTAGCGGTACCAATCTGATCCAGGTTTGGAACACCGACAATGTCAAGAATATCTGTAAGTACTTAAGAAGAACTAAGGATATGTTTCTCATATATGGTGGTGAAGAAGAGCTCGTCGCAAAATGTACGTCGACGCTAGTTTCGACACTGATCCAGGATGACTCTAAGTCACAAACCGGGTATATTTTTGAAATGAATGGAGGAAGCAAAGTGAGCTGGAGGAGTTCCAAGCAATCTGTGGTGGCGGGATCTTCAACAGAGGCGGAATATGTTGCTGCTTCAGAAGCAGCGCAGGAAGCAATTTGGATGAAGATGTTCATATCCGAACTGGGTGTGGTTCCGAGTGCGTTGGACCCAATGGTTATCTATTGTGACAACAATGGTGCCATAGCCAATGCTAAAGAACCAAGGTCACACAAGAATTCCAAGCATATTAAGCGCCGGTTTCACTCCATCCGTGAACATGTCAAGGATGGCGATGTAAAGATTTGCAAAGTGCACAAGGATCTGAATGTGGCGACGCGTTGACTAAAGCTCTCCCAAGGGCAAAACATGATCAGCACGAGAACTCAATGGGTGTTAGATTCATCACAATGTAATCTAGATTATTGACTCTAGTGCAAGTGGGAGATCAAGGGAATATGCAGAGGCAATAATAAATTGTTTATTATCTTATTCCATGTTATAATAGATGTTTATTTCTCATGCTAAAATTGTATTAACAGGAAGCGTTGATACATGTGTGTTTAATAAACAAAAGGATCCTAGTAAAGCCTCTCTTTTAAACTAGCTCGTTGATTAGCGATGATCAAGGTTTCTGATCATGAACATTGGATGTTGTTAATAACGGGGTCACATTATTAGAAGAATGATGTGATGAACACACACCCAAGTTGGTATAGCAAATTCGATCAAGTCATTAAAGTTTGTTGTCAGATCTTGAACATATACAAAATAGCTTTTGTCCTTAGACCATGAGATGATGTCAATCACTAACTCGGAAGAGTACTTTGATGACATCAAACGCCACTCCGTAACACGGTGACTATAAAGATGGATTTGGGTATTATGAAAGTATTAGTTGAGGCTCATGCATCAAGAGTGGGATTTGTCCATCCAGATGGCGGAGAGATATACTCTGGGCCCTCTCGGTGATATCACATTGACATCGCTTGCAAGCACGTGACTAGGTCACAAGAATGTCATATCACGAACGAGTAAAGAGTACTTGTTGGTAACGGGATCGAACTAGGTATAGTTGATACCAATGATCGGATCCGGATAAGTAATATATCGCGAGACAAAAGGAATTGGTTATGTTGTTTTTGGTTCACCACGATCACTAGTTCATCGTTGAGTAAGTGGGAGTCATTATGGATCTCGGATCCCTGATGATTATTGATCAAAGAGGTGTCTTGATCATGTCCATTTTATTCACGAACCGTAGGGTGACACACTTAAGGTTCATCGACGCTTTTGAGTGGATATGGAACACCGGTGAAAAGTTTGGACGACCGAATAGTTTCGGGATATCGGAATAGTTCAAGGGGGTATGTGTTAATTTTTGTTAATTAAAAGAATTAACAAATATTAAAATAACAGAAATAAAATTGTTTATTTATTTAATGGAGAGTCCATTCACATGGAGAGAATGGAGAGTCCATTCACATGGAGAGAATGGAGAGTCTATTCACATGGAGAGAATGGAGAGTCCACTCACTCCTATTAAAGGGAGGGTGGAGCTCCTCTCTCATAAACTAATCTCCATAACCCTTTGGTTGGTCCTTTCTCCCTCCTCCTGCTATTCCACCTTTCAAGCAGTAGCTTAAGCGAAGCGCTGCTGAAATAGTTTCTCCACCACCACCACTAAGTCGTAGTGTTGTTGGAGTTTCCCGTGGATCCTCTACTTCCGCTGCCCCACTGGATCTAGGGATTGGAGGTAAATCGTTGTTCAAAATGCGTGTGACCAGAATGCGGGCGCTGCCGTTTGTGGCGCTCATCTTCGCGACTTTGAAGTCGGGCGTGTACCTCTACTTCAACCACGTTTGTTTGCGGGAACGTTATTCCCGCTTTCGGTCTACGAGGGTGAGTCCTTCTGAAACCGTTTGCATGCATCTCCTAGATATGATCTTGGTGTTTGGTTGCATTCATAGGAAAAATTTTGTTTTCCATGCTTAGAACCCATCAGCACCCCCCTCGAGCGGCCCAAGCCTGGCTTGGCCCTCGAGAGTCGGCCTAAGCCTCGCCCTCAACCACGTCCAATCACATGAGGTCATGGCCCATCGAACGGCATGCGATGAAAGAGCGGCTTACCGTACCATAATCGGGCATGCGATCAACCTATTGGTGCTCGGCCACAGTTAAACATCGGATCGGTCCTTAGCTGACACAGGCGAGACTACCACACTTGAGTCTCCACACCCAAGTGCCCCAACTTTCTCGCCCGGTCTCCTTTCATCTTTCCATTTCCGCTCACAACCACAATCGAAACAACTAGACCATTATGGAATGAAATAAACGCAAGCGATGGAACCCTCCATCACTCGGCCCGCACCCGGCATGTAAGCAAACTAATCATGAACACATTATATTACCCTTATACTAGCTCCAAAGGAGGTGTCAACAATTTACAAGGATGTATATGCAACAATTGGGATCTAGTACCAAATTCCACACTCCAACTCCTAATGCATAATTTAACCAACCAGTATACATTTGATTCACAAAAATAGAAGTACAATAGGTTGAATATGCTTAGGTGCTTGCCTTGTACTTCTGCTTGTGGATCGACGACAGGTTGCTCGTCGGCAATCCCCTCAACCACGGTCACGTTGGTCATCACGGTCTCGTTCTCTACACGAATATAATGCATGAATGAGATGTATGCAATGCGAATGAATTGAAATACAATGAAATTCCCCACCGAAACAGATCAGGCAAACCCGGACAGTCCGGGTTTAATATCTGGACAGTCCGGACAAGTCGGACATTCCGGATAATTAGGTCCGGACACTCCGGACTAGGACGGACACTCCAGACTTTTGTCCGGACATTCCGGACCTGGCGCGTTTCGTCCTATGACTCAACGGACCGAGGTGCCGCCAAGTCCTACGACATCGCAGGGACCCGATCTACGACTTTCCTACACAAGGCTAGGCCAGAGAAGCTCTAAGCTAACCCAAACCACGACGAAACGAGGCACATTTGGGTAGCTCACGGCCCAAACTCAATCCGACGCTTAGAACGGCACCAACCAACCCCGATCTCTAACCCAAACCTCCAACATTGTCTAAACCACCCCAAAACCCAACCACCCACCAAAACCCTAACACTTCCCAAGTTAACCCCAAACCTCAAATCTACAAGACCAAGCCCCAAATCCAACCCCACGGAAGCCCTAGAACCCAAGAACCCACGAATCAAGCCCCAAGGAGGTCTCACCTTCAATGGGGATGAAGGAGAGGGAGGGGAAGCCGGGTAGAGGGACGGGGACGCCGGCTTGGGGAGGAGCTTGAGGTCACCGGGGTGGAGGAGTTCGCCGGGGAGGAGCACGGGAAGACGCCGGGGTGAGGAGCTCACCGGAGACGAGCTTGGGTGGAGGGGAGATGCACCAAAGAGTGGGGAGCAAAAGGGGAGGAGGAGAAATGAGGTGGAGGCCAAACGAAATGAGTCTTATACTCAACCCCCCGACAAGTCCGGACTCTCCGGACAATTAACCCGGAGACTCCGAGTTGGGGTCTTCGGTAGTCAACCCGGACACTCCGGACAATTAGTCCGGATACTCCGGGTTGAGGTGTTCGGTCACGCTAATCCGGATACTCCGGACAATTTATCCGGACATTCCGGGTTATATCCGGACATTTCGGAGGTTTAATCCGGATACTCTGGATGTCCCAGAATTTTTGAATGTGGGGCCTTGACATAACTATTGTTGTAGAAAAATTCTGCATAAGGCAAATTCTGATCCCAAGAAGCTCTATAAGTCAAAGCACAAGCTTTCAACATATCTTCTAGTATTTGATTTATCCTTTCTGTTTGACCATCTGTCTGAGGATGGTAAGCAGTACTGAAGTTTAGTTTTGTGCCCAAGACCTCATGCAACTTCTGCCAAAACCTTGAGGTAAACTGGGAACCTCGATCTGATATGATCTTTTTTGGCACACCATGCAAACACACAATTTTAGCCATGTATAATTCTGCAAGTTTATCACCAGAATATGTTGTCTTCACAGGGATGAAGTGTGCAACTTTTGTTAATCTGTCCACAATAACTCATATGGAATCATATCCGAACTTAGTTCTGGAAAGTCCAGTGATAAAATCCATTCCTATGTCTTCCCATTTCCCAACAGGAATCTGCAAGGGTTGTAACAATCCAGCTGGTCTCTAGTGTTTGTCTTTTACAAACTGACATACATCACAACGTGCCATAAAATTAGCAACTTCTCTTTTCATATTGGACCATCGATACTTTTCTTTCAAGTTCGAGTCCATCTTCGTACTTCCCGAATGAATGGAATAGACAGAGTCATGGGTCTCTTTCAAAATTACATCCTTGATCTCTTTTTGGTTAGGAACTACTATTCTTTTTCCAAACCAAACAGTACCTTTCTCATCCTCAAAAAATCCAGGGAATTTTCATTCTTCATGTCAATCTTTAGGTCTGTAATACCACTATCATTCTTTTGAGCTTCTCTGATCTAATCTTCTAGGGTTGAATGCACTTCAACATTGAAAATACGGCCTTCATTCACCAATTCCAAATTGAGGCGTTGGAATTCTTCATATAGTGTTGGCTGACTTTCCTGAACCATAACGTTGTTGCAATAACTTTACCTGCTCAATGCATCTGCAACAATATTAGCTTTTTCAGGATGGTAATGGATATCGATATCATAATGTTTTACCAATTCCAACCATCTTCTCTGCCTCAAATTGAGATCTAACTTAGTGAAAATATACTTCAAACTCTTATGATCCGTATAGATCTCACATCAATTTCCAATCAAATAGTGCCTCCAAATCTTGAGCGTATGCATGACTGTAGCTAACTCCAAATCGTGAGTTGGGTAGTTTTTCTCATGGGGTAGCTGTTGTCTTGAAGCATAATCTATAACCTTTCCTTCATGCATTAGAACACAACCAAGACCTTGCTTTGAAGCATCACAGAAGACTTCAAAGTCCTTACGAATATTTGGCAGAACAAGTACGGGTGCTTAAGTTAACCTCTTCTTCAATTCCTGAAAACTTTGATCATAGGACTTCGTCCATTCAAACTTCTCCTTTTTCAAAAGATGGGTGAGAGGTCTTGCAATCCTTGAAAAACCTTCAATGAATCGCCGATAGTAACCTTCTAAACCAAGAAAGCTTCTGATATCCGGGACTAACTTGGATTGCTTCCAATCCAAAACATCCTTCACCTTTGCAGGATCTACTGCTACTCCTCCAGCAGAAACAACATGACCCAAGAAAGAAACTTCTTTCAACCAAAAGTCACACTTACTGAATTTAGCATACAACTAATGTTCTCTTAGCCTCTCCAAGACTATCCTCAGATGGTCCTCATGCTCTTTCCTACTCTTGGAATAGACAAGAATGTCATCAATGAATACTACTACAAACTTGTCCAGATATTCCATGAATACTTTATTCATCAAATTCATGAAATAGGAGGGTGCATTTGTTAATCCAAGTGACACCACTGTAAACTCGTACAGTCCATACCGGGTAGTGAAAGCTGTCTTCGAAATATCTTCTTTCCTTATCTTAAGCTGATGATATCCGGATCTCAAGTCTATTTTTGAGAAAACTTGAACTCCTTTCAACTGGTCAAATAGATCATCTATCCTGGGCAAAGGATACTTATTCTTTATTGTGACCTCATTCAAGGATCGGTAATCGATACACAATCTCAGACTACCATCATTCTTCTTAATGAAAATTACTGGTGATCCCCAAGATGATGAACTGGGCCTAATAAATCCTTTCTCCTGAAGTTCTTCAATCTGCTTATTCATTTCTGCTAACTCATTAGCAGGTAGCCGATAAGGCCTTTTTGAAATAGGAGTTGTACCAGGTACAAGCTTGATTATGAACTCAATATCCCGGTCTGGTGGCATACCAGGCAAATCTTCTAGGAATAGATCTGCGTATTCGTTTACTATAGGCAAGATTGGAAAGGAATTCTACTCGAATTCTCTCATGACTAGTAAGAGAGATAACTCTACTAGCACAGTCTATCTGGCCCTTGTACTTGGTTAACCAGTCCATTCCAAGGATTACTTCTATACCCTTAGTATCCAATAATGTTAAGTTCGCTAGGAACTTTACCCCTTTTATAATTATATCCATTTTAGGGCAAACAGCAGTTGTTCTTAATTCTTTACCAGGGGATTGAACTTGTAAGGGGTTTCTAAGTTGAACTGTGTCCCAACCATGCTTTCTAACCAAATACTCTGATATGAAGGAATGTGTTGCACCAGAATCAAATAAAACTGAAGCAGGTACCGAGTTGAGAAAGAACTTACCATACACCACATCTGGGGTGTCCTGGACTTCTTCAACTGTGACGTGGTTAACACGTCTTCTTCCAACAGTGCGAGGGGTACGCGGGGTCTGCGGCGTTCCTCTTCCCTGAGCTAGTGCTGGGGCGCGTGCTGGTGTGGTCCCCAAGTTGAATCGAATTAGGGTCACAGCATGACGCTTCTAAGGACAGTTACTAGTGTAATGTCCCATCTCTCTGCAATTAATGTATTGGACTCCTACTGTGTCGTATTGCTCTTCTGGACTTGAATTCCTGCATTGCTTGCAGGGGCTTGAGCAAACTGACGAGGAGTAGACATTGGGGTCCTGGAAACATTGGGGACTACTGCCCTGCTGGACTGAGACTGAAAGGTACGAGGCCTAGAACTGCGAGCACCTCGTTGAGCTTGAAATATCAATTTCCTCATCCTGGACTCGAAGAGCTGGCGCTGAGAATCTTCCAAAATCAAAGCCTCATTAACCATATGCTGGAATGAAGGAAAATCATTCGACTCCAGCTGCACTTTGATGTTAGGGTCAAGACCCTCCATGAAGCGCCAAATCTTTGCCTCAACAGTGGCAACATCCTCAGCAGCGTACCTGGATAGCTGAGTGAACCGATTCAGGTGTTCTGAAACTGAAAGGTTTCCCTGTTGCAACTTGTGGAATTTTCGCCTCTTCATCTCCATAATCCCCTTAGGAATATGGGTAGCCCGAAAAGCTTCAACAAATTCATCCTAGGTGATGTTCTCGGCTTCCTCGTGGGTAGCGATGTAATTCTCCCACCAACTAGCAGCTATTCCTTTCAACTGATGAGTGGTTGTAACACCCCAAATTTTTGCTTTTCATGAATTTAATTGAAATTTTACACTTTTGAGAATTTTTAGAATTTTCTGGGATTTATTTGGATTTAATTTGAATTTATTCCCTTTTGAGATAATTAAATAATTAAAAGTTTTAAATAAAATTTTGTTGGAAATATTTTATTTGAGTTCAAAATGTCTCAAAGTATTTCCAGAATTTTTCTGAGTATTTTGCTATTTTTCTCGATTTATTTGAATTTCTAGAAATTACTTAATTATTAAATCGCTGGAAATCCTTTTGGGTTTCACTATTCCTCCAACCCGAGTCAGACTCGAGTCCGACCCGAGCCGGACCCGCGTCGGACCACACCTAACCCTAACCCTCGATCCAGAGCCGTTCGTTTCCGATAGGACGGATGGGATCGAGCAGCGTCACGCGCGCGTGTGGTGCGTTGGATCCAAGCCGGATGGACGCACGCGATGCGTCCACGTCACCATCGACTCCGAGCCCGACTCGGATTCCGCCGCTTAACGGTCGCGCCGAATTCTCCACGGGGAACTCGGACGCTGAGGCCCTATTTATTGCGTCGTCCTGTGCACCGTGATCGCCTTTCCATTGCGCACGTTTTGCCCAAGTCTCACCCCTTGAGCCGCACCCTAGCCGCCGCATTTGCTCACCGGAGTTGGAACTAGGGTTCGCTTCGGTTTCAGCCGCGAGCCGCCGCTGTCTGCCGTCGCACGCCGTGTGGGTGGTCAGATCCGGGGTCCCCGCGTTGAGCCGCACCCGTGGAGACCACTCACCTCGCCGGAGGAGCCCCATAGCGTCGCGCTGTGTGTCGTCGTCTTCGGCTCCGGCTAGCCCGTGCCACCGCACCATTATCGCCGCTCGCGAGCTCCCACATCCGTTCGATCCTCATCCAACGCGCGAGGTGAGCCCACGTGTCCTTTTTCCTGTGCCGTAGATCGATCTAGGTTTAGATCTAATTGCAAACGTAGGATCTAAATCGTGCGGACCGGATTAGATCCAACATTTAGACTCAGATCGATTTTGGACCGTTAGATGTAGATCTGTTGGCTGTGATTGTGCCACGTAGCATGTTGGTGCCGTGAACTAGATTGGATCTAGACCGTAGGATCTAGATTGGACGATCGAGATGAGGCCACGTAGTTGTAGTGCACCGCGCTAGGTTAGATCTTAGCCGTTAGATCTGGACTGGACGGCGCCAATTGAGCCACGTGTCGATCGCCGGGTCATGCCACGTCACCCCCAGTGACGCGGTAAACAGAATCCAATCCCAACCGTTCGATCCGAATCGAACGGTCCAGATCAATCGCGTTATTCCAAAAAGCGTGAGATTGGATCCGATCTGGACCGTTGGATTTCAAACCAACGGCCCAGATCAAGCCACGTGTGCGGGAGCCGAACCGACGCGATCCACGCGGTCAGCCCGGTCGTCGCTGACGTCACCCCTGACGTCAGCAATGGGATCGCGTGTCAGCATCCGTGCCCGCACGCGCGTGATGTCAAGCAGACGTCACGGTGGGGCCCGCGAGTCGGAGCCATTCGGTCGAGCCCCGCTGACGTCAGCGATGACGTCAGCAGTGGGTCCCAAGTGCTAGTGGCACTTTAGCTGTGGACCGGGTCCACGGTGGACCCGAGCAAAGCCGTTCGCCGGGTCCATGGACCCGAGGCGACGTGGCAGCTCCTGATTGGTCCATGTGGCATGTTGACGTCATAAATGGATTTTTTTCAATAGAAAAATAAATGGATTAATTCGGTTTATTCTTTTATTTGAATTTTCAAACTTCAAACACTTATAACTTTTGCATTTTAACTCCGATTTGGGTGATTCCAATTTATAAATTTTTATAAAATTGACCTCTACATAATGGTGAATTTTATTTAATTTTTGGACATGAGTTTTCTCTATTTATATTTATTTAATTGATTATTCACATTTTAAACAAGTATAACTTTTGCGTTTTAATTCCGATTTGGGCGATTCAGATTTTTAAAAATTTATAAAAATGTGTTCTTTCTGTTTATAAAGTTTATTTGAATTTTTACTTTTTGCCTACTGTTTATTTATTTATTGCTATTTGCACGCGTTACGAGTAGATGTGGAAGTACCCGAAGGCTTCGAAGGTGCAGTTTTGACCCAGGAGCCAGCTCAAGGCCAAGAACAAGTACTTTTTGAAGGCAAGTTATTCTTTGACCATTTTGATCCCACTTTTGAAATTAATTTGATTTAAATTATTGCATGCTAATTTAATTAGAAATTGTTTAAATTATCTCTGGGAATTAGATGAATGCCAAATTGCAGTATGACACCTTGATTAATTAAATTATGTGCCATGAACTCTTGTCACCCTAGTTGTGGATTATATAGTTGGACATTATTAAATTGCCAACATTGGGTACTTAGACCGTTGTAGCATATTGCTTATACCTGCTACGTGCACATGACACGATTTTGGACAATCAAATGTTAATATTGACTTAATGAGACATTGAACCTGTTTTGGAAAAGTATCATGTGTTGTGTTGATGATGGCACATGGTGCATGGTAATCAACTCGGTTTGATAAATAGATTTAGACCGGGGCGTGTGGCAAGAACGATCGGGTGGGCCAGGTGTGGCATCGGGAAGGTTGATTTGGTTCTTCGAGTATTCTTGCCCTAGTCACCCTAAGGACTTAACCTTGCAAGCCTTTGAACTGAGTCAATCAGGCAACCACATGACTGGGGTGGGACGGTCCTAGTTGAGTAAGTTACTAATAACTTGCATGTGATACCTCGGGTGTCAACTACACCCTTTGTGTAGTTTGAAGGGGGAGCGTACCGATGCGATGGCATGGTACCCGTCCAACGGTATGTCGGTCCCATACTTCGCCTTTGTTAAGGGAAGGGATGGTGTAGGGCAAAAACCGGAAAGGTTCACATGCATAGTTAGCCGTTTCTGAAAGGCTTTGTTACGATCACTCGCCTTTGTGGTGTTTGGCTGTATCTTGTGGGTAAAGTGCATAACCTCTGCAGAGTGAAAAATATATTCGAATAGCCGTGTCCACGGTATTGGACATTGCTCGGGGATTACAGTCAAGGGTTAGACTTTTGTGAAAACAACTTGGACTTGGAAGGTTTGGTTTGGTTAATAGATGATGTTGATGGAAATGTGGACTAGGAATGGGGAAGATGTTTATTTAACTCCTGGAAAAGTTATTGATGTTATACTTGTTTTTACTGCTTTCGAATCTACTTATGATACTTGTTAACTGTTTACTGCAAATATGCCTTGAGCCACTCCTTTGTATTAAGCCATGCATGTAGTATATTAGCTGCATTCTGTGCATGACTTGCTGAGTACCAAGTACTCACCCTTGCCACAATACAACACCAGTTGAGGAAGAGTCTACACCAGCTTTGGAGGAGGAGCTCCAAGAGGAACCGTCTAACTAGGGATGTTATCTTACTTTTTCCTGTGGTATACTGGATGGCGCCACGATGTTATCTTACTTTTTCCGCTGCTATTATTTCTCTTTTAATAAGTTTCGCCCTGCGAGGCGTATATTTGTAACTTGACCTTAAGGTCAAGCAACCAGTTTGATTATCTAATTAAAGTACTTTATTATTATCGAGTGGTATGATTGTGATATATACCGATGTTGAGACTGTGTGCACTAGCATGATCCTGGACTAGTGCTGAATACACAGAGGGTCCAGATTTGCAAATTCGGGTCCCGACAGAGGCAAACAAGGCACTCTCGAACTCATCACACTGAGCCAAATAAACCTTCTTCTCAATCTCCTTAAGCCAGTCATCCACTTCTAAGGGATTGAGTAATCCAGCAAACGTTGGAGGTCTGGTTCTCATGAACTCCCCAAACATAGATTGGGGTGGCTGAGCTGCTGCTTGAGCTGGGGCAGCTTGGGGCAGATTGAGGGCATTCTTCGCCAAAGCTTGAAGGATTTGCAATTGCATGGCCATCATCTATTCCATGCTCGGTGGCCGATTAGGGGGTGGGAGTGGTACTGGTTCTTGCTGTGCCGGAGGCGGCGGCACCTGATCATTCACATGATAATGTTGCTATTCCAACGGCACTTCATTCTCAAATTGAACTCTTCCACGACCACGACCATGGCCTCTATCGCGGCCTCCTCTCCTTCCTCTGCCACAACCTCTGCCAGGGTTCTCCATCTGAAACAGGATGGGGAAAAGCACAAGGAAGGAGGGAAAGGAAAAAATAAGAAGACAGGGGCTAACAACATCTACCAAGACAAAGACACAACAAAAGAAAGAAAACACCAACAGAAATCTTTATTTAAATCAAAATAGTTTTATTAAGATGGTTGTATCACAAATACTTAAAAGCACGATATAGTTCATCACACAACTTTAATAAATGTTATAACCGTGGACAAAAGAAGGGTACTACTAGCCAATACTAACTACTCCCTTCTCTCTCCTCGAAAACACGAGGGGAAGGGTCCTCCTCACTACGGCCGCGGGATGCGCTAACATCTTGGGATGGTCCTGGCTCTCCTAGAGTGGCCAAGAACCCCAAGGAAATCCCCAAGGACGGCTCGCGGCGCACCGACTTGCGCGCGGTCACTCTGAGCAGTGGTCCTCGGCGATGCTTGACCCATGCGATGTCAGGGGTCAATCCTCAAGGTGAAAGGTTGTCGGGACCCGAATTTGCAAATCCGGACCCTCTGTGTATTCAGCACTAGTCCAGGAACGCGCTAGTGCACACAGTCTTAACATCGGTAAATATCACAATCATACCACTCGATACTAATAAAGTACTTTATTTAAGTAGTCAAACTGGTTGCTCGACCTTATGGTCAAGTTACAAATATACGCCTCGCAGGGCGAAACTTATTAAGAGAGAAATAATAGCAGCGGAAAATAAAATAACTTCGTGGCGCCATCCAAGATACCACAGGCAAGCGGTGGGCTCGCTCCCTAAGTAGACGGTTCCTCGTGGAGCTCCTCCTCCAAAGCTGGTGTAGTCTCCTCTTCAACTGGTGTTGTATTGTGGCAAGGGTGAGTACTTGGTACTCAGCAAGTCATGCACAGAATGCAGGCTAATAGACTATATGCATGGCTTGATACAAAGGAATAGCTCAAGGTATATTTGCAGTAAAACAGCATTTGACAAGTAGCATAAGTAGATTCGAAAGCAGTAGAAACAAGTATAGCATAAATAACTTTTCAAGGAGTTTAATAAACATCTTTCCCATTCTAATCCACATTTCCATCAACATCATTATTAATCCAACCCAACCTTTCAAGTCCAAGTTATTTTCAGAAAATCTAACCCTTGACTGTAATTCCCGAGCGATGTCCAATACCGCGGACACGGCTATTCGAATAGATTCTTCACTCTGCAGAGGTTATGCACTTTACCCACAAGATACAGTCAAACAACACAAAGGCGAGTTCCCGTAACAAAGTCTTTCGGAAAATTCTAACAATACAAGTGGTCCTCCTCGGTTGTTGCACACTAACCCTTCCCTTAGCTAAGGCGAAGTTTAGGCCAACCAACCGTTAGATGGGTACCTGGCCTCAGCCAGATGCACGCTCCCGTACAACTTACACAAAGGGTGTAGTTGACCTCACGAGGTCCCACAGCACGTCATTAGCAACTTAGTCAACTAGGTCCGTCCCATTACTGAGACATGTGGTTGCACGTTAGACCCAGTTCAAAGGCTTGCAAGGTGAAGTCCTTAGGGTGACCAGGGCAAGACTACAGAAGAACCAAACCAACATTCCCAATGCCACAACCGGCCCACCTGATCATTCTTGCCACATGCCCGGCCGAAAACTATTTATCAAACCCCGCTTGATTACCATGCACCACGTGCCATCAACATCACATGATACCTTTCCAAAACAGGTTCAATATATCATTAAGTCAATATTAATGTTTGATTGTCCAAAATCATGTCATGAGCACGTAGCAGGTCTAAGCCATATACTACAACGGTCTAAAACCCATGTTGGCAATTTAATAATGTCCAACTAGTAAACCACAACTAGGGTGACAAGGGGTCATGGCACATACTTAAGTAATCAAGGTGTCATACAGCAATTTGGCATTTATCTAATTTCCCATATTTAAATAAAATATTTTCTAATTGAACTAGCATGCAATAATTTGAACCAAAATAGATTTCAAAATGGGATCAACATAGTCAAAGCATAACTTGCCTTCAAAAAGTACTTGTTCTTGGTCTTGAGTTGGATCCTGAGTCAACACTTCTCCTTCGAATCCTTCCAGCACTTCAACGTCTACTCGTAACGCGTGCAAATAGCAATACATGAATAAACAATAGGCAAAAAGTATCCAAACATCCAAATAAAATCCATAAACAGAGAGAACATAATTTTATGAATTTTTAGAAACTAGAATAGTCAAATTCGAAGTTAAAATGCAAAAGTTATGATTATTTAAAGTTTAAATAATCAATTAAATAATATTACAGAGGAAAACTTTAGTCCAAAAATTAAATAAAATTCATAATTAGGTAGATCTCAATTTTATACAAATTTAGAAATTTGAATCACTCAAATCGGAGTTGAAGCATAAAAGTTATAAAGCGTTTGAAGTTTGAAACAAAATCAAATCATTATTTCGAATTAATAAATCATTTTCTTTTGGAAATTAATTATTGGCGTCAATGAGGACACGCGTCGGCTTCCTGATTGGTGGTCGACGTCAGTAGGTCCATGGGCGTGGTCCATGGTTTGGCTCGATCCGCGTGGACTCGGTCCACGGCTCCATGTGTCGAGCGGTGGGTCCCCTCGGGTAGCGTCATTCTTGGCGTCGGCGAGGCTCACCGTTGCTCTGGCAGCGGGCCCGCCTGTCGATGGCTCGGGCTCACGCCGGCGGGCCTTGGTGACAGGGGGCCCCACATGTCGATGGCGTGCTCCCACGCCGCAGTGCGGCGGCTGAAACTCACGTGGCATGATCCGCCGTTGATTTGGAAATCAACGGTCCTGATCGGACCTAATGACGCACGTTTGGGGTGAACGTGGTCAATCTGGGCCATTGGATCTAGATCCAACGGTTGAGATTGGATCTGGGAATCACACGTGGTTCTCACCGTGGGATGACGTGGCACAATACGGGACGTCGGATCTGGATCGGACGGTTCACAAAGCTTCATGAAGCGGCGATGGCGCGCGGTGGAGCGGAGTGCACCGGAGACGGGGACGACGACCAAGGGCGCGGCGCTACGGGGCTCCTCCGGCGACGTGCGTGGTCACGTTCGAATCGCCCTGGCTCGGGATCCGGATCGGCCTCCTTCTTCTCGGAGAGGCGGACGGCGGAAGGTGAAAAAACCAAAAACAAGGCCCTAGGCTACTATGGCGAGCAATTCCGGGCAAGCGGCGGCGGCTAGGGTTTAGCGAGCTAGGGCAAAAGCAGCGCGGGGTCACGGCGGTCCTCTGGGCAGGACCCGGGCGTTAAATAGCCTCGGCTTCGCGCCAATCAGTAACCCTAACGGATGCGGCGGAGGACGCCGCGGCGCGATCCGATCCGGACTCGGCGGAGACGACGACCAGCAGCCGTGCGTGTCCGATCAACGGCCACGATTGCCAGCGCCAAGACGTGGTCCGGAGCCGGACCGGTCGAAGCAGTGCGGCCCAATCCTGGCCGTTGGATCTCGATCCAACGGCCGGATCGATTAGGTTTAAATTTGGGTTCGGTCGAGTCACGTGGCTCGGGTCGGACTCGAGTCCGACTCGGGTTCCGACTCGGTCGGATGAACAGTACTCGACCCGATTGATTTTCCAGCGATTTAATATTTAAAATAATTTCCAGTAATTCATTTAATTCAAGAAAAATAGTAAAATACTCAGAAAAATTCCAGAAAAATTCTGGAAAATATTTTAGGGTATTTAGGACTCAAATAAAATATTTCCAACAAAACTTTATTTGCAAAGTTAAATTCTTTAATTATTTTAAAATGGAATAAATTCAAATAAATTCCGAATAAATCCAAATAAATTCCAGAAAATTCCAAAAATTCACCAAAGTGCAAAACAATATTTTAATTTCATGAAAAGCAAAAATTGGGGTGTTACAAACCTCCCCCCTTAATAGAATCTCGTCCCCGAGATTCAGGGCTAACTAAGGAATAGGTTCGGAAACTCTTTCTTCAAATCCTCTTCGCGCTCCCAAGTCGCTTCGCTTTCTTCATGGTTGCTCCACTGAACTCTACAGAAACGGGTTGACTTGTTCCTCGTCTCGCGATCCATCGTGTCTAGAATCTTCACGGGGTGCTCCTTGTAAGTCAAATCTTCTTGCAACTCAATCGACTCTAGCGGCGTCTGTTCCTCAGGTACTCGGAGACACTTCTTCAACTGGGACACGTGGAACACGTCGTGCACTCTCGCTAACGATCGTGGCAACTCCGGTGATAAGCAACTTCGCCTCTGCGGCTCAAAATCTTAAATGGTCCAACATAGCAGGGTGCAAGTTTCCCTTTGGCATGGAACCTCTTAACTCCCTGAGAGGCGTAACTCGAGGTATACAAAGTCTTACGGTTCAAAACTCAAATCCGGCGACGATTGTCGGCATAACTCTTCCGCCGTGATTGGGCTATCTTCAACCTTTCCTAATCATGGCACCGCTCTTGACTTCTTGAAGAATATCAGGCCGAAGACACGGCGCTCACGGTCTCATTCCAGCTTTAATGGCGTCAATGTGGTCGACCATACAAAGGCCTCAAAAGGTGACATCTGTAAACTAGCCTGGTAACTATTATTGTAACTGAACTCGGCATACGGCAAACTCTTATCCCAAGAGGTAGCATAAGCCAATGCACACGCTCTTAGCATATCCTCCAAAATCTGATTGACTCTTTCGGTCTGTCCATCCGTCTGTTGATGATAAGCTGTACTGAAGTTCAAACGGGTTCCCATAGCTTCATGCAATTTATTCCAGAATCTTGAGGTAAATTGGGTACCTCTGTCCGATACAATCCTCTTTGGCACTCCGTGCAAACAGACGATCCTGGTCATATACAACTCTGCTAACTTATCTCCCGAGTAAGTGGTCTTCACGGGGATAAAATGGGCGACCTTGGTCAAGCGATCCACTATAACCCATATGGAATCATAACCTCCTTGAGTCTTAGGCAAACCGGTAATGAAATCCATTCCGATTTCCTCCCACTTCCTCTCAGGTATTTTCAGCGGTTGCAACAATCCTGCTGGTCTCTGATGCATTGCCTTGACTCTCTGGCATACGTCGCGCAATGCAACATGCTCGGCAACTTCACGTTTCATGCTCGGCCACCAGAATCTTTCCTTCAAATCTTGATACATCTTGGCACTTCCTGGGTGAATTGAATACTTGGAGTCATGGGCTTCCTCCAAAATCAGTTGCTTTAATTCCTTCTTGTTGGGCACACAAATCCGATCCTTTATCCTTAACGTGCTCGCTTCGCCTAGCTTGAAGTCCTTTGCCTTGCCTTCCTCCATGTTGGACTTAATCCTGCGGATCTTGTCATCATCCTTCTGACCTTCCCGGATCTGATCCTCTAGGGTAGGCTTTACTTCTAATGCGACCAAGAATCCGCTAGGCACCACCTCAATCTTCATTCTCTGAAATTCCTGGCATAGCTCATCCTGACTCGTGGCTAGCAACGTACTCACAGTATGGCTTTTCCGACTCAGAGCATCGGCAACTACGTTGGCCTTGCTGGGATGATAAAGGATTCCAACATTGTAGTCCTTGATCAGCTCTAACCATCTCCTCTGCCTCATGTTCAGATTCGACTAGGTGAATATGTACTTAAGGCTTTTATGATCCATGTATACTTCACATCTGTTCCCGATCAGATAGTGATGCCATATCTTCAAGGCATGCACTACGGCAGTTAACTCTAGGTCATGTGTCGGGTAATTCTCCTCATGCGGCCTCAACTGCCTTGATGCATAGGCAACAACCTTTCTGTTCTGCAACAGCACACATCCAAGTCCTTGGCGCGATGCATCACAATAGATATCAAAGCTTTGATTGACGTCCGGTAGGACTAACACCGGTGCTGATGTCAATCGTTTCTTCAGTTCTTGAAAACCTTTTTCGCACTCTGGCGTCCATGCAAACTTCTTCTCCTTTTTCAGCAATTGCGTGAGAGGTTTCGCAATTGTCGAAAAGCCTTCAATGAAACGGCGATAGTAACCTGCCATTCCAAGAAAACTCCGGATCTGGGTCACAGTCTTCGGCTGCTCCCAATGTAACACAGCTTCTACCTTGCTTGGGTCTACAGCGACTCCTTCTGTGGTCATTACATGTCCGAGGAATTCCACCTTGTCTTTCCAAAAATCACACTTACTGAACTTGGCGAAGAGTTGTTGTTCCCTCAGCTTTTCCAAAACTCGCCTCAAGTGCTCTGCATGTTCATCCTCTGTCTTGGAGTAGATTAGGATATCATCTATGAACACAACAACAAACTTGTCCAAATATTCCATGAACACCTTATTCATCATATTCATGAAATATGCTGGCGCATTCGTCAGACCAAAGGACATAACTGTAAACTCATAATGTCCATATCTTGACGAGAATGCGGTCTTCGGGATATCCTCTGATCGGATCTTCAACTGATGGTATCCCGATCTTAGATCAATCTTGGAGAAAACTCCGGCTCCTCTTAGCTGGTCAAACAAATCATCGATCCTGGGTAGCGGGTACTTATTCTTCACGGTGACTTCATTGAGTGCACGGTAGTCAATGCACATCCTGAAACTCCCATTCTTCTTCTTGACGAACAATACTGGTGCTCCCCACGGCGACGAACTCGGTCTGATAAATCCTTTCTCCATTAACTCTTCAAGCTGTTTCTTCATCTCTACCAATTCTTCGGTGGACATCCGATAAGGTCTCTTTGCTATCGGTCTTTGTGCAGGTACAAGCTCTATCACAAACTCTATGTCCCTGTCTGGCGGCATACCAGGTAAATCTTCCGGAAAAACATCTGGGTACTCATTCACTACTGAGACATCCTCTATGCTGATTGTCTTGGTACTGTTAACCATCAACTGTTCATCTCTAACGGCAGTAGCTTGAAATTCTACTTTCTTTCCACACGGGCTCTCAACTGAGATAGTCCTTCTTCCACAATCTAATACGGCCTTGTGCTTGGACAACCAATCCATTCCCAAAATAACATCTAAGGTCTGGGTCTCCAAAATAATAAGGTTTGCTAGGAACTCTATCCCATCTATTAGTATTCTCACCCCAGAACATCCTACTTTCGTTCGGAGTTCGGAACCAGGGGTTTGAACTACAAGCATGCATTTAAGCCTTGCAATCTCCAAATCATTTTTAGCAGCAAAGCCTTGCGAAACAAACGAATGCGAAGCTCCAGAATCAAACAAAACTATCGCAGGTACTAAGTTAACAAGTAACTTACCCAAAGATTTACGCCCCGTGAGCATTCTCGCAAAGGCATCCGCGGTGACATGGTTGACTCAGCCTCTCACCACAGTCTGGGGTGTGGCTCCTGGTGCTGGCGTCCTAGCTGGTGTGGATCCCAGGTTGAAGCGGACTGGGGTCACTCCTGCTGTCTTCTTTGGACAACTGTTGGCAAAGTGCACTTCGGAGTCCCTTCGGGAAAGCTTCTCGGGTACATCGTGTCGCACCGCGGCATCGAAGCAAATCCGAAGAAGGTCACAGCCATCCTAAAGATGAAGCCACCAACAAATCAAAAGGACGTCCAGAAGCTCACAGGGTGCATGGTGGCACTCGGCAGATTTGTCTCTCGCTTAGGGATGCGGGGAACACCGTTCTTCGAACTCCTGAAAAAGCAAGACCGGTTCGAATGGACCACCGAAGCACAGCAAGCATTCGACGACCTCAAGACCTTCTTAACAGAGCCTCCGGTACTAGCATCCCCTTTGCCAGAGGAACCACTCATGCTCTACATAGTCGCAAATTCAAACCAGCCACGCAAGCAGTACGACAAAAACGGACCGGTGACATCATAATCCCCCTCCACTTTTAATTACCCTATCTTTTTTGTCTTATGACCTAGTTGCTTCCCAACTAGGCAGTAAGCCGGGGGCTACACTTAATAAGTGCACGTTCGCACGTGCATCGGTCCCCTACTTAAACCACTCAACCTAACGGTCATAACACTTAATAAGTGAAATCTAAATGCTCCCGCAAGTTGTCTATCCTTAATTCCAGGGATGACTGGAAAGGAACTCGGGCAACGCTCCCAGTCAGAAGAAATGCCAAGCCATTGGTTCACGAAGCACTCGGGAACCCCACCACTCGGACGATCTTTCAATCGGGCAAAAGCACTCGGGCAACGCTCCTAGTCGGAAGAAGCGCCAGGCCGTTGGTCCGCGAAGCACTCGGGAACCCCACCACTCGGACGATCTTTCAATCGGGCAAAAGCACTCGGGCAACGCTCCCAGTCGGAAGAAGCGCCAGGCCGTTGGTTCATGAAGCACTCGGGAACTCCACCACTTGGACTATTTGTCAGTCGGGTGAAACAGCAAGCAGCCAACATGCCAAGAGAACTTAAGTTCCACTCATAGACATGGCGACTTCACGATCGCCAACGCTTGGTTGGAGCTCGTAATCGTCGTTTTCCGCACATGGGACCTAAGCCCCTCGGGGGCTACTCGCAGCCGCTGAAGAACCTGGTTCCCTTTGCTCGGGTTGCCAGGGTGCAGGAAGGCCAGCACCGGATAGAGTCCCGTGTAAGCAGCATCCCTAGCTGCGAAGACCAGACAAGGTCAGGGACAAAAGCAAGAAGACGGCTAAAGTCATTCGCCCATAAAGAAAACTCGCCTCGGAGAGATCCCAACGCATCCAGCTTCTCTAAGCAAAGAGGATGAACTTCGTCCCGAAGCCGCTGCAACTCCTGGGAGCACTCACTCCAAACCATCACCAGCTCGGCTCGTCTTGACGGAAGGAAGGACACGACGCAGAAAGTTCGTCTTCTCCCTCAGGCGGCTCCCTAGGGACTAAAGGCAGTAGAAGAAGAGTGAGCAAGCATCCCGGGAAGAAAGAGCACAATTGGAAAAGATACGAGCCCACCTGGATCAGCCGGGAACACCGGATAGAGTACTCGTGGAGATCCTCAGCCTCAAAGTGAAGCATTCTTCAAATGATGGATGATAGCCATAAGTCCTCCAACTTGGCCTCTGTCGGAGTCCGGAGGAGACTTAGTCCACGAAACTGATACCGAGGGCCTTTGCCCAGGGAAGACCGGAAGGCGTGGCTCAAGGTTGGTACAATAAAACCACTCCTGGTGCCAACCCCTATCGGAATACCGGAAGGGAATGGAGAAATAAGATTTCCTCAACCCATCCCGCAATTGAAGACCAGCGTCCACGACCAGATTGGGGGCACTCTTGTTCGGGAAAGGCTTGAGAAGAAAAGAAGTGTCGCAAAAGGAACAATGCGGACCTATAGACGCATTTCCGATTCGGATCCAATTAAAGGTTTCGGGTCCGGACAAAGTCGAAGCTTCTAGTGTATGCCCCTGACCGGGTATGGTTACCATTCGGCCAGGGTCCTACTGGATGCAACCCAAGTGCGCCCCCAGTTGGGTTGATTACCAGCGTCCTACTAGATGCGACCCAGATGCGCCCCAAGTCAGGCTGATCACCAACGTCCTACTGGATGTGACCCAGGTGCGCCCCAAGTCGGGCTGATCACCCGCGTCCTAATGGATGCGACCCAGGTGCGCCCCAAGTCAGGCTGACCACAGGCTTTCCACAAGGAAGGTCTCCAGAAGAAATCCGGGCAATAAGTCGAGTTCTTTGCAAACTTCTTTCTTGCCGCCAAGCACTCGGGTGATGAAAGATGAGGACCGGTGGCCTACACCCTTTGCGTAAAAACGAAAATCAAGGGCAACTCGATTGCAAAGCACTCGGGGGCATACGAAGACCGGGTATGCACGCGTGAAGGTCCAAAAGGACCGATCAAGGAAAGAACGTGAATTCGACCCGTTCAATCGTATTGTAACCAAAAGAAGAGATTGTAATCGTTAGGAAGGTTATCCTAGATAAGGAAGGATACGATTCCTCTATTTGTAACCGACTCCGATTCTCGCTCTAGTATCCGAGTTGGATTCCACCCCCTTCCCTGTATATAAGAGAAGGGATAGGGAGAAGAAAAGAGAGACCCAACACATAATCCCAGAACACAGGACTAGGGTATTACCTCCACCGTTGAGGGCCTGAACCTGTATAACTCCTTGTCTTGTGTTACCAGCGCCTTGCCCCACAAATTCACAGCCCCCTAAGACTATTGCTGACACAAAACATCAACACCGTCCTACAACGAAAATCAAAATCAATCGAGGTCTTTTGTTCATGGCGACGACGCACACACGGTGACGCAAACGGATTTGCAAACGCCTCACCGGATCAAAAGTTGCCACGGCGATGTCAACGAATGGCGTTCGTCGTTGGTTTTTGCAAGATTCCAGGAAAACAGAGTGGAGAGGCAGTGGAAAGGGGTGGACACCAGGTAGGGGATGCCAATACGGAGTTATAGAAAGTGGTGGCTCGCAGTTTGCTCTAGAAACGGCCGAGTTATGGCCAATTGAACACATTTCGGTTTCCACTCAATTGAACCATTTTCGGCTGGATTTAGGACGAATGAAGGTAAGGAATTGACTCTCCTCATCACTACCTCCACAGCGGATCAAACCGTGAGTGATTTGGTGGGGTTAATAAGGAGTTATGAAGATTTGAAGATTGGGCACCATTAATGGGAGGAAGCAAAGCTTCTCTGGATCATGGCTGGGAAGATGAACAGTGCCATGATGCGTGGCAGCCTCTCATTGGTCATTGAACAATAAAGAAACAATAGCGTGTGAGATAAAATAGCAAGTAGGGTCTAAAAATTCTGAAAAAATTCCCAAAAATCTTATAGAATATTTGGAACGTAGTGCAATTAGTTTTGGAATTTTTTGGAGGATTTTGGAACTCGGGTGAAATTTTGAATAAGAACCGAAATTTCGAAATTTGACTTTGCGGACGGTAAAGGATTGAACTCCACTTTTGGAAGGATAAAGGATGCCAGGTTAATTAGAACACCGAAGAAAATCCAACTTTTGAATTTAATAAATTTAATTTAACTTTCGGCAAAAGACTGAAATTGGGGATGTTACATAATGCCCAATGTTCCTCTCTTTCGGTAATTCTATACTCTCCGCGGCCTCGCGATGGTGGGGTCATGGGGGGTTGCCATTTTCGCCTCCCCGATGGGTTGGCCACCCGCTACATTCCCTTCCTGGCGAAGTCCAACTGGAAGGCGTGGCGGAGCGACTGGCTATACGCCGGTGATGATAGTGGGGTCGACGCTCTCACGATACCTAGCGCACCAGCGGAAGCCCGTGAGAGTTGGGGCTCGCTCGTTGAGGAGACGGCAGAACTCCTGGCGATGGGGGCCCGCATCAACCGGCTGCGAGACGCCAGCCAGATCAGGGAGCTGGTGGCCCGGGACTTAGCAGCTCGAAGGATCAACCCCCTTCGTCGTCGTGCCCATCCTGCATGGCAGTACACGGGTGATGACGTCATGACCCGCACACACATGGGCCGTGAGTTCTTATTCTTGTCATGAGTACATATTTTCTTTTTGTTGTCGCCATCAGCCAACAATCTTGTCTTCCTTTTTTCGCCAGGCGCAGGGAACTTGGATGGCCCCGCCATCTCCAAATGGCTGGCCGGACTGCTCCCGCCAATGCCGAGCGGCCTGGATCTCCTTGCCGGGGCCCGGCCGCTCTGCGATCTGGAGTCCGCGGAGCTCCTCCAGATCGTCCAGCTATTTTGAGCAATGGACTCCACCGGCCCCTCAGCGCTGCCGGCCCGCGGTCCCCTGGTGATCAGGGACCAGGGCCCGGTTGACGATCGAAGAGCAGGCAAGCGGCCGGTCACTCCGAACGCCATGGGTGCAGACCCCAAGAGGCCTCGCATGGAGGACCGGACTCCCACTGCCGCCGGCTCTGCCACTCCTCCAAGCACGTTCGGAGTGGCAGGGTCTTTGTCCGGGGCGACGATGTCCATCGCCCCTGCTTCGGTGTTGGCTCCACCGACGCCAACTCCTTCGGCACCGATGCCACCGACGCCAACTCCGTCGGCACCAACTTTGTCGATGACGTCTCCTTCAGCGCTGACCTCATCGGCACCAGCTCCATCGGCGACGACTCTACCGGCGCAAATGGTTGCTGCCACCGCCAGCCAGGGCGGGCTCGCACTTCCGTCGACTTCATTCAGTTTTCGGTCACCTCCAAGGGCGACCCCCCAAGGTGCTCCAGCCCAGCAGACGCCCGCAGCGCCAACAGACGCAGCGAGGATTTCTGCCCAGGGGCCACCCGATGCCCCCGCAGCGGCCCAAGTGGACATTGCCGGCGCCAACAATCCTGCCCACCCTGCCCCCGTTGTCCTCACCACTTCAACCCCCCGCCTGGGTGCGTTGCTCGCCGAACTTGGCAAAGCGCGTGCATCTTCAGGCGCCCTCCTAACGATAGGCCATCCGGCGTGAAGCGCAGATGTCGCAGCAGATGGCGACACTGCACGAGGAGTTGACATGGACAATTTTGGAATTATTTTCATATCAAAAAGCCGAGAAATAGAACCAAAAGTAAGATGACATAGTCTTGAGTGCCAAACACTTGCCACACTACCAATAATATTGTCGCAAAGGTGATTCACAAATTTATTTCAGCCATTCTTAATGGAAAAGTGGAACAAGCCTCCATTATCATGGCCTTTACCAATAAATAGCTTGTACTTTGATATGGTTACTTTATTCGACTTAAACACTAACTTATACCCATCTTTGCAAAGAAGGGAACCACTAACGAGATTATTGATGATTGAAGGGACATGTTGCATGTTCTTCAGTCGCACGATCTATTTCGAAGTAAGCTTCAGATATATCGTGCCAACACCAAGAACAAAAGCATGTGACCGATTTCCCATCAATACAGAGGAACCCCGAGTGACCTGGTAAGAAGAAAACAATGATGCATCAGCACAAACATGAAAATTAGCCCCAGCATCAATCCACTAATCGGTAGATTGACTAACCGAGAGAATAGTGAGTAAATTATCATACCCAATTATCTTTGTCTCGGCATTGCCAATAGTCACATTGACAGATTTAGAGTTATGTCCCTACTGATCCTTTCCTCGTTTGCGGCTCGGACATTTCTTTGCCCAATATCCAATCTCACCACACACAAAGCAAGGCTTGTCATTCTGCTGCTTTTTCTTCTTAAAGTTGGTAGTCTGAACAGATTTTCCCTTTAGCTTGAACTTCCCAGAACTAGGACGTTGCATAAAATTGACGCTGGATTGTCCCTCAACCACCTTTGGGTGCACATCCTTCGCCCGAGCTGTTTCCTCAACATCAAGAGACGCGATCAGACTCCTAATAGAGATTTCTTGCCTCTTGTGTTTTAGAGATGTGAAAAAATTCCTCCATAAGAAGGCAATCTGGCGATGATACCACCAGCACTTGAGGTGATCAAGTTCCCTTGCAATGAACTGTATCTCGTGAGCCTATTCAACTACAGAATGCCCATCAACCATTTTGTAGTCATGATATTGCTCTATAGCATACAGTTCAATGCCAGCATCTGAGGCATTGAATTTATTTTCGAGTGCCTCCCACAGCTCCTTTTCATCCGACATGTGCATATACATATCGCAAAGAGCTTTGAAAGAATGCTAAGAATGCATCCTACAAAAATTGTAGTGGCATCCTCAAACTCCTTTTCCTGCTTAGCAGTAACTATTCCTTCAGGTTTGCCAGCCGCACTCCAATAGACGTTCATAACTGTTAGCCACAGAGTGGCTAGCGTCTGCCATCTCTTAAAGTGAACACCTGTAAATTTATTCGGTCTCATTGCCTCAGCAAATCAAAATGCTTTTATCATATTCACCATTCAGAGCCTATCATATTTTTGGAATGTTTGAATATTAAGCATACTAACGATGAATTTATTCCGAAAATAAATTATGACGATAATTGAAGACAATAGTGGGAATAAATACACTAGACACTTGCAATATGCCAATTGTAATGTATATCTTATGCATATTGTTAGATGAACATAATAGGCTAACGAGCATTCTTAATCTATGCATAGAAAATAGATATGGTTCACTTGTGTTACCGAGTTGTCGCGAAGACATGACCGAATTGGTAGTAGATGTTGATGAAGATCAGCAGGCGATGTAGCTGAAGCTAATCGTCGGTGAAGAAACCAACGAGCAATCCCGTGAAGACGCTTCCCAAAAACGTGATTCGCCCTCTATCTCGGTGCAGGATCTCAAGGATGGACGTTTCAGAGACCTGCTCTTCCAACAGTCAGTACACACCGGCGAAGGGATGGGGAAGAATGAGACAACACAATACTGAAGGAAGGCAAAAGGCTCGAATGAGATCTGATCTCTATTCTGTGTATATAACAGAGAGAGAGAAATGTGGAGCACGATACGAGTCGGTTATGGATTCATACGTGCATTCAATTCCACATAAAATCCGCCACTACCGCAGTTAACATTGTGTTAACGTAATTGTGTCCCATGCCACAAAAACTACAAAAGAGGCATGCTCCTACGCAAGCCGTCAGACTCAATTTCACGCCACATCACGAGGCGAGGCAAGTGCACGTATGTCCTCTTCTTCTCTTTATCTAGTAATGTGGAGGAAACCACTCTTTATAAGTTGGTCTCCATCCACCTTTACTAGCAATGTGGTACTATTATTTTTTTCATCTCTTTTCCACTTAATAGACCTTTGGTATTTTTTATAAATTATTTGTGAACTAATAAACCTAGTCCAAATAATTCCCATAAGTGCCCCATTTCATTCCTGTAGTACCAACTGCCTTTCTTTATCCATATAACCACGGGGAGATGAAGTTTCTTTCCTGGGCCAACGATTAATTTCCTTTCTTCTTTTTTTCCTTACAGTATTATCATCAATACAAAAGAGAAAAAAAAATGAAGGAATTAGTTAAAGAATTACACTTGCCATGGAAGGCATCAAGAAAGAATCAAGAGCTAGCACTCTGACAGGCTTCAAACTCCCCTCTTCCAAAAATCACCGATTGACGGGATGGAATGGGAATATTCAGAGCAATCCGGGGCGAGAATGGAAGGGGAACTGATGCACCAAGATGGGAGGAGCTCTGCTTTTCTTCTCCTCCTTCCTCGCAACCTTGACGACCTCACCTCCCATCTGCTCCTCTTCCTCGCCAACACGACAACCCGATGCCTCCTCTTTGACCACCACATTCTGCCTCTTTCCTTCCTGATCTGCTTGATCTCCTCCTCCTCCTCCTCCTAGCTGCTGCTTGTTTGCAGGCGACACCTTCCTTCCAGCTCCAGGAACACCGAAGCAGCCCAAGCCCGGCAGCATCTTTGATCTCTCTTGTATACGATCTGGTCTCTGTCTCTTCCCTACCCTGTTCTTGCCTCGCTCACTTTGTGGTTACTTGCTGCTGCGACGTCGATCATGTACTGCTATTTATGGGGTTGGAGAAGAAGGCTTGAAGCTTCGTCCAAGACGATCGGTCGAGGATGGCGACTGCCATGAATCGGAAGCACGGGGTCGAATAGTCTTTGCTGACTCGCTGCTGCTGATGCGTGCTGCCTTGGTCGCCAAGGTTCTGAATTATGTGAGGGATCTTGTTGCTGTCTAGTCAAATCGGCACGTGGTTTCGAAGGGGACTTTTATCTGAAAATGGCAGCGGATGCTAGAATTCCTTTTTTTGTTATTTTAGTAAATACTACTTTTTTTTTTGTAATACTGATCGGCAAAACTTCCTTTTCCTCAAAAATAAAAGGATGAAATATGGCTCTGTCAAATGAAAAAAAGACCAGCCGTCGCTGGATACAGAACAGGCCGTCCGATGGAGCGCTGGACGGTCTGGATTTAATCGGATGGATTAATCCGACACGTGGGCCAGGAGGTCAGCGGCGATGGGGCGGCTGGCGAGTGGGCCGCGGGGTGCTGGCGCCGACAGGTGGGGCTCGGGCGCTGTGCGCGTGGGAGCGGAGGTGGCTGCGGGTGGGCCGTGGGCGCGGGGCTGTGGGCGGGGTGAGGCCGACCGGTGGGGCCCGGTTGCCAAAGGTGGGTGGAGGCGCTCGGCCGGAGCTGGGCGGCGCTTCACCGGAGCTGAGGAAGATGAGGACGTTTTTCGCGATTTAGGGCGCCGGCTCGCACTGGACTTGAGGGAAAAGGAAGAGGGGCTCACCCCGGTTCTAGGGCACGGCTCGAGGGAGGCCGAGCGGCGGCGGAGCGAGCTGGCGACGGCGAGCGGCCGGAGATGAAGAAGATGCTCGTGGAGCGGCCACGGGAGGGCATGAGAGTGAGTGAGAGAGAGAGGAATAGAGAGAGGAGGTTGTTGCGGTCTCGGTGAGCCATAAATGGCGGCCGAGGAGGGCTTAAATAGCCGGCGAGGGGAGCGCTAGGTCTCCGGCCAAATGATTGCGGCGGAGACGGCTCTGTGCGCGGGCGTGGGGCTCGGGGCAAGGTGCGCGGCGAGTTGTGGAGTGCCCTACGGGGCTTAGGCGGCGAGGGGACAGCTGTAGCCGGCTCAAAGCTGCCATGGCAGCTCCCTCTCCTCGGGGAAGATGTACAGTAGCCAGCGGGATTGGGGCAGGGGCGCGGATGCGAGGTGAACACGGGTTTCCACTGGGGGCGTGGGCGGCGGGCGTGGCGGCGAGCGCGGCGAGAGGAGGAGGCGGGTTTTGCCGAGGCGCGGTGCGGGAGGCGCACTGGCCAAGTAGGGAATTTTCCGAAAACGGAAAGTACCCGAAACATACTCAAAAAAATCCGAAAAAAAATCCAAATAAATCAGGAAAAATTCCAAAAATTCAAAGGGCTCCAATAAAACCCAAAGAAATAGATTTTAAATTTTTTAGGGCATTTCAGAGAAGAAGGCTTGAAGCTTCGTCCAAGACGTTCGGTCGAGGATGGTGACTGCCATGAATCGGAAGCACGGGGTCGAATAGTCTTTGCTGACTCGCTGCCGCTGATGCATGCTGCCTTGGTCGCCAAGGTTCTGAATTATGTGAGATCTTGTTGCTGTCTAGTCAAATCGGCATGTGGTTTCGAAGGGGACTTTTATCTGAAAATGGCAGCGGATGCTAGAATTCTTTTTTTTTTTGTTATTTTAGTAAACAATACTTTCTTTTTTGTAATACTGATTGGCAAAACTTCCTTTTCCTCAAAAATAAAAAAAGACGAAATATGGCTCTGTCAAATGAAAAAAAGACCAGCCGTCGCTGGATACAGAACAGGCCGTCCGATGGAGCGCTGGACGGTCTGGATTCAATGGATGGATTAATCGACCAGCGGGAGCTAAGTTTTCTTAAAAAAAAAGATATCCTCATCTACCATGCATATTGATCTGTCCCTATTGGATCTGATAATGTTCACAAGAGCTAATCAATCGCAATATAAACAAAGCTTGATGATCCTGTAACACCTACTAATTACAGGAACTGCAGAGCCCCAGAAAAGAGTCAAAATACGTAGGCTGCTCGGTCGCGTTCCACCGACGGACGGACGGATACATCAGGCACACGTGTTCGTTCGTCGCAACCGTTCAAGTGCAAAGGTCGATAGATCTATGTTGTCACGGGCCTGAGCTGACTTGAACGTACGTGCACCCATCGGATGCACCCAAGTTCACGTTATCGAAGATTTTCATCAAAAATCGCTCAAAAATCACTAAAATTTAAAGAGTTCTGAATTCAGACTTTTTAACAAAAAAATCAGAAAAAACCGGTAATCATGATATTTTCTCGATAATCGGCCGACCAAGCGAACTTCCTCATTGGTCGATTTTTGAGCGATTTTCGCTTAATATGTCTCAATCGCGATATTGCGTCGTATAATTTTTTTTTTGAATTTTTAAATGTTTTAAATTTAACTAGTTTACCGATCGGTATCTAATATCGTACCAGTTTGATAAGATCGATTATCACAATACTCGAACGATAATTGACGATAAGTTAAACTCTGGATGCACCCTTTGCAGTTGTGCTAGACATATTATATGCTATCTACGGGTGAGATTACCGGTTATTACTTGCAGACATCGAGTACCTACTTGACGGTTCTTTTTCGATAGAAAGATGAACGTTAGAGATAAATACGAGACTTTACAAAAAAATTTTACTAAAGCATACTCACATATACATAATATTTATCTTTAATCTCATAAAATTTCTACTGAAACACTCGTATGTGCAATAGATGCACACGAGGATTTGATCCTAGATGGACAAAATCGTAAACACAACTCCCACCACCCAAAGTGTGAATAAAGTCATATTTGGGTATATTTTTTAAAAAAATTTAGTTTTAAGATATATATTCATATGTATCAATTCATATAAAACACATATCTTTAAAAAAAATACTCCCACCTCCAATATACTACTAAAACGAACGCTCTTTTATCACTTTGTATACTTGAATACTAATTCTAAGATACCTTAACGTGACATGGTTGAAATGATTTTATCAGGGCCCTTTATTTTTGCTATATATCTTTTTCATATGTTAAAAGAGTATATACACAAATTATACTATAGAAAGTGGACTTTCATGAAAATTTTCATACAACTTACTTCGGAGTAGAGATGGGCTTGTGCCGAGCTGGGCCAACCCGGCCCAGGCCCATCGAGCCATGCCTAAACCGTACATCCATAGCTTGGCCGACCCACCGTGTTGTGCTGGCCAGGCTTGCCTTTGGCGAGCTCAGGCACGACCCATTGGCGGTCGTGCCAGTCCAGGACCGCCCCATTTGCATTATTGTGACGGGAGGAAAGGAACTGATACTCACAGAGTTGAGGCAGTAGACACAAATATTGGAGAAAAAAAGCTAAAATTTATTATTCTTGTGCGGAGCATCGGCTCAATGTCAGTGAGCATGTACTCTCCAGTCTCCACTATCCATCTTTTGGCATCATGTTCTCTCCTTTATCTGCATGCGACGTCTGCAATAGCGTCGGCCGTAAGGCAAGCCACAACATGCCGCAATGTCGCGGTAGAGCGCCCTATTGCGTGCCGTGCCTGCTTTGGACCCATCAGGCTTGTTTCATGTCGTGTCGTGCCAACCCAAACACTGCCTATGCATGCATTCCATATCGTGTCGCCCATCGTGCTTTAACCGCGGGGCCCGACACAACCCTATCATTTGTGTCATACCGGCCCAGCCCATGCACATGTGTGTGCCATGGGCCAACCCAAAAAAGCCCGACTCAGTGCTCAGGTTTACTTTGGAGTATCTTTTAATCATTATTAGAATGTACTCAAATAGATAAAGAGGTATATATATTTTATTTAAGTGATATATACAAGGTAAGAGTATCTACTCCCAGAAGCATGGTTCCATACTCCTGGGTAAATGGTTCGATACTCCTGCGTAGAAGTACTTCAAAGTGAGTTGTACAAAAATTTCCATCAGATTACATAATTTGTGTATACACTTCTTTTACACATACAAAAGGGTATACAGGAAAACTAAAAGGCTACGATAATTTTTAACCATGTTGTATTAAAGTATCTTAAAATTATTATATAAGTATACTAAAAATCACGAGAGTATTAACACATTCATTTAATTAGTATAATAGAAACGGGAGTGCATACTAAGTACGAAAAGAAGCTTCTTACTAGGCTGAGCTCCACACGTGTAGATACACATGCTATTTACATCATATATTTATTCTCTCAAGGTCTGTGCTATTTTATCTTTTCCTTTTTGTCCTGCACAGCACATATTCCAAAGTAGAAAAGAATAGATAGATAGCATGTGTATCTACACATGTGTGTAGATGAGACTTCCCAATATATATACATTTCTGCTTTGGGATGCGTGCTATGCAAGCCAAACAGGAAAAGACAGAATGGCATAAATCTCGAGAGAATAAATGTATGGGGTTGATAGCATGTGTATATACACGTATGTAGAAAATACATGTCATACATACACTCCCACCTCTAATATACCACTAAAATGAACATATTATACTTATTTATCATTTTCAGTATACTCTAATAATAATTCTAAGATACCGCAATGCGGTATGATTGAAAAAAATCATAGAAACCCTTTATTTTTTTACTATATACCCTTTTCAATATGTAAAAAGAGTACAAATAAATTATACTATAAAGAGTGGGCTTTAATAAAAATTTTCATAACACTCACTTTGTATCTTATAATCAGTATTACAGTATACTTGAAAAAATAAAGAGGTATAACAACATCATAATAAAAGTAATAATACTCCTAGAGTATGAAACCATTTTTCATATATATGATAATGATCACTACATATCCTGATATCATCGAGTTGTATTTGATTTCAATACTAAAAGCTCCAAGTCACAATGGACGGTAGTAGGGTAGCTCAGAGTTTGCCGGTAGATACTTACAGACGCTTGGAAACTACACTATTGCTTGACGACACGAAATTGGGTATGATTACACAGAAGCGTATCTCATCACCAAGGCAGGTTCAGACTGCCACCTTATTACTCGGATCAGAAACCAGGTGAGAGAACCTAGTTCTCCATGCGGATGATGCAGCGGATGCCCTCCCCCTTGAGCATGAGGTCGAACGCCTTGTTGATCTCCGAGAAGGGAACGCTGTGCGTGATGAACTTCTCCACCTCCAGCTCCTACGTACACAGGCGAAGTGAAGCATGGATACCAAGTTCTTAGAGGACTAAAATTTATCTCAAGCAGTCTCTTATCTTTAACCAAGCTAAAGCAATTATCCTTTCAGTTTACCTTCTTCATGTACAGCTCGACGACATTGGGCAGATCAGTGCGCGGCTTGTAGTTACCGAAGAAGGTTCCCTTCAGAGTCCTCTCGTTCAGGAAGTTCATCGGATGGGTCTTGAACTCCGCATCCTTGTGTGGCACACCAACCAGCACAGCAACACCCCAGCCCTGGATATAGAGCATTACCATTATGATTCCATCTAAATAGAAGCAATTATGCAAATGATTGTTTAGATGGATGTTGTATATACTGAGATCATACATCATGAACACATTCGAATGCCTGTATCATAGCGTTAATGTTGCCAGTACATTCAACACTGCGGTCAACCCCACCATTGGTCATCTCAGCCAGGACCTAAAGCAGTAGAACATTGGATATTATGATCCAGTGACATATGGGCATTAGGTGTAACAATGTATTTGCTTGAGCAGAAGATACAAACCTCCTGCACAGGCTTGGTGTGGTCTTTCGGGTTCACAAACTCAGTGCAGCCAAATTTTTTAGCTGGACAATACAGAGTAGATAAGCTTACCGAGGAACAAAAACCATCAAATAAACTGATGATTTGGTAAAATCAAGAGGATTAACCTTCTTCAAATCTGCTGGGGTTCAGGTCAACACCAATGATCCTCGATGCTCCTGCAATCCTTGCACCTTCGGCAGCCTAATAATGTAAATATGACGGGTAACTAAATGCAATCCCAACGCGCATTCTCATTGCAATTGAAGAACATGCAAGAGAATAGTCTGCACACTTACAGCAAGGCCTACAGCTCCTAGACCAAATATCGCCACTGTTGAACCCTTTGGCGGTTTTGCAACATTGATTGATGCACCAAGACCTATAAATAGAAATAGATAGAAATTTGTAACTCACCATCCTAAAGATGTATCATAACAAGCATACCAAAACAATATAAATGAACTTACCAGTAGAAATTCCACAGCTAAGAACACAAACTTTATCCAGGGGAGCCTTAGGGTTGATCTTTGCAACACAGCCAACATGCATGACAGTGTACTCGCTGAAGGTGGAAGTCCCAACAAAATGGTATATCGGCTTCCCATTGATAGAAAACCGTGACTTGCCATCACCAATCATCACACCCCGGTCGGTGTTGATCCTTAGTAGGTCACACATGTTGCTCTCTGCTGACTTGCAATGCGGACATTCCTTGCACTCCCCAGTGAACACAGGGAGGACATGGTCACCAGGGGCAAGGTCAGTCACACCCTCCCCAACACTCTCCACAATACTATAAATACAGTTACATTTCAGGAGATGAGAAAGAAATTTGACTCAGGCAGTGTTCACCAAGGCAACCAAGGCGCTAGGAGCTAGACAGGTGGCAGACCGGAGTTGGCACCTAATCGCCACCTAGACGGGAAAAATCAGCTAGGAGGGCAAGGTGGGAGGGTAGCTCCTAGCACCTAGGCACCACCTAGGTGCACTAGGTGGCCGCCTTGGGAAACACTGCTCAGGTGAAAATAATAAAAGGCTTCAAAATACTTCCGAAGAAAAAGGGAAGATATTTGGATACAGGTCAACCAAAGGGTGACACAAACTATATATAAAAAACAAAACAGAAATACATTTTAGTAGCTATAATAAACAAATTTGACTCAGAAATATAAAAAAGACTTCACATGTGTACATCAAGAAACAAAGAAAAAGAGTACTGGAGGGTACTAAAGGGCCACACGACGCCTAATGTACATGTCCATGTCAATGCGAATACCAACAAATTGAAGAAATCGTGTTGCTCCTTAGTACTTTATTGAGCTGTTTGGTTGGCTGCATCTAAAGAGATTTGTATCTGCCGATGCAAAAGATGGGTGTTTAGTTATGTTCTCATTCAACTTAGCCTGGCTCTGGGATGCAAACACGCTTTCGGCCTGGCTCGGAAACGAAAAATCCGCAGTTTCCAAGGCCAAGCTCTGCTGAGCCATGCATGCATGCTGACATCAGCATTTACTATCTAGTTTTCTTCTTTTCTTTGCTATATCTTTTGATTAACATCTCCGATTAACGAACCGATTTCACCTATGTGTTCCTGATATTTTTTCATACTTGCTATATAAATTTCAAAAGATTAAAATTTTAGTTTTTCAATTTATTGATTTTCTAGAATATATTTTAAAACTTTTTATTTTTGTTTGTGAAATTATTGATTTTCTAGTATTTTTAAAATTTATTTCATCCCTCTCTTGAATTTGCATATCACACTTTCATTCTAATGCAGCCAACCAAACATCTCTGTACGGTCTGTCCAACCTCATATGACCAACCAAACAACATCTTCTTGTATCCACTCAGCCTGACTCCTACCAGCCTGGTTGAGCTCATGCAGCCTGGCTGAGCTGAGAAGGTAACCAAACAACCCATATGTGTATCAAAGTACAAAAGCAGAACTACCGATTACGACGAGTACCATTCATTTAAATTGTTTGACACAATCAACACAGTTTCTTATGTTTCTTTCGCATGTTTTCCAGATCACATAACCGATTATTGTCCTCGTAGTGACTAAATAAACAATGACCACCAATGAGACAATTTGAGATTCAACCACGAAGCACAAAATCAAATCTATTAACAACATGCGACATGACCAACATAACTAATTAAATCAAGTTGGAAGCACGTACCCTCCAGCTTCATGGCCGAAGATCCGGGGGAACACGGGAGTCTGCCCCTAAGACATTTGGAGCCACGGAGGCGCAAGTCAACCACAAACCGATGCGTGATCAATCCGACAAGGTAATCGTGATGGACGAGTATATACCTTGGCCTCCCAGAAGTAGACGTCGGTGTGGCAGAGGGAGGTGAAGAGGATCTTGACGCGCACCTCCATCGCCTGTGGCGGCGCCACCTCCACCTCCTCCATCGACAGCGGCTTGCCGGCTTCCCATGCCACCGCGGCTGCAACAAGCACGGATCCAAGTAAATCACCAGCCAACCATCGACCCGTAGCCCACCAAAATGCAAAATTGGACTGTAGTACAAAAGCAATTTTTCCCCTTGAAAATAATAATATAAACCTGGTTCTTGTTCCTGCAAGATCGGCTATGTTCATAGAGAAAGAAAAGAAGAACAGTCACACAGCATCTAAAGGAATAATTAAAAAGCCCTCGCGGGAGTGTTCGAAGAAACAACAAACCCAAACCCAAACCCAAGAAACCCCATACTGGTCGCCAATCACAATGGCAAGAATTGCAAGCAAGAAGAAGAACCCACGGACCTTTGCACTTGATCACCTTCCCCGCAGTCGCCATTCCTTCCTCGCCCAAAAAAAAGCCCTCCGAAAAAAACAAATCTCGCTGTCACTCCACCGAATCAAACCCAAGAATCAATCTCGCCTCACCACCGATCAAATCGAACCCGTGATGACCCGGGAGAGAAAAGGCCCCGTCCGTCTATATATACCGCGGCTAGTTAAGGGGGGGAGGCGAAGAGGAAGGGTGTGGATTCCCCACTTCCTTCCTCGTCCTCCACCTCGCTGGGTAGCAAACCACGGACGCATGCGGCGTGGCGCCCAAACCGTTGGGCTCCTGCCTCCACCTGTAACGCCGCCGTGGTTTTCTCTCGGTGTGGGGGGCACACCCTGGTCGAATCTTGGCCGCCGAATCGGTAGTGGAAGACGGTGCGTTGCGAAGGCTAAAGAAGCCGCCGAACATATGTGGGGGAAAATGTTTCAGGAATTTCTAGATGCGGCGCATGTGGAAAGAGTGCGAGGGATGACTGACGCTTTGGTGTTCCATTCTCTTCTTCGGGCATACATACGTGTTACACATGTGTGAAAATGTTCCAGACACTCCCACTTTGTATATACTTGCTCCATTTATTTTTATAAGACTAATTTTTTTAATAATCTTGTTTACAAATATAAAGCTTGTATGTAGATTTAATGAGATCTTTCCTTCTGTACCCTTATTTATTCTCTCGCAATCATATGCATTTATTCATTTTCACCCACACAAAGTATATCTTTTATCATTCAAGACAATTAAGTGAGGGCATCTATGTCATTTTCTCTTATACCTTTCTTAATTTCAATGCAACCTTAATACTTATACAAAACCAAAATACACATTATAAAAATGAACGGAGTGAGTACCGTTTAAACAAAAAATTATACCTCTTTATCGTTTTGGACATATTTAAATAGTGACGATAAGATACCCCAAAGTGAATTCTACGAAAATTTTTATCAAAGTCCACTTTTATAACATAATTTGTGTATATACTCATTTCACATATAAAAATATATATATATATATATAGAGAGAGAGAGAGAGAGAGAGAGAGTAAAAATAAGGCGCTCTGATGAATTGTTTTTCAACCATATCACATCGGAGTATCTTAAAATTAGTATTTAAGTATATTAAAAGTGATAAAGAAGTATAACATATTCATTTAAGTAGTATATTGGAAGTAGGATGCTCCCCATAGTACAGAAATATATGTATATATAAAATCACCTTAAGTTGTTACCTATGTAACCCTCAACGTGAATCATTCGATCTAGACTCAACGTATGTGATGGGGGTAGGGTACCATCCACTTAAAATGTTTTTGTAAGAATGTTGAAAAGTTTAGGTGGTTTTATGCAAAAATGTCACAAGTGGTGGGAGTCCATCCCACATTCCCACCTCTATCTCATACGTTGAGTCTAGATCGGGATAGCTCACGTTGAGGGTTGCATGGGTAACACTTTAAGGTGGATTTACACTATATATATTGCTATGTATATATATAATGGTTCTATTCTCCCAAGGGTACATACTTCCACTCTAAATATATCACTTAAATGATGTTGTTATACCTCTCTATCCTTTTGAGTATACTCTAATATTTATTATAGGATACTCGAAAGTAAGTTTCATAAAAAAATTCGTTATGGTTCAATTTTTATAACATAATTTGTGTATACACTCCTTTTACATATGGAAAAGTGTATATGGCAAAAATAAAGAGTTTCGATGAAATTTTTTCAACCATATCGTATTGGAGTATCTTAGAATTATTATTAAATTATATAAGATATTTCAAAGTGAGTTTCATGAAAAAATTCATCAAAGCCCACTTTGTATAGCATAATTTATATATAGGCTTCTTTTACATATGGAAAATGGATATATTGAGAAAATAAAGGGTTCCGATGAAAATTTTCAACCATATCATATTGGAGTATCTTAGAATTAGTATTTAAGTGTACCGAAAGTGGTAAAAAGGTATAACACTTCGTTTAAATAGCATATTAAAAGGTGAGAGTATATACTTTGGGAGTACAGAAAATGCTATAAAAGATGATTATATAGGAGTGTTTCAAAGGAAGCTTTGTCATTAAACATTCATTTAAAAGACATTTCCTACGATGCGATATCTCTTTTCTAGCCTTCTAGGTACTTACAAATTATGTTAGTTAGTAACAAGATATGTAGACATAAGCACCAATGTCTATTTAAGCATCAATACTTAAAATAAGCATCTTATCTATCCTTTATAGCAAGAAAAAAAATTCTTTCTTGAGCACTTCTCTAAGCATCTATAATGTACATGCTCTATGGTGTTACTATAGTTCGTGATATTTATTCTTTTTCCCGATAAATACAATCATGTTTCTTCCGTTCTTAAGCACTAATATGTTACCAACAATCTAGATTGGCTATATAAAAAACCATATTATTAAATTATATTAGAAAATAGTTCCATAACATTATAATTTTACTAGTATATAATAATATAAAGCTAGAAAAAGTAGGTATTTTGTAAAAACCCACCTACAAGTGAGAGAGATTCAAAAACCCCTTAAAATTCATCAAAAATCTACCCGTAAGTTCTATGTGGTTACAAAATCCACTCAACCCTTTCAAACAACCAATTTACTCATTGAAACTTCTAGAAGTCAAGAACTACTAATCGGGGATCACATCCAAATCCATCGAGATGAAGGATCCTCCCGTGCGTCCATAACATCAGCGATCACACCTGATAATCCTTCTTCCTTGTCCCTCCATTCTCCCGCTTTATCCTCCCCTATTCGGTGATAGCACTTTGGGTGTCACAATCTTTCGATGAGAAACACATGATCGATTTGGATGGAGATGATTTTAACGATCTGACTACACCGTACAACGATGATGCGCCTTAACAATCGCTAAACCAACTCCAAAGGGTTATTGACCTTGCCGTGGGCACGATCAACCTGATCACGAAGATCAATTCCTGCAAGCAATCGAAGAACAAGTAAGAACAAAGCAAAAACAATCTAAAATTGCAAATATAGATGAAGGATTGATAAGTTGAGGTTCCGATATAGGGAGCTCCTTAGGCGGCTGTTGAGCACGTCTGGAAAGACTCAAAATAATAGCAATGGCTAATCTATCAAATAAAGAAAACCCCATACCTAAAAGAGGCGACGGCTGGCTATTTATGAGAGATAGGGGCGTGGGAAACACGTCCAAAACAGGTGGAGGACAATTACAACTCAATTTACAAGGCCTAAGGCCCATTTCATCTCGGATTGGAAAAGTGATGTCACTTGTTTGGCAGATTCCCATTGACTCGGATGGAATTTGAAGATGAGGCCAGATCCGTTGGAAAGAGGACGACAAAACCTTTCAAACAAGTACTCACAGACCCCGAACACCCTTGTGGATCAAAAGTTATAGTCATTTTAAGTTGGCGCTGTCTAGGAGGCCGAATCCGAGTAGATCTTGTGCACCGGAAGAATTGGCTTCATGCTTGACATTTGGAGGTCCTTCTCCTTAGTTCCTAAGGACAATAAAATTATTGCAAGGATTAAATAGTATTCCATCCATTAAATTATTTGTATGCAACCTGAGGAACGCATTCACCTGGTAATTGAATTGACGTGCGCGAGCTCGAGTAATTAGTCCTTGTATTATATCATTGGTTTCAATTGGATGTGTAAGCGTGGCTGTATCCATGGTAGTGATATCCTCATCATCCTCCCCTTCTTGCATTTGAGTCGTCCTCGACTCAAGCTCATCCTCTTCCCCAAGTATAGCTTTAAATCTGGCTAAGGTGGGGGGTCGATAAAGCCATACGGGATGGAGCCATCGTAGTAGATGTATACGACGTAGATGATGCCATGAAGTGTCTCCAACTTGTCACAAACGTAACAAAAAAAGAGGACGTAGTCGATTTAATTGTAGCAACACTTGGTAATGACCATATGTATGTGTTGTTGGTTCTATCCATGATGAGAATGGACTCATTATCCTCACTTTCTTGAAGTGGAGTCATCCTCGACTCCATCATATTGTCCTGCAAAATGTTAGTAGCGACAGGAAATAAAGCAACATGCGTATTTGCAGTCAAATCAATGGATCGAGAATCTCTATCAACCATGTACTCCCTTTCTTGAAAACTATCATGTGACTTATAAGTTAAACCAAATGTATTTGATATGATATGATTAGTGATATGGCACTTATCAAATTAATGACATTGTTGCATAACAAACGGAGGTTTAAAATATGAACAAATGTAAAAGGTGAATACAAATATTAAAGTGTAAATAAAAGGTGTTTCTATGTATCGCTATTTTAAAGTTATATAAATATTAAAGCGTAAATAAAAGGTGAATATTGATTACTTAACACTTCATTTGCTTCAAAATTTATGCAACTTATATTAAAAGAAATGCATAAAAATACTGTTCCGAATGTGCTTGTTCTCGTCAGCCTAAAAAAACAAAGCAGAAACACATAAAAAGTAGAGTTGCATTGAGCAAAACATGCAAAGAATTAAAAATATGTTATCATATGAAGCCAACTGTGGGTGCATGCGTCATGACTGACGTTGTTCTATGACACCATGTCAATAAAATACGACGCTTGCTTTCTTTAGTTATATCAATGCTTTTAACATTGGCAGATCAGGATTCAGGATGGATTTACTAACTACAGTTAAGAATTAAGGAAATAAACTACAATGACGTAAGGTATAAGACGTAAGAGTACATTGGATTCAGCGAAGTACAACAAAAACCGATGAAAAAGACATGATCAACGCAAGAGCAATTCGGCAACAGAACAAGATAGAGGAGGCAAGATGATGCATACCCTCCGGCTTCATGGCCTAAGATCCTAGGGCAGTGGCGTATCTAGGATTTTGAGTATGGGTGGTCTAACTTAGTATAAATTTTAAATACCGTGCTAGTGCAGACTGTAGTCAGCAGTCGGTGCACTGCACATAATTTGCGAAGCACAATTAAAACTCAGTTTCTTAACTCTGAAATTAGAGTACTTGCCCTTCATAAAGAGCTAGAAAAATTACCAGTGGAGAGTAGTAGAAACAGAAGCTACACGCATAATTTTCTCGTGACAAAAGATGTTCAAAGCAATCGATTAATTAGTAGATACCTACTGCTGCAAACTAAAAAAAAATGGCTTAATGCCAACAGTAAGCAACATAGCTGCTACTTCAAAAGATTAACAGAACAGCAGCCCAATCGATATATAATCTAACATTCTGACCAACTAGCAATTTATGAACTAGTATAAGAACGACAACATCTAACACATGCAGGTTACGAATGGAAACAGAACTACTGAACTACTTTATACTAGTTTAGGTATCATTGAGTCTTAGGCTGAGGTTTTTTTGGGTGGACCGTGGCCCATCGGAACCACCCTCTGGATACGCCCCTATCCTAGGGAAAACCGGAGCTTGCCCCTACACGAATCCTAGCAACAAAATAAAAACAACGAATGATATTCAAGATATCTCATCTTTTTTAAGAGTAAAAAATCTCACAATAATTTTAAGGGAGTGTTTGGTAGAGCTCCAGCTCCATCAGATTTGTGCATCTGGTGGAGCTGAGTATTCCTAGCTCCACTAAATTTGTGGAGCTAGAGCTGTGAGTATATTAAAAGTATTTAGGTGGTTCATCTTGTTTATATTTTAGAATAAAAATATAAACTTAATTCACTTTATTTTAACCTATAAGTTTCAGATCTAAGGTGAAACTAGGATTTGGAGCTCTGTCAAACAGGGTCTAAATAAATCCTATAAATTCTCACATTAATTACATATCCCAATTTTCCACTTTCCGGTGGATAGGTTACACAACGTCACGAGACGATCACAGCCGTACATCACGGCGCCTCCTCCTCCTCCGCCCCCTTCTTTTTCCGTTGTTTTTTTGGGGTCCACTTCTTGTATAGCAGGGCAGGCGAATTATCTAGCATTAATGTTAATGCTTGCTTTGCAAGTGCAGATTGACTTGCAAGATATCCACGTTTATTACTCCCTCGGCCTCGCAAAAACACGTTGTTTTGCGATATCTTGCAACGGAGATAAACTTTTAAAATTTTAGTTATTTATATCTTTTTAGATATTTAAATTAGATACGTTGATCCGTCTCAAAAAGTGTTATAATAATCTTATAATTTATTTGATTTTATAAATGTATTACAGTAGTTATGACTGATCAAAGTTTGTATTTTACGGACTATTTTTATATCCAAAACGATATATATTTTTTCAAACCGGAGGGAGTGTCCAGCTTTGTAGTACGCGCCGTGTGGCAATTACTTGCCGTGCTTTACTTAAAACGTCTAAACGTGCACTGTGTGCGATTTTTCTACATCTCATCAATTGAACAATACTTCGTGATCTCACGTCCTGTCTATATCCCATTGAATCACGGAAGCGATCGTGACTCGTATATTCTTCTTCCGTAGGCTTTGAAGTTCCGTCACACTCACACCACATGTCAGTCTGCGAAGAACGTAGCAGCACAACATATACTTATACATCTTTATTCTAGGAGGAATGATGTAGACGCTACAAGACTCCTGGTGTGCCAGTTTTTTTTTCCCCGTCAGTTGCCTCGCTAGAACGCGATGTGCCCCGTGGTTCTGCTGTTCTGCATCTGCCGGTTCGGTGCATGCTGGATTGCTGGCTGCCGTCTGCACTGCATGTGGGGTTTTGATGGGTTTAGGTGCTAAACCATCCAATTAGCCACGGTTTTCCAAGCTAACCGTGGCACTAAGCAAGGTCCTGCATGTTAGTTTAATGCAATATAGGGTGTGTTTGGTTGCTTGCATGCACCATGTATAGCATGAGTGGATGCAATAAAATTTACTCATGCAACTGTTTGGTTTCCTGTTTTTTGGATCAATCTCGGCCCAGGGCGTGCAGCCTGCATCCGGCGTCCTGGCCCAAAGAAACGCATTCGACGGCCATCTCTCCCGTCCTGGCCCGTGGATGCAGCGACTTCTCTCGCGTTCGCTCGCTCCCTTCCTCCACTGGTCTCCTTCGTTCGCCCCCTCACTCGCCTAGGGTTACTCGCCTCCCTCCGCCACTCGCCTCCCGGTGCTCGTGCGCGTCACGGTGCCAGCCGCGGCGACGACGGAGCGACGCGCACCCGTCGACCTCATCACGCTGCTCGACATCAGCTGCGGTTGCTCCGGCGCCGCTCCATCCAAGAGGCTGGATCTGCTAAGGAAGTCCATGGATCTGGTCATCGGGAGGCTCGGCGCGGAGGACCGCCTCGCCATCGTGCCGTTCCACTCATCCATCGCTGACCCCACAGGCCTCCTGCATATGTCCGTCGAGGGCCGGTGCGCCGCCAAAGAGAAGGTGCAGTCGCTGGCGGTGAGCGGCGGCACCAAGCTCTTCCCGGTCCTGAACATGGCTGTCCAGATATTGGAAGCGCGGCGAGAGGAGAAGTGCCGCCAGGGCTTCGTCATACTCATCTCCGACGGCAACGACCGCACCATCTTCCGGGAGACCATCCACCCCAAGTACCTCGTCCACGTCTTCGGCTTCCGCAATGCGCACGACGCCAGGGTCGCTGTGTGACCATGTGCCACGCGCATACATAGATAGAGTGCTTGAAATCTTGTTTTTATCCAATGAATTAGTTGGTTCCTTCTTGCTGGGAGTTGACGTAGGCGAGGAACATCTGGAGCTGGCGGTTGTCGCCCAGCTGCCTGCAGCAGGTTTCAGTGAGTTCCTCAGAAGTTTTTCCATGTATGGATCTGTGCTATGTTCATTCAACAATTTTCAGATTTAATTTTCTTGTGTTAAGTCTGAGTCATACAAAGTCATATTGTCTTGGCTTTATGTGTTTTACATGTTAATGAACATTCCGTGAGCTGTTTCATCAATGTAACAAATGAAGCTCATTACTTCATCTTTTGGCTCAATTTTTTATGATTGCTTCATCTGTTCTTGATGTTTTCTTTGACCATTCTGCATGTCTATTCTTTTTCATCTAAATACATAAGACTAGTTTATCTTCGATGTGGAGTTCAACTTTATGACTTGTACTTATTTATGGCTTGTGCAGGCATGTTTAAGTTTATAAGCAAAAATATGAAATCAGGTGGTTTTCTAGAACAAATCGGTTGGTGATCCTGGGAAAACTGTGAGCTTCAATTGTTCTTGAAATTTGTGAGTTTGTGAGTTATACAATGTAGAAATTTGTGAATCCCTGTTGAAGTCCTAAACTCACTGACATTTCCTTTTTGCAGATGCTTCAGTCCCTCAGTTGTGCCAAGAGCAACCAGTGCTAGCTGATGTTCCTCTGATGTTCAAAGAGCAACCAGTTGCGCCAAGAGTTGTACTCGAGGGGCAGCAGCTTCAATGAGAACTATCATGAAGCGCTAGCTGATGTTCCCTTTGATGTCACAATGTTGTTAAAATATTTGAATCTATACCAGCTATGAGAACTCTATTTTTTGGATAATGTTGTTAAAACATACTTATGTTGGTTTCCTGTATGTTCAAGACAGATCATTTTTAACTTATATATGCTTATGTTGGTTGCTGCTATGACTGGTGTCTATTTAGCTTGCTGTGAGAGGTATCTCACCTCACCTAGAGTCACAACACCCAGCTAGATACATACATCCAACCAAATAGCATCTCTTGCATCTATTTCCCCTTCATACAGCTAACCAAACAGCTTCTCAGCTCAACCAGGATCAGCACATACAGCTAACCAAACAAACCATTTTGCATCCACTCAGCCTGTTCCCTGTCAGCCTGCATGAATCATACGAACCAGGCTAGGGACATGCAACCAACCAAACAGACCCATAGTACTCCGTATTGTACTTGTAGGCTGCAGCTAGCCCAGCTCAATACCTCTACTTGCTTTAAAACTGTGTGCAGCTCTATATATGGCGTTTACGGATGTGCCCGTGGCAATAGTTTGACAATGAGACTATGGTCTTGTTTGTTTGGGTTTTCTCACTGTCTTAAAAACCAAAAAGCTAAAGCCTAAACAAATACTTAGCTTTTTACCTAGCTTTTTCCAAAGAGGGATACTAGCCAACGGTATACCGTTGGAACGGTATACTTGAGTTTCAATAATTACAGTGATTGGTTTTATGAGTTCCTGTGTTTAGTTTCATGAGTTTTAGGTTTTCATCAGTTTTAGTTCTAAGTTTCATGAGTTTCAGTATTAAAATTCACGAGTTTTCTGAGTTTTAGTGGTATACCGTAGAATAATATTTCTATTTGAAGGATACTAGCCAACGGTATACCGTTGGAATGGTATACCTGAGTTTCATTAGTTTCAATGATTGGTTTCATGAGTTCTAGTATTTAGTTTCATGAGTTTCCGGTTTTCATCAGTTTTAGTTAGGGGTGAAACGGATCGGATATGAATCGGAAACCACTTATATTGTATTTGATCCATATAATTTTATCGGATCGGATTCGGACACGGATAATACCGGATACGGATTCAGACACGGATAGTGTCGGATACGGATATAGATAATATTCGAACGAATACGGATAAAATAAGTTCGGATAATCATCGGAACGGATATTTCTCGAATAATACGCGTAAACACTAAATACAAACGGAGTGATGGGCTACAATGAATATTATCGATAAAAAACCAACATAAATTGTATAGGACATTGCGACATCAAGACCGTTAAAACCATACAGTTTATAGCAATATACTGAGTCACATCTTAGAATTGCACATACATCATCCATAGAAGTTGCACACCATTCATAGAGGTAAACAAAAGTAACAAAGAACATGCATAGCACTAAGCATCCATAATACAGAGATTTATTATTGAGAATCTGGATTGCAAATAGGATGAGAACCAACATATTAATATGCTTATCATTGAAAGATGAGATAGCACAAAGAAGTTCCAGATTTAACTGAACAACTACGGTGCTCCCAGTGTCCTTCGGCGCGGCGAATGGCGGCGGCGTCGGAAGAGAATGGCGGAGCAGTAGATGGCGGCGGCGGCGGACGAGAAGCAAGGGGCTGAAGGATGTCGGACGAGAAGCAAGGGGCTTAAGGATGTCGGATCAGAAGCCGAAGGACGCTGGGCCGAAGGACGTCGGAGCGGAAGCGGTCAGGGAGTCACGACTCACGAGAGGAGCATTGGCGGTGAAAGCGAGAGCATGAGAGAGCCAGTCTCCGTGGCGGCGGGCGGATGACGCCCCCGCGACGGTGAGCTCCAGGAGTGGTGAGCAGGCCACACAACGCCGGGCAGGGGCGGGGCGGGCGGCGGGCGCTGGGAGTAGGGGAGGGCGGCAGGGCGGTGGGCGCTGGGAGCTGGGGTGGGGGCGGCCGGGAGTTGGGAGCCTGGGATGGTGGGGCGGCGGCAAACTCTGCAGGGACAGGAAGTGAGGGAGGCTACAGGCTAGGGTTTGATAAATGCTGGGCTGGCCGAACTCATGTCAAGGGTTAAGGGCCTAAGGCTGAAGTGGTGAAGCCCATTTGCCCGTATTTGGTGACTTGAGTGGTGACATACGGCCAGCCGAGCTAAGCTATAATGTGAGAATTCGGATATTATCCGCGGATTATATCTGTAAAAATTGTCGGATAATATCCGACGGATAATTATCCGTGATATCCGTATCTGTATCCGTATCCGGGACATTTTATCCATATCCGATCCGTATCCGTAAAAAATATTCGGATATCCGAAAAATTATCCGAATTGCTATCCGAGACACTTCGGTCAGTCGGTTGGTCGGAAATTATCCGTACCATTTTCACCCCTAGTTTTAGTGCACAAACTTCTGTATAACTAAAAGCCAAAATCCATCAGAGAAGTGCTTTTTTAGCTTATGGAGGGTTGATCTTAGGCTAATGCCATTGAATTTAAGATAAAATTATTCACCTATACCACGTATAAAAGCTAATTACTTTTAAACTGTTTAAGCCGTTATAAGCTAAAAAGTATAAATCTAAATAAATAGGACCTATGTTATAACAAGATGTGCGGTTAATAGACTGTCACACTATTGAATATAGTAAGCCGTTATAAGCTAACAAGTAAAAAAAGGTGTGTTAATAGTAGTTGGTCGGATTTAAATACCTTCCGCTCGTAACAAACCGTGACGGCCCATTGTTGATGTTCTTAAGAAGTAGAGTAGTGTTGATGTTTTACCCGAATCAAATCCTCGTGTCAGTAAATTAACTCCAGTCTAGCTCCAGGCAACATACTATTGGATTTGAATTCCAACAAAATTAAATAATGGTTCCTCACCAATTTGAATTATTAATTAACCTATAATATGTACAAGGATATACTAGAAGACACGTGTGGTACGAAAGTGAGCTCAACAAGCTCCACTACTACAGAAAACCCTATCAGAGACGGTTCACAAATATCATCAGAGACGGCTTTGTGAACCGTCTCTAACAATGGGTCAGTGATAATAGAGCCATATCACAGACGGTTTCAACAACCGTCTGTGATAATAATATTACAGACGGTTCTTATTCAGAACCGTTAGTGATATATTTCTTCCACAGACGGTTTGACAAAAGACCCGTCTGTGATAGTATGGATATCACGAGGCGGTTTATTATGCGAACTGCCTGCGTGATAGTATGGATATCGCAGGCGGTGTATTATGCGAACTATGCAGCGTGATAGTATAGATAACGCAGGCGGTTTATTATGCGAACCGCCTGCGTGTTAGTATAGATATCGAGGCATAGCTTTATTGTACGAACCGTGCGTGTTATATAACCTATCACAGACGGTTCACAAATATCACCGTCTGTGATGTATTGTATCACAGACGGTTCACAAATAAGAACCGTCTGTGATGTGGTTTTCATACATCGACATTTTTCTGTTTATTGGCTAGCCTCAGGAAATGCTAGCCATGCCATCTGAAACAGACATAACACAGACATAAGATCACAAACAAGTGATCATAACACAGATCACATAACACAGACATATCAGATCGCAAACAATATATCAAATGTGCATAAAGACTAAAAGAATCCCAACTCTATTATCATCTAGCGCTCACGCAAGGAAACAGAAGTTACAAATGAATTTTCTCCAATCACGTTATTGGAGAAGTAAACACTAAACAACCATACGTAGCAATTGACACAAATAGCAGCTTTCAAACTAAATATATCAAACATGGAAAGAGAATGGCAAGCAGCATCGATCCAATAAAACCAACGAAGGATATAACTTGATCCATCACAGCCTGACGAATGTTGTTGCCTTCCAGCACCCCCCACATCAATTGTATCAGGAAGATATGTACAAAATTTACTAAGGCATCATTCCAGCTGCCTAATATGTACATGGCTACTACATCACGGTGTTACTATTTCGAAATGCTCTCCTCTCAAGAAAAAGAATTGACTAAGAATGATATTTTTTTCCCTAAGCAATTCAACTACTACAAGTCCACAATCTTCACAAATTAAAACAGTACAAGTGGCAATCTGAGAGAAAAACCTAACTCTTGCGGTTAGGCACTGCGTAGAACTTCGCCTTTTTATTAATGACTTGGTGGCTAGGAAAAAACAAAGTTTTCCTCGAATTGACGCCAGATTCTTGTCTTGCAACGAAGTTTTATCCTTACTCATTTTTGTTGCATTGACGAGGAGATGCATGTTATGGCAAACGTAAAATCCACATCGGTTATTGCCCTGTCCCTGTTGGTGGCACTGCAAAAATAGAATTGCTTAGTTCCAGAATCATGGCTACGGAGTTTGAAATAGGATTATCTTGTATAGAGGATACGGAAACTTGAAATCGTCTTTGCAACGCCTTATCCCCGCCTTGAGCGAAGGATCTCGCAAAGCTTTGACCGTCCTACGTGATTTGAAGGTTAGCCTCGGCTATTCCAGGAGCAACAAGCACCTTAAACAACGTGGTTACCTGGTGATTAACCGTCGCGATAGGGTTCAAGTCGTGGTTGCGGTATGTGAGGAATCAACGTAAATAACCCGGTTCTTAGCCAGATGAATTACAATTAGAACCTAGTGAAACCTGCATAGGTATGTTGCCATGGTCAATTAGCACCAAAGTATTGTGTGCACATTACAAATGAGAGTATACCAAGTCGGGCAGCACTTACCCTGCAGGTTAAAGGGTAAAAGTATGAAACTTTTATCTTCTCGAGCATCCAAGGCATGTCGTCGTATTCCTCTCGCTTTTGCATCTTGGTTCATTGTTGGCTGCGAGACTAAGAGTGGGTCGAGGAAACCCACCGATGTATTGTTCGTTCTCGCCGCGTATCATGAATCTATATATACAAAAGTTAGGCAAAGGGTCACTTATATATATATATATATATATGACATTTATCCGTATTCTGAGGAAGACACACTCACAATGTCCGGCATCTTAAGAGCGAGGCGTCGAGGGCGTCGAGGTTGAAGAGATCGAACAGTCTGGAAGCCGACCGCGAAGTAGCCCCTCGCCGAGTCGTTGAGCAGATGCTTAGGCTTGTAGCGGACCATGATACTTGTTGTACGCTCGTTCTCCTGGCTTGTTAGCTTGTCTCATGTAGTATGTATGCAGGCTTTTGCAGTGATAAGTCAATGTCTTCATGCGATCTTCCGTTAATAAAGGCTCTCCTAGCTTGAATACCGGGCCAACGGGGCCATCGGATAGTACTCCAAGGCCTTCGCTATCTTTTCGATTTGCCCTTCCCTTTCTTTGTTGGAGCGAAAATCTTCGGGAGACGAGGGAGTAGAGAGCAATCATAGTCAAAGTCAATATCAAACTCACTTTGTCAATGTTTTTGGGTTGGGAGGGCACGATAACCGATTTGGGGGAATTGGATCAACCACGGCGGAGGAAGTAGAGGTACTTCTGGTGGAGGATGGATGTCTAGAGATATGTCGCTGCTGGGCCACTGGATGAATGTGCCGATGACATCCCCTAGTGTCTGAAGCTCATCATTTGGAGGCAATTGTAGCGTGACGATCTTGAAAATGTCATGAACGCCGTTCACATTGACCTTCGTGAAACCCGGCGCTAGCAGGGTATCGTGCACCATCGCCCCTTCAATGGATGGATACGCGAGGCCCCAAGCAGCATGTATAGGAAGGGAGCAATTGGCAACTCTCACCTGGAGATTGCACCGCGTGGGCTCCTACACAACGGTACCCAATTAGCTAATGTGCCCAAAAGATATATCTATGGAGCATTCAAGAGATCTAAATTAGTATACCTTGATGTCACAGACAGGGAATTTGCCGTTGTGTTTACCCTGGTCAGGGGCGGACGCACAGCTGCTCTTACGTGTAGTGGGGCTGAACCCTTGGCCTTCCACAGGCTGTGTGTTTTGAGCATTGAGCCTTTCCTCGAGGCTTCTTATCCTATCATCGAATTCTCCTCTCAGCCTGTCCTCAAGATCCTTCACAATCTTTTTCGCGCTTCGTCTCTACCTCTCTTCTTACTCGGTACATGTGAGTGTCTTGAAGCCCGCTTTCCAGGAACGAAACCGCTTTGCCTCGCGTGCGACCAGGGTGTTCCTTGTTTCCCAATGCCGTGGAGAGTGCATCTCTCTCCCTGTTTGGGACAAAAGATCCACTGGAAGATTGTGCACTCAACTCTGCCTGCAAGATCGTAGCAAGTTATTTGACTTATGAAGTTAGGAACTAAATACGTACCAAAATGGTGGTTCGATATCTTACCAAACGTTGGCAGACTTCCTCGTCCACAAGGTTTGTAAAGGAGATGGTGTCAGATGGTGTGGCACATGACCTCGCTCTTAGCCGCCTCTACGGCGCTACAGTCGACAATCGATGCAAATGGCGCGAGTCCCCTCGTCCTCCCTGTCCCATTGCATCCTCTTCCCGCGTGAGCGCCGGTGGTGCAGTGTGGGGGTGGGTGTTCCTTGCCTGCAGGGCCTTGTGTGCTTCGCTTTCAATCAAGAATTGATCTGTCGTCTTCAGCTGAACAAAATGTCGCCATGAATCCTCACTAATGAACCCGTACTTAGAGTAGGAGTCCTATCCTTATTGACGTATTCCTTGACAAGTGTGCTCTTAAAGGTCTTCCACGCCTTTCACGCCACTAGCGGTGCATACCGTCGCACAGGGTCCTCGAGTTCTTACGGGAGATCGAAGGAGGAAAGGATTTACGTAGCGGTCGTTGCGGCCCTCGTCGATCGGCGACTTCGGGATGTACATGTGATGGGGACCCGTTCGCGTGCAACTATCCCGCACATTGTTCGTAATGCATTCACTACCTTTTTACTTCCGGTAGGGGACCCATCTTTCGGATCGATCGCCGTGATGCTATATCGGCCTGTTGGCCTTTTGTTTGCTTTTCTTGGAGCGCGAGTTGGTTTGACTTGACTCGGCTCATCAGTTGGGCCTAAGGTGGACAGAAAATATTGAAATAATGTTATTCACCAAACGTCTTGTGGGTAAAGCCGCAGAGTGAAAATCTTTTTCAAAAGCCGTTTCCACAGTCATGAAAGTCTTGGTGCACTAGCACTAGCTAGATGTTAAGTTGCCAACTTGTTATTCCGCAGTAGACTTGTTATGGACTTTTCAAGCTGCCATCTGCTCGAGGAGGTCCTCCCCTGGATTGCCCGTGTCATTTTCACTTAGTATACCAGGAACATGAGTCTCACTGCTGCTGCCTCGGTACTCGGTATACATGTAGTGCAGCGCAGGCTTTAATGTTGACGCGATGGAATAGATGGATAGATCAGAAATTAGACAGGAGAGATAGCTCTTGACTCTTGTTCCTGGTAAGCGCGTGAAAATGACACGGGCAATCCAGGGGAGGACCTCCTCGATGGATCGAAGATCTAATATATGTAGGTTGTATTAATAGAAAGGCTACTGCGGTTATTTTGCATAAATATATGTAGGTTGTATTAATAGAAAGTCGAATTTAGTAAAAGCAATTTAACAGATATAAAATAACAAGTATGCAAGCATAAATATAACAACTCACAGTCCTCCATGACGTGAGCAACAAGTTTTCCATTTTCTGCAATTTAGTCGTGTAAAGCCTTCACATACAGACCTGTTGATATGCGCTCAATTCTCTAAAGTTCTTTGTGTTGCGTAAAGCCTTGATATTGTATTTGTGTGGTATGTTAGAATGAATGTTATTTTGTGGTTGTAGTTAAATGGGATGTGTACTAGCATTGCTATGAACTGTTGACAACTACTATTTCCGATTAGCTACTATTTTCATATGAATACTTTATTCTGCTGTTAAGCAATCGCATTTGGGAGCAATCTGAGAACCAGATTATTATTAGAGTGTATGGATTGGCTTTGGTTGTTATTTATGATACAGAAAGACTTGCAAAACATACAAATAAAAAAAATATAGAGAGAGGCCATAAAATATATGCAGAGAATAATATAGGAACGGAGGCAATGAATATTATTCAATTGTTAGTAGCACCTACAATCTACAAAACAGAGGCAATGAATAATATATGAACGGAGTTCATTCTCAGTTTGCTTTACAAACCATCCAAAAGGCCACAGTCTTCTCTTTGAGGTGCCCTTCTTATGCAATGTTTCCTTTGATTTCACAGTTTCAACCTTAGCACACACATCCACAAATCTATTGTTCTACCACGGGGGAGGAGGAGACCAACCTTGTGATGGAGGAGGAGACGTCGCTGGGGGAGGAGGAGACGCAGCAGTCGGGGGAGGAGGAGGCGCGTTCGCCGGGGGAGGAGGCGCCAACGCCGCGGCGGGGCTCGGGGAGGCGCCGGCGGGGCTCGAGGAGGCGGCGTCGGTCTCCATCGGTGTGCTCGGGCGGCGGAGGGGCTCGGGAGGCGGCGGCGGGGCTCGAGTGTGCTCGGGAGGCGGCGGAGGGCTCGAGTGTGCTCGGGCGGCGGCGGAGGCTCGAGGAGGCGGCGGCGGGGCTCGAGTGTGCTTTCGAGGCGGCGGTGCTCGTTAGGGTTTGCAGTGTGCGTAGCGTTTGAAGTCTGATAGAAAACGATTCAAGTGTGTAGAAGTTTTATAGGGTTTGAATATCACAGACGGTTCTAAACTCGAACCGGCTGTGTTATTCTATATCACAGACGGTTTTATTTTAGAACCGTATGTAAAATTAATATATTGCAGACGGTTCTGTTGTAGAACCGTCTGTGATACCGCTTAGCCCCCCTCTGGGTATCTTGATTGCTCCAACATCTCATACCCTACCTAACCAACATGCCCTACCTGCTAATGCCTGCAAGTTTACGAAGCTTGTTGCCCTACCTGCTAATGCCTGCAAGTTTACGAAGCTTGTTTACTAGCAGACCACCCTACATACCCTACCTAACCAACATGCCCTACCTGCTAATGCCTGCAAGTTTACGAAGCTTGTTGCCCTACCTGCTAATGCCTGCAAGTTTACGAAGCTTGTTTACTAGCATACCACCACCCTACCTTACCTGCTAATGCCTGCAAGTTTACGAAGCTTGGTTACTAGCAGACCACCCTACCTAAACGAACTGCTACCTCAACATGTACCGAACATGCCCTAACTGCTGATATCTGCAAGTTTACAAAGCTTGGTTACTAGCAGACAATATTATATTTAGGTTCTCATATTTTTAATTATTAATCTACATTAAAGATTAATGTTTTTCAAAGCACGAAAAAAAATGAAATAAATACAAAAGTACTTAACATGAGTACACATAAGTACAAAAATATTACTTTATTATGCATGCATGCATGCTCTTACTTGCAAGTTAACATTGAAATTACAAAGTGAAAATTAGCCCTTCACGATGATCGACGCGTGTGTAGGTGACTTCCTCAATTTGTTCCTCTTGAACCATGCTGGCATTTCCGATAGGAGGCAAATCATCAAATTGATTGTACTCTTCCTCATCTACTACATTCTCAACTCCGACAATCCTCCTTTTTCCCTGAACAACTACGTGGCGCTTCTTGTTGGACGGGTCGGTAACATAGAAGACTTGAACAACTTGGTTTGCGAGCACGAATGGTTCATCTTGGTATCCGACACGTTCGAGGTCCACAGTAGTGATGCCGTACTTGTCAACCTTCACGTGCTGGAGGTGGACCCAACGACACCGAAATAGTGGGATCTTGAAAAGTACGTAGTCAAGCTCCCAAATCTCCTCTATGAACCCATAGTAGGAGCTCCTCGTTGACCGGGCATCGAGCATCTATGCACGAGACCCCACTGCTACGGTTTGTGCTCTTCAAATCCTGATCTATCGTGTAAAATGTGTATCCATTTAAGTCGTATCCTTTCCACGTGACAACTGTAAAAGATGGACCTTTTGCCAACCATTTCAGGGTGTCATATGACGAGCTCCCAGTGATGGGTCGCTCTTTGAACCAATTGTTAAACTGAAGGTTATGCTGTCTTATGATCCAAGACTCCTATCGTGCTGGATTCTCTTGCCTTAGCCATTGCTTGTGCTCGACGATGTACGGGGACACTACAGTCATGTGTTGTAGAACTGTGAAATGGGCTTGAGCACACGCAACTGGATCAGGCGTGATTGCTTTCCTTCCGATGGTCCCGATACCCTGGAGCCTCCCCTCATGGCGAGATCGAGGCACACCTATTGGTTGGGCCTGAGCCATGTAATCGACGCAGAACTCGACGACCTCTTCGGTTGCATAACCTTCGACAATGCTACCCTCCGGACGGGATCGATTTCGTACGTAAGACTTAAGAATTCCCATATACCTCTCGAACGGGTACATGCTACGTAGGAACACAGGCCCGCACATCTTTATCTCTATTACAAGGTGAACAATGAGATGGACCATGATATCGAAAAATGATGGAGGGAAATACATCTCAAGATTACATAGAGTCATCACCACCTCGGCCTGCAGAGCATCCAGTCCTTCGGGATCGATGACCTTCTGAGCGATTGTGTTAAATAAATAACACAGCCTCGTGATTGTCTCTCGGACCTTGACTGGCAAAATACTTCTAATTGCAATAGGGAGCATTTGAGTCATCAACACATGACAATCATGAGACTTCATGCCAATTAATTTTAAATCTTGAAGTGAAACAAGTCTCTTCATGTTGGACGAGTAGCCGGACTGAACTTTCACACCATGCAAGCACTGGCACAGTTCAGTTCTTTCGGCCTTTGACAGAGTATAACAAGCTGGTTCGCAATACGTACCACCTTTAACGGTCTCTTTTGGTGCTAACCCAGGTCTTATGCCCATATCGACTAAGTCAAGTCGTGCGTTGATACCATCCTTTGTTTTGCCCTTAATGTTTAGTAGGAGACCAATCAGGCTATCACAGACATTCTTCTCCACGTGCCTGACATCGATGCAAAGGGCGAACTTCTAGGTGCTCCCAGTAAGGTAGGTCCCAAAAGATTGATCTCTTCTTCCACAAGTTCTTCTCACGGGTCGACCTTGCTTTACGTCCCTTTCCATACGTAACATCCAAATCCTTTACAAAGTCATGAACATCTCTCCCGCTAAAAGGCCTTGAACCTGAACCGTTTCGTCATTCCGTCGAATAGTTTCTTCATCTTGCGGTATGGGTGTTTCCTCCTAAGGAACCTACGGTGACGCATGTACACTGATTTACGCGAGTGATTCAGCCACACACTTTCAAGATCGTCTAGGCAAGGTGAGTGCAAGCCTTGGCACCTTTTGTACTCTGGCCCGACAGGTTAGCAAGTGCGCAGGTAATCATTTATGGTGCGTAACAACAAGCGTGTAAAGTGAAGTTCTCTCGTTTGTATGCATCCCAAACCTGTACCCCAGGAACCCACAATGCTTTTAGATCTTCCACCAATGGAGCTAGGTACACATCAATATCGTTCCCAGGTTGTTTCGGTCCTTGGATAAGCACTGAGACAATAAAATGTACTTTCGCTTCATACACAACCAAGGAGGAAGGTTGTAGATACAGAGATTCATGGGCCAAGTGCTATGCCGGTGCTCATGTTACCGAAAGGATTCATTCCATCTGTACTCAGTCCAAACCTTATATTCCTCATCTCATGGCCGAATTCTTCATACCTCCTATCGATGTTTCTCCTTTGGGAGGAGTCGGCGAGTGTCTTAGCATTCCATCGTTCTTACGCTTCTCGGAATGCCAACACAGCAGCTTTGGCCTCCTTTGGGTTAGCGAACAAACGCTTCAATCGGGGAATTAGAGGCAGATACCATGCCATCTTAGCAGGAGTTCCATTCTTCACCTCCTCATCGGAATGACTCTTACGCTTGTACCGGGATGCGTTGCACACCGTACATACATGCAAGTTTGCATACTCTTTGCGGTATAGGATACAATCGTTCGGACATGCATGTATTCTTTCTACCTCCATTCCCAAGGGACAAAGAACCTTCTTGGCTTTGTAGGTTGTTGTCGGCAACTCGTTTCCTCCTGGAAGCATGTCCGCCAATAGACGTAAATACTGTGTGAAACTCTTGTCTGACCAACCATTGCTTGCCTTCAATTTCAGCAGTTCAAGCACGGACGACAACCTTGTGTATTTCACCTTGCAACCAGCAAACAAAGGTTTCTTCGAGTCCTCCATCAAACCCACGAATTTTTCATATTCCCTTTCATCACGGTTCCCTTCTGCGTCGCGCAGCATCTGCTCCAGATTATCATCATGCAACATATCCTCGTCGGAAGCAGAATCAATGTGATCATCCGGCATATCGTTGACTTCGTCGAAGATGTTAACAGTACCACTTGCTTCTTGTATATTCTGCTCTTCGCCGTGACTGGTCCAACATGTATATCCCTTTTTGAAACCTCGCATAATCAAGTGTGCTTCGATCTGCGCTGAGTTTCGAAACGTCATCATATTCTCGCAATCGATGCATGGACAAGACATATATTGCACTCCCTTATTAAACATGTCCTCCTCTGTAGCTCTTCTAAAAGTGGAGACGCCATTAATGTACTCCACACTCGTACGGTTCCCAGCGTACATCCAGCTTCGATCCATGTATGCTACACATGTAATATTCGATCCAATTAGAACCCTCTTTTCAACTGATTAAGTACACTTTCCTTAACAAGTTAGAGCTTCAAAATAATATTGCAATTATAACGTCCAATTACTAGCTAGCTTAGATCACCACCAAATGGATCTACAAGCTAGATCTAAACAAAATCTTAAATTTCTTACATAACCAAGCTAGATATTGAATTAATATATATAAGGCAATTTTATATCCAATACTAACCTTATATCTGAATTAATATATATAATGCAACTATCCATTACTAACCTTAATTACATCACAAGAATCACCTATTATATAGGCTTACAGACGGTTGTATTGCCAAACCGTCGGTGATAGAACGGTCTTAGCATTCTATCCCAACAGGTGACGACAACATCGAACTTGCGCTCGGGCCTATATATAAGCAAGATTTATCACAGACGGTTCTATGTAATAACCGTCTGTCATATAGTAAGATTACAGACGGCGATGTGTACCAACCGTCGGTGATATTATACAGACGGTTATGTAAACTAAACCGTCTGTGATATATAGGTATATCACAGGCGGTTATTTCAAAACCGTCGTGATGGCACGAGGAATGGTGTGTGATAGTTTCTTGACGGTTGGTTTATAAAATCGTCTGTGATAGCGACCGTCCGTCTTCGTCTCTTCGTTTCCTGCGCGCCTTTGAATGAGAACTCTTCGTTTCTCGCTTCGTCTTCAATTCCGGCCACCTATTAAATCACCGGTATTGATCGAATTCGATCAACACATTACTGCTAATGGCATCTCCCGCAAGCTCTCCTTCGTCGGCGTCGCCTCCACCATCTCCCGCAAGCTCCCCCGGCGCCGCTCCACCATCACCTCCCCCGGCGTCGCCGCTATGCGGGAAGAGGAGGAGGAGGAGCGGGAGGAAGAGGAGGAGGAGCGGGAGGAGGAGGAGGACGAGGAAGAGTCAGAGGAAGACGACCACGTCATGCACTGGGGGAGCTCAGATGACGACGACGACGACGACGGTAGCCCACCGTGGCGCGACGATTTACTTACGATAGCAGCCCACCGTGGAGCGACGACGACGACGATGGCAGCTCGCCACCTCCTCCGGACGACGATGATTATTTTAATTTATAAGTAATAATATATATATATATAATGTAGTAATGTAATGAAATGTTTTATGTTATAAAATGGTCATTCTGATGGTTATCAAATTTCATTGGGAGAAACTTATACCCGACGTCCGATTCTCGCTTTTTTGGACGCATTGCAAGATTTTTTGAATGTATGAAACATTTTTTTACTGTTTGTCGAAGAAAAATGTTTCACACGCATAAAGAAAATGTTGCGAAAAAAAACTGACGTCCGATCACTAGCAATTTCGAATTTCATTATGTTATAATGGCTGTTACCATTTTTCGTCCTATCTATCAAGGAATTATGGTCTTCGATGAAAATACGTAGTTCGATAAAAACATCAAAATGTTATAATGCAGTACACAAACGGTTATAAACACAAAACGTCTGCGTGATATAAGCAATATCGAGACGCGTTTATAAACACAACCTGCATTGCTTATATCACGAGGCGGTTGTATAGTAAAACCGTCTGTGATATTACTTTATATCACAGACGGTTTTATAGAACCGTTTGTGATAATATCACGCAGAGCGGTTGGAATACAAAACCGTCTGCGATATTTATCTAATCACGCAGGCGGGTTTAATTAATAGCTGATGCGTGATAGTTTCACTGACGGTTGGTTTATAGAATCGTCTGTGATATTATATATTACAGACGGTTTTTGAAAACCGTCTGTGATGGTGCGTCTAATATAAGCATTTCTGTAGTAGTGCTCACATCAAATGTACGATGGAACATACTACATATAGGGAACATATCTAGTGCTAATGGCCATTGGGTGCTAACATGCTAACATTAAATCTGACCCATCAGATCTATGATAAATGGCTCAGATGTAGAGAGGTGGAAGCCCTATTAATTACCTCATTACTCACTCAAATGCTTTTCACACAAGCCCATTGATTACCTCATTAATTACCTGTCCAAATCTGAGCCACTCATCATAGATCTGATGGCGCAGATCTTATGTTAGCATATTAGCACCCAATGGCCATTAGCACTAGATATGTTCCCCTACATATATAACGTTATCAACTAGAAAAACGAAATTCAAACCAGCCAGTGACCATCAGAAAAGTTGCCTGATAGTGACTAAAACGACTGTGGACCCACTGGACATATCGTTCAAAACTACTCCTACGTATACTGGTTTACGTAGCTGGTGTGTGTGTATACTTTCAAAGTACGTACTCCGTTGGATTTGTTAGGAAACTGGATTCGTATCCTATATGGACTCTTCCTTATCTCTAAGTTGAACCGCTATATATAGGAGGCAGGGGGTCACCCCATTGTACACAAGCATACAGAATAATAAAGCAGATCCGTTCCTCCTCATATTGTGTCTCTTTCTGTTCTCCAGTTTAGATCCATTAGGCAACCCCGGACTATTCGATAGCGAGGTTGTCTAACACGTTATCAGCACGAGTCTCTACCGCAAGAAGCGAAGGATCGTCGACGACGACGAACGACTACTACCGGTGATTGATCGTCCGATCCGATCTGCAATCAACTCGTCACCACGCCGACATCCACTCGGTTTGCCGAAAAAGTCCTACGCGACTCTATCCTACGCGATAGCCAAACAGTCCTACGCGACTGTCGACGAAATTGCAATCAAGAATCAAGCAAAGGTATTGAACCGAATCCATGAATTGTAGTAGCAACTATTATGAATTTCAAATTCTGCAATAGTTCACGGAAATAATCTGCTAAACAATCTATTAGCATCTAGTAGATCGAATCTTGCAATAGATTTTTCGTTTGCATCTAGTAGATTGGATCTGTTACACGCGCTTGAAGCGACCTTCGTTGCACGCGCTTGAAGCGCCACCAGCGGCCATGAAGATGCCACTTGGTTCCTCAGCCTAGGCTCGAAGCCGTGCGTGCACGGCGCGTCATCCTCTGCATTGGCCGCCGAAGGCTCGAGGTCCGTATGCGCGCACCACCGCCCGGCTCGAAGCCGTCACGCCCTCGGTCCTGATGTGCCATCGGCTCGAAGCCTAGCACGCGTACCCACAGCGTCAGTGCACCGCTGCCCGCCCATTTGGCCTCGTCGTCTGCCTGGGCAGCGTCGACGCGCCGACTGAAGCGCCTGATCCATTTGCCACCGTCTTGGCCGGTGCGACTTTGAAGTCGCGTCTCCCAAAGACGCGCCATGGAGATCGTTGGCGTCCCTGCCGCCGCTGAAGCGCGCCTGGCTCGGCAACTTGGCCATCGACTCGGCCACGCAAGCAGCGCACAGGCCCGGCCGGTTCCCTTGACCAGGAGACGTAGAAGCCCGATCGGACTTGTCTACTGAAAAAGAATGAACACAGAGAAAACCAATTCATGTCCGGTTGATGTAGGAAGCTAAGGGCGTAATGCCCCTTTGTCCCCGGGATTTTATTTCGTTTATTTTATTCTGTTTTGTTGTTTATTATTTTCTTTCTCTGAAAAATTGTTTAGAAATTCATGGTTAATACTAGAAAATTAGATTTCTAGTTTGTGGACTTCCGAAAATTTTGAAAATTTATTGTTAGCACATATTGGAAGCTCCATGTCCTGGATTTATTTTCCTAGCTCTTTGCCATGTTTGATATGTGCTGAAATTAATTTTTCTGTCATTAAGTAATTCTGAAAATTGCTTAAGTATTTAACAGAAAAATTGCAAGATTTGCTAGAAAATTATGAGGACATCTTGTTCATGCCTTGGATCTGGTTTTATTTTCCTTAGCATTATGACATGTTGATATTTATTGAAATTCAATTTCCTGTTGTAAAGTAATTCTGAAAATTGCTTGGAAATTAGCAAAAATTATGAAAATGCTAGGAAAATTCCAGAATTTCTCATACAACAGTTTATGAGAACCTGTGTGGTTGGGATTTGATTTTGGTAATGAATAAACAGATATGAGACAATTGGTGTCTAGAAAAACACACATGAGGCTTGGTTCTTTAATTGGCACCCGGAAACGGAAAGTGCTCCCTCCCTCATGTGAGCCCTAGGGGCAGGTTGACCTGGCCAAGAGTCAAATTGACAGAGATATTCATTACCTGTTTCGTTCGACCAACAAGAATTATATAAGTTGTAATTAGACTTATGCCATATTTAATTCATGTTGAAATTTATTTTCTGTTATCAAGTGATGCTGGAAAATTGCTGTATAATTAACAGAAAATTGCCAAATACTAAGAAAAATTCTGGAAATTCATGAGAATTTACTTTCCGCATTTTATGAATTATGCAATCACACTTTATTAGATTAAACGCAGTAATCTAATGTAGGAATCTTGTAAAATGGAGATGTCTAGCATTGTGAACCGTGAGTTTGAAGAATTAGCCCAGCACGGTCAAAACTACCTCACTTGGGCATCCGATGTGAAGATCGTACTCGGCGGCAAGAAGCTCCGAGCTGCTATTGGCTTAGGGTCCTCGAAGGACGCACCACCTCTTCTTAGAAGCGAGCGATCAAGCATTGCACTTCCTCAGGCACCATCTCTCAGCCACCCTGAAAAATGAATACATGGCTGAAGAAAGTGCAATTGAGCTATGGACTGCACTCCAGAAGCGGTTCGAGAAGCTCAAATACACAATCTTGCCCCAAGCACAGCAAGATTGGGTGCGTCTGAGGTTTGCGGACTACAAAACAGTGGCCGAGTACAATTCTGCCTTGCACAGAATTTGTACTAATCTCTCCCTATGTGGCAAGAAGATCACTGAAGAGGAGAAGATTGAGAAAACTCTTTCCACTTTTCACCCCAATGCTATCCAGAATGCCCGCAGCTATCGTCAGGACGCATACAAGGAGTATAGCGAACTGATTGATGTTATGCAAGTTGCGGAGTCACAAGATGAAGTTCTCCGAAAGAACTTCGTCTCACAGCCACCTGGAAGGGGCATTGTACCAGAAATCAATGCCAACAGCTATAAGGTGAAAAAGCCCGCCCACATGAAGTGGGTCAAGAAGGGTGGAAAAGAGAAACATCAGGCCAAAGGAAAGTCCATAGCCCAAAAGAAGAAGAATGACAAGGAAAAGCCGCAGGGCAAGCCGTATGGACAGCAGAACCAAACGTGCTTCAAATGCGGCACTTGGGGGCATTGGTCAAAAATATGCCGGGAATCCAAGGAAGTGATCAATGCATATCAGGCCAAGAAGAAGGCCAAAGGAAATGCACTGGCAGAGGCACATTTTGCCGAAGTAGGCAATGATGATGTCATGGAAGTTGACACCCCACATGCTTCATCCTCGCAGCCCGGCCTAGACATCAATGATACAGCCAAGTTCTTGGCCAATGAAGAAAACACTTCTGTGGATGACATAGAAGCAGAAGTGAATGCATACTTTACAGATTCCGTTTAGTGCATGAATAGCATTGTTAGCACTTTTTTTTAGATTGTGGTTGATTATTTAATATTGAATAATTGTAAGCTCTCGAAGAGCGTACTTTTACTTTCTCATAAATAAGAATTGTTATTTATTCTTTATTCCAGTATTCTTTACTTGCAAGCAATGTTTGAATTACTTTGCCACTGTCTGATTAGAATTATATTTCTTTTCATCTAGAAATCGTGTAGCACCCAATGGAGGAAATATGCATTGTTGATAGTGGCACAACAAATACCATCTTAAGAGAGTCGAAATACTTCCAGACGATCACGAAGAACGCTGGAAGGATTACGACAATCGCAGGAAGCAATACGCATATAATAGGCTCAGGAAGAGCCACAATTATATTGCCAATGGGTACAACTTTGGTAATTGAAGAAGCCCTCTTGTACCCTGAATCAACTCGCACTCTCTTAAGTTTCAAGGATATCCGCGCCAATGGGTTTCACGTAGAAATCAATGAAGAAAATGGCAAAGAACACTTGTGCATTGTGAAGCACGCGGAATATGGAAAGATGGTACTAGAAAAATGTCCCTCAGATGAATCTGGGTTGTACTACACGAAAATCAATGCACACACAGTGTATACTTCTTTGAAGACTGTCTTTAGAAGCTCTGAGTTATTTTCTTTATGGCATTGTAGATTAGGTCATCCTGGTCTTAGATTGATGAGAAATATAGTTAATAACTCACAAGGTCATGGCATCAATGTTAAAAATTTCTCGAATCATGAAAATTTTGTGTGCCATGCATGTGCCACCGGGAAATTAATAACTAGACCATCTGTTATGAAAGTGCAATATGAAATCCCTGCATTCCTGGAACGCATTCAGGGGGATATTTGCGGCCCGATTCAGCCCTTGTCAGGGCCGTTTCGATACTTTATGGTGCTCATTGATGCTTCCTCGAAATGGTCGCATACATATTTGCTATCAACAAGGAATCATGCATTCGCAAAACTGATCTCGCAGATCATCAGAATTAAGAATGCTTTTCCTGATCATCGCGTGAAGTCCATTCGAATGGACAATGCCGGCGAATTTACTTCCAAGGCATTTGATGATTATTGCACAAAGAACGGAATAAGCTGTTGAGCACTGCATCGCACGCGTCCATACGCAAAATGGGCTAGCTGAAGAACTAATAAAGAGGATTAAGTTCATTGCCAGACCGCTCTTGCAGAGTTGTAACTTGCCCAACACTTGTTGGGGACACGCAGCAGCACTCATCAATTATAGACCATCGGCCTACAACATCCATTCACCTATGCAACTAGTGCAAGGGGTCATCCCGAAGATTTCCCATCTTAAAAAATTTGGTTGTATGGTATATGTACCTATACCACCCCCACAGCGGACTGCAATGGGCCCTCTCCGCAAGTTTGGGATATACGTTGGTTATGAGAGTGCATCCATAATCAGGTATTTGGAACCCATGACTGGAGACTTGCATACAACCCGTTTCGCTGACTGTATCTTTGACGAGGACCGTTTCCCGTCATTAGGGGGAGAGAATCAACCATTGGATGAAAAATGCCGGGAAATAATATGGCATTCCACTGGGATCCCCGCACATGACCCTCGCACTAATGAAGCAAATCAAGAAGTCCAGAAGATAATTGATTTGCAGAATTTAGCAAATGAACTGCCTGATCATTTTTGTGATCTGAAGAGCGTGGTTAAGTCGCATGTACCCGCAAGAAATGCACCAGAGAGGGTGGAAATACCTAAGAAAGCGGAAGGTATCCCTCATCCTGTTCAGAGGCCTCAAAGAAAAAGAACAGGAAATCTGGCTTCTCAAACCCAAAGTACCGAGAGGCGTATGGGAAAAGCGGGCAAGAAGACTTACCACGACCAATCACAAAAGTGCCCCAAAGCAAGAAGGGGAGCAGTTGAGACACAGTCTTGGAAAGAAGCCTGTGGAAAAGGCAATTCCAGATCTGAACCTTCCATTGGAAGAAGCCGCCGGAAATAATGTGTGCGCACACATTGGCGGAGAAAAACTAAAGGAACTTGCTCCTGGAATGGGAAATAGCAATGAAGAGCAAGTAGAAGTACATGAAGCACACCATGACGAAATGGCCATAAATTTTGTAATATCAGGAGAATCAATGAATAGAGCAACAGCCAATGTCGATGCATACTTTGCAAAGAAGATTGCCACGATCATTAATTATGATCCCGAGCCCGCATCTCTCGCAGAGTGCAAGAAAAGGCTCTATTGGGAAGATTGGAAGAAGGCAATCACCGCAGAGTTAGTCTCTCTGAACAAAAGAGAGGTGTTTGGGCCTGTGTGCCGCACGCCTTCCCATATAAACCCCGTATGTCACAAATGAGTTTTTGTTCGCAAGAGAAACGAAAACAATGAAGTTGTAAGGTACAAGGCAAGGCTTGTCGCTCAAGGTTTCACTCAACGTCCTGGGGTTGATTATGAAGAAACCTATTCTCCAGTCATGGGCGGAATTACCTTTAGATACTTGATCTCAATGGCAGTCAACTTGAAGTTGAAAATGAAGCTAATGGATGTTGTCACAGCATATTTGTATGAAAACTTGGATTCAGAGATTTATATGAAAGTACCGGAAGGTATCCCTATCCCGAACCAAGACAGAGCAAACAGAAACCTATACAGTGTAAAATTGGAGAAATCACTGTATGGGCTGAAACAGTCGGGAAGAATGTGGTACAATCGCTTGAGTGACTTTCTTTGCAAGAAAGGCTACACGAACAGCGAAGATTGTCCATGTGTGTTTATACAACGATCCTCGAATGGATTTTGTATAATCTCCGTCTATGTAGATGACTTGAACATCATTGGGACGGATGAAGAAATTGAAGATGCATGCACATACTTGAAGTCTGAATTTGAAATGAAAGACTTGGGTAAAACCAAGTTTTGTTTAGGCTTGCAGCTTGAACATGTCCAAGGCGGAATCTTGGTACACCAATCTTCCTACACGCAGAAAGTGTTGGAGAAATTTGGTTTTGAAAAGGCATACCCCGCAAAGACCCCAATGGTCGGAAGGTCACTCCAAGCAGACCTAGACCCGTACAGGCCTAAAGAAGAGGGGGAGGAAGTCTTGGGAGCGGAATTCCCATACTTGAGTGCAATTGGAGCACTCATGTACCTTGCGAATAGCACTAGGCCGGACATTGCGTTCGCCGTGAATTTGCTAGCGCGGTACAGTGCAGAACCCACCAAAAGGCATTGGAAAGGGGTGAAGGACATCTTCCGTTACCTTCAAGGAAGCAAAGACCTTGGCTTGTTTTACAGAAGAAACAATGAATTGAATTTGGTTGGCTATGCCGATCTTTGGGTACCTATCAGGACCATACCGGCAAGTCACAAGCGGGTATGTTTTCCTTTGCGGTGGAACAGCAATTTCGTGGAAGTCATCTAAGCAGACTCTTGTCTCAACGTCGACAAACCACTCAGAAATAATTGCCTTGTATGAAGCCTCTCGAGAATGTGCATGGCTTCGAAGAATGGTTCATCACATCCAGAAGTCATGTGGTTTGAACATGGAACAAACCCCCACCATTATCTATGAAGATAATGCAGCTTGTGTTGCTCAAGTGCAAATGGGATATGTGAAGAGTAACCTTACAAAGCATATCAACCCCAAGTTCTTTTATGCTCATGAATTGCATATGATGAACGAGATAAAAATACTGCATACTAAGTCGTGTGAAAATCTCGCAGATTTATTCACTAAGTCACTCTCGGCATCTTCCTTTGAAAGATGTGTTAGAGGAATCGGGATGATGAGGCTTAGAGAAGTGCAGATTTCAGGGGGAGAATTTTCACATACTCCTACATAAATCTCAAACATGAAGTTTGAGTACCCAACGTGAATCTTGAAGATTAACATTGAAGTTTGGGTGGATTGTACTCTTTTCCTTAAGTAAGTTTTTCATTGAAGTTTTCTTACATAAGGTTTTTGATGAGGCAATCCGTGCAACACAGCAAGCGTGTGCTATGTACTCTTTCTCCAATTATTTTTTCCACTGGGTTTTTATGGAGTTTTAATGAGGCATATGCATCTCGCAGTGAAGAGTCCAAGGGGGAGTGTTAGGAAACCGGATTCGTATCCTATATGGACTCTTCCTTATCTCTAAGTTGAACCGCTATATATAGGAGGCAGGGGTCACCCCATTGTACACAAGCATACAGAATAATAAAGCAGACCCGTTCCTCCTCATATTGTGTCTCTTTCTGTTCTCCAGTTTAGATCCATTAGGCAACCCCGGACTATTCGATAGAGAGGTTGTCTAACAGGATTGCCTTTTTATGCCTCCGGACTAAGTTGGGGTAATTAAGTGGATACATCTATCATATCCATGCTAATCAAGTGGAACAACTTCAGGTAAAATAGTCGCACTAGTACTGTTATCTCGTAGTTGTGTGTGTAGAATTGTGATAATGCATTGAATCAAAGTACATACTTCTGGTAGTATGTTTTTATTTCTCTCTCTCTCTCTCTTTTATATTTATATATATATATATATTTATATATATATATATATATATATATATATATATATATATATATATATTGAATAGTGACATGCCCGTGCGTTACTACGAAAAACAAAATTGATTACGAAAAATAAAGATTAAAAAATAAAAAAATTATTTCACAAGATCAAACATCTATCTTTAACGCTTCGTTTCTGGCGAAAGCTGGCTAATTAAAGCAACGCTTCGTTTCTTGCGTAGAGCAATTAAGCAGGGCAATTAAGCAGGGCAATTAAGCGGCAATTAATGACGTGGGAAGAACGGACCACTGCCACCAAGTGCTGCTTTATAATAGTATATATATATATATATATATATATATATATATATATATATATATATATATATATATATATATAGTACAATTACCTGAGACACCATGGTGCCTGGGCACCATGATCCAAAACGGGTATTTTCCATATGTATTTGTATGCGAAATTTTTTGAAATTTTCAGGATGTTGAGTTCAACTACTTTACTAACTAGTTCAAACAAGTTTGAATTGAAATTCAAATTAAAGTTTCCTTTTTTGATGATAGTTTGATTGTAGGTATGTGTTGACCATACATATAAATCAGCAAAGTATGTAATCTAAATTCGTTCAAATCTTCAAATTCGAGTATATTTTTTCAAAGGTATGTGTTTCATTTGAATTTTTATAGATGGGTATATACCCTAAAACTGAAAGTTTTGAAAAATATATCCAAATTTGGCTTGAATTAACGCATTTAAAATCATGGTGCCCAGGCACCATGGTGTCCCATTCCGCCATCCTATATATATATATATATATATATATATATATATATATATATAGGAAAATGGTTCCATACCCCTGGGAGTACGTACTCTCACTCTTAATATACTGCTTAAATGATGTTATTATACCTCTTTATCCTTTTGAGTATACTCTAATACTGATTATAAGATACTCTAAAGTGAGTTCTACGAAAAATTTCATCAAGTCCACCCTTTATAGCATAATTTATTTATATACTCTTTTTACATATGGAAAAAGGTATATAGCAAAAAAATAAAGGGATCAGATGAATTTTTTCAACAATGTCGCATTGTAGTATCTTAGAATTATTATTAAAGTATACTGAAAGTGATAAATGAGTATAACACATTAGTTTAAGTGGTATACTGGAGGTGGGAGTACATACTCCCAAGAGTACGAAAAAGGTTTCATATATATATATATATATATATATATATATATATATATATATATATATATATATATATATATATATCATTTAAGTAATAATTTTTATAAATCGGTAGAGTTTCTAACTATTGGATCAGAACAGAGATGGCCAATGGCTTGATGATGGGAGGTGGTCAGCGATGCTGGTGCAGTCTCCGGGGTTCAGCGACTGTCCGACCATTTATTTTACATGGCCGATGGCTCGATTAAAAAAAGGCAATAGATCCGACCGCAGTGAGATGTTGGAGATAAGGAAGAAGATAGTACTTCCTTTGTCTAAATTTATAATGCGTATTTTTTCTAGATGCATAGATTAAGACGATACTAAAGTTAACTAGATTAGTTCTAATTATTATCACTAAACACTATATTTAATGCATGCATGTAAAGAACATGAAATAAAGATGTATGTTTATTAGGGTTATACAAGAAACATCATATTACTTTTGTATTAAAATATGAAATACACTTTTATATTTATGGACAATATTATTTTAAAAATAAGTCCTATAAATTTGGACGGAGGAGTAGATGAAAGGAGAGGCTGCGGTGGTGCGGGAGAACAGAGCACCAGGAGGAGATCACGGTGAGTTGGTAGGCCTTGCCGGCCAGGGAGCTGGATGGCAGTGAAGATTGGGATTAGGGAGAATGATATATTTGACATTTGCACAACCTTAAAAACACAACGTAACCACCATTTTGCATTCCATGTATTTGCAAAAAAAAACTAATAAGACTAACATTTTAAAAGAATTTCCGAGGCAAATCAACTCGTATAATTTGCATACAGTTGATCTATATATCCGCAGTATGCTATTTGTTAAAGCCAAATAATTTGACTCATAGGAAGTCATTTTCTCTATGACAAGGAGGGAGTGCATATTTCAGTTTTTTCTACAACATTAAAAAAGTTTTTAATACGCCAATCTTTTCCTATCTACATAGGCTTCTATTTCTATAGCTGTTGGTCCCAAAGCAGCATGGCCTGCACAAGTTAGCTCTGTTAAAAATTTGCCATTCCTTTTCTAGGATGAGTGATTGGCTGCACTAAAATAACAGTCAGAATTAGAAATAGTGTTGGGTGGGCTTATGGGGGCAGCCTGGCTGGAGGAGCAGAGCGCCAAGTTGCATCTTGAAACCTGACCACACGAAAGCAACAAACCAACCAAAACCGATCGATGATGGTAGCAAGAAAAACGACGTAGATTGATTCATAACACGATGATTGTGCTACATTGATTCATAACACGACGTAGATTGCATAGGATGCATACATTGATTCATATTTGAAGCACTGCAGATGACAGAAAATGGAAGGGGTCGTACAGGACAGAGCACAAAAACAGATATGCATCTTCAGAAACAGAGAGCGGAGCACTACTGCAGCTAACACCGTTCATCTTCAGAAACAACCTCAAACCGCATGCCTGCGGCTCGGCTTATTGATCGGAAGCACAACTCGGCTCGCCGTCGATCGCTCGTCGCGAGGCGACGACAACCGGTCCTCTCGGAGCCAGATCTGTATATTTGGCTAGCTAGTCCTGCATCCTGATGACGCAGCGCAGGCTCTTCCCACTGAGCATCAGGTCGAAGGCCGTGTTAATCTCCGAGAACGGCAAGCTGTGCGTGATGAACTTCTCCAGCTCCATCTCCTGCAGAAGGTGCACGCGCGCCAACAAGCAAAGAGACTTTTTATCATTCTTGAGACGTACGAAAATATACATTGAGCTAGTACCAATAGATACAAAAAAATTAGAGAAATTTTACGATGGATAGCATAGGTAGTAAATAGTGGTGGTAGAAATCAAATTTGACCATCTATTCCTCAAGGGTATTTTAGTTTTTTCCTATCCATTCATCAGAGATATTTTAGTCTTTTCCTAATTCGTTCATAGTTTTGGATTCACCGAATACCTGATGATCTTCAGAGGCTTCTTATCCATTTATCCGCTATTCATCAACCATTTATCAGGATCATAAGACGTGTTTTACCGTAGAGGATAAATAATATAATAGAATTTTTACCCTTTCATCTCGTTCTGAATTTTACTACCAATACTACAGATGGTAGTATAACTAGAACTAAATTGATTTCAACCATTAGATTCAAAGGAATGGACGGCTTATATTGATTTTAATCCACTGTAAAAGAGCTCAAAAGTTAAAGAGCAAAGGTATCAAGAGAGATAAAGTTTAAGCCTAATTTAGTGGTACCTACCAAGATGCTAAAAACTTTGCGATCACAAACCTCATCAAGCAAACCAATACATGGACATCAAGATGCAATAGAGTACAGGCAAGCATGGATGACCAGGTGGATTCTGCTACCTACCTTGTTCATGTACATCTCGACGACGGCGGGCAGGTCGGTGCGCGGCTTGTAGTTGCCGAAGAAGGTTCCCTTGAGCGTCCTCTCGTTGAGGAAGTTCATCGGGTGCGTCTTGAACGCGGCGTCCTTACCGGCCACGCCGACCAGCACCGCGACGCCCCAGCCCTGAATCATCGACAAGCAAGCTGGATTAGGATCCTTCCGTATGATCAGATCATTTGAATCTGACCGAATTCGGCAGGAAGTTTTTTGAACGGTTGTGCTATGATGGTGATGGATGGATGACGCGTACGTCGTGAACGCACTCGAAGGCCGAGATCATGGCGCCGGGGTTGCCGGTGCACTCCACGCTGCGGTCCACGCCGCCGTTCGTCATCTCGACGATCACCTGAAATTGCGACAAGCACTGACATCAAAATCAGTACGTAGTCCACGGCATGGAGTCGATAGAAAAACTTCACTGTGAATTTGCACTGCTCCAATTCAGATCTTGTGTGAGCATGCAGAGAGTACCTCCTGGACGGGCTTGTCGTAGTCCTTGGGGTTCACGAAGTCCGTGCACCCAAATTTCTTGGCTGGAATTGCAGAAACAAGCTCAGTAGATATCACATATAAAACCGTCCAATCTTTTCAGTCAAAATGGGCATTATTTCCGAGAAGTTAACGGGGGGAGATACCTTGCTCAAATTTGTTCGGGATCACGTCGACGCCGATGATCCTGGATGCACCTGAGATCCTCGCGCCTTCCATGGCCTATGATCAATTCATCAAAGCAGGTAAAAAGGGAGTATATAGGCATCTCTCGGATGTTTTTGTCTTAAATAACATCCAAATTTTGAACCGTAGGATTAAAAATTCAACCGTTAGATCAAATTATAGGATCGGATGTAATCGATACATCCTGAATCTCAACAATGTTCCCAGATTTAGATAATTTCAGCAAACAAAAACATCCGGATGATATTTATCAAATCCCTAAAAAAAGAACCAAATGAGCAGTGGTTGCTCATCTAGCACAAGTGAAGACACTTACAGCAAGTCCAACAGCACCCAGGCCGAAGATGGCAACGGTGGAGCCCTTGGGCGGCTTTGCGACGTTCACCGTCGCGCCGAACCCTACAGAGAAAGATCGTTACGGACAGTCACTGACAAGCAGAACCAGCTGAGGATTTCAGACAAAAGGACACGTATAGCACTGCTAATTTGACCTGTGGAGATGCCGCAGCTGAGGAGGCAGACTTTGTCGAGCGGCGCCGCCGGGTTGATCTTGGCGACGCAGCCGACGTGGACGACGGTGTACTCGCTGAACGTCGACGTGCCGAGGAAGTGGTACACGGGCTTGCCTCCGACGGTGAAGCGCGGCTGGCCGTCGCCGATCATGACGCCGCGGTCGGTGTTGATCCGGAGGAGGTCGCACATGTTGCTCTCCTCCGACAGACAGTGCGCGCAGTCCTTGCACTCGCCGGTGAACACCGGCAGCACGTGGTCGCCGGGAGACAGCTCCGTCACGCCCTCACCCACGCTCTCCACGATCCTACAAATTCATCATTAATTCGATCTTCTAGTTTCTGCAAGCTAGCCATATGTCTGATTGCGTGAAACAACAGAGGTACTAATTTTTCACCATCATCTTTAACAATTAAGATTTTTTTTCCTGTCACTGCAGTTTAGTTATGTCTATGCAGAGTTCTTAATTTCTTACCCTCCAGCTTCATGGCCGAAGATCCGCGGGAAAACCGGTGTTTGCCCCTGCAAAAACTTCACCACGTCAGAAATGCCAAAATTATGGATTATTGCCACTAACTTTAACCAAAACTGAAGTTTGTATTTGTAAATATTCTTTACAGAAATCATCAAAAATACCCGAAAAATACACAAAGAATAACAGTAGGTCAAAGTGGATGAAGACCAGAGCAACTGGCCATGGGCCAGCCGAGGGCCGGTAGCCGCAGCTAGGGATGTAAGTGGACTTGTTCGCGGTGGCCCGCATCACCCGCTTCAGGAATACCAGGAAGTCCACAACACTGTTTATGATCTCCTACGCGGCATCTAGGGAGGAGGTGACAACCACCGGGAACTCGCAGAACCGGAGCATCATGAGCGGGCCATGCCGATTATCATATTTTTATTCTCGTTCCCCTCCTCGAGCAGCGCAGTGAACTTCCTAGTCTTCTTGAAGCGAGTGATGCGGATCACCGCGAACAAGCCCACTTATATCCCTAGCCGCAGCCCATAGCAGGCCCGCGCACCACCTTCCCACGGCACCGACTTCGTCCGAAGAATTTTCTAGAAGCCTTCCATATCCATTTTTGTCCGAAAAACGCCAACTTGAGCGGCAAGGCAACCGGCTATATCAATTTTTGGAAACCTATTTAAACTTTAGATTAAAAATCACATGGAGAATCGGACAAGGTCCACATGTGAACTACACACGGAAGCCTTGGGGGGACTGACTGAAGACTAGAGTTAAGTAGAGGTGGGCACTGGGCCGGGTTTTTTTGGGCTGGCCCGAAACACGAGGGGATGGCCCGGTGCAAAGCACGGCACGGCACGGTTCCGGGCAGGGCCGGGACGGCACGCAACTGTAGCTCGGGCCGTGCCGGGCCCGGGAACCAGGCACGACGGGCGACGCGACGCGACACGACGATTTGGGCGGGCCGGGCAAGACGGCAACGAACGCGAAATCACGGATTAAGGCTTAAAAGTTGGCAGATATTATTGATTCAGGGCATCTTCAAGCATTACATTTATGTTTGACATTTTGTTGATGTGATTAGTCTCTTATGTAATTAAAATGGGTAGTTTAATAGTAGTTATTTGTTTTATTTATTTGCTCGTCACAATAGTGAAAATGGGTCGGGCCTGGGCCGGCATGGCACGAAGCGCAAATGGGCCAGGCTTGGGCTCGCCAAAGGTGAGTCGGGCCGGCACGGTCCGGCACGGTGGGCACGATGGGCCGTCGTGGCACGGCACGGTTTCGGCCTGAAACACGATGGGCTCGGGCCGGACCGGCACGGCACGGCATGACGCCCACCTCTAGAGTTAAGAGCCCAGAATCAGGACTAATTGTACACTCTAGAATTAGAGTCCAGAGTCGACCGGCTCTTTGGGTACCCCCGGCCTCCTTTAAAAGTTGACACTCCCTCTCTCGGTTTTGGCCTCCTCTCTCGAAGAACCAGCGCAATTTCAGAAGATGCCGTACTTTCACAACCTTGTCTTCCTGGTTATGCAGTGATGCCGTACATCAAGGACTTGAAGAGCAAGTAGTGGATACCTTGGCCTCCCAGAAGTAGACGTCGGTGTGGCAGAGCGCGGTGTATAGGATCTTGAGGCGAACCTCCATGGCCTGCGGCGGCGCCACCTCCACCTCCTCGATCACCAGCGGCTTCCCGGCCTCCCATGCCACCGCGGCTGCAAAAACGGAGCCAAGAACCAAACCGGTCAGCACTTACTCGCATCAATCTATCAGTTTCTGCACACAAAGATTAAATTTTGGTGAAATTTTTTTTAAGAGGTTTTGGTGAACTATTCTTAGAACAACCGGAGAGATCCAAAAGATTGTTAGGAGGAGGAGACGAAGAAGAAAGAGGGTTCAAGAAACTCGAGGCATTACGACATTAATACATGTACACGGCCAGGCTAGTGTGTGCGGGTTGATAGTAGTAATCTGTGGAAAACCAGGACACAAACCTTTGCACTTGATCACTTTCCCGGCAGTTGCCATCTTCTCCTAATTAACTGAACACCTGAGCTAAGCTCTGCAAAGGCACTCTCTTCCTCAAGAAGAGCTAGCTCACTTCACTAATCACTGCACTCCTAATTGCGAGCTGGTGTGTGTGTAGAGGCACCATATATGTAGGCATGTAAGCCATGATACATCCACTTGGTCGCCAAGGGAGAGCCGTCGCTGCTCTGGCCTGATCCTCTCTTTGGACTGGTTCACGCAATCACGCCTGAGAATTAAGACCCGACGTCGTCGGTTGCAGCAAATAGTCAAAGAGATATGACATGAAGTGACACGACAATATGACATGGCCATCACTTCCTTTCACAGGTCACGGCGTGGAAGAGTTCAGCAGCGTGAAAACTTTCTGATTCTGAATAGAATTTCGCACATTTTGCGTCAAGGCGTTGATTTGGGCCTTTGGAAGCCTCTCTCCATTTCTGATTCTGAATAGGAGAAACATCCAGAGCTTACCTTCAGGTATGATTGGAACACATGAGTCTCGGAGCAATTTTATAGGAAAAGGGGTTATTCCAGCCGTATAATTTGCGGACACCGTAGTAAAATTCCTATGTCAATATTCAGTCATCAAAGGAATAGGAATTCAGAATTCTGGAACTTTTATCGCAACGCCGGAATTGAACATCGTCATGGCGACCTTTCATGTCCTTTTTGGATCACTGTTAATGTGGAATCACGAGGTTGGATTTTCCAACGGGGCCTACCTAGGATAGAGAGAATTCACATCAAACGCTTCAATTATTCGATAAAGATGCGATTTCCACATACATCGCTAGCAAATAAGACTGGCAACATGACAGGCAAGTTGTGTGCACAATCTTCGCAGAATTCCATGGTTTAGGATACAATACACACAATCTTGCTTACCACAATGATGTATGTGGAAATCGCATCTTTATCGAATAAAGGTCATTTGTTCTTTGTTAAGAGTACATGTATTGCAAGATTATAAGAGATCTAATATAATTATTAGGATGATTTATATCTGATATGTTTCCTTGCATATCTCTAATAGATTGACTTGATCTTTATGCCATCTTAAACTCTATATATCTGTCCATTCCATCTTCCAATATTCTCTCCCTGTTTTGTTAAAATAAAATCGCTTCTAGTGTTCCTGGGGCTAATTTTCCCTGGATTTCATTTGATTTTCCAATCCAGTGATGTAGTTTTTTGATCGATTTTGTCGCGGGTGAAATTACAGTTGTCCTTATCGCCCGTCAATTTATTTGTGTCAGTTTAGTCGTGCTTCTGTGTTGACTAATGGAGTCACCACGTCTAGCTTACGGTGTAATCTTGAATTAATCAAGCAAGTGGTTGTCTTGTCTGGAATTTAATTTTGACAGTGCTATCTCTAGCTTCTGACTATTCCTAATCTGCAACATGATCTGCTTCTGGAAGCTTCCACAAAAAAATCGATGAAAAGCAGAACTGAATTATACAAAGTTAATTCTGGTACTACATTGTGCGGAATTACTTGTTCTAAGACCTATTAAAGAGGGCAAACATGTAAAGAAATGACACATTAAACCATCTTATTATTCCTTTCTCAGTTGGAGGTAGTATTACTCTCCTAAAAAACGTTTAGCATCCTGCTTTTGTGACAAATGCAGAATTTTGAGCGCACGAGATTACGCCCAGAGGCGGAGCTATAAAAAAAAATGAACAGGCCACCACTTCACTATGCATACTAGTAAGTAAGGTTTGAAATTTCGTTTTCGGATTCATCTCGAAGGTGATCAAAATCTGAAATTTCAGTAAAATCTTTTTTTAGAAGAATTTAAAAAGTAAATTTCAAATCCGGTTTTTTCACTAGAAAAACTAAAAATTACGGCCAGTTTGACCGAGATTTCAGCGAAAAGAACCAAAATTTCATTCGATTTGAACCTCCAGTAAAACGGTCTCTCAACGCTACAAAAAAATTAACCACGATGCTAGGGCATGAAATTGAGATAGCCAAATTGGTCTATGGCGCCACTGTGGTTCGAAAGGTTGTGGGTTCGAGTCGCACTCTCAACATTAAATTTTCTAAAATTTTGGAGATTAGGGAATCGAACGCGGCGGGACCACCTGCATGCTAAGCCAGATCTGAGCTAGTGCCACTTGGGTTATATCATGTATAACAATCTTATGAGTTAACCTAGGTAGGTTTCAAATTTCGTTTTTCTAACTATATCTCGGAGGCGACTGAAACCACATTAAAAATTTTTGAAAATTTTTTTGGATGGTCCTAACGCATCACTAATATTCCCATACAATTTTTAGATGATGATCAAGCCTAAGAAATTTTTAATATTTTTGACAGTGCTGCTGTCCTGATAAAAGCTTTCATGTATAATTTTGGATCATGATTTGATTGAGCAACCAAAACAGGTTTAAAATTTTTAAAACTTTTAGATAAGGGTGCTAAGGCAATGCTTAAGTTCTCCTAAAAATTTTGGATCATGATCATACTTGAGTGAATTTATAAAATTATGACAATGTTACTAACTCATTTATGTTCCTTTAGTTTTTTGATTTTTCAAAGATTACAAATGTAGCTCAATTCTTTTGGAAATTTTCTGTATAATCCTAGATTGCTAAAGATGGTACCATACATTTTTTAGAGCGTGATCAAGCTTATACATTTTTATAAAATGTCTCAGAAATTAAGTTTTTTCAAAAAAATTCATGGAAGATGATATTCTTAAGAGTTATTGTCCCAAATTCAGTCCAAAAATCTTGAAATCCAATTGAAATACCAAATTTTTTTGAAATGCTATAGCAATTTGAATTTTTTAGTTTTTTATTCCGCCGGGATTAGGAATCCAGGGCGTGGGGGTTCGGGCGACATCCAAATTTTTTTGTCAGATTTCACCAGAATTTTGAACTATGCTAGTAAGTAGATGTGCTTTGCAAGTCAAGCAATATATATATATATATATATATATATATATATATATATATATATATATATATATATATATAATAGTAATAATAAAGTAGGAACTAGAAAAAAATGAACAGGGCTCACCACTTCACTATGCATCTAGAAAATAGCACGTACCAAGCTAGTCAAGTATGGACACTGTTCATATTTAACCCTATCTACATTGTTTTTTTTTCTTCTAAATATAACTCTCTCACACACATTTTTGCAAACATGACCCCTCTCTCTCACCGTGGAAGACGAAGCACGGGGAGCGCGGGAGTGCCAACCGACTGCAGGAGAGCGTAGGCGTGCATGGGTTGCCGCGCAGGCAAGCTGCCGGTTGACCGTGGGAGCACGTGAGCGTGCACGGGCTAGAGGACGAGCGAGCGCGGGCAGGCGAGCAGAGGCGATGAGCAGGCAGGCGAGCGTGCTCGGGCAAGCAATCCGAGCTCTCACGCGGGGGCAGGCGAGCGGCGGAGTGCACATGGAGCGCATCTTGTGCACTCCCTAGCCACAGAAGGTGACATCTCATGCTCTTTGGGCGTGGTAGGGGACTATTTTTGCAAAAGCTTAGGTGAGATAGAGTTGATTTGTAAAAAAACAATACACAGGTGCTAGATATGAACAGTGTTTGCCAAGCATTTGATATGCATAATAAAGCATCAGATTTGTTCAACGTAGAAATTAAACTTTTGGGGTGCTAAATAATAAAACTAGCAAAAAATCAATAATAAAAAAACTCACATAATAGATGATATGTTGAAATATTGGCCGTATTGCTAACGATCAAACATATATAAAAGAAGAAATAGACAAAATATGTAGTCCTAGCAACTCCTCAACTTTGTTGCTTTTGTCTATAGACGATATATACTAGGCAGTGTCGCGCGCGTTGCCGCGTCGAACGAAATTTGATCTAAGTTTTTTTTTCCTGAGAAAGGTAGGAAGATCTAAGCGTTTTTTTGTTCTCTTGGTTTTTTTTTTAAAAAAAAATTACGCTAGGTAGGAACCGTCAACGAATTTACGTAACAACGGACCATTTTGCAAAAAAAAAATGAATAATATATGATGGATTTGCTTTTCCCGGGAAAAACGGAGAATGAACCCTCTTTCCCGAGTTTAAAACCCTATGCATTCACCGGGTAATAATACATGTTTTCGAAAATATTAGAGTTTGAGTTACAAAAAAAACTCTAGAGATAGAGCTTTATACATATTTCTTTTAACAAAATTATTTTTTTCAGGAAAAACGAAGAAAGGACTTGGACGCAAGGAGCAGGACCTGTTCGTATCTTTTTTAGACCAAAGCGCTACTCTGAAAAATTAGAAAATGGCTCGTTCGAGATTTGTATTTAACGGGAATTTTTTTCGTAAAATAACAAAGGAGGGACCTAACGATATTCGAAAGAACACATGGTCTATTTTGAAAAAAAACAATTTTTACCCTCACAGGTTTGGGGAAAAAATATAAAAAATGCTGATGGCTTTTTTATAATTTACAGGGACCTATCCGTAATTTGGAGGAAGTCGAGGGGTTTTTTTGCAAAAAGCTGGGGAGGTGACGTGGAGGCCCTGGTTGGCCTCCAAATCTTCCCCATATAATAGAGTATGAAATTGTTTTTTCGAAAAAAACGGAGAAAGGACTTGGACGCAAGGAACGGGGGCCAATTTGTATCTTTTTTGGACCTAAGCGTTACTCCGAAAAATTAGAAAATGGCTTGTTCGAGATTTGTATTTAACGGGAGTTTTTTTTCCGTTAAATAACGAAGGAGGGACTTAAACGCTATTCTAAATAACATATGGTCCATTTTGAAAAAAAAAACATTTTTTACCCTCACAGGTTCGGGGGAAAATATAAAAAAAAATGTTGAGAGCTTTTTTGTAATTTTACAAGGACCTATTCATAATTTGGAGGAAACCGAGGGGCTTTTTGCAAAAAGTTGGGGTGGTGACGTGGAGGCCCTGGTTGGCCTCCAAATCTTCCCTATATAAACGTGGAGGCCCTGGTTGGCCTCCAAATCTTCCCTATATAATAGAATTAATATGTATACCTATACAATATGCCGCAACTATGGTCTGTTCATGTACATCTCGACGATGCCGAGCAGGTCAGTGCGCGGCTTGTAGTTGCGAGCGTCCTCTCGTTGAGGAAGTTTATTGGGTACATCTTGAACGCAACGTCCTTGCCTGCCATAGTAGATCGTTTGATCAAAATTGCACACTTCATCCCTGTGAAGACCACCTACTCAGGAGACCGTTTAGTAGAGCTATATATGTCAAGAATTGTGTGCCTACACGAAGTGCCAAAGAAGATAGTGTCAGACAGAGGTACTCAGTTCACCTCGAGGTTCTGGAATAAGTTGCATGAAGCAATGGGAACCCGTCTGAATTTCAGTACAGCTTATCATCCTCAGACAGATGATCAGACTGAAAGAGTGAATCAGATCCTAGAGGACATGTTAAAAGCTTGTACTCTAGCTTATGCTACTTCATGGGATAAGTGTTTGCCGTATGTCGAGTTCAACTATAACAATAGTTATCAGGCAAGCTTGCAGATGTCACCATTTGAAGCTTTGCATGGTCATTCCTGTCGCACGCCTTTGAACTGGAACGAGATAGGAGAACATGTTTTTGGACCTAATATTCTCAAGGAAGCCGAGGAGCAGATCGCAATGATCAGGAAAATGCTGAAGATCGCTCAATCAAGACAGAAGAGTTATGCAGATAATGTCAGGACCCGAATTTGCAAATCCGAACCCTCTATGTATTCAGCACTAGTCCAGGATCACGCTAGTGCACACAGTCTCAACATCGGTATATATCACAATCATACTCAACGAAATAGTAAAGTACCTTAATTAATTAACCAAACTGGTTGCTCGACCTTATGGTCAAGTTATAAAGATACGCCTCGCAGGGCGAAGACTTATTAAAAGAGAAATAAGCTGCAAATGGAATAAAATAGATTTAGTGGCGCCATCGATATACCACAGGCAACCAGGCTCGCTCCCTAGTTAGACGGCTCCTCCTGGTATTCTTCCTCCAAAGCTGGCGTCGACTCTTCTTCAACTGATGTTGTATTGTGGCAAGGGTGAGTACTTGGTACTCAGCAAGTCATGCACTGTGTGAACTTGTTCAGGTATTTCTGGCTGGTGCTGGGGTCTGATAGTTCTGATTGACGGGTCTTGGTGCTGGTGACGATGTCCTTGTAGCATTCTGCGGCTGGAATCTGAAGAACTGATTTGGCGCAACCCTCAAACGTTGCTGCGCTCCCTGACGCGATCCCTGCTGTTGCATCCTGCGCTTCCTGTTCTCATCCAGTTCTTTGCGCTTGTCCTCAAGAATGAGTGCCTTATTCACAAGCTCCTGGAAATCTGGAAAGGTGTGGGTGATCAGTCCCACCTGCAGTCCTGAGTTAAGTCCCTTCATGAAGCGAGACTGTCTGGCTTTATCTGTCGCTACATCCTCAGGTGCGTAGCGTGCAAGCTGTGTGAACTTGTTCAGGTATTTGGCCACCGACTGATTACCTTGCTTCAGTGCTCTGAACTCCTCCTTCTTGAGGTCCATAATTCCTTCTGGCACATGATACTGGCGAAATGCAGCTGTAAACTCCTCCCAGGTGATGTTTTGAGGATTCTCCTGCGTAGCACAGAAGTTCTCCCACCATTCGGTGGCTGTTCCTTCCAACTGATGAGAAGCGTAGAGTACCTTCTCATTTCCCATGCATTGAGCAATGTGTAACTTCCTCTCGATTGACCTTAACCAGTCATCGGCTTCCAACGGGTTGGCATTCCTGGAGAAAGTGGGTGGGTGAGTCCTCATGAACTCTGACAGTCTTGTATTCTGACGTTGCCCCTGATTGACTTGATTAGCGTGCCTGGCAAAGGACGTCTTGCATCTATTGCATCATGGCATGCATCAACTGAGTCTGAGCAGCAAGAAAAGCTCCAAAATTCTGCATATCAACTGGCGGTGCTGGTGCTCCATCATTGGTGTTCCCCTCGGGGCGAGAACCACTTCCATTGCCTCCAAGGTTTCCGCGGGTGTTCACCATCTGTCGATTGCTCCAATGGTTTTAGAGATGAGAGGGAACAAGAATAGACAAGTACTAGGGAAACTTATGCGGGGAAAAAGGTGTAACTCAAAATCCACTTTATTAATAATAATGATAACTTGGTATGGTCGCTTACAATGCCTAAGGGCCTGTAACACATACTGCACACTCAGCAAACAATGAAAATCCAAATCGACTCTAAGGATGACTCTTATTCTATAACGCGACTCGACGAAGGAGTCTCAACCTCAAAACCTACGCTCACTCATCGAGAAAACCTCCACTGCCTCCTTGCGGCGGGTGCGACGGCATAGGCGCGAAACAATCGCCATGCCCCGCAACTGCAGCTGTGGTTGACGACGCGGCGTCCTCCTCTGGCTCTTGATCCATTTATTCTTTATTCTTTGTGGCTGTGGCGCGCGGTGCAGTGGCGCCTCTTACGGTTCCTCCTCTGGAGTGCAGGCGTCCAACTCCAACACTGGATCGGGACCCTATCCGTACAGTGCGGTCTCCAGCTCTGCGATCCTCTCCGCAGCATAGGCGACATACTCACGGGCATTCTCTAAGTGCTTCTTCTCTTCCTCAACCTGTTCGCGGGCCTTCTTCAACTCCTGGATTGTGTCTTCGATCAGCTCCTCCTGGGCGGCGACGAATCTGGCTAAGTGGGTGACGGTAGCATCCTCATCCTCTATCGGCTTCCGCTGGGCTCTGCTGTCTCGGCGTGGGTGGTGATGGAACACTGTGCCTTCCAGCTCCCTGGAGTAAGTGCGAGCGATCTGCTGCATTGCTCAACGCGACACCTCCTGAATTCCAATCTCAAAGGTTGACCTCCTGGCGGTGAAGTGGAAAGGGCGGCTGAACTTTGTATTCTCTCGGGCATACATCGTGATCCTGACGTCCCATCCAATGACCAGTCCTGCCTGTACGAGTGTAGTCCCTCGGTAGAGCGGCCTCTCAAATCTTCCAAGAAACTGAAGCATACGCCACAACTCGGCGGCATAGCCTCCTTCACGCTCGGCGTAGTTGTTCTTCATCATCATCTGTCAAAGGACGCTCGCGTAAGAACGCAGCACTTCAAAATCAATGTGGAAGACGAAGAGAACTCAGCAAGGGGTATGAACAAGGAAGAAAGGGGTAAGTCGAGAATTCATTCATTATCTTGATAGACTTTTAGCTTTAGAAAATAGGTTTTATCCTCACTACGACCATTCTAACTATGGGTTGAGCCTACAGTCAGTATGGCTCTGATACCACCTCTGTCGGGACCCGAATCAAATCCGGACCCTCTGTGTATTCAGCACTAGTCCAGGAACGCGCTAGTGCACACAATCTTAACATCGGTAAATATCACAATCATACCACACGATACTAGAAAAGTACTTTAATTAATAATCAAACTGGTTGCTTGACCTTATGGTCAAGTTACAAATATACGTCACGCAGGGCGAAACTTAATAAAAGAGAGAAATAATAGCAGCGGAAGTAAGATAACTTCGTGGCGCCATTCAGTATACCACAGGCAACTGACTGGGACTCGATTCCTAGTTAGACGGATCTTCTGGGAGCTCCTCCTCCAAGGCTGGTGTAGACTCCTCTTCAACTGGTGTTGTATTGAGGCAAGGGTGAGTACTTGGTACTCAGCAAGTCATGCACAGAATGCAGGCTAATATACTACATGCATGGCTTAGTACAAAGGAGTAGCTCAGGGTATATTTGCATTAAACGGCATTTAACAAGTAATATAAGTAGATTCGAAAGCAGTAGAAATAAGTATAATATCGATAGCTTTTCCAGAAGTTTAGCAAACATCTTTCCCATTCCTAAACCACATTTCCATCAACATCACTATTTAACCAAACCCAACCTTTCAAGTCCAAATTATTTTCAAGAAAGTTTAACCCTTGACTGTAATTCCCGAGCGATGTCCAATACCGCGGACACGGCTATTCGAATAGATTTTACACTCTGCAGAGGTTATGCACTTTACCCACAAGATACAGTCAAACACCACAAAGGCGAGTTCCCGTAACAAAGTCTTTCGGAAACTTCTAACAATACAAGTGGTCCTCCCCGGTTGTTGCACACTAACCCTTCCCTTAGCTAAGGCGAAGTTTAGGTCAACCAACCGTTAGATGGGTACCTGGCCGCAGCCCCGGTACGCTCCCCCATACAACTTACACAAAGGGTGTAGTTGACCTCCTGAGGTCCCACAGGTACGTTATCAGCAACTTATTCAACTAGGTCCGCCCCATAACAGACATGTGGTTGCACGATTGACCCAGTTCAAAGGCTTGCAAGGTTAAGTCCTTAGGGTGACCAGGGCAAGACTACCCGAAGAACCAAACTAACATTCCCAGTGCCACAACTGGCCCACCCGATCATTCTTGCCACATGCCCCGGTCAAAAGCTAGTTATCAAACCCCACTTGATTACCATGCACCACGTGCCATCAACATCACATGATACCTTTCCAAAACAGGTTCAATATATCATTAAGTCAATATTAACATTTGATTGTCCAAAATCATGTCATGAGCACGTAGCAGGTCTAAGCAGTATACTACAATGATCTAAAAACCCAGGTTGGCACTTTAGTAATGTCCAACTATTTAAACCTCAACTAGGGTGACAAGGGTCATGGCACATATATATAATTAACCAGGGTGTCATACTGCAAATTGGTATTTATCTAATTCCCCATAATTAAGTAAAGCATTTTCTAATTTGAACTAGCATGCAATAATTAAATCAACATAGGTTTCAAAGTGGGATCAACATGGTCAAAGCACAACTTGCCTTCAAAAAGTACTTGTTCTTGGTCCTGAGCTGGCTCCTGGGTCAACACTTCTCCTTCGAAACCTTCCGGCACTTCAACGTCTACTCGTAACGTGTGCAAATAGCAACGAATGAATAAAACAGTAAACAAAAAGTGTCCAAACATCCAAATAAAGTTCATAAACAGAGAGAACATAATTTTATGAATTTTTAGAAACTGGAATCATCAAATTCGGAGTTTAAATGCAAAAGATACAAGCGTTTAAAGTTTAAATAATAAATTAAATAATATTACAGAGAAAAACTTTAGTCCAAAAATTAAATAAAATTCATCATTAGGTAGATCTCAATTTTATACAAATTTAGAAATTTGAATCACTCAAATCGGAGTTAAAACACAAAAATTATAAGCGTTTGAAGTTTGAATCAAAATCTGAAATCAATATTTCGAATTAAAAAATCATTTTCTTTTTCGGAAATTAATTATTGCGTCAGCAGTGACACGTGTCGGCCTGTGATTGGTCCACAGTGACCTGCTAACGTCAGTACCGAACGGCCTCCATGATGACGTTAGCATGACATCATCATGCCACGTGGCATGCCCCGGGTGCTGCCACGTGTCTCGGTCCATGGACTGGGTCCACGGTGACGCCCGACCCACGGTGGACGCGGCCTACGGCTACAGAGGCTGACACGCGGGTCCCACCCGTCAGTGGGTCACGTGCACGGTGAGGCTTTCTCGGGCGAGACACTGACATGCGGGCCCCGCATGTCAGTGACACTGCGATCACGCCAGGCTCGGCCGGCACTGCAGGCGGCTTTGTCGGTGACTCAACGCACAGCGCTGCGGCGGTTACGTGGCATGACCCGGGTGCAACACGTGGGTGCATCGCAGCCGTCCACCACGGATCCAACGGTCCAGATCTATCTAAACGCGTGACAGAAGAAACTACGAGGCTCAATCTCCACCGTTGGATCTAGATCCAATGGTCCTTAATAGATCCAACTGTTTGAGCTAAATCTAATCTACACCGCCCGATTTAGATCTAACGGCCGGGATTGGATCCGGCACTAGGAACAGTAACGGCGACGTGGCCTCACCTCAGTCGTCGGATGGAGATCGAACGGCGAGGAAACTCCCGAGCGTTGATGGCGAGGTGGCGGCGATGGCTGACCGGGGCCGAGGAAGATGACCACGGCAACGGCGTTCTACGCATTCTCCGGCGAGGTGAGTGATCCTGGCAGATGCGTCTCGTCGCAGTGGCTCCAGAACCGGCCTCGGACGCGGTGGAGGAGCTCCGGTGGCGGCGGCACAGAGAAAACACCGCGGCGGCGCCCTCTCCAACTTCGGCGAGCAATCTAGGGTGGAAGGCGGCGGCTAGGGTTTCGGGAGGTGGGGCAAAAGGTGCACACGGTTGAAGCAAACCTCGGAGGCGGCTCGGGGGTTTAAATAGCTTCGGCATGCAGGCCCAATCCGGAACCCTAACGAGCTCCTGAGCGTTGCGGCGGCGCAGTCCGTTTCGGGCTCGGCGAGGACGACGACTCCCAGCCGTCCACGTGTCCTTGATCCGACGGCCCCGCTCACGCGCGACGCAGTCAAGATCTGACCGTTGGATCTCGATCCAACGGTCAGGCGAGTTATGACCCGACGCGGTCGAGTCGAGTCACGTGGCTCGGTCGGTTTCAGGTTGGACTCGAGTCCGACTCGGGTTCCGACTCGGTCGGATGAACAGTACAAACCCACTCGCAATTACCAGCGATTAAATAATTCAAAATAATTCCCAGAAATTCAATTAAATCATTAAAAATAGCAAAAGACTAAGAAAAATTCCAGAAAAATTCTGGAAAATATTTTAGAACGTTTTGGACTCAAATAAAATATTTCCAACAAAATTTTATTTGCAAAGTTAAATTCTTTAATTATTTCAAAATAGAATAAATTCAAATAAATTCCAAATAAATCCAAATAAATTCCAGAAAATTTCAAAAATTCACCAAAGTGCCAAATCACACATGAATTTAAGAAAAGCAAAATTTTGGGGTGTTACATCGGCTTTTATAGCCGGCAAGCCAAGGAGAGAGAGAGAGAGAGCAGGCGAGTAGCGTAGCCGACGCGTGGCGCGGTGCATAGGATGGGCATTTTTAGACCGAAACCGAATTAACTGATTATTTTGGTTTTTTTGGTTTACGGTTTTCGGTTCGGTTTTTATTTTGGTATAATTTAGTTTTTGGTGTTCGGTTCGTTTTTTTGTTTTCAAAAATCGAAATAACCGAATAGCATATAAACAATTCCACTTTTATAATGTTCTTCCTAAATCTACCAAACAATTATTATGTTCTAACATCTTTATGTATATGTGTGGTATGTTCATATGTTCTACTATACTTAGACTGTAATGACCTATGAATATTGTGTGGGTTTATCTGTACTCTATGTTGCGACATGAGAAGGATAAAAATCTAATCTACCTAGTGTTTTTTCCTATTTCAATTAACCGAATTAACCGAACCGATATATTTTGGTTAATTTGGTTCGGTTTTTCATTTTAGTTTGAGAAATTCGGTTGCCACTTTTCAAAAACTAAATTATTTTAAAACTGAAAAAACCGAACCGATTAGACCGAAAAAACCGAATGGCCACCCCTAGCGGCACGGGACGGCCGGGCGGCGCAGCGGAGGGTACGTGTGCTCGACGCGGGATGACGACAGGGGTGGTTGGAACGGCGACGTGACACGCGGAGGGGGCGGGCGACGTGATGGCATGCGAGCGACACGTCGAGCAGCGGCGAGGAGATGCGCGCTGGCCGTCGCCGCGGTTGGGGCAGGCGATGTAACGCCACGGAGGGGACGAGCGGCAGGGATGGTATCACGAGCAACGCGAGCGAGCCAGCGTAATTTGGAGGCGGCGGCAGAAGACGGCGAGGAAAGCGGTGGGTTGAAATTTGGTAGAGCGAGGCAGGAGTGAGATCGGGCGGAAATGGCCCAAAAAACATAGGGGGGGCCCAAATTCAAACAAAACAAATTCAAAACCAAATTCAAAAACCAATTTAAATTTATTTTGAAATTTGGGGGTTATTTCATTGGCCAAGGAGTTCCTTTTTTAGACGAAAGGTATCATTGAGGGTGTGTTTGGTTGCTTATACCTATGGTAAATGTATGAGATAGTTTTTTTTAAAAAATTATCCATATGTTTGATTGCTTGAATGGAACCATCCCATCCTCGACTAAGTGATACAAATTTAAAGAATATTTCCTATAGATGCTGAACCATTCCATTCACCTGAAGTAATGAAACCAAATGATACAGGACCATCCCATCGTATTCAATCTCATCCCAACAATGAAACACACTTTAATGATAATTTGGGCTTTAATCCTCGAACAATCTTCTTCTAATAACTTTATTGATGCACAGTTCTATTTGGGGAAGTTAGGCATGTGCCCTTCGCAAATAGTGCTGTTATTCTAAAAAGGACAGCACGGCCGGCCGTGTGGTGCCATCAATGCGGCCGTGCAGTGTTGATAAGAGAAAGTATAATAAGGTGAAGTAAGCAGGCTGTAAGGATTGTCACATCAGATTTATGATGAGCTGGAGGAGAGAGCAGAGGAGAGAGGAGAGAAGCGGGCTGCAGATCTATAGCCGGCTGCAGCACGGGCTGCAAGAAACTTGGTGAGAGAATGAGAGGATGAATGTGGGCCAAGTATTAATGGCTTTGTATGTATATATGGCTAACTATTTATAGGTGGGCTGTTAAGTTGGCTGTACAATGAGATAAAGCATGTAGTTGGCTCTCTTATTAACCATGCTCTAAATCAATGATTTTTTTACTGAACATGGCGTTAATCAATTGAGTGGTTCAAAACTCTAAACCGACTAATAAATTGGTCCAATTCAAAAAATTATAAAATTCAGAAAAATTTACGCGACATAAACTAATCGAAAAGCGGTGAAAATCGAGCGAGTTTCGATAAAAATCAACGAAAATCACTTAACAATCAGCTGCGAAAAAAGTACAAGTCACCGGTCGATTTTCAGTGCAAATTGCTCGATTTTCGAGGCAAATCGAGTAATTTTCTTTTTTAATTTTTTTCTTAAAAAGTTTGATTTCAAAACCCCTTGATATTTAATGATTTTCGTTCGATTTTCACGTTAAATTGGTGCCGCCGGACCAATGATTTTCAGCCTTGATTCTGTTTTGTAAACCCTGGTGCCATGTGGTGACTCATCGGAAGTACTTAGAGCGTAGAAAATTTGGCTTGCAATTAGAAAATGAGGACCAGCGCGAGGACGAGACAGGTCTCGATGGGTCTTAGAAGACAGGTCTCGGTGGGTCTAGTGTTGGAAGTATCATGCATGTTAACTTCCTCGAAGGTTTGCTAGCTTAATTATCAATGATTCAGACATTTTGGTGTACTCCTATCACTTCTATTAGAAAATCATACATCTATACTGTACTCAGAATAATGCCATAGCCGTTGGTAATTCTAGTTCCCGCTGTTGCAACTGATGGAAGTGCCTACGCCAATTTGAACTGATCAGGCCAATTTCCCATACCGATTGGTTCCAGATTATTTTTGCAGAGCAACACCTCTGTCTTTTCTTCCTGTGAGATGTGGTGGTCATTTCTATGTTGTGATGAGTAATTGACAAATGTGATATGAGTTTCAAGTTAACCGAAGTGAATGTGGTGGTATAACCAGCCAATGGGTGGAGATCTGTTCGGCTAAGGTGCGGCGGTCAGACCGGTTGAGACGTGGCGGTCTGACCAGTGTTAGACCATCTCCAATGGCGTTCCTTCCCACGACTCGTTCCCTTCGCGAAGGGAGAAATAAAGCGGAAGGGAGCCGAGAGCCGCTCCAACGGCGTCCCATCGCGACCGGCCCTCACTCGGGAAAGGAGAGAGGATCCCACGAGGGAGGGTTCCTCTCTCCAATCCCGTCGGCCTCTCGACGGTTGCTTCGCGCGGCAGCTGGGATCTGAGAACCATAGTTGCTACACTCTGAGCCACCGCGGCGTCCGCCTCCGCCTCCTCCCTCGTGCCGGCCGCCGCTTCTTCGAGTCGACCGAAGCGGTCGCATCGGCCGCAAGCAGCGGAAGCAGAAGGGCCCCAAGGCGGCGAAGGATTCGATTCACCAGGAGCTCCTCCGCCGTGCGATCCCGCGAGGCTCCGCCACGCGGAGGTGAGGCCTATCCCCAATTCGAGCTCTCTGTCTCCACTTCGCTCGGCTAGGATTAGGATTAGGATTCCGTTCGGTTGGGCTGCGTTTGCTTGAGAGAAGAAGGGTAAACATTTTGTGCGTGCTGGTGCTTGATTCTAGATTCGGAATCTAGCCCAAGAAGTGAGATTTAACTTTATCAAGACCCATTCCGTTAGGTATTTTTGGGAAGGGAAGGGAATGGGGAAGGGAATCTGTTGGAGTGCTTTGCTGGGAAGGGAATGGAAATTGGGAAGGGAATCCCTTCAGGGGCTGGGAAGGGAATGAAACCCTAGGAAACGGTTGGATATGGTCTTACATCGACGAATAGACGGGTAAGAATGGCAGTAATTGACAAGTAGTGATGGACATGCGGCGCGCCAAGTGATTTAGGCCATGTGAACGAACAATTTTAGGATACGAACACATGAGATGTTCGACGGCAACTCATTAGGACACATGAAGTGACAAAGTATGAGCGTACTTCGAAGTAAAACCGTGGCGAAATAGTTTGCAAAACCACAGCAATGACCTAAGTAGTTTGGTAAGGAAGTTCCTTGGTGGACAAGATGGTGGATTCGGGCTCTGCTCCCTCAACATCACTCGCCGCCCTGCTCCCTCCCTTCTGTTGCTCAAACGCCACGGGGGGCGGAAGTAGATAAGCATACCCGGTGTCACAGGATACCGGGTTAAAAAAAAATTTACACTGGGTCAAAAAAAATTTAGTGTATGTTAGTCTATATATAGTATATGTGAGCCCTCTTAATCTAAATCTTGTGACACTGAAAGGTAAATTACAAGCAAATGGTAAGAATAATAAGTTATTATCACTTATACGATAAAGTGGTGAACCCTGGTGATTTTGTCTCTAATTCCGCCACCGCCGCTACTCCCTCCTCCCGTAAGCCGCCGCCGCCTGGATCTGCATCCCTACCCTCCCGTCGCTACAGAGCTCATCAAACGCCACCTTCCTCTCCTCGTCCTCGCCCTCCCTGCTTTCCGCGCGACCGCCGAAGAGCGTCGCCGGCTGGCGCAGAAGACGCAGGCGCCGGACGACCTCCTCCAGCAGGAGCTTGTCCTGGATCTGCACCACTACCAGCAACTTCGTCCCGTGGAGGCGGCGGAGGCGTGCAACTTCATCCCGTAAGCCGCCACCACCTGGATCTGCACCACTACCGGTCACCGTCCCCGCCACGTCTCTGGCGACTCGATCGTGGATCCATCGAGCACGGCGACCTCCCCCAACCCTGGTGATGACGATGGATTTGGATTTCCACCCACTGATTCATTTAATTTGTCCAGATTTTTGTGGGGATTTCTGTTGTGTAATTTACTCCCTCCGTTTCTTTTTATAAGGCGTATTTGGTTTCGTTAGGACAAGACTTTGACCAACAATTACTCTATTAGCATATAATTTTTATGACACAAAATTAATATTAGCAGATTTGTATTCAAAAGTACTTATATATAATTATGATTTTGTATTGCATAAATGATATATTAATGAAGTAATCGTTGGTCAAAGTCTTGTCCTAACGAAACCAAATACGCCTTATAAAAAGAAACGGAGGGAGTACCAACTAGGTATGATTTAGCGAGCAATAGAATGGCCCGAGTTATTTTGGGGATTTCTTTATTCTGTTTCTGGGGATGGTGGGGATCGGTGTTGGTCATGTCCAGGGTTCACCCTATTGAATACGCGATTTTTGGATGAACAGTAAAATTCGATAATCGCAAAAATCGAGCCGAAAATCGGTCGAAAATCGTAAAAAATCGCATGAATTCAAAAATCACATTTTTTTGAAAAAAAATCAAATATCGTGGAAAATCGACGATTATCGGTGGAAAATCGACAGCCATGTTGAACTTTTTTGTGCGGTCGATTTTTGTAGCGATTTTCGACGATATTTGGCGATAATCGCTCGATATGTCTTGATAATCGCGATATTTGCGTCATATAATTTTTTTTGAATTTTTAATTTTTTTTTGAATTTTTTCGGTTTACCGATCGGTAAATGATTTCGGCCGCCGTCGATAACGCGATTATCGGCGATAATCGAGCTATTATCGTCGATAAATGGAACCCTGGTCATGTCTAGGGCGGTGTTGGTGTGCCTCTCCGTCCCCATCCCATCACCGGAGTCACCATGGCCATGGCGCCTCCTACTCCTTAATCCTTCGTCCTCTCAGAGAAAGGCAAAGGGTATTTTTGTCTTTTTCACAGCTCATAAATATCAACTCCATTATATGGAAAAGATTTGGAGCCCAACCAGACCACTTACGTCACCATCTGAGTTTTTTTTTTTTACTTTCTACAAATTACAGTAGGTCCTGTAAAATTAAAAAAAAAAACTCTCAGCATTTTTTTATATTTTTTCCCAAACTTGTCAAAGTAAAAACAGTTTTTCCAAAATAAACATGTGTTCCTTCGAATAACGTTTAGGTCCCTCTTTTGTTATTTTACGAAAAAAATTCCGTTAAATACAAATCTCGAACGAGCCCTTTTCTAATTTTTCCAAATAGCGTTTAGGTCAAAAAAACAAACAAGTCCTTGTCCCTTACGTTCAGATCATTTTTCTGTTTTTTCCGGAAAAAATATTTTCGTCAACAGAAATATGTGTACAACTCTATCTTTAGGCTTTTTTGCAACTCGATCTCAAATATTTTTCGAAACATGTATTATTACTCGGTGAACGCATAGTGTTAAACTCGATAAAAGAAGGTTGACATCTCTAATATTTTTCAGAACATGCGTTATTACCTGGTTAACACATAGAGTGTTAAACTCGACAAAAGAAGGTTGACCGGGTGATGATAGAGTGTTAACCAAATTCGTCAAAAGAAATATGTGTACAACTCTATCTCTATTTTTTTATAACTCGATCTCTAATATTTTCCAGAAAAAAAATATGTGTACAACTGCGTCTCTATAGTTTTTTTTAACTTGATCTATAATATTTTTTGAAACATGTATTATTACCCAATAAACGTATAGAGTGTTAAACTCGGCAAAAGAAGATCATTTTTTCATTTTTTTCTGAGAAAAATAGATTCGCCAAAAGAAAATGTGCATATCTCTATCTCTATAATTTTTTTATCAACTCGAAATCTAATATTTTCAGAACATGTATTTTTTTTCTTCAAAAAGGCCTGTTGTTATGCTAATTCTTCGACAGTTCATACCTAGAGTATTTTTTCAAAAAAAAATAAATCAAGAGAATAAAAAAAAAAACGTTTGGATCCTCCTATTTTTTTTAGAAAAAAAAAACCTAGATCTAATTTCGCACGGCATCACAGACACTACCTAGTAAACTTTAGACGACCATATATGAAGTACCAAACCAAGCAACTAGCTAGTACGACTTGCTGTCTAAGTAGAGCCGCCCACGCTTGTGTTGTTCTAATTATCTAAGATCTGCTTCTACCCACCTAACGCTTCGCCTCCTGTCACGTGTCAAGGCTGGCCGCATCCGTAATTCTATGGTGCAGTACATGGATATACTAATGAATAATGTGCGTCCTAAGGGCATCTCCAATGATACCAAATCAGCTGGCTATAAGGAGTCTATACCATCTTTTTGCTTATGTAGTGGAGAGAAGTAGAGGAGAGAGACAAGACCTGGCTCTTAACGAATAGTCAGTCTATTTTCCAAGAAAAATAAAAGACAATTACATGTAGACCTACATTTAATGTTGAAGGATATATTATAGCCAACCCATTGGAGAGCTTGTCTTTAAGCTAGCTATAAGTGATATGGAGCTTTCTTATAGCTAGTAGTTGGCTTTACCATTGGAGATGCTCTAATCGGACCGGTGATGCGTCCACGTTTGATGCGTAATCGAATTATCGCCCACAAGCTAGATAGACTAAAGAAAAGAAAAAACCAAGGGGTTGTTTGGTTGCTGTATCTCTTTGGCTTGGTCTATAAGAGGTTATCTTGGTTAATTGGAGACATGCTAAGCTGATGCATGTGGATATTGTTTGGTTGTTTGCATGAGCTAAGCCTTGCTATGAAGGGATAATGTTTTGGTTGATTGCATGCGCTGAACTTGTTAACACAGAATGCATGCATCACTTAACAACTTGCACGACTAGAGCCTGGCCACGCGAATACGCCCAAAATTCTTGTTCCCGGCGGGCTTGGCTGGGAGGGGAAAATTGCACGACTCAAGCAGGCTAGGATGGACTTCCAGGCAACCAAACAATAAGATTTTGCATCCACAGATGCAAAACTCAATGCATACAAGCAACCAAACAACCCCCAAATAACTCTGATCCATCTCATCTACCACATGTAGCACACACAAAATGTTTGGCTTGTTTTCGGATATGATCCAACGGTTAGTTTCTGGCGCTAACGGAAAAAATAATACTCCCTCCAGGCACAGATACATGCATTTTTAATATTGACATGATTTTTAAAACATAACTTTAATCACTAATCTATATTATAATGTATTTATATAACCCAATAAAGTTATAATATTACGGAAGTACATTTTGAGATAAATTTATACATACGATTTTCATATCGAATCTTAATATTTAAAAAGATATCGATGGTTAATTTTTCGAAAATTTGACTACACACATGCATACATGATTATCATTTTTCAATTTCCTATTATGCCCTACTTACATGGATTTAACAGTAAAAATATTAAACGTGCATGCACTGCTACACAAAGACTTATATTAGACGCCTCATCACAGATATCAAAACAGTCTGTGATGAGGAACATCACTGACGGTTCTATAGTGCAACCGTCAGTGACAACATCATAGACAGTTCTATTTAGAAATTGTCTGTGATATACAGTAATATCACAAACGGTTTTAAAATAAAATCGTCAGTGATATATAATTATCATGGATGGTTCTAACTATAAATCGTCTATGATACGAATGAGACCGATATAAACATACCGAGGTTCCTCGCGTAAACCTTAGCACTTAGTGCGTTTCTCTCCCCTAAACCCTAGCCCCCGTCGTCCTCCTCCTCGTGACCTTCCTCTCGGCGATCTCCTCAGCGACCTTGTCCCCGACATCCTCCCCTTGGCGACCTCCCCAACCCTCTGCTCCGTGCTTCCTCAACCGTCTCCTCAGCTTTGCGAGCAGCAAGGGGCATGCATCCTTTCTCTTTCTACTAGATCCCCAACCGTTTGAGATTATGTACAATAGGCTAGTTATGAAATGTGATATCTTGTGGATTCTTGTTACATAAGCCAAAAAGGTTATCTAGAACCATACAAAAATCAAAGAAGCCATGTACCGAAATTGCAAAAATGATGGTAGACCGGTTGGAAAAAAAAAGAGGTTCAATTATTGTCACTCTTCCCTTCGTAATGTCATCGAGCGTGTATTTGGTATTTGAAAGATGAAGTGGCGTATTCTTTTGAACGTGCCAAGTCACCGTGAAGACAAGCAAAAGAAAATTATTGTTGCAACAATGACTTTGCATATGAATGGTTGTGTCGACTTTGTTACCACGACAATAGTTCAAACTATGTTTTGGATTATTTCATATGAATAGATATGCGTAAGATCAAATAAAGGAACACACACATGTAATATTTTGTATCTACTACTTGGCAAGAATCACGTACATGTAACATTTTGTTATATAATACTTGGAAATTATTAATGTACCATATTTTAAACTTAGATTTACATTTGTATATCACATGCAAAAAAAACACTCATCATATGTTCCTCAAACGGCATCAACAAACTATAATTTGACTTAAGAGCATTTCATCCATTTCCCAACTTAGAACAATTAGCCGGCTTATATAAAAGCTAACCTGTCAAACATCGAACCTCTTCGGCCCAACCGTGCGTACCTTCAACCATACAACCTAACCGAAAGCTACTTCTCAAAGAAGCTGTAGCCATACCAAACAAAGTGCAAGGTGTCATCTTTGTTGCCAATGTGCAAGATATAGAGGAAAAGCATCCTCAGATAAAACTGATAAAGCACCAATATGTACATTAATTTAGCGAAATAAAATAGAATGGCTATACATATAACTACTTCCATCAATTCCTAAACACCAACCAATTAATCCAGACCAAAAAGAAATAGAAAGAAAAGGCACATAATTTCATACAGCTCCAGATCATTCATCTAAAGAAGCATCCAGTGCTGCTGCGAAAAACAAAGAGCAACAAATGCCCCAGCGAGAGAAGAACTTGGCAAGTGTAAAGGAAAGCTAGAGATATAAGATTGACTTGATCTGCTTTAGTATTCTTTCTCATTTTCTTATTAATGGGAGTTGATGATAAAAAATATGAATTGTTTTCAATGATGCATTAATACTTTTAACTTGAGTGCATATAATTCAATTCCTCAATGTATAGTCACCTGACTTGATTATTAATATTTGTGTAACACCCCGGCATTAAATATGCCCGAATGCTACCAAACATAGACTAAGCAACCTCTAAATACCACAAATACAAGTAAATTACAACAAAGGCACAAATGCTAAAAACCGAAATTTCGGCAGCATCTCCTTTGTTTTAACATGAATTGAAGGAACAACAATAGGATAGCAATATATGGCAATATAAGAGGCATCTAAAATAGCAATAATTAAAGGCATGACAGCAATATAAGTCTAATTCCAAGCATTCAATGTCTCCATGAGCCAAACGAACAATAAGACTCTCATAACGCAAAACTAAACCATAAATCAATAAGCATCACACTTAGTTATTATCAAGACCCAATTGAATGACTTGTGGGAACAAATGAGTGAAGCTACGTGTAGAAGTGTGACTATTTCCCTTCCCCTCATGCCGATCTCATGGTACCTAAAACAACAAGTGAAGGACCATGTGGAGGTCCATCCATATTTGTGATGAGTATTTGACTTTATTTGAGCAAGGTGTGCTCAGGTTTGAGTTTGATTTGACTCGGTATTGCATGTTTCAATTAATGATAATTGTGGACTAACATGCAGGAAGAAAAGGTATGTGCATTGTGGTATGTGCAAAATGGTTTGTTCCTTGTGGTACAGGTTCCTGAGGCAGCTATGGTCGTTGGTGAGTACCGGGACTAGGTTGGGAGAACCGAGGTCCAGAGCGGTCGAGGATGCCGACGAGATGGTTGGGCTCAAACCAGGTTCACTTGGACGTCATGGAAATGGACTTGAGGTGGCTCAAGGTTTCCGGTTCGGGTTGGAGGCTCGAAGAGGAGGAAGCGAGCGGTCAAGTCCGGCGGATGAAGGCCCGTTGCATCGGGTTGATCGGGTTTTGTTTAAAACCCATGTATGGCCAATGTGGCCCATGTAAAGCTCATGTGTGGGTTGAAATGAGAGGTTAATCCTAGCCCTTGGTGGAGTGCCCTAGGGTTTGGGACTCATCCAAGGGTGGTAGGTGGCCCTAGAGTAGTATAAATAGAGGAGGGGTGTCCTCCTCACTTGAAGGGTTGAGTTGCTCCTTTGAGCTTTGCCCACATGAAGTGAGGCTTTGTAAACCTTCCAACCAGAAAATACAAAGATTTTCTTTACATTTTTGTGAATTTAAATTCCGCATTTACATTATGTCTTTACTTTACGCAATTTAAATTCAGCATTTACTTTCCCGCATGTAAATTCTACTTAATTTACTTTCTACTTAATTGGATTTGCTCCTCTCCTTCTAAATGCTGTTGATCAAGGAGGTCTTGAGGGTGCTCATTTGGTTTTACATCTTTCTTGCACCCTAGGATAGACTAGAGATCAAGTTTCTATCAAGATTGCAAATCTATCCTGAACTTGTTCTTCGCGCAGCAGTCAGTCTTTAATTTTTAGAAAAATATAGGAAAATCTTTCTTGATTGATTCTTATTGGAGAAGGTGCTTGACTCATATACCCATCTGTGGAAAAATTTTGGAGTCCACTGGATGCACCATTTGGGAGCTGTGAGGTGAAAACCGAGCCCCAAATTTCCTGATTGAAAATCCTGACTGTTCGTAGTTCTTGATTTTTCCTGATTTTTGTAGAAGGATTTTGGTGGTGATTTTTGGTGGAGTGCTTCACGACTCAACAGCTCACAGGCTGAAAAATTCCCAAATTTTTTGGAGCAACAGAAGTCCACCATCCACCTGCTCTAATTGAGGACAATTCCTGAAAATCTGCTTTTGCTTTTCTAAAAGAGGCTTTTGTGTTTTGGCTTGATCTCTTTTAGAAAAGAAGTATTTGAATTGATTCCTCTTTGCTTTGGACACTTGACAACCAGAATTTGTGATTTAAAAATATCCCTCATATGATTCATGGTTCCCATCCATGTAAGCTAGGGATACATATAGTTGTCAAGTCGTTCGATTTTTATGGTTTCAGCGATAATAAGGAGCATCGGTTTTCTTTGCGGGATTGTTTGGAGTCGTTGAGTAGGGGATATTTTTATTTGGGATCATTCACCCCCTCTGATCGCCATCTCGGTCTTTCAATTGGTATCAGAGCCGGTTTTGTTCATTCATAGAAAATTACCGGTCTCAATAGCCATGGCTGACGGACAAGTACTCAACTAAGCCTCCAATTTTGCTGGAGTTGATTATCCGTTCTGGAAGGTTCGGATGGAGACATACATCACTGCCCAGGACTTTTCTTTATGGCAGAAGGTGAAGCACCCGTATGAGGTTCCGGCCGATGAGAACGTCAACACCGCAAACATGGCTGACGTTGAGGCAAACGCTAAGGCCAAGAACCTCCTCATACAGGGACTTAGCCGCGGTGAGTATGATCGCGTCTCTCACCTACGATCGGCTCACGAGATCTGGGTGACCCTCAATGCTTACCATGAGGCACCACTCAGATCAAGTCCGTGAGACAGGATCAATTTAAGCGTGACTACAACAAGTTTGAGCGACCGGGTGAGAGCCTTGATGAGTGCTTTGCTCGTTTTGCAAAGATTCTCGGCAATCTTCGGTCGATGGGTTGTTCATACACCGATTCGGAGAATGCGAGACATTTTCTTCGAGCACTTTCGATCTGAGGATTTGGGAGATGAAGGTAACCACCATCACGGACCATACGGACTTGTCGACCTTGAATCTTGACGGGTTGTATTCCCGCCTCAAGACTCATGAGCTCGACATCGTCGCTCGCAGGGCGAAGTCCCAAGCGATGGCATTGGTTACCGATCCCACTGGGTCTTCCTCTTGGACCCCCTCTTGACTTCTCTTACGGTTTTTCTCTCCCGCTCTTTGCGGCGTAGCGATGGCGTTACGGAACAATTTCGGAAAGGCGAGCTTGCTCTTGTCGCTCGAAAATTTTCGAACATTTACAAAAGGGTGAGAGATAGAAAGAGGAGTGGCAAGTTCACTTGCTTTGAGTGTGGTGGCCCCAACCACATTCGGGCAAACTGCCCCAAGCTGGAGAAGGGCAATAATGAACAAGGCGGTGCGGGCAAGAACGACTACATCAACAAGAACCGCAACAAGAAGCCTCCATTTCATGAGGCGCAAGAAGAGAAGAAACACCGCAAGTTCGCCAAGGGCAAGAAGCTCTTTCACAGCGTCCTTGCCGCGCTCGACGACCTTGACCTCTCCGACACGGAGACATGGAGTGACGAGGACGAGGATGAACCGCAAGAGAAGGTGAAGGGCGGCGATGACTTCTCCAGCATGTGCTTCATGGCCTCCAATGCCATGGAAGTACCCGACACCGATTGCACAAAGTGACACGGAGGAGGTACCTTCTTATGACCAGCTCCATGATGCTTTTATCAAACTAGGAAAATTTCATTCCAAATCTAGAGCTAAGTGTTTGGATCTAGAGAAGGAAGTAGGTACCTTATCTCAGGAGTTAGCTTCACTTAGATCTTGTTCCTCCCGAGACTACGATAATTTGTACTTTGTGTGATGCTTTGCTTGTGGAGTTGGAGAACCTAAGGACTCTACATGATAGTGTGGTTTCTGATCTTGAGTCACTTAGGTCGAAGGATGCTAGCACATGTCCAGTAGATTCTATTCCTGTTGATGCTAGTTTTCTTGACACTCACACAAATGCTTCATGTGCTAATTGCCCTAAGCTTCTCGCTGAAATTGATGCCATGAGTTGTCACCTTAGGAAGCTATCTACTAGAAATGATGAACTTGAAAAGCATGCTTCTAAGGACCCAATCAGCTCATGTGAGGGCTGTAAGCAACTAAAAAATGCTTATGATGACTTGGTGCTTGAAAACTCAAAATATGCTAAGGATCTACTAGCTAAGTCACAAAATGGTTGCATCTTTGTGTGTTGGGGTAGCGAGAGGACATGAATCAAATTCATGTAGAGCTTAGGAAGAAGCTCAAAGCCCAGTGGGTAGGATTAGAGACTCTCCTTGTGTTTCTTGCGAGTCCCTCAAGATTGAGGCTGCTCTTTATAGGGAGAGATTTGATCGTTTAGTTCGCTCTTCTCCATCCGGCTCTTCCCTCGCTACTCCTTCCCTTGCTCTTCTTGTGCCTCACTTTTTCGAGAGTGTCGAGACCTTATGAGCACTCTCGAGAAGTTTGTTGGAGGTAAGAAGAAGCTCAATCTTATCCTAGATCAGTCCAAGATTAGCGATTCAATCAAGGTCTAGGGTTTGATGCCTTGGAGCATACACGGCGCATCCGCCTTTGTTGTGCGTGCCTCCAAGAGCGGAGAGATAGTGGTGGCTCCACGGTGAGCACCACTTTGTTTAGATCAGCGAGGATTGTCCACGGGACGTCCGACGAGAAGGGTGCTTCTCATGCCGCTTCACCCCAAAGGCGAAGTATACATGCACCTTCCATCGAGAAGGATGGACATATAGCTGATTTACCTTGAGCAGCGCCAAGATTTCTCGGCGTGAGCGTGTCCATGCTCTTAGGGGTATTCAGGGTCATCCTCAGACTACGAGTGCGCCTAAGGCACACTGACTTCTAGACAGGATAAACAAGCTAGAGAGTCTCCTGTTTTTGGACAACGCATGGGGCTTGGTTTTCAGGCTTCTACTGGTTTCGCCCAGAGCTGTCCCGAGTCGATCTTTCCGCCGTCCTCTTGATATTCCTCGTTTTTCCCATCGAGGTAGATATCGGCGGCGTGAGTTTGCTTTCCCCGGGAGTGCAGGCAGAAGACCTTTGGGATGGTCCGGCCTTTGCACCTCGGCGGACCAACCCGGCTGCTCCCAGGCGCCCTCTGGAGCGAGTCTGAGTTTGTGAGAGTTGAGTCACGGAGAGGTGCGGATTGCATTCTTCTACTCCGTTGGATCAAGCTTTCGTCATCGCACGATTGACTCGATGTGGGTTCCTAGATGCACCGATCTATCACAGTCTTGAGATATCTTTTCACTCTCTTTGATTCAGTCCGTAGGGCGAGGAAGGGGAGGTTTGGATCGTAGACTCCGGCTGTTCTCGCCACATGACCGGAGACTCCCGTTGGTTTTCTTCCCTGGACCGAGATCCCGGTGATGAGGTAATCACCTTTGGGGATGCTGCGTCGGGTAGAGTCATTGCTAAAGGTACCGTCTGCATTAACGATCATTTCATTCTTAAGGACGTTGCCTTAGTCAGTAAGCTGCATTTCAACTTGCTTTCAGTCTCTCAGCTTCTTGATGACGATTTCGAGGTCAATTTTAAGAGGAGCTCTTGTAGGATCCTCGATTCTTCTGGGGAGTTTGTTTGCGGGATTTCTCGATTGGGAGAGTCTTCGTGCTGATTTTTCTTTTCCTCTAGAGACTCTCTCCATTGCCTTATTGCTTCGAGTCCCGTGATCTCTCCTTTTGGCATAGGAGACTTGGTCACATTGGCTTTGATCATTTGACTCGAGTTAAGCGGCCATGATCTCATTCGTGGCTGCCTAAACTCAAGATGGTCAAAGATGTTGTATGTTCTCCTTGCCGACATGGCAAGATGGTTGCTGCCTCCCATCCTCCAGTCCGAGTGATGGCGATGCACCAGACATTTGCTACACATGGACACCTTTGTTGGTCGGCTAGTCGAGTGCGATCGGTGGTAAGTGGTATATTCTTGTCATTGTCGATGATTTTTCGAGGTACTCTTGGGTGTTTTTCATGGCCTCGAAGGATGAGTGTTTTTCACACTTCAGGGGTTTGGTCCGTAGGTTGTCTGTTGAGCTCCTGTGTCCTTACGAGCGATCCGCGATGACAATGGCACGGAGTTCAAGAACTCCTACTTTAGCGACTCTGTGAGGAGTTAGGCTTAGAGCATCAGTTCTCCTCTCCATCGTCCCTCGGCAGAAATGGCGTAGTGGAAAGGAAGAGCAGGACCCTGGTTGAGATGGCCAGACGATGCTAGATGAGTACAATACTCCTAGGAAGTTTTGAAAATTTGAAGGTAGCTACGGCATGCCATGTTGCCATGAGAGTTTTTCTTAGGGCACACTTGCATTGCACTTCTTATGAGTTGAGATATGGGCGAAAGCCTAGTGTATCTCATTTTCGTGTTTTTGGTTGCAAGTGCTTCTTCTTGAAGTGCAGGAACCTAGATAAGTTCGAGTCACGTTCATTGATGGGATCTTTACGGGTTACTCGACTTACGCCCGTAGCTATAGGATTTGGGGTGTAGATTTGGGTAGGATCATAGAGACCTGCGAGGTGACTTTTGATGAGGCTAGCCCGGTGCTAGACCAGACATTTCAGGCTCTTCTCCTCTTTCCCGATCTATCTTCTCGGAGGAAGTTGATGACGGAGATGAAGGCGCCTTGCACGATCCAGTCACCATTCTTGCTCCCGAGGTGCCTCCCATTTCCATATCTGCACCTCGGGAGATCAGCCCTTACCCTCGAGACTCTTCGGTGACTAGTGGCTCGGTTCCTACTTCTCCCACGCGAGGAGTAGAGGTCACTTCTGCTTCTGGACCTCCCCGCCACATTCAGCAGGCTCATCCACTTGACCAGATCATTGGAGATCTGTTTGAGCGAGTCACTCGCTCTAAGTCAGGTCTGTCCACTTTCTGCCTTCACTCTGCCTTTGTTGCCTCTTTTGAGCCGAAGGATGTTTCTCATGCATTATCTGATGAATCTTGGATTAATGCTATGCATGAGGAACTTGAAAACTTCGAGAGGAACAAAGTTTGGAAGCTTGTCGAGCCCCTTACGGTCACAATATCATTGGGACCAAATGGGTGTTCAAAAACAAGCGAGTGGGGATGGGGTTGTAGTTCGAAACAAGGCTAGGTTAGTCGGCTCAGGGTTTCTCTCGGTCGAGGGTCTCGACTTGAGGAGACTTTTGTCCTGTAGCTAGACTCGAGGCCATCCGGATCCTGCTCGCATTCGCGGCATCCAAGGGCTTCAAGCTTTTTCAAATGGATGTCAAGAGTGCATTCCTCAATGGCTTCGGTGAGGAAGAGGTGTATGTCGAGACAACCTCAGGATTTGAGAACCCCAAGTACCCAAACCATGTCTTCAAGCTTTCCAAAGCTTTGTATGGACTTAAGCAAGCTCCACGAGCTTGGTATGAGAGGCTTAAGTCCTACCTCTTGAGTCATGGTTTTCATATGGGTCAAGTGGACAAGACTACATTAAATCAGGACATTCTGATTCGGATTTTCTCTTAGTCCAAATCTATGTCGATGACATCATTTTTGGTGGTTCCTCGCATTCGCTCGTTACTCGGTTCTCGGATGTGATGAGTACCGAGTTCGAGATGAAGCATGATGGGCGAGTTGAGCTACTTCCTTGGCTTCAGATTAAGCGGACTCGGGAGGGTACATTCTTGCATCAAGGCAAGTACACTCGAGACCTCTGAGCGCTTTGACATATGCGATGGAAAGCCGATTATGACTCCTATGGCCACCATCTGTCCTCGAGCCTGGCGAGGATGGTGAGCGATTGATCGAGAAGGAGTTCGGAGCATGATCGGCTCCCTTTTGTATCTCATCGCCTCGAGACCTGACATACATTTCTCTGTATGTCTTTGTGCTCGATTTCAGGCTTCTCGCGTCTCTCACCGTCGAGCGGTGAAGCGCATCTTCGAGTACCTTCGAGCTACCATTGACTATGGTATCTGGTACTCTTCTTCCTCTGTCTATCTCTGAGAGCCTTCTCCGATGCAGACTTCGCCGGTGTAGGATAGATAGGAAGAGCACTTCGGCACTTGCCAATTCATTGGCACTTCTCTTGTCTCTTGGTCGTCTAGGAAGCGATCCGGTGTTGCACGATCCACCGAGGCCGAGTATGTTGTCGCAGCCGATTCTTTGTAGCCAGGTTCTCTGGATGAGATCGACCTTGCGGGACTTTGGGTTAGTAGCAGATTGTGTTCCACTTTTACGTGATAACACGTCTGCCATTCACATTGCTAAGAACCCAGTGCAACACTCTCGGACCAAGCACATTGACATTCGCTATCACTTCCTTAGAGACCATGTGGAGAAGGGTGATATAGTGCTCCAGTTTGTGGAGAGTGACCACCAGTTGGCTGACATTTTCACAAAGCCTTTGGATAGCTCCAGGTTTGTTTCCCTGAGAGGAGAGCTTGGGATTATGAGCCCATATGGCATATCTTGAGGGGGAGCTGGCTTGTATTATATGTTCGTATGTATATTCAGCCTTCCTTTCTCTTTCTGGGTATCTTTGGGATGGTTTTCATTTTGTTGAGACCACTTCACCTAGACTTCTGGCATGCCTCGGCATGGACCTCTCACCTTATGCTTTAGGGTGCTATTCCTCTCTTATTCTCGGTTGAGCTCACTCACAATCTTTTAGGTCTAGCAGGTGTTGGGCCCCCTGGGTAGACAGGGTCTGTGTTTGCTCCTGGGTTGGAGTTGGAGAAGTAGCTTTCCTATATAAGTCATATGGGGAAGGTGAGAGTGAGTCTGAGTGTTAGTGTTTCTCTTCATGTTATCTTTGCTCCTAGACTACCCATGTATCAGTTGCTTGATTCCTTCTCATCATTTCTGTCTTTCTGGTTTCAGTTGAGTTCAATTCATCCTTTTGAATCTAAAATTGCTAATAACTCAACTTCAATCAGATTTTGTGCTTAATCGACTCACTTGTTGAGGAGCTTGGAATTGATTCTTTTGCATTGCATATAGACTTGTTTTTCATTTACGAGCTTTGTCTATTATGCAATTGATAAAATTGAGATATGTTGCACCTAGCTACTTTTCTGAAGATATTTGCTAATCTAGGTCATATCCAATTTGGTATAACATGTGAAACTAGCCAACATTTTAAAATTGAGCTTTCTGAAAAGTTGATGAAACATGGCTTTTACTTGCTATACTTCTTCACTAGATGCTTATGCCATGCTTATTGAAATAGTGGGTTTCTACTAGAGTCCCTAGAGCAACTTGGGTTAGCTACATTGTTTCATTCTAGAATCCTCAATAATGCTCATGAATCTAAGTCTTTGAAAATATAAATTGACTCTTTTGTGCTAAAATTGAACTCAACACTATTCATTCACGAGACTGCTTCCCATTGCACTTGGGATGAACTTGGAATGAAGTGTGTATGACCAAAACAACTCTTTTAAGCTTCTTGCTTGAGATGGTTGCTAATGGCTTGAGTCAATACAAGAAAAATGCAAAAATAACTAGAGGAAGAGAGTGATGCCTAGGAGACCTATGTCGATGGCTCCTAGTCGAGGTTGTGTTTCTCTAGGATAAACTCTCTAAACCCTGATAGGTTTGTGGAGGAGAGTGAAGCTTAGGAGGCCTTTGTCGATGGCTCCTAGTCGAGGATGTGCTTCACTAAGCCTAACTCTCTCATACCGCTTTATGAGCTTTAATCTAAAAATTTGCATTTAAAGAGATGATTGAGCATGAGGCTTCTCTTATGGACTTGTAGTTTCCCAAAGTGTTGACTAGGTTGAACTCTAGTATATCCATTTGCTCGTTTGGTTGGCTTTGCTTCTAGTATTGAAGTTATGCTAAGTGTTGCTATTGTTGAAATCATACCAAAGTATTATAACTTCTTTTGAGCTAGTTAGCAAAAATTGAAATATGCCATTGGATATGACTTAGGATGACATAATCTGAACTTGAGTAGCATGGTGTCATACTTTGTCTAAGTGGTCACTTGCATAATCCTCAAAGCTCTTTTAGGTTGCATTTCATGCAAAAATTGTTCTCTTGATGCCTATATTGCCAAAAGGGGGAGAAAACATAGAAAAGACATCTTAAAAAAAATGCTTTCTCATGATCATGTTGAACAATTGTCCTTGCATTTGGATCATGAGCAATTTTGAGCTTCTTGGAGGATTTCTTGGTTTTGGAGTTTTGTCGAAAAATTGTTCTTTCTTGTGTTGAGCTCCGAAAATCTTTTCATCTATTTGGTCATGATCTATCTTTCTCTTTCAATTGGACCAAATATGATTTTGCAATCAAATTGCTTTTCTTCCTTTGTTTTCAAACTCAAATTTATGCCTTTTGTGTGGTTTGTCAATATACTCATCAAGGGGGAGATTGAAGGACCATGTGGAGGTCCATCCATATTTGTGATGAGTATTTGACTTTATTTGAGCAAGGTGTGCTCAGGTTTGAGTTTGATTTGACTCGGTATATCATGTTTCAATTAATGATAATTGTGGACTAACATGCAGGAAGAAAAGGTATGTGCATTGTGGTATGTGCAAAATGGTTTGTTCCTTGTGGTACAGGTTCCTGAGGCAGCTATGGTCGTTGGTGAGTACCGGGACTAGGTTGGGAGAACCGAGGTCCAGAGCGGTCGAGGATGCCGACGAGATGGTTGGGCTCAAACCAGGTTCACTTGGACGTCATGGAAATGGACTTGAGGTGGCTCAAGGTTTCCGGTTCAGGTTGGAGGCTCGAAGAGGAGGAAACTGAGCGGTCAAGTCCGGCGGATGAAGGCCCGTTGCATCGGGTTGATCGGGTTTTGTTTAAAACCCATGTATGGCCAATGTGGCCCATGTAAAGCCCATGTGTGGGTTGAAATGAGAGGGTTAATCCTAGCCCTTGGTGGAGTGCCCTAGGGTTTGGGACTCATCCAAGGGTGGTAGGTGGCCCTAGAGTAGTATAAATAGAGGAGGGTGTCCTCCCTCACTTGAAGGTTTGAGTTGCTCCTTTGAGCTTTGCCCACATGAAGTGAGGCTTTGTAAACCTTCCAACCAGAAAATACAAAGATTTTCTTTACATTTTTGTGAATTTAAATTCGCATTTACATTATGTCTTTACTTTACATAATTTAAATTCAGCATTTACTTTCCCGCATGTAAATTCTACTTAATTTACTTTCTATAATTTGGATTTGCTCCTCTCCTTCTAAATGCTGTTGATCAAGGAGGTCTTGAGGGTGCTCATTTGGTTTTACATCTTTCTTGCACCCTAGGATAGACTAGAGATCAAGTTTCTATCAAGATTGCAAATCTGTCCTGAACTTGTTCTTCGCGCAGCAGTCAGTCTTTGATTTTTAGAAAAATATAGGAAAATCTTTCTTGATTGATTCTTATTGGAGAAGGTGCTTGACTCATATACCCATCTGTGGAAAAATTTTGGAGTCCACTGGATGCACCATTTGGGAGCTGTGAGGTGAAAACCGAGCCCCAAATTTCCTGATTGAAAATCCTGACTGTTCGTAGTTCTTGATTTTTCCTGATTTTTGTAGAAGGATTTTGGTGGTGATTTTTGGTGGAGTGCTTCACGACTCAACAGCTCACAGTCTGAAAAATTCCCAAATTTTTTGGAGCAACAGAAGTCCACCATCCACCTGCTCTAATTGAGGACAATTCCTGAAAATCTGCTTTTGCTTTTCTAAAAGAGGCTTTTGTGTTTTGGCTTGATCTCTTTTAGAAAAGAAGTATTTGAATTGATTCCTCTTTGCTTTGGACACTTGACAACCAGAATTTGTGATTTAAAAATATCCCTCATATGATTCATGGTTCCCATCCATGTAAGCTAGGGATACATATAGTTGTCAAGTCGTTCCGATTTTTGCGGGTTTCGCGATAATAAGGAGCATCGGTTTTCTTTGCGGGATTGTTTGGAGTACGTTGAGTAGGGGATATTTTTATTTGGGATCATTCACCCCCCCTCTGATCGCCATCTCGGTCTTTCAATTGGTATCAGAGCCGGTTTTGCTCTTTCATAGATCTTGACCGGTCTCAAGAGCCATGGCGACGGACAAGTACTCAACTAAGCCTCCAATTTTTGCTGGAGTTGATTATCCGTTCTGGAAGGTTCGGATGGAGACATACATCACTGCCCAGGGCTTTTCTTTATGGCAGAAGGTGAAGCACCCGTATGAGGTTCCGGCCGATGAGAACGTCAACGCCGCAAACATGGTCGACGTTGAGGCAAGCGCTAAGGCCAAGAACCTCCTCATCTGAGGACTTAGCCGCAGTGAGTATGATCGCGTCTCTCACCTACGATCGGCTCACGAGATCTGGGTGACCCTCAATGCTTACCATGAGGGCACCACTCAGATCAAGTCCGTGAGACAGGATCAATTTAAGCGTGACTACAACAAGTTTGAGCAGCACGCTGGTGAGAGCATAACTTTCAAACGGCTGGGCGGAATTGGACGTTCTTTATACCCACTGAAAGGTATTGAAGTTACCTACAACTTCTTAAACATGCAGACGACCAAATTCCAACATTAAATTGGCGAAAACCCAAACCCTAGGTCGACTGCTCATGCTGCCCGAAACAGAGAACGTGGCAAACTCTAGATTTCATCTAATCTACCCAATTACAGCACCACCAATTGATCTAAAAACATGATAATAACCCTTTGAACAGTACCTAGACCAACCCCAAGGATTCCCATGTCCATACCTTCGCCCGACGCACGAAAACCCAACGGATCTCCTCCCGGTTCGCACGATCTCCTTACTCGCTCCAAATCCACCGGATCTCGTCGCGGAGCGCTCCAATGGACGGATCTTTGAGGTGTTGAGGTGTAGAACTCCCCTAGGGGCAGCAAGGGAGGTGGAGAGGTGGTGGAGGGGTGGTGGCGCAATGGAGAGAGGTGGTGGGGGGCGACTAGGAGGAGGATTGGGGGTGGCGGCTAGGGCACACAAGGGGGTGGGGGGGCGCACAAGGGGGGCTAGGGGCACACTTAAGGGCTGGAAGAGGCCCCCCAACCAGGTCTCCTACTCCTAAATGGACTCAAACTCCTCCCCACCAAGGCCCATGGCCCTTTCCCCTAGGCCCAAACTCCCCCGGAAAGGCCCAAACTCCCGGAAACGGCCTGGAAACGCAAATAAACCTCATACCGTATGGTTTCAACCTCCAATTCCACATTCCATAATGTTTTTGCCCTCAACATTCACCTTTTATAAGGTTACGACACTCCGTGGTGTCACATTTTGCTCATCTTAAATACAATAACTTAATAGTGCCTTGCTTGCTAAGTACCTCCTTGTATCTGTGAGAGCAAATGTTGATGGATTCTAAGGTAAAATCCAATTTCATCAACAGTTCGTCCTGAGGGTTGCCATGATTCGATTTATCATTTCACTTCATCCTCTCATCCCTGAAGGAGAATACCATAGGTAATCTATTTTCACTCTGGTTTTGTGCAGAAAAAAATTATTTTGATGTTTCTCTATTTCATGAAATACAGAGTTGATTAAATCATCGTATACTCGATGGCTTAATCAACTCTATATTCGACGAAATAGAGAACCATAAAAATAATCCTGCTCCTGCACAATCGCATAGTGAAAATAGGCTACATGTGGTATTCTCATTCGGGGTTGAGGATGGAGTGAATGGATAAATCAAAGGATAACAAATTTTAGAACGAACTGTGGATGGATTGGAGGAAAGCTCGCTCACCAGCTACCCCACGTGTCCCTTGGCAATTTTGCAAAAATAGCCCTCCATTTTTCCGAATTACGGATAGGTCCCTATGAATTTACGAAGATGTCCTTTGCGATTTTCTGTGAGGGGAAGAATTTTTTCCCGGTTCGCGTTTAGGTCCCCAGTTCGCCGTTTTACGGAAAGAGCCTCCAGTTAAATACGAATAGCGAACGAGCCCTTTTCTAATTTTTCATAATAGCGAACAAGTCCAAAAATATAACAAATAGCTCCCCGCACTTTACATTCAGGTCCTTTTTCCGTTTTGCCCGGAAAAAATGTTTTTGTGGACCGTTTTTTCTTCGGAGCATGGGGAAAATGTTTTTGTTGGCCGTTTTTTCTCAAAAAAAATAAAAAATTCGTTTTTCGTTCGTTGTTTCTCCGATTTTGTTGGAAAAAATGTTTTTGTTGTTTGATTTTTCTCCAGAGCATGGGAAAAATGTCTTCGTTGACCGTTTTTCTTCAGAAAAAAAATGCAAATTCGTTTTTCATTTGGCGTTTCTCCGTTCCTGTTGGAAAAAATGTTTTCGTTGTCCTTTTTTCTCCAGAACCCGAGAAAAACGTTTTCGTGGTCCGTTTTTTCTTCGGATCCCGGGGAAAATGTTTCCGTGGTCCATTTTTCCTAAAAAAACACAAATCCATTTTTCCTAAAAAAACACAAATCCATTTTTTGTAAGCGCACGTGGCGTGCGCCGCTTTTGTGTTTTTGTGGTCCGTTTTTCCTTAAAAAAACACAAACCCGTTTTTCATTCGCCCTTCCTCTGTTTTTTGGGAAAAAATATTTTTGTGGTCCGTTTTTTCTCCAAAGCCCAGAAAAATATTTTCGTAGCCCATTTTCCCCTAAAAAAACACAAATTCATTTTCTATTCACACACGTAACTCAGTCTCTACGGTTCCTCGAGCCTCCAAAAATTTTCGATCACGCGGCACGCCGCGCGAATTTTTTTAAAATAAACTATATTTTATTCCAAATTGCAAAAGTAAATGTCTGCCGCAAGAAATTTCAGTTTTATACGTCTATCGCCTGTTCATCGGGCGATATAAGCCTGTCGCCCGTCAATCGGGCGACAGGAGACCTTTCGTGTTTTCTGTCGCCTGTTAGACGGGCGACAGGATTATATCGCTCGATGAACAGGCGATAAAATAAAAATCCCCCGTTGGACGGGCGACATAAAGCAGGCGGGGTTCCTATCGCCCGATGGACGGGCGACAAATACCATTTTTGATATTTTTGTTAGTTTTTTTATTCAAATAGAAATAAAGAAATTTATAAATTATTAAGCAAGTAAATAAGGAATCGCAATAACCCTAAGATTGTCAACGATAACTTCTAACCCTTTTCGGCACCCCGTAAAATATCTGGTTCGGATGTAATTTTCCATGTGATCCAAAGATGTTGGCGGTTTGCTATATGGAGTACCATATTCTGGCGAAATATGTTATTTACACCTTTCTTTCATACGCAAGTAGACTGTCGTAATAACCCTAAGTATCATTGTCAACGATCACATCTAACCATTTTCGGCAGCCCGTAAAATATCTGGTTCGGTTGTAATTTTTGGGAACGATCTGACATGTTGGCGGTTTGCTATATGGAGTACCATATTCTGGAGAAATATGTTATTTAGACCTTTCTTTGATCATAAACAGACTATCGTAATAACCCTAAGTATTATTGTCAACGATAACTTCTAACCCTTTTCGGTGGCAGTGAAAATATCCTCGGTCCGTATGTAATTTTTTCCATTATATGAATAGTTCAAAGACAAGAAAACTTTAGCCAAAGTGTCTAAATCATTGCAAGCATTGAGAATAGCATGTAGATGCAGCCAATAACTTTTCTACGCAAACTCAACCTCAGTAGGGCAGATACAACGGTAGTTCAGATGATATTACAAGGATATTACAACAGTGACGACATTGCTAGAAAAAGTGCGGATTACACTGATTGTCATGGTGGAACAAGTGATCGTTCCGCCTATGTTCGTAAAGTGGGAAGGACGCGCAACATTTTCTACATATTACATCACCCGTCAATCTTGTGCGATTTGTTCTCGGACACCGCTCAATCTCTCTTATGAAAGAGCTCCATGGCCGTGCGCAGTGCTCCCAGCTGTTGCCGAATGGGTAGCCTATGCCATACGTCTCTGGGGTATAAAAAGTAACTTGTTTGTGTACATTCTGTGGAGTTCTGCCCTCACATATGGGCATGCCATCCCGATTTTCGGCACCCCCTATGTTAATACCACCCGGGTTCCCGGATGGTCTTCGTAATGACTCAATGATTTGTTGCGTACTGCGGACCTCGGCCGGCTGCTTCCCCTTATCCCTTTCTCTTCGAGAGGACGAACATTCTTGCCCTTCGGGAGACTTGCCAAGACGCCTCCTCTGTTTCGGCTCGCACTCCACTATATGGTGCAGGAGGTGTGTGTTGGGCTTCTTGTTGTACAATCGAAAGCGTGCCCTGCAGTCAATGCAGTATGCCCGTTGTGGTGGTTGAAGAACACCGTGTGCGTACTCGGGGTCCGACTTTTCTGGGAGGTAGTAGCACCACGGCGAGGGTTGCTCTCCCCAGTTATCCCAGACGGGAAGTTTGAGATGTGGGTGGTACGTCTCCGGATCCACCCAGTTGAAGTAGCAGCACCATTCATCCTCGGGCAAAGGGCACCGGTAGAATCTTCGGTCCGCTAGATCCTCGTGGTAGGTGTCAACCACTGCCTGCAGGCCGTATGCGATGAACTGGTTTAGAATGACTACTTTGTGACTGAAACATGAGCATGTCGCATGAAACTCACCGATTGGTTCATCCCTTGCCCACCGACCCTGAACTCCGGTCGATCCATATAGGGGACATATCCCGGCGTCCTCTCCAACCGAATGAAGTTCTCGGGTGATGTGGGGTAGGCGTCGTGGCAATTGTAGACAAATTCGTAGTCACATCGTTCCGGCCCGTCGATCCATTGGAAGAAGCAACACCAGCCCTTGTGCTAAAAAAACAAAGAACAATGCATGAATTGGTAGTGTTACCCTAATTTGTATTGGCACCAATTGGTTTACCTCGTAGCCGTGGCCACAACAATAGTGAGTGCGGGCCGCCGTATTTGTGTGCGTAGACTGCATCATCTTCGCTGGAAGGTTGCAGTCACATTTCGACCGGGGCAACTCCGGCAGCACTGGGGCGTCAATGCTACTCTGATCCGGGTATTTGGGGGGGCTTAATTTTCGCTTGCTGAAGAGGCGATGGTAGAACGACATCGTAGCCTAATCTGTGTAAAGTCGGCTAATGTTTATTGTAGTTTTGGCAATGTGATGCACATATCCGTCCCTCGGTCGGGTTTTATAGTGGTAGTGAGGGGCCAGCCAAAGGAGAGAGTGGCGGACTTAAGAGAAGTTCAAATCCGCGAGCATCGGATGCTTCTGCAGCTTTGCATGTGAAGGGACATGAGCACAGCTATGGCGTGACTTTACACCGGAATCTCTCCATAGTCGGCTGAAGGCTAGGTCATGCAGATTTAGGAAGCTGAAAAAGATGATATGACAAAAGCTGGAAAAGGTGATATGACAAAAGCTGGAAAAGGTGATATGACAAAAACTGGAAAAGGTGATATGACAAAAGCTGAAAAAGATGATATGACAAAAGCTGGAAAAGCAGACAGAAATATATAATGAACCACGTAATATGAGAAAGTACACAAAATAGATGGTAAAACATAACATAGTACCAACAATCACCGCCCTAATTGAAACTGCCAACCAAAATAAACAAAAAAATTACGAACACTGAAACATAAAAGGAACTAGTGCTGGCCCCTCTTCGGGGCGCCTCCTCGCTGGTGTGTAGTCCTCCTCCGAATCTGACTTCGGGAGTACGTCAGGTGCGTCGTGGTGAGTGGGCCCTCCATGGTCTCATTTGGAGGTGTAGCGGCGTGCAGTGTCGACTGCCGGTGGTGGTGGGGGTGTCACAGTCTTTGCGTCGGTCCAACCTGCGTTGGTGGAGGTGGCGGCACCAACTGTGACGACCCAGGCTAGGTCGGTGGAGGTGGCGGCACCCACTGCGACGACCCAGGCTGGGTCGGTGGTGGTGGCGGTGTCGTGTGCCACTGCGTCGGTCGTGGCGCCCACTGCTGCTGTGCGGTACCAAGCTGAACTGGGGTGGATCAACGAGGTACCTCGACATGGTGTCATCCTCATAGTCCTCATGATCATCACCCCGCCCGTCGTAGTCATCAGCAGTAGGCGGCAACCACGGTGCACTGACACCTCCAGCACCTGCACGAAGGGAAGAAATGTTAAGACCAGTGACTTGGTGAGTGTAAAGCATGAAAAGTGAATGCAAAACATGAAACAGCACACACTTGCGGCACCTCCAGCGTGGAAGGCTGCACCGTGGTGTGAAGAAGAAGCACCTCCGGTGTCGAAGCCTGCAACAGCCGCAGGTCCCCTCCCTGGCGCGAGCGGTGCATCGGGGACCACACCACGAGGCAGGGGTGATCCAGCCAACTCGAGGGCGCGTGCGGAGCCGTCCCGGAACCTACCGAGCAAGCTGGCAACGTCCTCTCTGCTCACCCGCAGGCCGCCGGTCAATCGCGAGAGCATCCTCGACGACTCCTCGTAGAACTGGCCTAGCATGTCAGTCTGGAAAAAACATCGCAAATTAGATAGCACAGATATCAAATGGTTAAACGTATATCGGATACAACGTACCGCAGCGTGCAGAGCCGCGTCCGTATGCGCGGGATACGTGTCTCTCGGGCCGGGGACGTGCCTGGGAGGATCCGGGTCGACGCGTACCAGGCGCACACGTGTGCGAGAGGTGAACCACTGTCGGTACGCCTGGTACGTCTCCAGATCGTATGGCGCATCGTCAGCATGGACGTCCTCGAGGGCTCCGGCCCACTCCTCGATCCATGGCGCCATCCGTACGTGCCAGGGGGTGGCCCCATGCACCCCCTTCCTAGTCTGGCTGTGGATGAGAAATGAATGTACAAATATTAGATGGCAACACACGATAGTAATTATTTAACATCGATCGAGGGAACTTACGTGTGGGCGGCATGTGGGAGCAAACGGCCGACCGGCACTGGGAACTCCTGTCGTAGGCCGAACTGCCTCATCACTCGATGGACAGCGTAGGCCTCGACCTGGACGTCGAACACCAGGAACTGCCGTGTGAGCCAAGACGCTGGTTCGGCGCGTGCAGTGGTCGCAGGCGCCGCGGTCACACGGCGCACTGCGCTCGAGTGTACAGATTCAGCCGCGGCGTGGTCGTCCGTGAGGTGGTCAAACGCCACGACGAAGTAAATTGCGATTAAATTGCTTCTCATGTGGTACGTTGGCATCGTGCAGCACTCGTCGCACAGGACGATCCACCCGCCACCGTCGGATTGCCATCTCCTCCTTCATCTCCTTCGTTTTGTGCGTGGCAATTCTTGAATGTATGTCCTGTTTCCTTGCACAATGAACATTTTCTTCACGCGCTTGCCAGCTTCTGACTCATCCATGTCATTTCTGATACGTCTTGTCTTCCGACGCCCTGCTTTCCATCTACCTGCATTAAAATCTGGGACCCAGAACCTTTCATCAGCACTAGGAGTTGTGGTGAAAGAACCCACAACACCGTAACCATACAGCTCCTCGCTCCAAGTTGCCATCACCCTTTCCTTCCTGAAATATTCAGATAGATAGGTACCAGGTTGCATTCCAAATAAAGCACATGCGGCTATCACATGAGAACACGGCCTGTGCAAAAGGTGGGGCTTGTTACACGAGCATTTGCAAATGTCCTGTAATACGCACTCCTGAATGACAACCCGCTGGTTAGTGTTGGGGTAACCGGTAGGCTACACGAGCATAAAATCAAAATTTCTACCGAGAACACCCAAGAGCACATGCAAGTAAAAGATCATAGATCGTTACCCTTGACGCGCAGATGCAGCGGAAGCAGATTCACGCGCGTTGAGGAAGTAGTCGATCACCTCCCAATCGGCACCGAGTGGTCGCCGATCTCCACGGAGTGGTCGCCGACCTCGTCGAGTGGTCGCCGACCTCGTCCGAGTGGTCGCCGGGTGGTCGCCGAGTGCTCGCCGACCTCTACCAAGTGTTCGCCGTCCAGCGCGTCCGCAAGCGGCGGCGCCTCTACCGGTATCCACACGTCCCGAGCAGGAACACCGTGCGGGGTGTGCTAGCACCTCGCCACACAGCTAGGGTTTCTGGAGAGCAGGAGGGACGCACGGCGGCTGAACGTGGTGAGGGTTCTCCCTTGTGCACTGTTCCTTGCCTCGCCTTTTATAGACACGCTAGTGGGCCGAAGCCCGCTAGGTTTCCATCTCCAACGCGGATCTCATCCACGCACAAAAACCCATCAATCCTATTCCAACTCGTTAAGTGTGTGACCCGTTAGGTTCAGTGCAAGTCGGACATGAATCCAGAACCCGTTTCCAATTCATTGATCAACAGCGGTACCTAGCAGTACGTATTGACCCCGAATGCACGTAATCAATATTCGGTGAACCTTTGATACACTCTCATACCGATCCCTTTTCCACACGATACCGATCAAGCTCAAGGCGAGATGCGCGCCACCCTTGTTGATAGCTCGACCACTTCTCTCGGCGATGTGATGGATACAAACCATGACTAACTCCTTAGTCACATTAGCACGGCCGTGCGTTTTCCTATCCATCCACACGAGGGGCCCAGAGGTATCTTGTCCCGTTATCTAGGAGGGGCAAATCCCATCTTGATCATCACACCCTTGGCGATGTATCGTGGCATACCAGTATTCATCTTTATGACTACCCTGTTACGGTGCAGCGTTTGATGATACCAAAGCACACAAGTCTACATGCTAGGTATCCATGACAATCTCAGGTCTAAGGACCATATAGGCGTACCACTCGAGACTATACGCTGATGGCACTATAATAGATAACAACTCACAGCGTCTCGGAGTGGGTCTTGTCCGACTACCCATGTTCTCCAACATGTGTCCATATTTATTGATTCGATATCTCCATATCTATGGTATGTGAAACATTATCATCAACCAATAAATGTGCTGATCAAATCATCACCGCTCCTCGTAATGATATGGATCAGGGACCCGTTTAGAATAATGTCACTTGACAATGTGTTTCACAATCAGATCGTATCCAATGAACAAAGTCGCAACATATATTCAGGGAACCGATAAACAAAGTTATCATAATTTCATGAACAAAGACGTATTACAATCATCACCATGATTGATCTAGGGCATATTCCCTTCAGTTGGTTCCACGCCGTCCTTTATCCTTACAGATCACATCGAAGCGCAGTGTTTGTGCACCAACTTTTATAGCTCTATGCTTGGCCGCCTTCTGACTCTTCTCTTCCATGTATTTACTGATCATGGAGGAGTACAGGAGCTTCTCATCTCTCAGCACTATCTATGCAGCTTGATGTCTGTCGACGAAGTACTTGGTTGTGCCACGCAGCACTCCCTCAACAATTCCCACCAATGGGAGACACCTCATCCCTCTCATTACCCGATTGTAAACTTACGCAAAGTTCTTGGTCATCACACCGATCTCGGCACCATGTGTGTCATGTAACAGTGCTCACTTTTCCTTCGGTTCGTGCTTGATCCAGTCCGAGAAACATTTGATTGGCCTTTGCCTTCGACGACGATTAGTCGCGTCATCTTCTGTTGGCAGTGGGGGAAGAGGCTCCGCCTCATCGTGTCCTTCATTTGGCGATACTCTTGTTCGCCATCTCCTCTTTGTGTTTTCTTGTCAGCTCATCGATATTTTTCCACAGAGTCCGGAACTTGCTCTCCTGGTTCTTCTTACATAGTCTTTTGAACATGTTCATGAGTTCCTTGTTCCTGAATTGCTTGTAGAAATTTGCGCCCAAATGCCTCATGCACCATCGGCTCTGCAAGTCAGGCCATGGAAATGGCTCCTCTGCCCCTGTTTGCAACTGGTTGATTGCACTAAGCAGACCAGCATGCCTGTCGTGCAGCACACACACACACATCCTGACGAGTTTTGACCACCCCAATCTTCAAGTTCCGCAGGAACCATAGCCAACTCTCATAGTTCTCAGTTTCTACAAAGGCGAATGCAACAGGCAGAATCTGGTTGTTTCCGTCAACACTCACAGCTGTCAAAATTTGCCCTTTGTATTTCCCGGTCAAGAATGTGCCGTCCACGCACAGCAATGGACAACAGTGATAGAACGCCTTAATGCAAGCTCCGAATGCGAAGAACAATCTCCTCAGATGCCTTTTAGTTGGCCACTTGATTGACGGACAATCTTGATAATCATAGTAAGTGCCGGGATTTCTTCCCTGAATGCAACTGAGCAGTGCGGGCAGATTGTGGTACGAGTCTTCAAACTTCCCAAACCTCGTTTCTAAGGCCTTCTGTTTTGCCCTCCAAGCCTTCCCATAGCTAATTGTGTACTGATATCTGTTCTCGATAGCTCGGATAATAGCACGGGGCTCATAAGTCAGATTCTCCACTATCTCTGAGTACATGATATTCGCGACAAACCCAGATGACAGGTTCCTGTGAGCCATCATTGTTTCCTCAATCATACAGCTGTGCTGCTCAACCTTCGAGCATAACCAATGGGTGCCTGTCAGGACCCGAATCTGCAAATCCGGACCCTCTGTGTATTCAGCACTAGTCCAGGAACGCGCTAGTGCACACAGTCTTAACATCGGTAAATATCACAATCATACCACACGATACTAGTAGAGTACTTCAATTAATAATCAAACTGGTTGCTTGACCTTATGGGCAAGTTACAAATATACGCCACGCAGGGCGAAACTTAATAAAAGAGAGAAATAATAGCAGCGGAAATAAGATAACTTCTTGGCGCCATTCAGTATACCACAGGCAACTGACTGGGACTCGATTCCTAGTTAGACGGATCTTCTGGGAGCTCCTCCTCCAAGGCTGGTGTAGACTCCTCTTCAACTGGTGTTGTATTGAGGCAAGGGTGAGTACTTGGTACTCAGCAAGTCATGCACAGAATGCAGGCTAATATACTACATGCATGGCTTAGTACAAAGGAATAGCTCAGGGTATATTTGCATTAAACGGCCTTTAACAAGTAATATAAGTAGATTCGAAAGCAGTAGAAACAAGTATAAGATCGATAGCTTTTCCAGAAGTTTAGCAAACATCTTTCCCATTCCTAAACCACATTTCCATCAACATCACTATTTAACCAAACCCAACCTTTCAAGTCCAAGTTATTTTCAAGAAAGTCTAACCCTTGACTGTAATTCCCGAGCGATGTCCAATACCGTGGACACGGCTATTCGAATAGATTTTACACTCTGCAGAGGTTATGCACTTTACCCACAAGATACAGTCAAACACCACAAAGGCGAGTTCCCGTAACAAAGTCTTTCGGAAACCTTTAACAGCACAAGTGGTTCTCCCCGGTTGTTGCACACTAACCCTTCCTTTAGCTAAGGCGAAGTTTAGGCCAACCAACCGTTAGATGGGTACCTGGCCGCAGCCCCGGTACGCTCCCCCGTACAACTTACACAAAGGGTGTAGTTGACCTCCTGAGGTCCCACAGGTACGTTATCAGCAACTTATTCAACTAGGTCCGCCCCATAACAGACATGTGGTTGCACGATTGACCCAGTTCAAAGGCTTGCAAGGTTAAGTCCTTAGGGTGACCAGGGCAAGACTACCCGAAGAACCAAACCAACATTCCCAGTGCCACAACTGGCCCACCCGATCATTCTTGCCACATGCCCCGGTCAAAAGCTAGTTATCAAACCCCACTTGATTACCATGCACCACGTGCCATCAACATCACATGATACCTTTCCAAAACAGGTTCAATATATCATTAAGTCAATATTAACATTTGATTGTCCAAAATCATGTCATGAGCACGTAGCAGGTCTAAGCAGTATAGTACAACGATCTAAAAACCCAGGTTGGCACTTTAGTAATGTCCAACTATTTAAACCTCAACTAGGGTGACAAGGGTCATGGCACATATATATTACTAACCAAGGTGTCATACAGCAAATTGGTATTTATCTAATTACGCATAATTAAGTAAAGCATTTTCTAATTTGAACTAGCATGCAATACTTAAATCAACATAGGTTTCAAAGTGGGATCAACATGGTCAAAGCACAACTTGCCTTCAAAAAGTACTTGTTCTTGGTCCTGAGCTGGCTCCTGGGTCAATAATTCTCCCTCGAATCCTTCCGGCACTTCAACGTCTACTCGTAACGCGTGCAAATAGCAATAAATGAATAAAACAGTAAACAAAAAGTGTCCAAACATCCAAATAAAGTTCATAAACAGATAGAACATAATTTTATGAATTTTTAGAAACTGGAATCGTCAAATTCGGAGTTTAAATGCAAAAGTTATAGCATTTTGAAGTTTAAATAATCAATTAAATAATAATACAGAGAAAAACTTTAGTCCAAAAATTAAATAAAATTCACCATTAGGTAGATCTCAATTCTATACAAATTTAGAAATTTGAATCACTCAAATCGGAGTTAAAATGCAAAAGTTATAAGCGTTTGAAGTTTGAATTAAAATCTGAAATCAATATTTCGAATTAATAAATCATTTTCTTTTTCGGAAATTAATTATTGCGTCAGCAAGGACACGTGGCAGCCTCTGATTGGGCGGCTGACGTCAGCCGGTCCACGGGCTCAGCCCACGGCTTGGCTCGGTCCACCGGGGACCCGGTCCATGGTTCACGTGTGACTGACAGGTGGGACCCCTCGGGTGACGTCACTGCTGACGTCAGCGGGGACTCAGCCCGTTGCTGACAGGTGGGACCCACTAGTGACGTCATTGCTGGCGTCACCACACGGCTGGGATGGCCGCTGACAGGTGGGCCCCCTGACACGCGGGCCCCGCGTATCAGAGACACGCTCTCACGCTCGGCGCTGACCGCGGCGGTCCAGCTTCCCGCCACGTGGCGCGATCTCGGCCGTTGATTTGAAAATCAACGGCCCAGATTGGATCTGGACTCGCACGTTTGGAAAACAACTCCGCTGATCTGGACCGTTCGATCTTGATGGGACGGTCAAGATCCAATCTAATGAAAACAACGTGGCTAACCCTAACCGTACGATCGAAATCTAACGGCTGAGATTGTATCTGGGGTTTGGAACGGGATCTCACCGGCGGGTGATGTGGCACGATCTGATCCGTGCGATGGAGATCCGACGGTCCACATAGCTCGGGGTCGGTGATGGCGACGCGACGGAGCTGGCTAGCCGGAGCTGGGGACGGCGACCAACGGCGCGGCGTTGCGGGGCTCCTCCGGCGTGAAGACTTGCACCCCCGAACGCGTCTTGACGCGAGGAACCCGGATCTGGGCTCAATGGCGGCTGAGGACGACGGAGACGGCGGCAAACGGCAAGGAGGCGCGGCGGAGACCTAAACCAACTACAGCGAGCTCTAGCGGCTAGACGGCGGCGGCTCGGGCGGCGTGAGCTAGGGCTACGGGTGCGCACGGAAGAGGCGGTCACGGCCGTGGTGGCGGCGCATTAAATAGGGGCCTCGGCTTCCGTGAAACGCGCGGAAACCGAGGTCCACCCGCAGGCGGCGGCGGAGTCCGATGGCGATACGGAGATGGTGACGTGGCGCACGCTCAGCCGTTGGATCAAGATCCAACGGTGCGTGAGTTTGGGCTCGGGTCTAGCTCGGGCGAGCTGGCTGGCTCGGTCGGACTCGGGCTCGGGTGACGTGGCTCAATCGTGGCCGTTGGATCCAGATCCAACGGTCACGCGATTGGGGTTGGGTTCCGGCTCGGGTCGCACTCGAGTCTGACTCGGGTTCGGGCTCGGTCGGTTGAACAGTACAAACCCACTCGCAATTACCAGCGATTAAATAATTCGAAATAATTCCCAGATATTCAATTAAATCATTAAAAATAGCAAAAGACTCAGAAAAATTCCAGAAAAATTCTGGAAAATATTTTGGAACGTTTTGGACTCAAATAAAATATTTCCAACAAAATTTTATTTGCAAAGTTAAATTCTTTAATTATTTCAAAATGGAATAAATTCAAATAAATTCCAAATAAATCCAAATAAATTCCAGAAAATTCCAAAAATTCACCAAAGTGCCAAATCACTCATGAATTTAATAAAAGCAAAATTTTTGGGGTGTTACAAACCTCCCCCCCTTAACAGAATCTCGTCCCCGAGATTCAGGGCTCACTACAAAATAGGTTCAGAAACTCTTTCTTCAACTCCTCCTCGCGCTCCCAAGTTGCTTCGCTCTCTGCATGGTTGCTCCATTGAACTCTGCAGAAACGGGTTGACTTGTTCCTCGTCTCTCGATCCATGATATCTAGAATCTTCACGGGGTGCTCCTTGTAAGTCAGATCCTCTTGCAGCTCAATTGACTCTAGCGGTGTCTGCTCCTCAGGTACTCGGAGACACTTCTTCATCTGGGACACGTGGAACACATCATGCACTCCTGCTAGTGATTGCGGCAACTCCAGCTGATATGCAACTTCACCTTTGCGGCTGAGAACCTTGAATGGTCCAACATATCTTGGCGCGAGTTTTCCCTTGGCATAGAATCTCTTAACACCTCTGAGCGGTGTGACTCTGAGATACACGAAATTTTCTGGTTCGAAACTCAGGTCTCGGCGACGGTTGTCAGCATAACTCTTCTGTCGTGATTGGGCTATCTTCAATCTCTCCCTGATCATGGCAATCTGTTCTTCGGCCTCTTGAAGAATATCCGGTCCAAAGACACGGCTCTCTCCTGTCTCATTCCAGTTCAACGGTGTTCGACAGGGTCGACCGTACAGTGCTTCAAATGGCGACATTTGCAAACTGGCTTGGTAGCTATTGTTGTAGCTGAACTCAGCGTACGGTAGACTCTTATCCCAAGAGGTAGCATAAGCCAATGCACAAGCTTGTAGCATGTCCTCTAGAATCTGATTCACTCTTTCTGTTTGCCCATCCGTCTGCGGATGATAAGCTGTACTAAAGTTCAAACGGGTTCCCATGGCTTCATGCAGTTTATTCCAGAATCTCGAGGTAAACTGGGTACCTCTGTCCGATACAATCTTCTTCGGCACTCCATGCAAACAAACGATCCTGGTCATGTACAACTCTGCTAACTTATCTCCTGAGTAGGTGGTCTTCACTGGAATAAAGTGGGCGACCTTGGTCAAGTGGTCCACTATAACCCATATGGAGTCATAACCTCCTTGAGTCTTAGGCAAACCGGTAATGAAATCCATTCCGATTTCCTCCCACTTCCACTCAGGTATCTTCAACGGCTGTAGCAATCCTGCTGGTCTCTGATGCATTGCCTTAACTCTCTGGCATACGTCGCACAGTGCAACATGCTCGTCAACCTCACGCTTCATGTTCGGCCACATGAACCTTTCCTTCAAATCCTGATACATCTTGGCACTTCCTGGATGAATTGAATACTTGGAATCATGGGCTTCTTCTAGAATCAGCTGTTTCAGCTCCTTCTTGTTCGGCACACAGATTCGATCCTTCATCCACAATGTGCTTTGCTCATCCAACTTGAAGTCATCTGCCTTGCCTTCATCCATGTCGGACTTAATCTTGCAGATCCTGTCATTATCCTCTTGTCCTTCTCGGATCTGATCCTCCAGGGTAGGCTTAACTTCTAAAGCGGCTAAAAAATCCTTCTGGTACGACTTCAATCTGCATCCTCTCGAAATCCTCACATAGCTTCTCCTGACTCGTGGCTATCAACATATTCACGGTATGGCTTTTCCGACTCAGAGCATCGGCAACTATGTTGGCCTTCCCGGGATGGTAATGGATTCCGACATTGTAGTCCTTGATCAACTCTAACCATCTCCTCTGCCTCATATTCAGGTCTGATTGGGTGAAGATGTACTTAAGACTCTTGTAGTCCGTGTATACTTCACATCTGTTTCCAATCAAATAGTGACGCCACAACTTCAAAGCATGCACTACGGCAGCTAGCTCTAGGTCATGCGTCGGGTAATTCTCCTCATGCGGCCTCAACTGCCTTGATGCATAAGCGACGACCTTTCCGTTCTGCATCAGCACACATCCAAGTCCTTGGCGAGATGCGTCACAATAAATATCAAAGCTTTGATTGACGTCCGGTAGAACCAACACCGGTGCTGATGTCAATCGTTCCTTCAGCTCCTGAAAACCTTTCTCGCACTCTGGCGTCCATGCAAACTTTTTCTCCTTCTTCAACAATTGCGTAAGAGGTTTCGCAATTGTCGAAAAGCCTTCAATGAAACGGCGTTAGTAACTTGCCATTCCAAGGAAACTCCGGATCTGGGTCACGGTCTTCGGCTGCTCCCAATGTAACACAGCTTCTACCTTGCTTGGATCAACGACGACTCCTTCTGTGGTCATTACATGTCCGAGGAACTGCACCTTGTCCTTCCAAAAATCACACTTACTGAACTTGGCGAAGAGCTGCTGTTCCCTCAGTTTTTCCAAAACTCACCTCAGGTGCTCTGCATGTTCATCCTCTGTCTTGGAGTAGACTAAGATATCATCTATGAACACAACAACAAACTTGTCTAAATATTCCATGAACACCTTATTCATCATATTCATGAAATATGCTGGCGCATTCGTCAGACCGAAGGACATAACAGTGAACTCGTAATGTCCGTATCTTGACGAGAATGCGGTCTTCGGAATATCCTCTGATCGGATTTTCAACTGATGATATCCCGATCTCAGATCAATCTTGGAGAAAACTCCGGCTCCTCTCAGCTGATCAAACAGATCATCGATCCTGGGTAGCGGGTACTTATTCTTCACGGTGACTTCATTGAGTGCACGGTAATCAATGCACATCCTGAAACTTCCGTCCTTCTTCTTGACGAACAAAACTGGTGCTCCCCACGGCGACGAACTCGGTCTGATGAATCCTTTCTCCATCAACTCCTCAAGTTGCTTCTTCATTTCTACCAATTCTTCGGTGGACATCCGATAAGGTCTCTTTGCTATTGACGTTGTACCAGGTACCAGCTCTATCACAAACTCTATGTCTCTGTCTGGCAGTATACCAGGTAGATCTTCAGGAAAAACATCTGGGTACTCATTCACTACTGAGACATCTTCTATGGTGATTGCCTTGGCGCTGTTCACCATCAACTGACCATCTCTAACGGCGGTAGCTTGAAATTCCACTTTCCTTCCACACGGGCTCTCAACTGAGATAATCCTTCAACCACAATCCAAAACGGCCTTGTGCTTGGATAACCAATCCATTCCCAAAATAACATCTAAGGTCTGGGTTTCCAATATAATAAGGTTCGCTAGGAATTCTATCCCATCTATTAATATTCTTACCCCGGAACATCCTACTTTCGTTAGGAGTTCAGAACCAGGGGTTTGAACTAAAAGCATGCAGTTAAGTCTTGCAATCTCCAAATCATTTTCAGCAGCAAAGCCTTGAGAAACAAACGAATGCGAAACTCCAGAATCAAACAAAATCACAGGTGCAGTCGAGTTGACAAGTAACTTACCCGATCTGACGTCCGTGGCATTCTGCAGGTGCATCTGCGGTGACATGGTTGACTCGGCCTCTCACCACGATGCAGGGTGTTGCTCCTGGTCTTTGGCGTCTGGTGGTGTGGATCCATTGAAGCGAATCGGGGTCACTCTGTTGTCTTCTTAGGACAAGCTGTTGGCAAAGTGTCCTGGCTCGTTGCGATTGTAGCGGCGTCTCACTGTCCCTGTTGATTGCCTGAAGTGGCGTTTACGGCTGGTCTTTGGGTGCGATAGTTACGATTGACGGGTCTTGGTGCTGGTGACGGTGTCCTTGTAGCATTCTGCGGCTAGAATCTGAAGAACTGATTTGGCACAACCCTCAAACGTTGCTGCGCTCCCTGACGTGATCCCTGCTGTTGCATCCTGCGCTTCCTGTTCTCATCCAGTTCTTTGCGCTTGTCCTCAAGAATGAGTGCCTTATTCACAAGCTCCTGGAAATCTGGAAAGGTGTGGGTGATCGATCCCACTGCGATCTGAGTTAAGTCCCTTCATGAAGCGAGGCTGCGGCTTTATCTGTCGCTACATCCTCAGTGCGTAAGCGTGCAAGCCGTGTGTGAACTTGTTCAGGTATTCGACCACCGGCTGATTACCCCGCTTGATGCTCTGAACTCCTCCTTCTTGAGGTCCATACTTCCTTCTCGGCACATGATCTCGGGCGAAACGCTGGCGGTAAACTCCTCCTGGTGATGTCACGAGGATTCTCTGCGTAGCACGAAGTTCTCCCACCATTCAAGCAATTGTTTCTTCCAACCGATGAGAAGCGTAGAGTACCTTCTCATTTCCCATGCATTGAGCAATGTGTAACTTCCTCTCGATTGACCTTAACTACCATCGGCTTCCAACGGGTGGCATTCCGGAGAAAGTGGGTGGGTGAGTCCTCATGAACTCGGCGCCTTGTATTCTGACGTTGCCCCTGATTGACTTGATTAGCAGTGGCCTGAGCAGTGACGTGATGCATCTGTTGCATCATAGCATGCATCAACTGAGTCTGAGCAGCAAGAAAAGCTCCAAAATTCTGCATATCAACTGGCGGTGCTAGTGCTCCATCATTGGGATTCCCATCTGGGCGAGAACCACTTCCATTGCCTCCAAGGTTTCCGCGGGTGTTCACCATCTGTCGATTGCTCCAAGGTTTTAGAGATGAGAGGGAACAATAATAGACAAGTACTAGGGAAACTTATGTGGGGGAAAAGGTGTAACTCGAAATCCAACTTTATTAATAATAATAATAACTTGGTTTGGTTGCTTACAATGCCTAAAGGCCTGCAACACATACTGCACACTCAGCAAACAATGAAAATCCAAATCGACTCTAAGGATGACTCTTATTCTATAACGCGACTCGACGAAGGAGTCTCAACCTCAAAACCTACGCTCACTCATCGAGAAAACCTCCACTGCCTCCTTGCGGCGGGTGCGACGGCATAGGCGCGAAACAATCGCCATGCCCCTCAACCGCGGCTGTGGTTGACGACGCGGCGTCCTCCTCTGGCTCTGGATCCAATTTGTTCTTTGTGCTGTTGTGGCGCGAGTGTAGGTGGCGCCTCTTAGTTCCTCCTGCAGGTTTGGGGCGTCCAACTCCAACCTTTGGATCGGGACCTGTCCGCATAAAGGCGGTCTCGGCTCTGCGATCCTCTCCGCAGCATAGGCGACATACTCACGGGCATTCTCTATGTGCTTCTTCTCTTCCTCAACCTGTTCGCGGGCCTTCTTCAACTCCTGGACTGTGTCTTCAATCAGCTCCTCCTGGGCGGCGACGAATCTGGCTAAGTGGGTGACGGTAGCATCCTCGTCCTCTATCGGCTTCCGCTGGGCTCTGCTGTCTCGGCGTGGGTGATGACGGAATACTGTGCCTTCCAGCTCCCTGGAGTAAGTGCGGGCGATCTGCTGCATTGCTCGATGCGACACCTCCTGAATTCCAATCTCAAAGGTTGACCTCCTGGCGGTGAAGTGGAAAGGGCGACTGAACTTTGTCTTCTCTCGGGCATATACCGTGATCCGGACGTCCCATCCTACGACCACTCCTGCCTGTACGAGTGTAGTCCATCGGTAGAGCGGCCTCTCAAAACCTCCAAGAAATTGAAGCATACGCCACAACTCAGCGGCATAGCCTCCTTCACGCTCGACGTAGTTGTTCTTCATCATCATCTGCCAAAAGACGCTCGCGTAAGAACGCAACACTTTAAAATCAATGTGGAAGACGAAAAGAACTCAGCAAGGGGTATGAACAAGAAAGAAAGGGGTAAGTCGAGAATTCATTCATTATCTTGACAGACTTTTAGCTTTAGAAAATAGGTTTTATCCTCACTACGACCATTCTAACTATGGGTTGAGCCTACAGTCAGTATGGCTCTGATACCACCTCTGTCGGGACCCGAATCTGCAAATCCGTACCCTCTGTGTATTCAGCACCATTCCAGGAACACGCTAGTGCACACAGTCTTAACATCGGTAAATATCACAATCATACCACACGATACTAGTAGAGTACTTTAATTAATAATCAAACTGGTTGCTTGACCTTATGGGCAAGTTACAAATATACGCCACGCAGGGCGAAACTTAATAAAAGAGAGAAATAATAGCAGCGGAAATAAGATAACTTCGTGGCGCCATTCAGTATACCACAGGCAACTGACTGGGACTCGATTCCTAGTTAGACGGATCTTCTGGGAGCTCCTCCTCCAAGGCTGGTGTAGACTCCTCTTCAACTGGTGTTGTATTGAGGCAAGGGTGAGTACTTGGTACTCAGCAAGTCATGCACAGAATGCAGGCTAATATACTACATGCATGGCTTAGTACAAAGGAGTAGCTCAGGGTATATTTGCATTAAACGGCCTTTAACAAGTAATATAAGTAGATTCGAAAGCAGTAGAAACAAGTATAAGATCGATAGCTTTTCCAAAAATTAAATAAAATTCACCATTAGGTAGATCTCAATTCTATACAAATTTAGAAATTTGAATCACTCAAATCGGAGTTAAAATGCAAAAGTTATAAGCGTTTGAAGTTTGAATCAAAATCTGAAATCAATATTTTGAATTAATAAATCATTTTCTTTTTCGAAAATTAATTATTGCGTTAGCAAGGACACGTGGCAGCCTCTGATTGGGCGGCTGACGTCAGCCGGTCCACGGGCTCAGCCCACGGCTTGGCTCGGTCCACCGTGGACTCGGTCCACGGCTCACGTGTGACTGACAGGTGGGACCCCTCGGGTGACGTCACTGCTGACGTCAGCGGGGACTCAGCCCGTTGCTGACAGGTGGGACCCACTGGTGACGTCATTGCTGGCGTCACCACACGGCTGGGGTGGTCGCTGACAGGTGGACCCCCTGACACGCGGGCCCCGCGTGTCAGAGACACGCTCTCACGCGCGGCGCGATCTCGGTCGTTTATTTGGAAATCAACGGCCCAGATTGGATCTGGACTCGCACGTTTGGAAAACAGCTCCGCTGATCTGGACCGTTCGATCTTGATCGGACGGTCAAGATCCAATCTAATGAAAACAACGTGGCTAACCCTAACCGTACGATCTAAATCTAACGGCTGAGATTGGATCTGGGGTTTGGAACGGGATCTCACCGGCGGGTGATGTGGCACGATCTGATCCGTGCGATGGAGATCCGACGGTCCACGGAGCTCGGGGTCGGTGATGGCGACGCGGCGGAGCTGGCTGGCCGGAGCTGGGGACGGCGACCAACGGCGCGGCGTTGCGGGGCTCCTCCGGCGTGAAGACTTGCACCCCCGAACGCGTCTTGACGCGAGGAACCCGGATCTGGGCTCAACGGCGGCTGAGGACGACGGAGACGACAACAAACGGCAAGGAGGCACGGCGGAGACCTAAACCAACTACGGCGAGCTCTAGCGGCTAGACGGCGGCGGCTCGGGCGGCGTGAGCTAGGGCTACGGGTGCGCACGGAAGAGGCGGTCACGGCCGTGGTGGCGGCGCATTAAATAGGGGCCTCGGCTTCCGTGAAACGCGCGGAAACCGAGGTCCACCCGCAGGCGGCGGCGGAGTCCGGTGGCGATACGGAGAGGGTGACGTGGCGCACGCTCAGCCGTTGGATCAAGATCCAACAGTGCGTGAGTTTGGGCTCGGGTCTGGCTCAGGCGAGCTGGCTGGCTCGGTCGGACTCGGGCTCGGGTGACGTGGCTCAATCGTGGCCGTTGGATCCAGATCCAACGGTCACGCGGTTAGGGTTGGGTTCGGGCTCGGGTCGGACTCGGGTTCGGGCTCGGTCGGTTGAACAGTACAAACCCACTCGCAATTACCAGCGATTAAATAATTCAAAATAATTCCCAAATATTCAATTAAATCATTAAAAATAGCAAAAGACTCAGAAAAATTCCAGAAAAATTATGGAAAATATTTTGGAACGTTTTGGACTCAAATAAAATATTTCCAAGAAAATTTTATTTGCAAAGTTAAATTCTTTAATTATTTCAAAATGGAATAAATTCAAATAAATTCCAAATAAATCCAAACAAATTCCAGAAAATTCCAAAAATTCACCAAAGTGCCAAATCACTCATGAATTTAATAAAAGCAAAATTTTTGGGGTGTTACAGTGCCCCACTTCGGCTTGTACGCGTGCACTCTCCACGGACAGCCATGGATCTCACACACCACGTCGTAGCAGGTCGGCGTGGATTTCTTAACCCTGAAAGTCCTTCTTAATGATATGGCCCAATCTTTCACAGCATCCTGCACAGCCTCCTTTGTCGCGTACATACTTTCAGGCCTAACCTCATTGGGGTTGTACTGCCAACGTATGTCGTTGGTTTCATTAACAACCAACCTTTCAAATTGATGTGTGCTCCACTCGGCTGGCACAGGCGGCTCCGTACCTCCATCTTCCTCATCCGACTCATCGTCGTCTTCCACTTCTGCTATGCCGTACTCACGGTCTTCCTCTTCCATCCTAACTGTTATTTCATCAATTTGCTCACCTTCGTCTACTAGTCCCCGCGCTACTTGTCCAACATTTGCTTCGTCCTCCCCAAATTCAGATTGTTCGCCACTTTGGCAAATAATGTCCTCGTTGCATGTCTGGATGTACTGCTCATGGCTAGATCCCCCAATTTTGGTGTCACCAAAACTTAACTCATTTTGAGCCTGACTACACTCACCACCGTCCGGCTGCTGCTGGGGGGCAACATCCCGGCCATAGGCTTGCACTAAAAGCACCCGGTTCCATCCCTGTTGCTCTGTCCCCCTCACATATGATCTCCACGATGCGGTTCCTTTCAACTCAACTAGCTCCCAACAAAAAGGATTGTTCTGCATACTACAGAGGCAAAATACCTTCAGCTGCCACTTCTCTTCTTCCATCCGAAAAGTATAACACAACCACTTCAACACTGAAGAAAATGTGCGCTCTTCGACCCTACTCAAACTTCTGTCCACATATTGGAAGTTACTTAGATCTGCACCCTCCGAACCATACATTACAACCCCTTCGCCATAATATATTCTAAATAGAACCCGTTCTGCCATATCTGCAAATCCATTCATTCACCCACGAATTAATTACTTTCCGTAAAAAATATTATGACCCCCAACTTTGGTACATCTATATGCTACAAAAATACATATTTATTCGTACAAAAATTTGCTACATTTCTAACAATACATATCTAGGATCGTAACAATCGCTATCTCTGCCGTACTACATTCGTAAGAATTGAATATCTATATGGATGTATTCGTATCGGTATACAATATCTACATTTACTAGATCTACTACTAAAGAATTAAACAACTACTCTAACTACATTCTCTACGATTAATTTCTACTCGACGTTAATCAAACTACTTTCGCTATATGTACCCAACTGCATTCCTATGAAATGAATACTTCTATCCGTTCAAAGTATCTACATTCGATATATTAACGCGCAAAAACCTAGATCTAAAATCATTTCTACTAAATCATAACTTACTGCTAAAAAAATTAAAACGAGTAGTGCATACCTACATCAAACTAGATTTCATAGATCTACCTACACCTAACTAGATTTGCTATATTTGCTATGTCTGTACTACATCTAACTACAAACTAGGTTTGCTAAATCTTTCTACGTCTAACTAGATTTTCTAGATCTACAAATACAAAAACTAAAGAACGAGAAATTACCTGAATATGAAATGACGGGGCTCAAAAATCACGCTTTCTTTTTTCTTCCCTCCTCTCTTTTTTCCTCTCTTCTTCTCTTTTTTCTCTCCTCTTCTATCTTGCTTCTGCTGCTTCTGCCGGCTGGCCGATCGCGCGAGCCGATTATAAAATATTTCTGCCGCTCAGCCCATCGGGCGACAGTGAACCCCATGCTTTATGTCGCCTGGCCCAACGGGGACTTTTATTTATATTGTTGCTCATCGGGGCGATAATTGCCGCCCGCCTAACAGCATAAAACACGAAGAGTTCCTGCCGCCGATTGACGGGCTTATTAGCTTTATATCGCCCGATGAACAGGCGATAAACGTATAAAACTGAAATTTCTTGCGGCAGACATTTACTTTTGCAATTTGGAATAAAATATAGTTTATTTAAAAAAAAATTCCACGCCGCGCTTACGGCCTAGTTAGATATACTACTAGATAGCCACTTAGCGTAGTCTAGACGAGCTAGGCGCCAGCGCAAGGCAACAATGAAGGTACTTTTATTTGGGAACTTGCCTGCGGTAGGGATGGTTCAACAAGAACAACCCCTAACTTCACCTCATGCACAATTCTACCGGTCGGTTTGTTGAACATATAGTCATTGATATTTGTGCGCTTCAGATTGCTAGTCATAAGAGTGCTCAACACAGATCTCATTATCGCACTTAGGGATGGCAATGGGCTCTGATCTCTATTTCCCCACGGAGAATTCCCCGATTAGGGAATGGGGACCGGGAAATCTGCCTCCGTGAGGGGTTTATTGGGAAAAATATTGCTCCCGTCGGGGATCGTGGGGTCGGAGACGTTTCACTATTCTTCATCCCCACCCCCGCATTATCATTAATAGTTGGAAGCAAATGATCAATTCTTAAAAGAAAAAATATATGTGAGCTCATTATTAATAAACATGCTAAATATAAATTACTCTAGTGATTCACTCATGTAGCATTTTCGGGGATTAGTCCCCCACTACTACAGAACCGGCCTTCACAACCGGCCTATCACAAGCGGTTACGTGCGCCCCGCTTGTGGAGTCCCGTGCCACAAGCGGTTCGTGGGCAACGGACGGGAGGGGGTCTCTAGAAGCGGTTCTTAACACGAACCCCTTCTAGAGCCTCCTCTCTAGAAGCGGTTCGTGTTTGGAACCGCTTCTAGAGGTCTAATGGGGGCTCCAGAAGCGGTTTGTGTGTAGAACCGCTTGTAGAGCCCCCCCTCCCGCCCAGCGCATTTAAACTCTGTCTTCCTCCCCGAGCTCGCACAGGACATCACAGTGGTGGGCCGAGAGCTGTTCATGGCGAGGTGCTGCCAAAATTTTGAATTGAGGCTATTAGATCCGAATTAATTGTTCTAAGGTGAGTAATATGTTGCTGACATCCTTCTCACCTAGATATTGATGTTTTTTGTGCATTGGATGTTGAGAAATTATGTTTTGTTGGCTTATATTTTTGTTCTTAAGGTGATATATACGATTTGGTGTATGAAATGAAATTCAATAAATGTGAAACGATGAAAAATTACAATCGTGTGGAAGAGAAAAGATTTGTATGAAAATGTAACAATTAGTTAGCTTTATTTTTAAAAAAGTAGGAGGATTAGAAATAATTAGTTGGCTTTAGTGAAAAGAACACATAATGATTATAAAATACAAAACTATTAGTCATAGTTAGCTTTAATAGAATATTGTGATAGATGTTGTTATTATTTTTATTTGTGTAGATGAATCGGCAATGGATGTACAATGCAGACCGTCGGTCAAGAGAGTTCCGAGATGGCATGAAGGAGTTTCTCGACGCGGCCGTTGCATTCTTGCCTCCAGGAAGCTTCATACGTTGTCCGTGCGTAGACCGCAAGAATGAGAAGGAGCATTCCGAACGATGGATGGTTATGAGGCATGTGATCACGAGAGGTTTCATGGCAAACTATACCTGCTGGACCCACCATGGCGAAACAAAGGCGATTCGACAGGAAGACGATGAAGAAGACGAAGAAGAGGAAGATAGAGCCAACAGTATGCCGAACACCACTCAATACGGGTCCGTGGAAGATACACTCGATGAGTTTGGCGATGATGAGCTAGAACAGATGCTCCGTGACGGAGAGGGAGAGTTCACAGAGGAAAGACAATACAAGAAGTTTCAGAGCATGGTAGAGGACCACCGAACTGCTTTGTACCCAAGCGTGCACAAGGCCACAAAAGGCTGCGTACTACACTGGAACTCATGCAATGGAAGGCCACACACGGTGTGTCGGACATAAGGATTCAATGGTTTGTTATCACTCGTAAAGAGGTTGCTTAGGAAGGAAACACTCTACCAGAATCTACGTATGAAGCGGCGAGTCCTGCGCCCTTTAGGATTGCAAGTGCGGAAGATACATGCATGTCCTAACGATTGTACCACTGTATCGCAATGAGTATGCCGATTTGGTGGTCTGTCCGGTGCAGCGAAGAATCGGTATAAGGTGCAGCGTGACGATTGGAGTGAATTAGATGTGAATCGTGCGAAGAAGAGAACTCCAGCAAAAGTATTGTGGTATTTCCTGTGATACGGTTGAAGCGCCTGTTTGCTAACGAAGGTCATGCCAAGATGATGCGTTGGCATGAGGAAGAGCGTAAGGAAGACGGGATGCTTAGACACCTCGCAGATGGCTCACAAGTGGCGGAAAGTCGATCTGGCTTACCCGAACTTTGCAAATGAGGTCAGAAACATAAGGTTTGGGTTGATCACCGATGGGATGAATCCTTTCGGTCAGTTGAGCAGCATACTTAGCTACTTGCCAGTGAGTCTTTGCATCTATAACTTTCCTCGATGGGTGTGCATGAAGCGGTAGTAATTCATGATGCTATTATTGATCGAAGGTCCGAAGCAACCTGGAAAGCGACATAGATGTCTACCTGAAACCATTGGTTGAAGACCTTGTGAAGTTGTGGGAGGATGGTGTATGCGGGTTTGGGATGAGTACAAAAGAGAGTATTTCAACCTGCGTGCATTGTTGTTTGTAACAATCAACGATTGGCCTGCGCTTCAGAACCTCTCCGCCAAACTGTGAAAGGGTTTAAAGCTCGCACCCAAAGTGCATAAATGAAACGGATTGCATGTACCTCAAAAACTCTCTAAGTGTGTGTACATGGGCCACCACAGTTTCTTCCTAGCAGTCATGCTTTGAGGTGGAAAGGAAGTAAATTTAACGGGGTAACAGAAATTCGTGGTAAGCCTCAAAGATCGTAATGGGCGACTTGTGTTTGCTATGGTAAAAGATCTGAAAGTAGTATTTGGGAAGGGTCGTGGAAGCATACCTGCGTTTAACGAGGATGGTCATGCACCCGCATGGAAGAAGAAATCAATATTTTGGGACTGCCGTATTGGGAGGTTTTGGAGGTTAAATCACTCATTTGGACTTCATGCACATCACGAAGAATGTTTGTTTGAACTCGCTAGGCTACATAGATATGTACGGCAAATCGAAAGATACACTGCAAGCTCGGAAGGACCTTGAAGACATGGAGGTGAGGAGTGACCTACATCCTAAAAACAAAGAAGGGACAAAACAACTTTATCTACATCCTGCAAGCTACACTCCAAGCAAAGAAGAGAAAAAGCATGATTGAGTGTTTGAACAGTGTGAAGGTCCTTCGGATATTCCTCAAATGTAAAGAGACTCATAAACACGAAAGAGAACAAACTCCAAGGCCTAAAATCCCATGACTCGCCTTGTGTTGATGACACAGCTTGCTCCCGTAGCTATCGAGGTATCTTGCCAGAGTGGAGTGCGGGGACAATCACGAAGCTATGTTCATTCTTCAACGCCATTTCGCAGAAAGTCGCCGAACCAGCTAAAATTCCTAAGTTGGAGGCTGATGTGGTACAAAGTTTGGTTAGCCTCGAGATGATTTTTCCTCCTCGCATTCTTTGATATCATGGTTCATCTCACCGCTCACCTTGTCAAGGAGATAGGTATCCTCGGACCGCTGTATCTGCACAACATGTTCCCTTTCGAGAGGTACATGAGTGTCCTCAAGAAATACATTCAGAATCGCTCAAGGCGTCCGAAGGGTGCATTGCCGAGGCTACGTGGCGGAGGAGGTGATAGAGTTTTGTGTTGATTACATGAATGATGTAAATCCTATCGGCGTCCCCATATCACGACACGAGGTGAGGCTACGGGGAAAAGGGACAATAGGAAGGCAAGCAGTTGCATGCAACGATCTTGTTGCATTCACGCAAGCACATTTCACTGTTCTGAAGCAATCCACCATAGTCGCCCCCATGTCATTCAAAGCACAAGAGTGTCCTACGCGCGAGTTCACAGTGTAAGACAGAGAGTTGGATAACCTGAAGCACATGGATTCTTTCGGCACTGCTCTGAAGTACATCCTTGAGGAAGGGTCAAACGATGAACTATTGCAACGCTTGGCCCGGGACCATCACAAGAAATCGGGACATTCAAGGGGTATGAGATCAATGGTTACACATTCTACACCAGATCCAGGATAACAGGAGCACCAACGAGCAATGGCGTCAGATAGACGCCAAGACAACGATGGCAAGGTGTTCGACACATATTACGGTTTCATAGAAGAAATATGGGAGCTTCGACTATGGACCTCTCAAGGTCCCTCTATTTAAGTGCCAATGGGTCAAGCCGAGGACAAACGGTGTGAAGGTCGACAAATACGGCATGACAACCGTGGATCTCACGAAGTCGGCTATAGGCGCGAACCGCTTTGTTCTCGCGAACGATGTGGCTCGTGTCTTCTATGTAATGGACATGTCAAGCAAACCTAAAAATCGAAAGGACAAGCAAAAGGTAATGCCAAAGCGACATGTAGTTCTCCAAGGCAAACGACGGATTGTAGGAGTTGAGGACGCCACCGATGAGGAAGAGTATGGTCGATTCGACGAGCTCCCTCCTTTTACGCTTGATGTTGAAATAAACGCCTCTGCGTGATGTTGATGTCGATGCTCCTTACATACGCCACGATCATAAAGAAGGAACAATTGTAAAGACGAAGACTTAAGATGTACTACTTGTATACATTATGGTGGAGAAACATTCCTTGTACATTATTCCATATGATCATGTTGATATGTTGATGTTTAACATTGCTTGTACATATGATGTTTTAAAAAATGAAACAATAAAATAGAAACACTTCAAAAAAAAGCGTAAAAATCGTGCATACAAACACTTAAAAAAATAAAACCATCGAATACAAACACTCTTAAAAAAGAAATACAAACACTTAAAAAAGAAAGGAAAAAAAGAAATACAAGCACTTTTAAAAATTATTGTATACTTAAAACAATGCGTGCCTTCTAAGGTTAACAACAAATCTCCTCTCCCCTTGGCTGGCGGGCGCTTGAGTGCAGGCTTGTGCCCAGAGGTTGGGTGTTCGAGCCTCACTAGCGCTTCGCGGCCTTTCTTTTTTAAACCCCACTACAAGCGGTTCTTAGTACCAACCGCCAGTAGTGGGACCTCAAGCGGTGTTGGTATTACGAACCGCTTGTAGAAGTACCTTTACAAGCGGTTCGCAAGACCAACCGCTTGTAGAAATGGGTGAGCTGGTACGGTACTTGCAGTCGGGGTCTTCTACAAGCGGTTGGTATTACGAACCGCTTGTAGAAGAAGATCTACAAGCGGTTGGTATTACGAACCGCTTGTAGAAGTACCTCTACAAGCGGTTGGTGTTACGAACCGCTTGTAGAAGTGGGTTAACCTTTAAATTTTGAAGTCCCGAAGGCTCCGCACCTTCAAATTTTCTAAGTCCGCGCCAGAGCTGGCTCCGCCGACCGCCACCACGCCGACGGCCTCACCACCGCGGCGACGCCTACCACCGCTGGCCACGACGCCCCGGCCATCCACTCCCGGGAGGACCTAGGTAGCCGGCGAATCGCCCCAACGCTGCTCTGTATGTTTTCATGCCCGCAAGGTGTTCGGTGAAATGCCCACAAGGAATTTTCATGTTCTCTGCGTTGTAAATGTTGTATGTATGTTTGTTTGACAATATATAAGTATTGTATATATGATTTCATCCCACATTTATGTTGTATGTGTGTTTGACAATATATAAGTATTGTATATATGATTTCATCCCACATTTATGTTGTATGTGTGTTTGACAATATATAAGTATTGTATATATGATTTCATCCCACATTTATGTTGTATGTGTGTTTGACAATATATAAGTATTCTATATATGATTTCATCCCACATTTATGTTGTATGTGTGTTTGACAATATATAAGTATTGTATATATGATTTCATCCCACATTTATGTTGTATGTGTGTTTGACAATATATAAGTATTGTATATATGATTTCATCCCACATTTATGTTGTATGTGTGTTTGACAATATATAAGTATTCTATATATGATTTCATCCCACATTTATGTTGTATGTGTGTTTGACAATATATAAGTATTGTATATATGATTTCATCCCACATTTATGTTGTATGTGTGTTTGACAATATATAAGTATTGTATATATGATTTCATCCCACATTTATGTTGTATGTGTGTTTGACAATATATAAGTATTCTATATATGATTTCATCCCACATTTATGTTGTATGTGTGTTTGACAATATATAAGTATTGTATATATGATTTCATCCCACATTTATGTTGTATGTGTGTTTGACAATATATAAGTATTCTATATATGATTTCATCCAACATTTATGTTGTATGTGTGTTTGAGAATATATAAGTATTTTATATATGATTACATGCCCACTTTAGATGGCGACACCAAGGCGTGGTGACCCGGATTTCGACAATGAGGAAAATATGATGTTTGAGACAATTGCGCTGGGTACCATCTTAGGCCTGGATGAGGCTGTTAACACCGGTGCCGCTGTCGATGAGGCTATTAACACCGGTGCCGCTGTCGATGAGGCTGTTAACACTGCATCGGGCGAGGATATCGCCAAGAATGAGGTATACTCTTAACCATTATGAAATCACCGTAAACATGTTAATTATTGTAACATGTGTTTGTGTATCCAGCCCGGTACATCATCGGCCACCCAGTCCGGAATTAACCGAGGACCTAACAAGAAGCCTTCGACCAAGTATGTGATAACCGAGGTCGGCAACGACGGGAGTCTGGTAGCCCCACTGTCAGCAATTGGCCCTTTCAACAATGCTTGCGGCTACCACGTGAGGGATCACGTCTCAATCAAGATCCGTAAATGGACCAAGTCCCCGCAGCCTACCAAGGAATTGCTCGAATGATATGAAGGAAACTTTCACTTTTCCGGATGGGTACGAACAGAAGGCCAAGGGATGGGCTTTGAAGAAGATGGCAACTTCCTTTCAAAGATGGAAGTCGTCCCTCACCCGCAAGTACATCGACAGAGGAGAAAGGCCGACTTCAATCAATTTCCTAAGCCGGGCAGATCATTGGGAGGCTTTCAAGGAATTCAAGCTATCCGATGCAGACAGCCGCGAGAGAGAAAAACAAGGTGAATGCCTGTAAGAAGAAATACCACCACCATCTCAAGACCGGTGGTTACATTAAGGCTGCGAAGAAATGGGACAAGCGGGAAGAGGAACTTCGCAACAGGAGATTGTACTCAAATCGAGGATTGGGAGCCCCGCCACAAGAATCGGGTTCTTGGGTCACGGGGCCAACTTGCAGATGATGGTAGCTTGGTGATGGCACCGACACCCAAGAAGTTGGTCAAAGGATTGTACAAGCCATCGATCAATCTCGCCGTGGTCCTTCATGACGGATGGGAGAATGACGAGCTAACATATGCCCTTCAAAACCCCGAGCACCCGGACGGACACGAGGATTCGGAAAGATACCGTGGAGGCACGGATTTGCCAAAGACGCATAGCGATACAGAGCCGGGATGAAGCAAGAGGAGAGATCGTGGTAGAGTGAGCCGCTTGGAGGACGAGCTTAGAGCTACAAAGGCTTCCATCCACTGATTTGATCGCGCAACAAGTGTCCAAGCATTAACCCAATATCGCCAGGAGGTAGTGTTCAAGGGGCGCCGACACTGCGTGATCGGTCGGAGCGCGCAAAAGAGCGATTCTTGGCGTCCGCCGTGGCCCTGAAGCGAGATGACCCGCAGGTCCGTTATCCCGTGGGCGATATCAAGGTTCGCCGCCCGGTCACGAGCTACACATTGATATGCGTAACCTTGTCCTACAAGGTGGCTTATGGCATGGCTTATCCGGTGGAGGCGGGCGGACATTCCACTTCAATCAGATACCCTCCGGATACTCTAAGGTCACGGTGGAAGAGGTGGTGGGGGGCTTCGAAGATCTCTTGCTCGAGATTGCTGGGGGCGACGACATGACCAAGCTTGGACAGACCCTCCACGGCACATTCATCCTCTGGCGCAAAAAGTACATCATATTTCCAGATGGTGTGGAGGTCACATCAACAGTAGAGGCCCCGCAGTTTGAGCCGGCAAAGCATCAAGCACGCCTCCACATCGACAACCCACGACTCCTCCAATGTCGCCTGCACGCAAAGCTTCTCCGGTGGTCCAGGACACGCCTCCTCCACCTCCCGCTCCAGCATCAGATGCTCCAGCACCTCCCGCTCCAGCACCTTCCGCTCCAGCATCAGATGCTCCAGCACCTCCCGCTCCAGCATCTCCGCCGAGGAAGAAGCTCCCTTTCAGAAGGAGGGATCCCGCAACGGCACCTCCTCCCACGAAGTCGGCATCAAGCCAGACGAGAGAATATTGAAGGAACTGCCAAAGAGGCCATATGATCTGACTGCGGAGGAGCTATCAATTACCGTGAAGACGGATGTGGCCAAGCAACTTGCGCCAACAAAGCCAGCGCCCAACGTTAAAATAGATAAAAATTGTGAAGCACTTTCGGTCATGCGAACGGCAGCGCCACCGCTCGTGACGACCAGACTACGAAAGGACAATAAGAAAGGCTACAAGGAAAAATACACGGGCTTCGTCGGCGCAAAGAAGAAGAAGAAAGTGGAAGATGAGCAGAGTGCCGAGCAATTGAGGATCCAGGATTTCTTGAAGGAGGCGGGATCGAATCAATAGACCAGGATCTTCCACCGCACCAATCGATGGAAGTATGAGTTGGGCAAACCGCTAATTGATCCAAAAGATATAAAAGATCTCCCAACCAAGATGCGTCAAATGCATGAATGTTATATGGAAAGGGCATCTAAAGGAGAGAAAATGTTCCACCTCATTGCTCAAGATACGCATTTCTTCCGCGGGAGACAGACAGAAATATGGCTGCAATTCGAGGACTTGTACCATGTGTACCAAACAGACGCCATCGACGTGTCCTTCATGTGCTGCTGGTGTCTGTAAGTAATGATCTTCTAAGTTTACCGTTTGCTTCCTCTCGTACCACAAAATCAAAAATCTAATTAACTTAGTTATCCCTTCTTATGTAGAATGGAGATACAACGATGTAGAACAGTGGGCATACAGAACGTTGGTTTCATCGACCCAGAGGTTGTCAACGAGAAAATCTGGTCATTCACAAGAAGAAAGACCGGCGATTGAGGCATACATTTTGCGTGCATTATTGAAACAAAGACTACAAACCGTACATATACGCCCTTCAACTTCATGTACGTGTTCTCACAAACCTCTTGTTCTTGTATTTCTTAAGCCATTGATAATACGACTAGCTACTTACGCGCTTCTTGGAATATACGAATAGGTTTCATCGATCCTTCTAGTCATCGAGCTTGACAACGGCAGGATTATAGTTCATGACTCAAGAAGGAATCCAATCAGCAAATACCAATGGTTCATTGACATCCTTAACAAAACATTTGGAAAGTTCCGTAAGAAGCATAAAGGAGATTTCAAGAAAGAATTGAAGTCATAGTGAGCACTCAGTGCGTACTACAAAAACAATTATTAATATAAATGCACCATATCAGTTCTTCATCCGATATTATGAAATTTCTCCTGTCAAGGTTAAACGCCAAACTACTGGAAACAACTTATGTGGCTACTACGTGTTCCACTATATTCAAAGTTTTATTCATGCCGATCTTATTTGGAACATTATGCCGAGGTTCGTATATGCATGTCAATTTGTTAGCTACCACTTACATTTTAATTAATCGTATGTGATCGGATATTTATATACTTCCCGCTTAATCAATTGTCAGCCCAACATCGATGAGCATGTTAGCGTGCTCCCGCCTCACAGAGTGCGCGCACTGCAAGACACTACTACAGAATGACACATTACTATCGCTTCATCTGTGTCGGTTCTAAACTTTTGAGTAAAAAACCGATTGTGATAAGTATATTCCATTTGGAAATGTTGGTAACAGGTTATCACAATCGGTTCTGAGAGGGAACCGATTGTGATACGATAATAATCCCAATCGGTTCTAGATAAGAACCGATTGTGATAATCATTGTTTTATCACAATCGGTTTTTATATAGAACCGATTGTAATGAGTAGGTATTATCACAATCGGTTTGAGGAAGAAACCGATTGTGATGAGCATTGGGTTATCACAATCAGTTCTTTTCCGTAACCGATTGCAATGAGATGGTATTATCATAATCGGTTTTGGGAAGAAACCGATTGTGATGAGCACAGGGGTTATCACAATCATTTCTTTTCCGGAACCGATTGTAGAGATCCTCACTGATTTCCCCTTAGGGGAACAAGAAAAAACAAACTCCAACACGGACCGCTCTGCTAGAATCCCAACACAGACCTCATCTACCCTTCATTCATGCTTTAATATTTGTGCAACTTGTTTTTTCGGACGATGAATAGTACCGCTCTGCTAGAATCCCAACTCGCGGTTCAACTCTCGGACAATTTATATAGACACATGTAGTGATGCAAAATATATATAACATTAGTCTTCCACAGATTGTACTTTCATTACAATATATATCACCACATCCATTGTTTATAATTATTAAACATATATTACAGCTAATATATTACATTTACCAGCCCGAGTCACCCGAGTCGCCAGAGTCGGTATCACTGGAGACTACGCGGACTAGTGATGGTTCATCCTCAGATGATGAACCCGATCTAGACGAGGCGCCGGTCCCTATGGTGATCGGCGCGAAGTACTCCACCTCCTCCTCCTCCTCCTCCTCCTTCTTCTCCTCCTCGTCCTCCTCGTCGTCGTCGTCCTCCTCCTCCTCCTCCTCCTCGTAAATGCGTCGTCCTCCTCCTCCTCCTCGTCGTAAATGCCGTCTTGATCGCCATCTCTGCGCGGCGCTTCGGGCAGCTTTGGAGGCGCTCGGATGGGGTGAGGCGCCGAGAGGATGGGGAGAGCAGTGGGGCGCCGGCGCCACGCCGGAGTGAGGCGCCGAGGCCGAGGCTGGCCAGCCGCTGGCGGCGGTGAGGGCGCTGGAGGAACGTCACGGTGACTCCACGGATTCCTCGACCTTGCTGGAGAAGGAGGCGCTGCCATTGCCGCGGTCGGCGAAAGGATCAAGTTAGACCTTGCAGAGAAGAAAGGGGCTATATGAAAGAGATCGTAAAAGGAGCTATATGGAGTCACCGTGACGTTCCTTGCAGAGAAGTTAGACCTTGCAGAGAAGAAAGGAACGCGATCAAACCTTGGAAGAGTACCCGATATCGATGAAAGGAGTTATATGAAAGGAGCTATATGTTTGAGCGGTCAAATTGGCGGGGAAGACGAGGGAGTGCGGTAATATCCGTGTCGGTTCATATCCGTAACCGATCGTGATGACCTATGTTATTGCGGTCGGTTCTTTTTTAGAACCGAAATCTGAGATACATTATACGTGCCGGTTCTATAAAGAAACCGACAGATGTTGAGGATCCAAATTATCACAATCGGTTTTACATATAGCGACGGTGATAAATAAATAATCACAAGCGGTTCTTGTATAGAACCGATTGTGATGAGGTTCGCTAGGTTTATATATGTACCATCTGGACTCGGGATGAACTTATTAACTCTCGTCGAGTTGGTTCGCTAGGCGATTTCTCTATTTTCTGCCTAGCTTACTTGTGGCTTTATTCAAAGGTGGGCCCCATTCCTTGAATCCCTTCAATTTTGTATTAACATACATTATTCGATTTTGATTTGGTGTCATTAGCGAGTGTATGGTTGAGAAACGAGGGTGTAGGAGATCGGTGCGTTGAAGGTTAAAGTTAATTGAAACCCTAGCTAGCTTGATCAGAGCCAGATTTCCCCTCGCTTGTGGCTTTCCTCAAAGGTGATCGGCATTAATTCTTATAAATCCCTTCAATATTTGGCATTAGGACTTAAATTAGTTTTTATTTGGTCAATGTGTACATTACATGTCATAATTGTGTCAATATAATTAATATGATCAATGATAGAGTACGTAGTTAATTAGGTGCGTAACCTATCGTCTCCGTTTGAGGGTGCTTGTTTATAAGTATGCTAAAATGGCATATTTATAAATAAGCGATCTCGAATTGTCCACGCTTTTGGGCAGTTTGAGGATATGTGGCTCGGGCAAGTTCCTAATTAAATTTGTTGTACAAACTCTAGAGAAAGTTTCGGCGGCATCTCACTGGCGGTGTTCTCCGAATACACATCCTCTTGACATGTTGTCGATACGTGTATTTGGAGAACAAATGAGATCTTTGCCAAATTTTCTCTAAAGTTTGTACAACATCTTAGGAACGTGCTCGAACCACATATCCTCGAATGGGATTAGGACCTAACCTACTTAGAGATTAGGAGTCATCGTTGGTATGTACGTACTTAGTCGGTCTACAGATATACGTTTCTTTATATAAGATCATTCAACAAAAAAACTTTGTTTTCGGGTTCAACCCTTCTTTTATTTCATTGATTAGGGCATTATTAATTTATTGTTTGCGGTTTTACTTGTAGATGGACCGTGAAGAATGGATGTATCACAAAAGCCGTGTGAGTGCTGAATTTCGGAGGGAGTTAAGGAGTTCATAAAAATTGCGAAGAAGATATGGTTATGAGGGGTGTAAAGTTCATATATTGTCCTTGTATTGATTGCACCAATCTCAGGAGATTTAACAACTCAGCTCAAATTGAAGGGCATTTGATTCGACGTGGCTTCGTGAGGAATTACACGTGTTGGATCCATCATGGGGAGATAGGTAGTACCTGCGTGCTACGCAACGAAGACATGCTGGAAGCCGATCACGAGTTGGAGCGTGATATGTTCGATGGCGATAATTTAGATCAAATGTTGCGGGATGTGGAGGGAAATTACACGGAAAGAGAGTTGAAAAATTTAAAAGCTTGATGGATGACGATGCCAAACCATTGTTTTCAAGTTGCAAAGGGAATACACCAAGTTGGGTTCGGTTCTTGCATTGTTTGAACTGAAGGCAAAACACCGTTGGACAGATACAAGTTTCAATGCACTTTTAATACTTCTATCGGATATGCTTCCGAGGGAAACGAGTTGCCAACAAGTATTTATGAAGCGAAGAAGCTATTATGTCCCATGGGAATGGAAATAGAAAGGATACATGCATGTCCAAATGATTGCATACTATACCGCAACGTCCATAAGGAATGCGCATTTGTCCTGCTTTGTGGTGTACCCGATACAAACAAAATGAGAAGCGTAATGACAAGAAGCGTAAGAACCTAATTGACGACGGTGAAGATGTGAAAAAGGGGCACCACCAAGGTGTTATGGTATTTGCCCATCATTCCCGTTTAGAGCGGTTATTTGCAAATCCTAAAGAGGCAAAATTGTTGCGTTGGCATTATGAATCCCGAAAGGAAGATGGCAAGTTGAGACATCCCACGATTCGGCTCAATGGAGAAACATTAATTGGCAACATGAGGAGTTTGGTGCCGAGATGAGGAACATAAGATTTGGATTGAGTACGGATGGTATGAATCCGTTTGGTAATATGAGCAATCGACACAGTACTTGGCCAGTTTTGTTGTGTATCTACAATTTGCCTCCTTGGTTATGCATGAAGCGGAAGTATATCATGATGTCGTTTGCTAATCTCAGGTCCCAAACAGTAGGGTAATGATATTGATGTGTACCTATCACCACTAATTGAGGATTTGGTAAAATTGTGGAATGTGGGGTTGAGGTGTGGGATGCATACAAAAGAGAGAACTTCATCCTACGGGCTATGATATTTTTGCACCATAAATGATTTTCCGGCCTTTGGTAATTTGGCGGGCTATAGCACGAAGGAGCCAAAGCTTGTCCAATTTGTGAAGAGGACACCGATAGCTTGTGGCTGCCGATTCGAGGAAAACGGTGTACATGGGTCACCGTAGGTTTCTACTCAAGTCATCGATATCGTAAGATGGATGACAAATTTGATGGAAAGAGGGAAGTTCGTGGCAGCCCCGCAGCCTATGACTGGAAGGCAAGTATATTCACGTGTAGAGGATATCGATGTTCGATATGGTAAGAGCCAGTAAATCTGTTCGTCCTAGGACCATTTGGAAAAAGAGGTCGATATTTTGGGACTTACCATATTGGAAGGAGTTAGATGTCCGTCAATGTATTGATGTCATGCACGTTGAGAAAAATGTTTGTGATAATTTGGTAGGCATCCTGCTGAACATACCTGGGAAGACCAAGGATGGTTTGAATGCTCGCCAGTGATATGACCTACATGGGGATCAGGCCCAAGCTTGCAATGATGGAGGAGGATGGAAAAGGGCCGTACATCCCCGCTGCATGCTACACCTTATCCAAGAAAGAGAAAGAAGACCTCTGCAAGTGTCTCCACGATATTAAAGTTCCATCGGGCTACTCCGCAAACATTAAGAAGCTTGTGTCTATGGATGATTTGAAGTTGATCGGTATGAAGTCCCACGACTGTCATGTCTTGATGACCCAAATGCTCCCTGTTGCAATCAGAAATATCCTACCATATGACGTCAGGTTGGCAATCACGAAGCTATGCTATTTCTTCAATGCGATTTCATGCAAGGTTATTGATCCCGATATACTAGACAACTTACAGAGTGAGGTGGTGCAGACTCTTTGTCAGCTTGAGATGCATTTCCCCCCGTCGTTCTTCGACGTCATGGTCCACCTCGTTGTTCACCTTGTTAGAGAGATTAAGATTTGTGGACCCGCATTCCTGCGTTACATGTATCCGTTCGAGAGGTACATGGGTATATTAAAGTCATACGTGAGGAATAGGTCGAAGCCTGAGGGTAGTATTATTGAAGGTTATGGGACTGAAGAGGTTATTGAGTTTTGCGTGGACTATCTAGGTAAAAGACAAGCAATTGGTGTTCCTATATCTCGTCATGAGGGCAGACTTGGTGGCAAAGGAACCATTGGGTCAAATCTAATGAGCCCACAATTTGATATGTACTGTAAAGCGCATTTCACAGTCTTGCAACACAGCGCAGAAGTTCATCCATACATCCAACAGCACAAGTTGATATTACGGGAAGAGAATCCACTTATGGATGAGCTTTCCATCACACGAGAACACAACGATCGATTCCTCACATGGTTCAAAGAAAAGGTGAAGGTCTCCGTTAGTACCGAGGATGTCAAATGGTTGGTGACGGACCAAGATTTAATATCTGAGACATGGCAAGGTTACGATATTAATGGCTACACATTTTATACTGAAAGTCAAGATGCAAAGAGTACAGTGCAAAACAGTGGTGTGAGCATAGATGCTTTGTCCGATGATCCCTCAATTAGAGGATCGTCAACTGCAATGAACCGTTACTACGGGATGATCGAAGAAATATGGGAGCTCGACTACGGAATATACCAAGTTCCATTGTTCCGATGTAAGTGGGTGAGACTTCCTCACGGAGTTAAGGTCGACAAGACAGGTTTTACAATTGTTGATCTGAATAGACTGGCCTACAGAGATGAACCGTTCGTCCTCGCAAAGCAAGCAACTCAAGTTTTCTACGTGCGTGATCCGGCCAATCCGAGGTTGCACGTCGTACTTCATGGCAAGAGGAGGATTGTTGGAGTTGAAAATGTCGTAGATGAAGAAGAGTACAACCAATTTGATGAAACACCTCCGTTTGCAGATGGGGCATGTCTTAGCGGTGACGACGGCACACATGGAACACATTACATGCGTGTAGATCATCAAGAAGGGTTGTATTTTAAATAAATTAAGTTGTAAGAATTCCTGTATTAATGTAGCATTTTGTGGAATATATATGTCAAATGGATCTTATAGTATAGCAAATTTGATAAAGATTTGAATTATTCGACTCTTTTGAATGAAGACTCGCTTTTAAAAAAAATAGAAATTGGATCATAGTCATCACAATCGGTTCGTTTAGGAAACCGACACAGATAGTATAATTGCGATCGGTTCTTCTATAGAACCGACACAGATACTCCAAATATTGCGATCGGTTTTTCTATAGAACCGACACAGATACTCAACATATTGCGATCGGTTTTTCTATAGAACCGACACAGATACTCCACATATTGCGATCGGTCTCTTTGGTTAACCGACCGTGATAAAACCCAGAGCATTTTCATTTCGGCGCGCATACTCAGTTCATTTCGGCGCGCACTGATTTCGTTTCAATTCATTCCACAACCCTAGCTCGACCACCTCCCCCACCGGCGCCTCCCCCTCCGCCTCCTCCCCGGCGCCTCCCCATCGGCGGGTACCCGTGGGCGCCTCCTCCTCGGCTCCTCCCCGGGCGCCTCCTCCTCCCCCCCGGCGCCTCCCCCATCGGCGGGTACCCCGTGGGCGCCTCCCCCTCCGGCTCCTCGATCCCACACCCTAGCTCGACCACCTCCCCCACCGGCGCCTCCCCCTCCGGGTCCTCCCCCCCGGCGCCTCCCCCTCCGGCGATTCCCCCCTGGCGCCTCCCCCTCCGGCGATTCCCCCCCGGCGCCTCCCCCTCAGCTCCTCCCCGGCGCCTCCCCTCCGGCGATTCCCCGGGCGCCTCCTCCGGCTCCTCCCCGGCGCCTCCTCCCCCTCCTCCTCCCCCAATCGGCGCGTCCCCCATCGGCTCCTCCCCATTGCCGACTCGGTTCGGCACAGACCGTGAAGATGCATTTGGATCGTGGGCTGTAATTGGTTGTAAATAGCTCGATGATGATTGCTTTTGAATGAGGCTTGATTAATCTGATCATTAAAGGAACTTGCTAGACCTAGAACAACACTGCTCTTAGCTGACAATTTGGTGCCATTTGCTCTTAATGCATTGTTCTAGGGTCGAGCGATCTTTGTGCTTATTCCTTTATGCTCTTAGTGACAATTTGGTGGCACTTGCTCTTAATGCATTGTGGTAGGGTTAGATTAGTGCTATATTCATTCTGTTCTATGCTTTACTTGTTGTTTTCTGTGCTAGAGCAGTGTTGTTCTAGGGTTGTAATCCTGAAATTTTTAGATGTAATAGCCGGTGATATATTGGCCATCTAGAAGTTGGACGGCTAATTAATTTAGCAACCCTTCTATAGCAATCGAGAGCAATCCATCATTGCAATTTGAAACTTGTAACACATGCTATATTATCGCACTTTATTATCGAGTTTAGTTGCGTAACCTATCGTCTCCCGTTCGAGGGTGCTTGTTTATAAGTATGCTAAAATGGCATATTTATAAATAAGCGATCTCAGTATCCACGTTTTTGATAGTTCGAGGATATGTGGCTCGGGCAAGTTCCTAATTTGTTGTACAAACTCTAGAGAAAGTTTCGCGACATCTCCTGGTGTTCTTCGAATACACACCCTCTTGACCTGTTGTCGAGGCGTGTATTTGGAGAACAGCGAGAAGATCTTTGCCAAATTTTCTAGAGTTGTACAACGACTTAGGAACTTGCTCGAACCACATATCCTCGAATGGGATTAGGACCTAACCTAATTAGAGATTAGGAGTCATCGTTGGTAATGCACGCATTACTTAGTCGGTCTACAAATAGACATGTGAATTGTTTTCTATTATTTGAAATTTGAATTGCTTCCTCTCATGAAGTTTAGGTTTGACATATACGCACTTACTTGAAATGTCGCAAAGAGAGCACCGGCTCAACGCCAGAGAGAGAAGAAGGTCCTGCTACCCCCATCGAGGAAGGTTAGAAAGGCCAGAGGACCGAATAAAGGAGCCACAGGAGAACGCCGCAAGTGCTCCGCTTCAATGCCGTGGGGGGTTTGCACGGGTCTGGCCCGTTTAAGGCGCTACTCCTCTTTTCTCGGCCAATTGGTGAGGGAGCGAGTGCCGATCACAATTAAGGACCGGAGGAAGGAAGTAAGCGACGAGCGGAAGAACCGATCGTGGGGCGAAGTTAAGGGAAAATGGATTATACCAGAGGAAGATGAAATCAATGCGAGGCAGTGCGCCTTGAAGAGAATGGGTGTGGCTTTGAGGCATTTCAGGGTGACCATGCATGCCAAGTACGTGTTGAAAGACCGTACTCCCTTCCAAAGTTATCCATTTGTTACACCCGAGGTTTGGGAGGAGTTTGCAAGGATGAGGAATACGCCGAGGCGGAGGAGCCGAGAGAGAAGAATATCGCTATCTGAGGCGTAACACACACGCGCACCACCTCGGTTCCGGTGGGTATGTAGGGAAGAAGGCGAGTGGGTGCGACTAGCGCAGGAGTGTGCAACCTCTGGGACAACGATGCCTTACTCCCACATATGAGGAGCGGCACGCTGATCGGGTATTAGCGAGGACGAAGAAAACCTCGGCGGTCAGATTGTCATTCCAAACCCCGCGACCGCATAGATCGTCACGACCATCGTAAGATATCTAACATAGTACATTGCATATTATATTCCCATTGTATTTTAGTAATAATTTATACTTGCGACCTGCAGGAGGAGGTAAGCTGCGAAAGAGCAAGGAGCATTTGAAAGCCAAGGGTCAAGGGACATCTGTGTTCGGCAATCGGGAAGCCCGATCATAAGGGCGGGTGCTTGCGCAGTGCGAGGTATCTGAAGAGGTCCTTCTTTGTAGAGGAGAGCGCTTCGGTGCCAGGGCAAGATCATGGGAAGCACGTGAGGCGCGGATTAGGCGCAGATGAAGGAGGAGTTGAAGGAGGAGTTAAAGAGTGAGATGATGGGTGAGATGATGGCGATGTTCTCCCGAATCAGATTCCTCAACCATCGCCTATGCTCGCCCTAGCATTGCGCTTCCAATAAGGCTGTGCATTCCACACCTCAAGGTAATAACTGTTTCAGACCAAAAGGTACATGAGTAAGCTTAACACAGATTATGATGAAGATCTTGATCACTTCTTGCGAGGGTCTGCCAAGTGCCGGCTAGTCCTGATCGACGACGGAATCTGATTGAGGCTGCGCGAGGTTGCATTTCCAAGCAAGGAGGATGACACGGTGCATGGTATACCTTTGGGGATGGGCTACATGAGGGTGCGGGTGGACTATGTCCACGATGTTTACATGTCTCATGCCCTCGAGTTCCCCCTAACGAAGATATCACCACTCTTGGGCAAGCACGGATGTCGTTCATCAAGTGGCCCATGACGGGTGTCGTAGTGCAAGCACCTCCTGCTGCACTCTGCTGGTACTCTGCTACTGCTTACGCTCTGCTTTGGTACTACTGCTGCTCTGCTACTACCGGTATCACGCTCTGCTGCTCACGCTCTTTGCTCTGATTGCTACTACTCACTCTTTGCTAGTGCGTGCGCTCTGGTCGCTCATGTGCGCTCGATGGTACTGCTGCTGCTACTCCTGCTACTACTCCTGCTGCTGCTGCTGCTCCTCCTCCTACTGCTGCTCCTGCCCCTGCTCCTCCTACTCTGCTGCTCTGCTGCACATGCTCCTGCCCACTGCTACACAACTTTGCACCTACGCTGCATTTGCACCTCCTGCACCTACGCTGTTTGCACCTCCTGCACCTACGCTGCGGCTACAAATCTTTGGTGCGCAGTGGGGCGCAAAGGACTTCTACCACGATGACGAAAGATACAAAGCGAGTTCAGAGAGTCCTTAGTGAAGAAGGCAAAGTTGTCGGAGGAGCACAGAACACCACGATGATCACAAGCGGTACATACATGGAAAGCCCTTTCTCCCAAGCCACGAATTGAATTCTTTGGGCTTGTTCACTCGCCACCTACATGGATGGTACATCGATAGGTCACATGAGGACGAGCCTGCGCCACGATTTCATAGTGAAGTATCGAGCGCCAATTCCACCGCAACGAGGATGGGACCTTCGGTCGCTTTTGAGGATCTGTACTTTATGTACGACTTGAAAGCCGTCGATATTTCTACCATACGATCCTGGGCGCTGTGAGTCTCGCACCATACTCAATCAGATGACTATTTATTGATTTTGTATTATATTTTTAACAATTGACATGAATTGCAGGATCATGAGGCGGCGAGCCGTGGCGGTCGACACCTGTCGGGTTTGTCGACCCGAGATGGTGTCTGCGACCATGGCTAAGTATCAATCGGAGTTCCTTGCGAGGATACATCAAGCGTGCATTGCATGAGGAGGCAAGGACTTCATTCTCTTCCCATACCACCAGGAGTATGTACTACTATACAATTCAATTACATGTACACACTTCAACCTTGCATTAACTTATTCTCTTGCATTGTGTACCGTTTAATAAGCAACCATTGGGTTCTACTTGTGGTTGTTCGAGTCAAAACAAGGTCTACACGTTGAACTCGCTCGAAAATAGACCGATGGAATATGCGATCGAGCCTGTTTTGCAGTAAGTACATTCCTCTAACCTAACACTTTACATATTGAACTACGTTACGTATTTTTAACCTCAATGGCATCTCTCCAATGTATAGGGCTTTCATGTCTTACGTTCTTTGAGCGTGGCCGACACAATGATAAACAAGGCACCAAACTCGAGTGGAAGCGCTTCCAAGGTACAAGTGTCTATCATAGGATTTTTACGACACCTATTTTTAATTCGTCTCCTAATTTAAGTTTCTTTGTTCACAGTGTCATCAACAAGGGTGCGATGATCTATGCGGCTTTTACGTGATGCATCACATCCACGATTTTGGTTGGTCGCTCACATCTTTTTCCTAAGGTATAGAGCAGATTATTTGCACTCTGTCTATGTGATATTTGTTTACAAGCATAATACTATCGCATGTTTTAGTTCCAATTTAAGACTTAAATATATTAGTTGCACTACTATCTATTTTGCAGGACATTGATATCAACCGGAAGAGCCTAACCAACGCCGATCTCAAGAAATTACGAGACCATTTATGCGGTGGTCTTTGGGCCGGAAGTTATAACGGATGATGGTAGATATAGAGACCATTCAAGCAAATACTAGTCCATAAAGTGTAAACAAAATTTATCTGAATGTGAATGTGATGCATTACTGATTGTAAACAATATTAATTTTAATGCAATGTGTGTAGATTGTGATGTATATGTTACGTGATATTGTGGATTGTGATGAATGTGTCATATTGTCAATGCGAGGCCATTTTAGGACGATGGGCGGTAACATCATCACAATCGGTTATTTGTTGGAACCGATTGGGATAGGTATCTGATATCTGTCGGTTCTTCTGAACCGATTGGGATATATCTGATATCTGTCGGTTCTTCTTGGAACCGATTGGGATATATCTGATATCTGTCGGTTTGCATAAAAAAACCGATTGTGATAATGTAATAATTTGAATCGGTTCTAAAAAAGAACCGATTGTGATATTATTATTATCCCCATCGGTTCTACAACTGAACCGATTGTGATAATGTAATCATTTGTATCGGTTCTAGATAAGAACCGATTGTGATATTATACTTATCGCAATCGGTTCTAAGAGAAAACCGATTGTGATAAGTGTAATATCACAGTCGGTTCGTAAAAGAACCAAGCGGTGATAATGTATTATTAGTGTCGGTTAAAAACCGACTGTGATATATCTACCTTATCACTGTCGTTGGACTTTGTATCGCCACCAAAACCGACGGTGATGGCCGAAAAAAACCGATAGTAATGTGCCATTCTGTAGTAGTGAGAACAGCTCATCGGCTTCATTGTCGACGAGGTTGTATCTCCAAATGGCGAGTTCCACGTAAGGCTTGGTCCATCGTTGAACACAGCTGAACTGATGACGACATCGACGTCGACCAAGAACTTGACTGACGCATGCAAGAAGAACTGAGTTCGATAATCATTTTTTTAATCATTCAAACTTGTAAACGTCGATAGCGTGTATGTACTTGTCCATTGGTTACACTGTTAAGGCGGGTATTTTTTTACTGAGCTAGCTTGTAAACATGTGTATGAGTGAGCATATGTAATATATATTTAATTGCGCAGAAAACTCCTACACTCATATTTCATTTTATGGTCAAAAACGATATACAAAAACACTGAAAGAACATATTCTATAATACATATAATTGAAAAATCTCTCCACAAGCGGTTGGTGACTCCAACCGCTTCGAGTGCTTGCTCTCCACAAGCGGTTGGTAACTCCAACCGCCGAGATGTCTTTAGAAGCGGTTCGTAACACGAACCGCTTGTGGAGGCCCCCACGTGGCGGCTCCACTGGCCTTCCTGGACACCTTCCCAACCGCTTCTGCTGCCACAACACAAGCGGTTTGTGCAACCGCTTGTGATACCGGGCGGGTATCACACACGATTGCTTAGAAGCGGTTATAAAACCGCTTCTGAAAGGGGTTACGACCCGCTTGTAGTAGCCGGTTCTGTAGTAGTGCCCATCGGGACCCCGCGAATACGTCGGGGATAAGGGACAGGGGAATTAAGCCCCGTGTGTGAGGACGGAGAAACTTTGGTTATCGGGGATCGGGGACACAAGGGTGCTCCCCGCGGGGATTTTCCCCGTTGCCACCTGTGAGACCCTCCCTCTTATGTTACAGTGCAACATAAAAGAAAGGTTCTAAAGTGCATACTGTGCCAATCCTATGATCAGTAGCTAGCACGCACTTCCACAAATTGAAATCACAACCATACACAATATTTTAATTTCATATAATAGCGGAAGTATTAATACAATATGACCTGTAAGGTCGATTAGAATACAACGGAAGAATCAGAAGTCTTGTAGTGTGCCACATAATCCTCAGGCAACTGACAAGGTATAAACTCCATATAAAATTATTGTCGTAATTCCCGTAACCTGCGTCAAAGTATGATTTTGCGGAATATTCTATTTGTTCACCTAAAAACAACAATAATATCAAGGGTGAGTACATTTTATACTCAGCAAGACTTTGAGTTGAGTGTTTGAAATGCAGGTTGAACCTAGAGTAAGGTTTCTACGATTAATTTTTCCCTGCAGCCAAATTAAATTGTAAATACTGAATAGTAGATTGAAAGCGAAAATGAAATGAAAACAATTTGACGAGTATATCAATCACAAGTATGTAAACATAAAAGTAATAAGTAAAAATAACATAACATAATAAAAGACACAGTCCTTCGTGAGTGAACTAACAGCCCTTTGTGAGTATTAAAACGTCCATTCCAAACATATAAAATAATATCTAAAAACAATCTTTGCGAACATATGGCACAACAGTTGAATTCAATCTTTCCCACACATATGAAGCATTGAATCATCTGTAAGGGTAAACTCACCAATTCAAAATATCAAAACATCTAACTTAGTGTCAGTTCACCAAGTTACCCATAACCACGGGTAGGGCTTTTCGAAAAGATTTAAACTCTGCAGAGGTGTACGGTTTTACCAATAAGAAATGATCATCTCTTTTTGCATTACAAAGTTAACATACTTCCTTTGGTGTGTCGATGAGAGATCATACATAACCGTTACTTTATCCAAACCTAGCTTTGCACCAGCCCGATGACGTTAAATCCTTGTTGTGGCGGTAGAAATAAAACAATCACATAAATCATAAAAATTGTTGAGCTCAATAAATAACAACTGTTTCTCTCCATAACCAAGCGTACACCATTGCACCAGTTTGTATTTACTCACAAGTCACATGTGGCAGACCCTTACAAGCAAACCTGTCCGGAATTACTGCTTGTGCTACTTCAGCCTTCAATGTGCAAAGCCAGTTTCAAATAATTTAATAGGTTAAGGCCGTTCCATACCAGCCCTCATGGTTGTACGGCTATTACTTGGATCATGCAACACTATGTTCGGTCCTTAATCGACCCGGGCGATAAATCTCCCCCTATCTACGTACATATAATATGCACTTTTGGCTATTGCCAATAATCATCCGCGTCAAATCCATAGTTTGTTTTCATTTTTAATAAAATATTAGTATCTTTTACTGTCATTCTAACCTTTTTAAATTTCATAAAGAAAATACTATTGATCATAACTTTTCAGCATGTCAAAGATTAAATGTTCATCATGTCCAAAATTTTAGTTTATCGTGAACAGTATAACTATCTGTTCGTGTTCTCAGTCTAAAGCAGGGCTAAGCATATGCAAATATGAACGAATATATACATTTTGATCGTATGTTTACCCATGACCTAGGGTTATCAATTATCACTAGTAATTAAGAAAATCTCACAAATTTAGAAATATATTTACCATTTCCCACAATACAACAATATTTATGAAACATAGCGCATGCATGCAAGTTTTAATTAATTCTTCTTGTTAAAGAAAAATTGGAATCTACATGAGGTACTTGCCTTGCTATTTGTTGTCTTCAGCAATGAAGTCAAAGACGTAACTTGGTGTCGATGACAACAGCGTCGGAAACATCGGAGTCTACACGTCGTTCGATGAGAAACATAACAAATAGCAAATAATAACTTTCAATAGTGGCAAAAAGAAGTCAAATGCAAAATCAAATAAAAATCATTACATAAAACAAGCATGGTTTCGGTTAGGGATTCGAGGTATTATTTGTACTGACGAATAAGATTCTATGGTTCCGCTACGACAAAGCAACTTGCTCTTTATAAAATATTCATTCGTATTTTACGAATTCAAGAGGCCAAAATTATAATTATAATTTATATATATATATATATATATATATATATATATCTTAACTATTATAAGAATGAGTTGGTGGTGATGGTGAGTCTGCCATGCCTTTTTTGGGCCAGAACAATAGGGGCTTAAGGCGCAGTAGGTGAGTCACGGTAGCCATCATGCTAGCCCTTCACATTTTTTTGTTCAGTGATTCTTCAGTAACGAATCTCAAATAAGTGATAGCTCAAGTTTTAAATTCTCGTTTTTTTTTGTTTTTAAGAGTTTAGAACTTATGGTGTCATCATCTATTTGGGATCCGTTGCAACGCACGTGCACTTTACTAGTATATATATATAGGGGAGATATCTAGTGCAAACCCTCTTTACCGTGAAAACTCTGTGAAACCCACGTGTAAAAGTTTTGAAAAATTCTCAAAAAATTATCATATGTAGGGGACATGACGTTCTACAACCCTGTAAAATTTAAAGACCAAACTCAATTGCATTTGAAAGATATAAAAAAGACAAATTCAGTATGAATAGTGATTTTCACTATTTAGCACTATTTATTTTGCAAATTGTCTTTTTCATATCTTTCAAATGCAATTGAGTTTGATATTCAAATTTCACAGGGTTGTATAACCTCACCTCCTCTACGTATGGTAAGTTGTATTAATATTAATATGATATAAGTCATCATGAAGTGAATCATGTACATTTAACATTTAAATCTAAATTTTTCCGCATTTATTTGTACAGGGGTGATGTCTCGAGATTCTAATATGTTTAAAATTACAATTTCCATTAGCTAGAACCTAACATTTTAAGGCGTCTCAAAAAATGTTCGCTTATAAAGGCTATGCATGGTTAAACTTAAGTGAGTACAAGTTGCTAACAATCAATAATTAATATATATAAAGTTTAAGGTTAAGTTACTAATTATTGGGCATAAGTTTACAACTGTAAGAAGGTGTTGGTGGTAATAATATTTTAACCACTAATTTTTTATTGCTTAAGTGCATGCATCGGTATTATGGACTTTAGGATTTACATCATGCAGGGTTATGCTTTTAATAGGATTTAGATGTAAGGCATGTTATAATAGTAATGTTTCTACATAATTAAACTATCTCACCTTAGGGAGTATTCTTAGGCTGGTCCTATAGGTATTGGTGCTTTAGTATGTATGGAAAATGAATTCTTTTAGAATCTTGATTATATCTTTTTGCCAAATAATATGATTCGACCTTAGGAATGTTTCAAGACTATTTCTATCGGATCTGATATTTATCTATGGCATCTTATTTTTATGTATTAGACCATTAAGTACATTCATTATATCACAGCATAATTTAAGTCAAGGGTTAAGCGTATACAAGGACTAGTTGCATTATTAGTTAGTTTTGATCTTTTGAATTTAATTATTAATAAAAATAAGTTTATTATGCTACCTTTTTAGAGGTTCTAATTAGACTTAAACATAGTTATGAACTGTCATTTGAATCGATAAAAGTTCACTTTAACTCTAGGTTCAATATTTTATGTTAGGATCTTGTGTATTATGAGCGGGCCATGCATATTGTATTCTTATTCGCAAAACATTATTTTAAGAATAATATTCATATGAGGTTCTTATACGACATTTGAATATGCATATGTAGATCATTTGGTTAACCTAAGGTTCGTTTAACCCAAGGTTCTGTTATCAAGTCTTACTTTCTGTCTTTGAGCCAAGAACCAGACAACTGATTAATTTTCTAATTAAATCGGTTCATGTATTATTTTCTTAAATTCGAAACACTATTTTAGTTTGCAACTAGGTATGGGGATTTTTATGAACATGCGTACAGGTATATCTAGGACAAGGGCTGAATCAAACTTTACTTAGTTTAAAGCTTTGGTATTTAATTTATAAAGGTTTAACTGATCAAGTTCATTAAAGTTACTCCCAATGTTCCATAAGTTGGAAAATTATTTAAAACAAATCTTATGAAGGCTGCAGACTACTTAATTATTGCATTATTTTGAATTTGTACACCTTCTAAGAAAGCTTTTATATGCACACGTCTATTTAGAACATGAACTACTTGAGTTTTGATCAATTACTACCTAGCCTAGGTTTTGTCATTTCATTCCATGGGGTATATAAACTGAGTCTGCTAAGTTAGTTTTCTGACTACAGGTGCTAATCAACTTGGTGACTAGATTAAATTGGTTTATAAAACTTGTGAACTTACTCATTTTGTTTGAACCATTTAGCTAGCCATAATTTTGTTTTAGTTCAACCTGTCAAAGAACTATCTATCTATCTATCTATCTATATTGTAACCTTTGGTTGGTACTACGGAGTTGGGCTACTAATCAGTGAAGAAAACAGGGAGGAAACAAAGTGTAGTTTTCGTGCAGCTAGAGTAAATGCTAGCTACAATACCACTGCTATAGTGCCATGCCATGAAAAAGAGCTCTGAAACTTCGGTCGTCGGTGAGGCAAGTGGAGGGAGGCAAAAAAGACCGCAAAAATGGAACCTTGGGTCCTCACCGAGGCCGTGGGTGGTCTCGGTCGAGGCTAGGACAGCCTGTGGTGGTGGCGCCATGGCGAGGAACAAAGGCGCAAGATGGCTCATGGTGGTGGAGCTCCACGGTGAAGGAAACTTCAAATTAGGTTGGGGGAAATTATCAAGAAGTGCTTGGGATACTTCATACCGGTTTAATTGAATAATGGAGCTCTGTGCGAGATGTTTGGTCGAGTTGGGAATGTGCGGCCATGGTTGAAATTGAGGTGGCTTGGGTAGAGTTTGGGCCATGAAGAGGATAGGAAGGCAGGGGCTTGTCGATTTTTAAAGGCAGGCAAGGACGGTTGTGGATGTTACATTTGATTTTTCTTTGCTTTGACCAAGAATAGAGGAGCTTGTTGCTGGCTCGAGCTTGTTGCGTGGGGAGGCATGAGGAAGCAGGCAACTATGACAGGTGCGCCCAAGAGTAAGAGGTGGCACCTTAAGTCGGTTTGTAGACAGCACCGGATTAAAGCATTTTATTGTGTGGTCAATTCGTGTCCAGATTTTTGGTTGATTTGTTTTTGGAGTTCAGGATAAGTTTTATTCCTACTATAAAAATGTTAGGTAAAAATTCATTGTAGATTAGTTTATAAAATTCTAACAACATGGATTGTTCAAATTTGTATTTTTGATAAATGATATATTTGAGGAGGTAAATTAAGTTATTAATTTTCTAAAATTTTACACAAGGTTTGAAATTATGTCTCGATGCTTCCACAAGAAATTTCAAGTTTAAATATTAAATATTTATTTTCTAATAAATCGTTTACTCCCATTTGCAGATTTTCAAATTTGAAATAATTAAATTGGAATAAATACTAAATGTCCTTATTAATTTTTACCAATTTTACTAGATGTGGAAAAGGGTCTGAGTATCACATAATAAAAGTTTTAGATACAGGAAGGGTCGATAGATTTCTATAAAACTCTTCTACTCTACTGTTTAGAGTCGAAACTCATTGATAAGTGTAATCATTTCATTGATTTAACGGTTTCACACTAATTTTGGCTGGCCAAACATGCTTCCTAAGGATTCTAAGGATATTCACAGCACTTTAGATATTTTTATCATATTTATACCTTTTTAATTTTTATCTTTTTACTATTATCATTTTATATTTATCTTTTTACTAAATCAATTTCAATGACTTACTAATGAGGAAAAATCATTAAAAGATTTACAAATTCAGGAAGGACAAGAATTAAAAATATGATCAAGTTAAATTTTATTTTCTTAGTTTGCTCAATTTAAGAGAATAAAATCTAATACTGCGGTTATTCTTTCATGAAGACTGGAAGACTGGAATTCAAGAAATGGATAAAAGATATTATTTTGAATAAATTTTTTGATCTTATTAAATTTTTTATTCAATTCTATTTTTAAATTTTTATTTTTTCTATTTTTAAAAAGTTCGGATGTTACACCACCCCTAATCGCACTGCATGTCCTTGGTGCCCCCTCCTGTGCTTCCCTCCTTACATTGAGTTTTCACGTGCAGAGTGGTAGCATAATTCCTTTCTACAGATTTAAAAAGTTCGATGGCTGGGAGCCTGATTGTAAAGGCGACGTAGTCATCTGTAACGTTCTTTTTTTTTTTTTGAAAAATTGGTCAGAAACTTTGGCATTCATTACAGAAAAAGAACAACAATCAGGCTACAAACGCACATACATCTACACACGCACACACCTACGCATGCACAGCACTGCACCCAACCTCGTGCGCACCCGGGTGAGTCCGGGACTCGATCCCGGTCAGGCTGCTCGCACTCCAGCGTAGCTAGCCAACCGAGCCTTCGCTCGTTCGCAGTCATTTGTAATGTTGATTAGTTCAAGTGGCAATGACATCTGCTTTTGCTCCAAGGGGAAGCGGAGCTCGAGGGGTTTGACCAAGATCAACTTCTTTGAGGCAGATGATGATGAGCTTATCTACAAGAAAAAAAAATGTGTTGGATTAATTGGGCTAGAGAAACATATGAATCCATCTCTTTATAGTAAAAATAAAAGCAGCAGTGTTGTGAAGAAAAGGTATATGTTCGTAGGTCAAAAGGGTACCACCAAACGATTAGCCATTATATATAAAGCTAATTAATCGGAATTTAATAGACTATTCTATGCTCATCATAATATACTAGTTATTCTATGCTCATCATAATATACTAGTTTATATTTAGAATTATATAAAAATCATTTATATATCAGTATTATATGATACATCATCACTATATAAAGCATCATTAATCATAAATCAAATTATACAGTATACACTTCATATATATGATACATATTTTGGATGTCATTGCATAATGTTATAAAGTAACGAATTAGAATTAACATGTAAAAATAAAGTTTATTTTTTAACGAATTAGAATTAACAGGTAAAAATAAAAGTTTTTTAACGATTAAACATGAAAAATGATGATTAATCAGGGAAGACATTATAATCTATTTTTAAAAAAGAAATTAAGTCCAATCAGTAGGCATTTGGACGAATCAACTTAAGATATGTTTTTTTTTAAATTACAAGTTCAAAGTTTCACTTATACCAATCGATAGTCAAGTAGGCATAGCTTTGCAAGTTCGTACATGAGATCACCTCAATGGTTTTATCTTTTGGTTCAGTAATGTCCTGATTTTTGCTCATTTAAATTTGTTTTGGGTATTTTAAATTATCGGAAATTTATTGCTAATTAAAACTTAATTGGGGTTTTCTCTTTTTCAAAAAGGATTTATATTGATTAATTTTTAAGTGAACATTTGTTTAAATTATTTTATTTGAGTTCTAAATACTTCAAAGTATTATACAAAATTTTTCTATATTTTTCCAAATTTAGTTTCTATTTATTCAGAGCTTGATAGCTTTTCTGTGATATTTCTAAAAAGAAAATAGAATTTAAAATCCCTATACACCTTTTGGGCTGAAACCCATCGGTTTGGCCTAGCTAGCCTTGAGCGTCGCCATGGTGATGTGGCCAGACGACCAGGCGGGCGACCAGGCTGGCGACCGGGGCCCTTCTGCCAAGTGCTAGCCCACGTGGCAGTCGGGCGAGAAGGCGGGCGACCAAGAAGCGGAAGACAGAGGCTTCGCCCCGAAGCCTCCTCCTCCCTGACACGTTGTGTCAGGGTCATTAATTACAAAGGTGGCCTGTCCCTCAGGCGCATCGCGCCTTCCCTGGACAGGGATGGGCGGCCGCACGAAGAGTAAGGCGGGAAGACAAGACTGAAGAGACAAGTATAATAATGATCTGTGTATCAGCGTGATGTCACCCTCTCACCTGCCTGAGCTGGCCCCGTCTATATAAGGGAGCTCGGGTGCATGGAGAAGGGGAGAGGCGGGCTCGAGTGGAAGACAAGTTGTAACCATTTCCACACATATCAAACAACGACCTAGCAAGACGTAGGGCTATTACCCACATCGGGGGCTCGAACCTGGGTACATCGGTGTGTGACTACTTCTCCTTCTTGCCCGTGCTATTCGCCTCTTCTTCCCCTCGCCCACCGACGCTGAGCGCGAGCTCCTCAGTCTCCGACCACCAGGATCCCACGAGAAGGGTCTTCCGAGAGTTCCGCCCGCAAAAGCACCTGTATCGAACTAACTATCTCCCTCAAAGAGAAAGCCTGTCGGCCAAAAACGCCAACAAGTACAATACGGCCAAAAACGCCAACAAGTACAATATACATAAAGGGTCTGAATTTACGTATTCATGTTTTGTCAGGTCTCTTGTATGCACTTAGTGATTGTGGCTCACAAGATGCCTTTGCTGCCTGGGCAAATTAAGGCACAGAGTGAAGACTCAACGAGCATATGTAGCACGAAAGAAGCAATAGTCCCTCCATTCTTTCACAATTTTGCAGATAACTTTCTATGTATACCGTCCCTTTTCGTTATGTACAGCTGTACAAGTTTATTTACTACTCTAGCCATTCTTTTTTACTTATTTTTTTTTTACTTTTTATAGTCTTCGGTACGCTTATTATTAGTATATTAAAATATACTAATAAAATTATAATATTATATAATTATTTTTTAATAAAAAGCTAATGTTATAATTTTCATATAGCCAGTCCAGATAGATTTAAACATGTTGGCATTACAACACAGATTCTAGGATATTAATGTGACACCACGGAGTGTCGTAACCTTATATAATGTGAATGTTGAGGTCAAACACATTATGAAATATAAAATTAGAGGTTGAAACCATACGGTATGGGGTTTATTCGCGTTTTCGGGCCGTTTTCGGGTATTTTGGGCCTTTCCGGGGAAACTTGGGCCTTAGGGGGGGTCTTTTCGGGCCTTAAGTGGAGGCTTCTGGGCCCATGAGGGGAGGAGGGGGCAGCCAACCAGCCCTAGGGCACCCCAAACCCTCCCCCCATGCGCCCCACCTCCTCCTCTCCCTCCCATAGCCGCCACCCTCCCTCTTGTGCGCCACCCTCCTCCTCCCTCCTCCCCATTGCACCACCACCCCTCTCCTCTCCTCTTCACCACCCTTGCTGCCCGTAGGGGAGTTCTCCACCTTACCAACCCGAGGATCCATCCGTTGGAGCGCTCCACGATGAGGAGATCTGTTGCATTTGGAGCGAGGAAGGAGATCGCGCGAACCGGGAGGAGATCCGTTGTGTTTTCGGTCGTCGGGCGAAGGTATGGCCACAGGGATCCTTGGGGTTGGTCTAGGATCTGTTATAAGGGGTATTATCATGTTTTTAGATCAATTGGTAGTGCTGGAATTGAGTAGATTAGATGGAATCTTGAGTTTACCACGTTCTCTGTTTCGGGCAGCATGAGTAGTCGACCTAGGGTTTGTGTTTTCGCCAATTTAGAGTCGGAATTTGGTCGTACGACTGTTGAAGAAGTTGTAGGTAATTTCAATACCTTTCAGTGGGTATAAAGAACGTCCAATTCTGCCTATCCGTTTGAAAGTTATGCTCGTTTTACCGACATATTAAAATCTGTGACGTGATTGGAGCAGATCACGGTATTTTGTAGATTAAACAACTTTAGAGTCCGAATCAGCTTTTCCATATACTTAGAAAAAGTTAGGAAATTTCCTAAGCTACGCGAGGATGTACTCGTTTATTCGATTCGGAGTTTTAGAACTCGAGTTATGCCTTTTGGAAGGCTGCTGTCCCGACGGGACAGAACCTCTGTTTTTGGGTTTTGCGAGTAGTTTGCGATGTCGGGTTAGAAGAGGGTTTGCGTACTGTTTTGTGGACATGATTGTGAGTGTGTGGTACCTATGTGCAGGTGGTGTGACCCCGGGAGTGCCTTCTACTTGTCGCCAATCCGACGCCCGTGGTTGAGGCAAGTGTATTGGAATGGGTAGCGAGTTGTAGTTGCTAGATTGATTGAGATTGAAATTGAATATATGATATGTTCACATGCCATGCTTTAATGATTGCCATTGACATGATGAATATGGTTATTATGCTATGATGCCATGTGTTAATGTACAAGTTATTTATGATGTTGGCATGTTTGCATACATGGCATGATACATGGCCCGGGCGGTGAGAAAGTCATAACTAGTCCGGGGAAGGTCGGTGAGAAAGTTATGACTATTCCGGAGACCCAATGAGTAAGTCCTACATCGTGATTCCATCCACCGCGGTGTATGGAAGCGAGGAGTAGGCACCCTCCATCTATGGGATGGAAGGGGGGAGAGGGTGCACACCGACGGGTGTGTACTCAACCATACCGGTATGAGTTTCCAGGAGATATGTGCATCGCATTGCATTGCATTATATGAGGATGTTATATGATGATGATATATGATGATGTCAATGATATGCTTACGCTATGAATATGAGATGTGTATGATGTCGTATGTGAAAAGTGATGATGAAGGTATTAGAATGTATTTTCTTGTTCCATTGCAATATACTTGCTGAGTGATGAACTCACGCTTGTGTTTATGTTGTTTTTCTTAGGTACTATGAAACCGGCATGCGGGAAAGGGAGCTAGTCACACGTCATCACTTAGCATCACACATATAAATAATGACATGTTCCTTCCTTTAATTGTGATGGTTAATTTGTGTGCTTGGTTTCCTCATTTACCTCGTTTGGCTCATGAGATGGTTGGAATCTTTATTCTAGGCTTTTACTGCTGCTAGAACTCTTATTATTGATGATTTAGATGTCATTCTTTATACTATATCCTGTGATCATATTGTTGTTGCTTCAATTCATGGAAAAACAAAGGAGATGCTGCTGAAATTTTCTGTTCTAGCATTTACTCCTTTGCTGTAATTTATCTTAATTTATGGTATTTAGATGTTGTTTAGCCTATGTTTGGTAGCATTCGGGCATATTAAATGCCGGGGTGTTACAGTTGGTATCAAAGCGGGCTGTAGGTCCTTGGAATGTGTATTTTTAGTGTCATGCTATAGGGTACAACTAAAATGTGATGTGGAATAACTTAGAAACATGGCTTAGGTCTTAACTAAAATTTTATCATAGGATAGCAACATTAAAACTTGCAAAAGTGGTATAACTAATCTAAAATTTGACACACAATGGATGCACAGTAGGAAAGGGTATGGGTATCGTTTCTTTACGCTTAAACGTTGTATTTAAGCTTTGATGTTGAATGCTTCATTTGATAATGCATGTTGCTATGTCTATGAGATAAATGATTGAATTGTTCTTGTGGTTGTGATAAAGTGGTGTTGTGGTGCCGAAGGGTTTTGGTCACCTCTTTTTGTTCATAGTAAGGGTGTGGTTTGACGGTGTGGCCGGTTAGCGCCATCACCCGAAGAACTATTAACCCCTTTGGGAGAAGAGTGCTTATCCTTTCTGTCGTAGACCGGATAGTTGGCTGGAGTCGAATAGAAGAGTTTGTGGTGGATTCCTTCGTATGCTCTTTACCGTTCTAATGGTCGATTTCGGTTGGTCTTCTTGGCTCTGATTGATTGAAATCAAAAGAAAAGTGTTTGGTCTTGGATTTTCGCGGATTGTTCCGTATGCGGTATGTGGTTTTGTCTTCCTTGGTTGAAGATGAAGAAGAAGAGTCTAGTGTTCGCTTCTATTGGTCGCTATTTTTGCTTTGACACCGGTTTTTTTGGTCATTACGCACTGTCTTGAGGAGGAAACTTTTGTGGTTGATGTTCTCCCTATCTAAGAAAAAGTGTTGGAGTTTCCCCATATGCAGGCCTTGAGTTGGTGGAGCTAAGTTGATGCATCCTTCTTCCTTCTTGGAAGTATAGATCTTGAGATTTCTTGAAGAGTTTTGTGGGCAAATTTGGGAATTTGAGAGTTGAGCTCTCTTGCATTTCTGTTGGAGTTTTGTTTTTCTTCCTTGCCTAGAAAGGAGAAATTTTCTATCGGTGTTCGTTTTGGTTCTTGAGTTGTGGTTATTTTTAAAAGTTGAGTTGCATCCTGTTTGTCAAGAGTCCGTGCCCCATGAAGGTGTTTAGAAAAGTTTATGTCCGTGCTATGTAGTAGGTAACAATGTGGTTTATGGAATGATGTGTTGCTAAGTTAAATTTTGAGTTGAATCAATTCAATGTGATTATCATCTCTAGCTGGAGAATAAATAGACTACTAGTGTTGTAGTTTACTTTGTAGCGAGAATGATTAAATGGGTTAATGTACATGATTAGAATCTGTTGCCTTGCTTTAAAAGTGCTTATGATCCTCGTTGATGTTAAAAGTTTAAACCTTGATGCATAGTTAGAACATTAAGATGATGTAAATTAATGATACTGTTAAAGAAACCTTGCCGGTTGTTTAAAGATGTTCTAATCTAACGGGTTAATAGAGAAATTTAATCATGTTGACTAGTGGCTTTAATTTGGAAGTTGATTAGAGTTGCTATTTATGTTGTTGCAAACTACTAGTATATTTGGAAGTATGCAGTTGTGTCTCTACAATGCTAGTATTGATATCAATTGAGAAGACTTAAGACTTATTGTTAATGATGTTGTTAAGGGCAGTGTTAATGCTAGTACCGATGTCAATTGGAAAAAAAAACATAGGTCTGGTTGTTGTTTTAAGAACATTGTGCTGATCTAACTTATTAAATCTAATTTAATAGTTGGAGTATGTTGTGTAGTGACAATTTTGTTGCAACCTATGTGTAAGGTAGCTAAAAGCAATGTTGTTGATTGATGATTATGCAAAGAATTGATATTGATGCCTTGGTAGTGTTGTTAGTTGTTGGAAACCATTGATCCAATAGAAGAAAAGTGTAAAACTGTGGTATTATGTCGAGTGCATGTTGTGATGGGATGAATAATGGATAATAATCATGATGCAAGATTTTAACCTTAATGAATGCATATCTTAGAATCCTATTTACGAATTTTATCTTGTAGAGATATTACTTATTTGTTGAAGTCATTTTATTGATTGAACAAGTTTCAATTGTCAAGGTTTTGACGTATGGATAGTATAAACTTGATAGGTTGACCATGCTCAAGTAGCTGTTGAAGTACTATGTTTGAAATAGAGAATACGTTGTTATATGATTTGGTGATCCGTGGGGATCATGTCAATGTAGTCTTGGTTGGGTGCCTTTGTGATAAGCATCTTAAACCTTAATTAAAAGTGTTGGGAATGGTAACTAGAGAAAGAAATTGTTATATAAATTTTGTTAAATCCGGTTGGACTCTCTTGATGAATAAATATTGATTATTGAATGCTTAGATGGTAAGTGTAGTGGAATACAAGTTATGGTGGGTTTCATACTGAGCTGTTGTTTAAAACCTTTTGAACTGGTGTGGTTGTTTGCCATTTTGGTTGAATGCCTTCGGTCAAGGTATTCCTTGTGTTGTGTTTCCGAGTTTCCCTAAAACCCGTAGCTATTGGTGCCAATCTTTGGTTTTGGCCATTTTGTTTAATTTGTGCTATGAGTATGGATTTACACCCAAAAGTTTTTGAGTGGATCGCGCTCCTTCGCATTCACCCTGAATTTATCTTTGGAATAAATTTTAACGGAAGCGGATGGACATAGTGGGCTGTGTTGGAAACTCTTGAGATTTAATTTGTAACTCTTTTTGACTGGAGATGGATTTATTTGCATAATGTGTGTGATGTTTGCGAGTGCTTCAAAAAGGTGGATTTTATAAATGTTTTATAAAGTGATTTTGTTAGTGAGGTGTTCCCTTTTTGAAATGAGTTTCCCTCTCCTTGAGAAAATTTGTGACGGTTGTGGGAGCAGATGCTCGACTTGAAATTTTGATGTTCTCTTCCAAGCGACAACTTGCCTTCGTAAAGGAGCGAGTCTTAGTCTGGATCTTGATCTTGATCCTGATCTTCGCTTCCTACAGTGTCACACAACTCGACGTCTACGCGTAGCAAATAAAGAACCAAATAAACACTCGGAACAACGTACAAACACACATTCGAAAACAATGCTACAAATCAAACTAGCTTAAAATCCCCATGCAAATTTCTAAATAATTATTTTAGCATTTTCTAAGATTTATAAAATTTATATGGACATTTTTGGACGTATAGTTTAAGAGATACAGAATTCGTAAGTTTGGCCTTTCCGCGAATAATTTAACAGCGTAAATTTATTTATAAAATTTCATAAAAATTACTGTACGAAGGTATTAATTTGTAATAATTAACAAAATTTGTTGTAAGCGATTTGGACTTAAAACGAATTTGTACCGAAAAATACAAAATTCGTAATTTCTGAAAATTTATACGTACAAGCAACTTTGGTTTTGTATGCATGGTACTATTCACTACATATACGTGTATGCTTCGGCTAGACTACAAATGCTACGTGAGAAGAAAAACCGAACAAAAAATTCTACCGTGCATGGCACTGTTTATCAAGTATATGCGTATTCTTCTTTGCTTGTGGTTCGGCTTGGTTAGCCACTACGTGAGAGCGCAACTGAATACAACATACTGCAACATACAAATATTCACATGTATAGCCTAATATATACGTATATATACACTAGCAGAGCGCGTGCGTGAAAGAAATACTACCGATCGGCAGTAACAACGACGACGGCGACGCAGGGGAAGGCGACGGCGGCGGCGACGACGACGACGGTGTACACGGTGGCAACGACGTAGACGGCATCGACAACGGCGGCGGCGACGACGTCGACAACAGCGGCAGCGACGTAACCGGCGGCGGTGTCAACGGCAACGGCGGCGTCAACGGAAATGGCAGGGAGGCGTGGATGTAATAGATGAGGTACTGAAGCTTTGGATGGTGCACAAGGAAAAAATGACGTGAAGGAATGGCTGGGATGAACAATGGAGAGAAGTGACGGGCTAGTAGCGGCTAGAGGAATGTGTCGGGACCCGAATTTGCAAATCCGGACCCTCTGTGTATTCAGCACTAGTCCAGGAACGCGCTAGTGCACACAGTCTTAACATTGGTAAATATCACAATCATACCACTCGATACTAATAAAGTACTTTAATTAGATAATCAAACTGGTTGCTTGACCTTAGTGTCAAGTTACAAATATACGCCACGCAGGGCGAAACTTAATAAGAGAGAAATAATAGCAGCGGAAAATAAGATAACTTCGTGGCACCATCCAGTATACCACAGGCAACTGACTGGACTCGCTTCCTAGTTAGACGGATCTTCTGGGAGCTCCTCCTCCAAAGCTGGTGTAGACTCCTCTTCAACTGGTGTTGTATTGTGGCAAGGGTGAGTACTTGGTACTCAGCAAGTCATGCACAGAATGCAAACTAATATACTACATGCATGGCTTAGTACAAAGGAATAGCTCAGGGTATGTTTGCAGTAAAACAGCATTTGACAAGTAGCATAAGTAGATTCGAAAGCAGTAGAAACAAGTATAAGACCAATAACTTTCCAGGAGTTTAATAAACATCTTTCCCAATCCTAATCCACATTTCCATCAACATCATTGTTAGACCAAACCCAACCTTTCAAGTCCAAGTTAATTTCAAGAAAGTCTAACCCTTGACTGTAATTCCCGAGCGATGTCCAATACCGCGGACACGGCTATTCGAATAGATTTTACACTCTGCAGAGGTTATGCACTTTACCCACAAGATACAGTCAAACACCACAAAGGCGAGTGTCCGTAACAAAGTCTTTCGTAAACTTCTAACAGCACAAGTGGTCCTCTCCGGTGTTGCACGCTAACCCTTCCCTTAGCGAAGGCGAAGTTTAGGCCAAACCACCGTTAGATGGGTACCTGGCCGTAGCCCCGGTACGCTCCCCCATACAACTACACAAAGGGTGTAGTTGACATCCTGAGGTCCCACAGGTACGTTATTAGCAACTTAATCAGCTAGGTCCGTCCCATTAAAGACATGTGATTGCACGTTTGACTCAGTTCAAAGGCTCGCAAGGTTAAGTCCTTAGGGTGACCAGGGCAAGACTACCCAAAGAACCAAATCAACGTCCCCAGTGCCACAACAGGCCCATCCGATCATTCTTACCACATGCCCCAGTCGAAAACTATTTATCAAACCCCAGTTGATTACCATGCACCACGTGCCATAGTCAATCATGACACATGACACTTCTTCAAAATAGGTTCAACATCTCATTAAGTCAATATTAGCATTTGATTGTCCAAAGCATTTCACGTGGCAAGGCTAAGCATACTACATCGGTCTAACTACCCATGTTGGCAATGTAGTAATGTCCAACTAGTAATCCACAACTAGGGTGACAAGGGGTCATGGCACATATTTAATTAACCAAGGTGTCATACAGCAATTAGGCATTTAACTAATTTCCCATAATTAAGTAAAGCATTTTCTAATTTAAACTAGCATGCCATAATTTAAATCAAAACAAGTTTCAAATTGGGATCAACATGGTCAAAGCACAACTTGCCTTCAAAGAGTACTTGTTCTTGGTCCTGAGCTGGCTCCTGGGTCAACACTTCATCTTCGAAGCCTTCGGGCACTTCAATGTCTACTCGTAAAGCGTGCAAACAGCAATAAATAAATAAATAGTAGAAAAAAAGTGTCCAAACATCCAAATAAGGTTCATAAACAGAGAGAGCATAATTTTATGGATTTTTAGAAACTGGAATCGTCAAATTCGGAGTTGAAACGCAAAAGATACAAGCATTTAAAGTTTAAATAATCAATTAAATAATATTACAGAGAAAAACTTTAGTCCAAAAATTAAAAAAAATTCATCATTAGGTAGATCTCAATTTTATACAAATTTAGAAATTTGAATCACTCAAATCGGAGTTAAAATGCAAAAGTTATAAGCGTTCGAAGTTTGAATCAAATTCTGAAATCAATAATTCGAATTAATAAATCATTTTCTTTTTCGAAAATTCAATTATTGCGTCAGCAGTGACACGTGGACCAATCGGAGGCCGCCACGTCGCCTCGGGTCCATGGACCCGGCGCACGGTTGGGCTTGGTCCACCGTGGACTCGGTCAACGGCTCCAATGTCTCACTGACAGGTGGGACCCATCGGGTGACGTCATCGCTGACGTCGGCGTGGCAACCCGCAGTGCGGCGGCGGGCCCCATCGGTGACGTCATGGGTGACGTCACCGCATAAACTGGGACGACCGGCCCGACACGCCGGCGTGTCGGCGTCGCCAGCTGGCGTCTTGGCCCGCGGCGGTGATCGACCTCACCGACCACGTGGCTTGATCTTGGCCGTTGATTTGAAAATCAACGGCCCAGATTGGATCTGGCTTAACGCGTTTGGAAAACAACTCGGCTGATCTGGACCGTTCGATCTTGATCGGACGATCAAGATCCAATCTAAGGAAAACAACGCGGCTAAGCCTAACCGTTTGATCTAGATCTAACGGCTGAGAATGGATCTAGTACTGTGCGATTAAGGCTACGTGGCACAATCTACGCCGTTGGATCTAAATCCGACGGTTGGAAATAGATCTGGGGATTTCAACGTGGAACTCACCGAGGGGTGACGTGGCGCGATCTGGGCCCTTGGATCTGGATCGAACGGCTGGTGGAGCTCGATCGACGGCGATGGCTTGCGGCGGAGCAAGGTCACCGGAGACGGGGAAGGCGACACTCCCGACGGCGCTGCGGGGCTCCTCCGGCGAAGTGAGTGGTGCTCACCGATGCGGCTTGACCTCACGGTTTCGGATCTGGGCTCAACGGCAGCGGAGGACGGCGAACGGCGGCGAAATCTGCAAACGAACGCGGCGGAGCGCTAAGCCAATTCTGGCCCGAGCTCGCGCGGCAACAAGCGGCGGCTCGGCGGCGTGGGCTAGGCTGCACGGTGCGCACGGAAGTCGGCAACACGGCGGCGGCGGCGCATTAAATAGGGCTCTCGGCGTCCAGTGAAGCAGCGAAACCGAGGCCCACTCCGTTGCGGCGGCGGAATCCGAAAGGGATTCGGATTGGGTGACGTGGCTGAACGTCAGCCGTTGGATCAAGATCCAACGGTGCGGGGGTTTGGGCGCGGGTTTGGCTCGGGCGAGCTGGCTGGCTCGGTCGGGCTTGGGTTCGGATGACATGGCTCAATCGTGGCCGTTGGATCAAGATCCAACGGTCACGCGGATTAGGGTTCGGCGACTGGGTTCGACCGAATCAACTGGCTCGGGTCGGACTCGAGTCTGACTCGGACTCAGGTCCGGTCAGATGAACAGTACAAACCGGTTAGGTTTTTCCAGCGATTAAATAATCCAATTAATTTCTCAGAAATTCATTTAATTCATTAAAAATAGCAAGACTCAGAAAAATTCCAGAAAAATTCTGGAAAATATTTTGGGACATTTTGGACTCAAATAAAATATTTCCAACAAAATTTGATTTGCAAAGTTAAATTCTTTAATTATTTCAAAAGGGAATAAATTCAAATAAATTCCAAATAAATTCCAGAAAATTCCAAAAATTTACCAAAGTGCCAAATCACACATGAATTTAAGAAAAGCAAAATTTTGGGGTGTTACAGAATGCCAATGGAAAGAAGTAATGTCTGGAGAGAAAAATTAAAATGAACTAGTAATCGGCTGGAGAGGAAAGGTCATGCGTTGGAGTAACTCACGTCACTACACTGGAGATGATTTCCCATGCATGGAGTAGTGCACGTAGGGAATGGAAACGGCCAGAACTTTTATTGCTAGTAAATGGAAGAAATGCTGGAGAAGAAACTTCATGCGTATGGAGTAATGGGGGACATTGCTAGCTCCTTATTGCAGGGAAATGGAAGACGTTTCCAATGAAGATGAAACGGCTGGAAGAATTCCTCTGACATGCGTTCATACCATTTGAAAACGGCTAGAAGTGCAAAAGGTACGAATGGTTGGAAAAATCAATTAGAAAAATGGCTTGGAAAGTCCACTCGTCCATGCATGCACGTAGGTATATACGTATATACGTTCTCAACACCGGTTTAGAAAAAAAATAACATAAAGGTTCTAAAAATCAAAAATTCCTCTAAAATACTAGGACCCATTTGGAACCTAACGAAGTTGGTTTCGTAATTTTTCAACGTGTAGATTTTTCGTGAAAAATCTTTTAGTTAATCAAACACTTGTACAGATTTTTATAAAGTCGACAACTTAAGTTATATAACATGTTTTTCAAAAATATTTGAAGGGAACACTCTCGTCTGCCAATTACCTTTATTTTAAACAAAATTTTAGATTTTATGCTTATGCAAAAATGCTTTATCTTTATTTAACGCGATTAGTTCAATAAACTCGAGTCCAAATAGTTTCAAAAAATTCCGAATAATCCCAAAAACACACTAAATATATTAAAGGCAAATTTTGGAATGTTACACTTACCAGAAGGACGAAGTATTAATGATGCAAATGGAGACGAGAACATGGGTTATCAAAAACTAGACAACCATGTCAACATGATTTTTGGTGAATCATCTACATATTCTTCAAAGCGACAACTCAAATCCGCTTATATGGAGATCAACAACATCGACACCCGACCAGGAAGAACATATTTTCCAAAGTGGTCGGATGTTGCAATCACCTTCAGTAGGGATGATTGTCAAAATGGTACATCGACTTCTCGAAAACTTCCTTCGGTGGTATCTCCTATGATTAGTAACTACATGGTAGAAGGAATATTAGTTGATAGAGGAAGCTCGTTAGGCTTACTTTTTATCAATCCTCTTGATGAAATGCAAATCCCTCATTCTAAGATTCGACTTGTGACAAATCCCTTCTTTGGAATTGTCCCTAGTCCATCGATAACTCCAATTTGATGGATTGTGTAACCTGTCACTTTTGGAAATACTCATAATTTTAGAACAGAGTTAATTTCATTTGAAATTGTTGACTTTGAGTCAGCGTTTAACACCATCTTGGGTAGACCTTCACATGTTAAATTTATGGCAGTTCTCATCATGCCTATAGAGTCTTAAGATACCTGGTCCAACTACTGCATTGAATTGTGATCGAAAGTTACTTAAGATTGTCGATCAATTACATTTAAGAAATTAAAATGATGTAGATAAGCCTTGCAAGGTTGACAAACCAAGTAAGTCAGAGAGGCTGAAAGCTCATCCTCAACCGAATAAGCAAATAAAGTTTGTTCCCATTAACCCGGCCGACCAGTCAAAAACTGTTCGGATAAAGATAGGAATGGATGCCAAATAGGAAGACGAGCTCATTGCCTTCCTCCCGTCTAACGCAAATGTGTTTACGTGGAAACCATCTGACATGCCTATACCTCTTATATAGTACTTAGGCGATCGTATCCTCCATCGATTCTTTCAAACAACGATTCATATCGGCCTCAACTTTCAAAAGATAAACTTCTCTCTAAGCTAATATCGGCTAAGACTCTATCCATGTTTACCTTATCTTCCTAAACCGGCTACACCTACCAAATCTTGATGTCAATAATAGCACTTAAGTTGATCGTATCCTTCTCCGACTTCTCAAGATCCTCAATGCGTAACGGGCTCAAATTTTGTGAGATAAATTACTCTTTTAGCCGATATCGGCTAAAACTCTTCATATTGAACTCCATCTTCCTAAATCGACTATACTTGCCAAATTCTGATGTCAACAGTCAAATAGGACAAAATCTTGAAAAGTATACTTCTAGAGTTTCTTCTGGCAAATTGCTAGAATTCGTTGTTTGTTCATGCGTAATTGAAACTAACCCTGAGAAGATTCGTGCCATTGAATTCTTAAAATATCCTTCTTATATGAAGGAAGTACAAGGATTAATTGGTCAGATGGCTACTCTCAGTCGCTTCATATCCAGATAAGGAGACATGGCTTACCTTTCTTTTAGGTAATAAGAAAACATGACAAATTGCTCTGGTTGAATGAAGTAGAAAAGGAATTTAAAGATATCAAAAATTATTTGTCAAGTCATCCAACTTTGGTTTCACCCAACTCAAAGGAACCACTATTACTTTATCTAGCAGCTACAAATAATGTGGTTAGTGCTGTCCTGGTCGTCGAACGAGATAAGATTCAAAAATCTGTATATTATGTAAATAAAGTTTTACACAGACCAAAGAAGAGATATCCTCATGTTGAAAAACTTCTCTATTCCCTTTTAATGGCTTCAAAGAAATTACAAAATTATTTTCAGTCTCATCGGATTACAATACCATCATCTTTTGCTTTGGGTAACATTCTCCATAACCAGGAAGCAACTGGTCGGATTGCTAAGTGTGCAGTCAAACTTGGATCTTTTGACATCCATTTCATTGCCCGATTAGTGATCAAGTCACAAATTCTAGCAAATTTTATTGCTGAATGGACTAACAATGAGCCTTCTATAAAACAGAATCCCACTGATACCGACCCATGGACTTTATACTTTGACAGTTCTAGAGAACTAAGAGGTTCGGGAGCTGGTATAGTACTGGTAACTCCTCAAGGCAACTAGTTATAATATGTAATCTAGATACAATTTTCTACTACGAATAATATAGTAGAGTATGAAAGTTTTCTAGCCAAGCTCTGAGCAACAAAATCCCTTAAAGTCCGTCGGCTTAGCGAAAGGTGATACGCAATTAGTTATAAACTAGGTTAGCAAGGAATACAGAAAGTCTGATGAGGTAATATCTCACTACTAGATGAAGTGAGGATATTAAAAAATACTTCATTGACTTCAAAGTCCAGTATATTCCACGAGAAGATAAACTTTTAGTGAACCAGTTATCTAAACTGGACTCCTCATGATCACCTGTTCCAACAGGTGTATTTCTTGAACATTTGTCTGAATCTTATATAGAAACTTTCATAGAAGAGTCCATGACTAGCAATGAAGTCAGAGTCCACGAGCAAGATGCGGACTGGGCTAAATCATTTAAAGCCTATATAAAATATGGGACACTGCCAAAGGATATACACGAAAAAGACATATTGATTCAAAATGTGTGAATGTACAAATTAATCGATAATACTCTTTACAGAAAGGGAACTCCTGGAGTTTTAATTAAATGTATATCTTAAGAACAAGAGATAGCATTACTCCATGAGATCCATGGAGGCTTATGTGGAGCACATGCTTCATATAGAACACTGATCTGGAAAGCATTCCGACAAGGGTTTTACTGGCCCACCACACTACAAGATGCTATGCACCTTGTAAAGACTTGCGAGTAATGTCAATTTCATGCTCGATAGGTACATCAACCTGCTAATTAATTGCAACTATACCACATTGTCATGGCCATTTTCAACATGGGGCATTGATACAGTGGGTCCATTACCAAAAGCGGTAAATGAGTTTAAATTTCTATTTGTTGCTATTGATACATTCACAAAATGGATCGAACTGAACTCGTAGTCTCAATTACGACTCAAGTAGCAGAAAAAATTCTTTGTGAATAATATAATCACTAGATTCGGAGTTTCTAGTAGACTAATTATTGATAATGGATCACAATTTATTAATGGTTTGTTTCAAGATTACTTTGATGAAATAGGCATAAAGATTTGTTACACTTCTATTACTCATCCGCAAATTAATGGAGCAGTTGAACATGCTAATGGTTAAATCATGCAAGGCATGAAAAAATATGTACTTGATCGTCTAAAAACATGCTTGGGGGCTTGGGTGGATGATCTCTACTCCGTGCTCTAGGCCATTCGCACGACGTCCAATTGAGCTACAGGAGAAACACCTTTGAAAGTTCCACTAGGTTTTGGTGATTGGTTTTACATTAATATTAATCCTTCTTTAATGACAAACCTAATCCTTTTGGAGACTAACATGTTTATTGAGCTTATTATCAATAGTTGCATATTTGGATGGAAAATGAAAACAAGGTATGCGCTAGTACTCATTCTATTCTATTTCACATATTTTGGATTCAAGTTAAAATATGAATTCTCCATTGTTTTAACCACAAAATGTGCATTATATTTCCTAATCCTTATATCACATGGATGCACATATTTAGGGGGAGTTCAAACCTTAACTTGATGTTTCATAATATTGATCTATCATTCACTCCATATACAAATGATCAATATTTTGGAACTAATAATTGAGTATATGAAAACATGTATAATCAAATATACTCACATCAATTTAAATGAAAAATTTTAATTGAGTTCATTTGCTTTATTAATCATTAGAAAACATTTTATCATGAGTTGATAAATGTTTGTTGATTAATCAAGAAGAAAATGGATAGTTCTTAAGTATACTGTAGCATGTGTTGGATCATTATACTTAAGGCACAACTAAATTCATTAAATTTATTTTATGTTGTACTCAATCAATCATGGAAGCATTCATCATGTGTTAATGGAAGTGCAAAGATGATTGAGACAACCATGTGTCTTAGACTAACTATTTTTCTTGAGTTGTGAATGAGTTAGGTTAAGTCAAAATGGATGAAGAAAAGCGAAGGCTCATCAAGAATAGAAGAAACAAGAGATGGAGCCGAGTGACGATTTTGAAGAGAAGAAAAATTGAAGATCATAAAAGACTTCAAGAGAGCTAGGGTGATGATCCCGGGGAAGGTGAAAATTTTGAAAATCTTAAAGCCCCGAAGGGGATCGCTTACATACGGCGCAAGGTATAACTAGATAGGCAAAGGATGTTTCTAACTTTGTGTCAAGTATTTTATTGCCGTACTATTAAGAGGGGTTGAGTCTTTAGTTTGAGCTTCATGATTTGGTGAACTCAATCCCATTGTGCACTCAAGCTCAAATATTCACATTTGGATTTTGCATGGAGTTAATTAATCATTTAGCATATGTTGCGAATGGGTGAAACTTGTGCTTGGATTTTAGCATATTGTTTGGATTTGCATGTGTTGCAAATAGGATAGGCGTATGTTTCAATTTTTTGTATAGAGCTTTGACTTGCATGTGTTGGGAGTAGGACAAGCTCATACGTTGGTTTTTGTATGAAATTCATATTTTCATGTGTTGCAAATATTGAAGTTCATGCCTTTTGTCTTTCAAATCAAAATTTCCTAATTGAGTTTGATTCGCATTGCTTGGAGCTAAGTGTGTGTGGCTTGCAAAAAGAGAGAGCTCAAGCAATTTGGTGGTTAAGTGGTTTGCATGGAGCTAGAAAATTTCATGTATAAAAGTTAGTGAGCTCATGCATTTGAAATTGAGTTGAGGCTATGGATTTTCTTGTGATGCAGAAGGGAGATAACCTATGCGTTGAAGTTCAATTGTTTATTTGCAAATTCGTTGTGCGAATAAATGGGAGGTCTGTGAATCCAAGATCCTAGAGCATGTGACTTGCACCATGGTTGTTTGCAAGCTGATTTGGTCATGGTTTGACCATCACATGACTAAGTGGATCAATCTCATAGACCCCGAGATTTATTTGCTTAATGCGTTTCTGCAAATATATCATTAGGCTTTTGTGAAATGTGTTCTCGCAAATTGGTTGGAGTTTAATTGAAAATTATTTAAGCATGATTTAAATTGATGCAAATATGTTTTTGCAAGTATGTATGATCTTGAGTTGATCGTCTTATGGCTCAAAGAACTGTTGATGAAGTTTTGGAGAAAAAGATTTGGTTGAAAATCATATTTTTCTTCAGTGCCCGATAGTACCGACTTATGAACGTTGGTAGTACCACTGGCTGGCACTACCGCGTTGTGGGAGCGGTAGTGCCGCTCAGTCGGTACTACCAGGCATTCTACTGCGATACCTTTTTCCAGTAGGGGTGTTTATTTTGGAATCTGGAGGAGGCTGGCACTACTGGAGGTCCCGGACGGTTCTACTGGAGGAGCGGTACTACTGGGCCTAGGCCTCTGATGCATTTTTTCCAGAGAGGTGTATTTTCGGGTTCTATGAGGCCAGCAGTACCGCCCAGAGGGGCCGATACTGCTGCTCTAACGCACTGTCGGGCTTATGCCTACGGTAGTGCCGACCAACTAGTCGTTAGGCGATCGTTGGACTTGAGGCCGGCACTACCGGGGCTCTGAGGCCGGTAGTGCTGGATTTGCTGAATTTTCAGTATTTTATTCCCAACGGCTAGTTTTGGCATGAGGGCTATATAAGGACCCTTTGGGGGGACTTTTGTGGTTAATGCTTGCCCCCATTGAGTTTATTTGAGCTATTGTGAGTTATTGCATGAGTGATACACTCAAATTTGGATTTTTGAGCTAAGGAGTGAGCCTTAATTTGCATAAGTTGCAATTAGAAGTGGGTTGAGCCTCATAGTGCATGTGTTGCACTTGAGGAGGATCCTAGTGCATGTGTTGCACTTAGGTTGATCACTTGAAGCGCATGTGTTGCGCTAGGTGAAGTTGTTACTCTTGAAGGTTGTCACCTTCTAGACGGTGTAGGAGCATCGTGTCGGGAGCTCTCAAGGTGTGTGAGACACCCCGACAAAGTTTGTGATGGTTGGAGCTTAGCCTACCCGGTGAGGTAAAAAGCTACCACGAGTGGATTTGAGGAAAGTGCTCCGGAGTGGAGCCGGTCCAATGGTTTGATTTGACTCATCTCATCGTGTACTAGGGGAGACCGGCAATTCTCCGAACACCACGGTAAAAAGTTGGGTGTCTCTTTACATTCAAGCATTTACATTTTTGCATATTTGTCTATTGCTTGATTATATTTAGAATTGCTTAGCTTAATTTGTTTGATCGACATAGCAATACTTATGTAGAGACTTAATTTAGTTAGTGCACTAGTGAGACTTTGTTTTAGGGCTATATTGTTAAAGTTCTTAATTAGTCGCTTCTGCATTTCCTTGTGAATTTACGACTTAGGATTAATTTAGGCTCCTCTTGATTAATTAGAGAATTTTCAGAATCGCTTATTCACCGCCTCTAGGCGCCTCCTCGATCTTACAACCTTTCTCACTGATCTACAAAGCAAAAGCAGTTCTGCCCAGCAAAATTCACGTACGCTCTTACACAAACTAGTCTTCTTGAACAGGTTGATCAAGAAAGCCAACGTGAAGATGATATTAATCTCCTTAAAGAAAAGTGAGATCAAACACTACTCAAGTCGGCAGCCTACCTAAAAGGCTTAAGACGATAGTACAATAAAAGAGTTCAACCACGAACACTTAATGTGAGAGACTTGGTTTTAAGGTGCATCCAAAACTAATCTAACTTAAATAAGTTATCTTTCAAATGGGAATGTCCCTTTAATGTGGTATCCATCACTCAACCTGGTTTTGTTCGACTTGCTATAGAAGATGGCTGAATCTTTTCAACATCTCCACAGGTTCTATGTAGAAATTTTTACATTCATGTATTAAGTTCATATTCTATACATTACATCTCTACTATTTATTGTCTCACTTTCATTCTAAGGAATCATGAAAGTTTCATTTCCGCCCTAAGCAAAATACAAGGTTAATAGTTGGGTTGTGAGATGACTTCTAACAGAGACTTTTCATTTAAGCTAGTACTTACTATGTTAAACTCATTAGACTAACTTCATCTTCGACCTGTTGCCAATTAATACTAAATATAAAACAAAGAGCAAACTAGTCGGTACCCCATAAAAGAACTGTTTGTCTTTCGATTACAATGTTGATCAGTAAGCAAACAGTTGAGGGCTAGTAGTGATACACTTATGAAAGTTTACAAGCAAACAAACGAAGTATAAATTAAACACAAAACAAGAATTGCATGTCCATGTACAAGTTCCACTACAGGAATCCGATGTATTTACGTCGGCCAGAAGCCGATGTAAATAGGGCAAAAGCCGACGTAAATAGGCCGACGTAAATCTAGCGACGTAAATAGCCCTTATTTACGTCGGTGCCGACGTAAATAGCACATATTTACGTCGGCCACGAGGCCGACGTAAATAGGAATAGTAGCACCCATCCGGCTGGACTCTTGATGACGTGGCACATATTTACGTCGGCTCAGCCGACGTAAATACCCTAACTATTTACGTTGGTCGGGTCTAGCCGACGTAAATAGCCCAAGTATTTACGTCGGCCGGGCCTGGCCGACGTAAATACTCGACCTTCATGTCAACGATTGGTGCATAAGTATTTACGTCGGCCACTCCGGCCGACGTAAATACTCGTTCTATTTACGTCGGCTTCGTCTGGCCGACGTAAATACGGGGGTTATTTACGTCGGCTTAGTCCAGGCCGACGTAAATACTGGAACAGCCGGCAACCAATGTCGATTCTGGCCTGCTGGATTTGATCAGCAAAAATATCAATTCAGATGACATGCAATATCAATTCAAGCCATTCAATCATGCTATAAACCAATATCAATCCATCCATTCAGATGACACAATTCAATTTGCAAACATGACATATAACATATATATAGAAACTTCAATTTGCATACATGACATACAACACATAGAAACTTCAATTTGCATACATGACATACACATAGAAACTTCAATTTGCAAACATGACATATGACACAGTTGAACCATACTACTTATTGTTCATACAAACATCAATTTGGCGGAGTATCTTCAAAGTGATGCCCACTACCGGCGTCACCTCCCGAGTTTAAGAAGCCACCAACCGACGGCGGAGTCCTCGAAGAAGAAGCGCCGGTGCCTCCAACATGTGCATCCGGTGTGCGGTCCGCCGAGCCCTATCAACGAACATATGTTAGAGATAGCTAGATCACGTTAAAACAAATTTGAAACAAATTTAAATAATTGATGATACCATGTTGGGAGGTTGCGGGGTAAACAAGGGTGGAGGTTGGAACGGGGGAAGATTTAGTGGTCTTCCGAACTGCTGCGTCATATATTCCTACCAAAGAAATTAATTGGCATGAATCATTGACATATCACTAAAATTAAAGCATGAATACATAACTAAGACATGAATACATAACTAAGCATGTAATTGACATAATTAAGGCATGGATACATAACTAAGGCATGTAATCCGCATGAATAATTGACATATCACAAAAATTAAGGCATGTAATTGGCATAATTACATAATTAATGCATGAATACATAACTAAGGCATGTAATTGGCATGAATAATTGACATATCACAAAAATTAAGGAATGAATACATAACTAAGGCATGAATACTTATCTAACGCATGCAATTGACATAATTAAGTCATAAATACATGCTTTAGTTAAAAAAATTTCGGCAGCACCTCCCCTAAAATAGTGGACATCCACTCAGCAGACAAAAACAGTATTCAATGTAATATCAATAACAACAACCAGTGATGGTATCCACTAACTATCACGAACAACTAAGCACATATAGCAAAAACGTAAATCATCGACATATACAAGGCTAGCATGAATACAAACATACGATGAAATAGACATAACTATATGAATTTTTGGGATTCAACCATACGACTTACTTGTAGAGCCGCCTGCTGCTGCGCCTGCCATGCAACAAAGTACTCTTGTTGCTGTCGCAGCTGCTCCTGAAGTCGACTCTCACGGGCCGCTTGTTGTCTCAACTCCTCCTCCAATCGAGTCTCACGAGCGCTACGCACGTTGCTCTAGGAGGATTGAGAAGACCTTGCCGAACTTATGACTGTGGTGGAATCAACAATTCCATTAAACATGGGAAACCGACCATGTTTCTTGCCACCCCCGATATTGTACAAAGCGACAGGGTCAACATCTTCTTTCCTCCAGTCAAACTCAAGCCCGTGAGTGTTTGTCATCACTTTCCCGTAACTAGCCTGCAAAATTTGTAGTTCATGCATAAAAGTTATACGAAAAATAGTCAATAGAGTTGTTTATAACCATTACGTACTAACCAAGCTCTGGGTCGCCGTGTCACTGCATAGCTGCTCAGGCTGTGTAGGATCAGAACCTATGTGACCCCGTATGTAAGTTTCAATGTCCGTGGGCCGAGTGCCGCTTTGAGCTTCCTGTAAATCAGTGTCATTCGCCAATATTTCGAAGAGATCGAAAGATAAATTTGACAATTAAAAACTAAACATTAAGAAACATACCATCCGTCGTGCAAGACGAAGATGTCCGTCGGCTCCGTAGCGTTGAACTACTCTCGGACCCGCCTCCCTGTTACCTCTCTTTTGGTTAGATTTCTGAACAAATTCAGGAGAGGCCCAGTAGTGGCTGAGAGCTTCCCATGCATCGGGGCACTTGTTAAACCAAGGCAACATAGCACATCTGATCGATCCTCACGAAGGTAGATTTTTGAGGCACCAAGCTTCTTGCTCATCTCCTGGTGAAGCTCTCGCTTGTAGTACAAGTTGACCTCTTGGATGCGAGCCTAGTACATCATCTCCTTCACAGTCCTGGTGGCTGCGTTGTCAAAGACATCTTTAGCCTTAACTTGCAACGACTGCTCCTGATCACTTGGCAAACGATATCTCTCCTACAAAGCAAATGGATTGAGTTAAACATCGTATGTATTTATCGCAAAAACAAATAAAAGTGGAAAAACATACTTACCCAAAAATCCATCCACACCCGCTGGGCAACAGTTCCATGCACCCCATCTATAGCCAGCCGGTACTGCGCCCACTTCAAGGTTGGCTTGGGTTCACCATTGATGACCACTAAACCAGGATAATGGTAACGCAAGAGAGATCCTAGCGTACCATTCACTTGCCTCAAGCTGTTTCTGCCCGTCCATTCTACATCGACCCATTGCCTACAAAAAAATAACATTGTGCAACTTGAGAGATGGTTCAGTTTTAAGTTTAATGCTCACAAATTTTATTAATTTACCAATCTCCATGTGGCACAATCAATCTCCGTGCCTGAGGAACTGCTACTGGAGGAATCTGATTAGTCCCTCTATACCTGAAATAAGCATAGAATTCATGTTCATGACAAATGCAATATATAATTAACACTTACAAGTTGTTTGTAAATAATACCTGAAGACAGGAGCATCCGCTCCCTCTTCACCATCTCCCTCCCCCTCACCATCTCCATCGTCATCGCATTCCTCCTCCGCAAATTCAATCGTTGTGTCCTGCACAGCTACCTCCTCCACAGCCTCCCCCACTGCTTCCTCCTGTGTAGCCTCCCCCACTACTTCCTCCTGTGCAGCCTCCCCCACTGCTTCCTCTTGTACAGCCTCAACCACAGACTCATTTGCCTCCTGTCCACCCTCCGGCCTGCCCACCTGAGAATATTTACATGTAAATGTAATTAGTGCATGTATACATGAAAAGAATGAAAATAACACAAGTTAAACTATACAACCTCCTCTAAGCATCTCTCGAACTGTCTCTGCCTGCTGTGATGAGAACTAGACCCTCTAAAAAGGGATTTTTGACTCTTCGAGGAGGACCCATCCTTCTTTGATTTCGAGGACCCATCCTTCTTTGATTTCGAGGACCCATCCTTCTTTGATTTCGAAGACGACCCGGTGTGCCGGAAAAACGACTTCATCATGTTGAACAAAAACAGTTTTAGGTTAAGCACCAGTACAACAATCAAAATACACAAAGCATTCAGAGTACATAAAAGAAAATAAATATTGCAATATTTGTACTTATTAGAAGTAGTCAACGTCGTTAGGAACATGGTGAGAATCAAGTGCACGGCGTCGTTTGTTCCGTCTGATATCCTCCACGATAACATCTGTCGTGTCCCCAACTAATTCATTTAGTGTCGACCCAATGTCCACGTCAAATGACCCAGGCAATCGATCTTCTTGGTAGGCCCTATCAACCGTGTTGTCTAACCCACTATCAATATACTCATGATTCGCAGGAGTGTTTAAGCGACCAGGAGGATTCACTTTGTAAACAACCCACCATGGTTTTAAATTTTCCTTGGGACATGGATATCGAAGGTAGTACACTAGCTCAACATGGTGAGCAAGTACGAATGAGTTGTGACCTGCAAGGCGTGACTCATGTCTAACCTCCACTAAGCAAAGATTGTGGTTTCGTCGTATCCCCGTTTTGTCATTGAACCAATCACAATAAAAGAAAGTTACTCTCAATTCCTTTGGTTGGCATTAAGACCCGGACCGTAACTCGCAATAGCATCCGCCATTGGTTGGCAGTAAATAGGATTAGCAGCATCAATCACTCACTTCAAAACAACCATTTCAACATGTTTGTTGGTACTGAAGTGATGCTTTGGTGACTTGCTAGCACTATGGCACTTACCATTCCAAGAAAGCAAACAAAAAAATGCAGGAACCTCCCCTTTGAGCCTCAAACAAAGATCGCTAGTGTCGTCTACTCATTACTCTGCTGTCGGTAAGCATCACGGTAAGCATCCAAATGATTGAGCCGAAAATGGAATAATTAGAGCCGGCATTTGAACTGGAGTACCTGTGGGGGGAAGACGCCGGTCGGCTGGTGGGTGGCGATGCGATGAGAGCGGCGCCGGTCAGGGGCAAGCCGGTGGAGGCGGCGCCCGTCGGGCCGTAGTGCGCCTTGATTGGGTCCGGCGCGATGTTGCCGCCTGATGTAGGAGGTCGGTCCGGCGCGATGGAGAGGCCGGATAGGGGCCAACGGCCGGGCGCGCAGTGATGGAGGCCGGCCGAGGCGTGAGCGTGAAGGACACCGGTCGGGGCGCCGCGCAATGGAGCAAGAGCAGAGGGCGGCGGCGCGGTGGAGAGAGGGCCGGCCGGGCGCAGTGGAGGCAAGACGGGGCCGCGGCCGGGCGCGCGTGATGAGGAGAGGCCGGGCGCGGTGATGGAGGAGAGTGGTCGGGGGCGCGGCGCGGTGGAGAGCAAGAAGCGGCGGCGCCTGTGTGAGCTAGTAGCTAAGGAGCAATGAGTTAGGGCAAATACATCGAATTTTGTTCCTCCCCTATTTACGTCGGCCACTACTAGCTGACGTAAATACACTTCTATTTACGTCAGCCTTCCAAAACCGACGTAAATAAGCCACTTTTTCCGTCGGCCACCCCCTAGCCGACGTAAACACGCTATTTCCGTCGGCCATCCTAGCCGACGTAAATACACTGATATTTACGTCAGCCTTCGTGGCCAGGCGTAAATAGCCGCCTATTTCCGTCGGCCAACCTTAGCCGACGTAAAAAATCATATTTCCGTCGGCCAGGCCGACGTAAACATGTCTGGTAGATTTTCAAATTATTTCGGGCGGGCTAGGGCTCTATTTACGTCGGCCAAGCCGACGTAAATACTGATATGTACGTCGGTTTAGCGTAGCCGACGTAAATAAGACCTCATTTACGTCGGTTTTTTCTAAGCCGACGGAAATATATTTGGCCGACGTAAATAGATCGGATTCATGTAGTGTTCACGACAGATTTCACTTCTACGGATGTTCTGTTCATCTCTTCTTCAGTTGAGAATTGCAGGTTGGGCGCCAGCTTTTCCAGATTAATTGCATCTTTTTGTAAAAATGCCTCAATTTCATGAAAAGAGCGTTGATCTTGAAGACAATTGTTCCTCGAAGTGACGACTTCATAGTATTCAGCACAACAGACATGTGATCATTGATAATTTTCAACCAACTCATCAATCAATGGATTTGTATTTTTCAACCAACTGCTCGCTGCATCAAAAGATATTAAAAAAATTGAATTGTATTTAATTATTAAATCTATTTTTAAGCATGTAAAAACTATATTAAAATAATTATAGACTATACTTAATCATTATATCTTTAAAACATCATACTAATTCTAATTACATATTAAAAATATAAAATATAGTATTTATAGATAATACCAAAAAAAATTACCATCTCTAAACTAAAACAAATGGAGTAATAAAAAAATTCACAAAGCTCAATTTTAAACAATGATAAAACATTAAAAAGTAAAAAAAAACTACAAAAATGCCACATCCAAAACTTAATTATTATATCTTTAAAACATCACACTAACTATAATTACGCATTAAAAATAGAAAGTATATTTATAATTGTCTTTAAAATATCATACTAATTCTAATTACATATTAAAAATATAAAATATATCTAATATTATAAACAATACCTACAAAAAATTTCCATCTCTAACATTAGACAAATAGAGTAATAAAAAATAACTTTCCGGGCGCGCTGTTTGTTTTTAAACCATTTGCTTTTAAGCTAAGACATGCTGTTTAGTATCGTAGCTTATTAATGGGTTAGATGATATAGTTATAGATAGAAAGTCTAAAATATCTTAAATAACTTTGACCGCTAATTTTTATTATAATATATTTATAAAACCTAATAAAATTATAATATTATAAAAGTATTTTTCGAGACAAGTCTACACATATAATTTTCATATATCTAATTTAAATATTTAAAAATATATCGATAGTCAAAGTTTTAAAAAACGATATCTATTATCAAAGAATTATTTCATTCAAAAAATCCAAAAAAACTCAGCTTTTAGAACCTAGTTTAAAAACCAATCATTAAGCCAATAAAAAAACCAAAAAACAAAGCCTAAAATTCACACAAATTTTTTTGAACATTTTAGAAGACAAAACATCAAATCAAAAAGTTAAAAACATAAATGCACAAATACCACATCCAAAACATAATTACAAAATAACAAATATTTGTATTTTGTAAATTTAATTTCGGGATCAGATGGCAAATCACTTGGGTGCCCTTATTGTCGTAACAGGCTTGGTTGGGGCGGACAACCCACTCGCAGTTAAGATTTGCGAGCTGTTACCACTCATCATGTCCCTTTAACTGCCTGAAGGATCATGTTCTGTCAGCGCGCACCCACGTGCCCTTTTATGGCGCTCGCGCGGCCGCCATCTGCTTCGCGCCGCCGGTGTGGGACTAAACAATTTCTCCGCGCTAACCAAAACGCCTGCACTGCATGGCGACAACATTTGTGTAATTGGGCTTTCATGCTTTAGTTCTCACGGGCTTTTTCATGCTTTAGTAGACCGGGCCTAATTATGCTTTGGCAAGGGTCATTTGGTTAAGCCGATTAAACCACCGTTAGGAAGCTTCGAGCGCCTTAACGTCCAGATGCCACCGCCCACCGCCGGCCGCCTCTCGGGCCTGCTCCGGCGCTGCGCGGCAGCCGGGGAGATCCGGAATGGCTCGCAGCTCCACGCGCAAGCCCTTGTAGGCGGGCGCCTCCCACACGCCACCCTCGACACCGACCTCGTCCTCCTCTACTGCCGCTGCGGCGCGCTACATCGCGCCTGCGTGGTGTTCAACTCAATGCCTTCGCCTTCCATGCACGCATACAACATCCTCCTCGCCGCGTCGCCGCCCCGCGCCGCGCTGGACCTCCTCTCTCGCCTCCTCCGCGGGGATACACCCCGACCACTACGCCGTCCCCGCCGCGCTCTGCGCGTGCGCCGCGCTCCCGGACCCGTTTCTTGGCGCCGCGCTCCATGGCTTCGCCATCCAGCTCGGATTTCTCGCCAATATTGTTGTATGCGGCACTCTTCTGGACATGTATGACAAGGCTGGTCTCCTTGACGACGCGGTGACGATGTTCGACGAAATGCCGGAGAAAGACGATGTCATATGGAATTGCATGGTTACCGCGTATGCAAGGGCCGGGAGGGCAGTGAACGTGGCGAGGGATCTGCGGGCTGTGCCTAGTGTGCTGAATGTCTGCGGGAAGGAATGGGAGCTGAGGAAGGGGAGGGAAATCCATGGTAGGATGGTGCGGTGCCTTGCATTCGATTCCGATGCCCCAATCGGGAACGCCCTGATCGACATGTATGCAAAGGGCGGGCACGTGGATGCATCGCAGGCAGTGTTTGCAGGCATGCAGGAGAGGAATGTTGTGAGCTGGTCAACTCTGATATCTTGCTATGGTATCCATGGCAGGGGGGAAGAGGCATTGAGGGTTTACGAGGAGATGGTGTCTCAAGGAGTGAAGCCGAATTGCATAACCTTCACGTCGATCCTTTCAAGTTGCACCCACTCTGGGCTTGTGACTGAAGGCCGGATGATCTTTCAGTCAATGAGTATGGTTCATGGTTTAGAGCCCACTGCTTTGCATGTGTGGTTGACCTCTTGGGGCGTGCTGGAGCCATTGAAGAAGCTGTCGATCTCATAAGGAAGATGCCCATGGAACCTTGTGCTGGTGTGTGGGGAGCTTTGCTCTCGTCTTGCGCCATGCATAATAAAATTGATGTTGGAGAGATTGCAGCTTATAGGCTCTTTGAGTTAGAAGAAGGCAATGCTAGTAACTATATTACTCTCTGTGGCATTTATGATGCAGTTGGTCGGTCTGATGGTGTTGCAGGGTTGAGATCAAGGATGAGGGAACTTGGAATGGTGAAGACACCTGGGTGTAGCTGGGTTGATGTGAAGGGAACAGCTCATGCCTTTTACCAAGGGAGCATCCCACGTTATTTGCGGAGACGAATGCTTTGGATTTTAGATCTGTTACTTGAGGATATGGGCAATTCAGAATCCGAGTATGAGCATGCATACCTGTATTGTGAGCTAACCTAGCACTGAAGCTGTGATGCTAAAGTCATGTATTGCCACAATGATTTTGGTTTCAGGAAAAGGCGATGGTCTACCTTAATTGTTATCGAGGTTCACATGAGCAATTATTAATCATGGCAAGCAAGGAATTCTGTGTGTTGTTCTACTAGGTACTGGTCGATGTGGAGGCCCCTGGTCTTGAAAATTTTCATGACCAATATTGGGAACAATGTGCTTCAAAGTGAAGTGGCGCTAGGGCGTGCATGCTGATTCTTCAATTTGAGGCTACGATTATCTGCTCTAAAGTGACTGCCACAGTTGTACTACACACGGCGAGGAAGCTGGGAGCGAACCGACGAGATCGAGCGGCTGAGCAAGGAGGACCCGCGCGTAAATACACGAGACAACGGGGTTTCCTCCGCAGAGATCGCCGACGTGGCTAGGCTGGTTGAACGGCAATTCTTTCGGCTATAATAGAGTTAATATGTCTGATGCCATCTGGTTTTTTAACGCTTGGCTCAAATCAAACGCGTCAGAAACATATGCGATGATAGGAGATGCAAGAGAAATTGTTAAATTCTCTTTCAAGGAAAGCATCCCTTTTCATCCAACTGCAAGGGTTGAGCTTAGTGACAAACGGAGATGCATGAAGAATTGCAAATTCTCTTCCAAGGGTAACTCCCAAGCATCCTTTTTATCCAACTGCAAGCCATGAGCATTATTTACAAGTTACTCGATGAGTCACCATTTTAGTATCAAGGAACTTAAACCACTTAACAGACGTATCGTGATGATTTCCATCCTTGGATTGGATTGCATCGTTTCCTGTAACCTATGATATTGGTATTGTTATATCTATAATCTATGACACATTGTGCTATATACTGTGATATTGGTATTGTTATATCTATAATCTATGACTTTATGGGGCAGTCCAAACTCCAACTGAAGATACAACTCTTTTTGGTTTAATCCAATCTAACATTTGAGAGCACGTACTCTATATTGATGGTGTTGAGTAGAGTGACTCGTATCTAATTTTTTTTGGATTTGAAATGTGTGCTATAAGGACTCCTAGATGAATCCTAATAGGATTACAATCCTACTTTCTTTTAGAGGAGGATTTCTACTTCTATTTGGAGGACTATGGGGCTAACCCCCACAATTATTTATGAAGATAATGCTCTTGTGTTGCACAAATGCAAATGGGTTATTTAAAGAGCAATATCACGAAGTATATTGTCCCTAAACTTTTTTATACTCACAAACTCCAGAAGAATGGTAGAGATCCTGCAAACTAAGTTATGTGAAACTCTAGTAGATTTATTTATTAAATTTTTACCAACATCTAGTTTCTAAAGATGTGTTCGTGGTATTGAAATGAGATGACTTAGAGATATGCAGTGTTCAAGGGGGTAAATCCCTTAAATGTGACCTTAGTATGATCATGAAGATACTGCTTTGAATACAGAAGATTATAAGTTACACTGTTTTTTCCTTGGTAAGTTTCTCGAAGTTTTCTCACATGAAGGTTTTTAATTAGGCAATTAGTGTAACACAATGTGCGAGTGTAATATACTTTTTTCTCCATCTTTTTTTTCTCACTGGGTTTGTGGTGGAGTTTTTGATAAAGCATGTGCATTACGCGGTATTCGCTCAAGGGGGAGTGTTGAAATATAATAGGACTTGGGTCGTTCAAATATATTTGGACTCTATCTCGTTGTGGGCGAATTCAAATTTATCTCTTATGGGTTTGTACTATACATATGTGTTCGCGCTAAAAACGTGAAGCAGGGTTTCTAGCCTCGAACACACAAGACAAACACCGAGTTTGCAAGGCGTGCCAGTCAATTTGACCTGGAATTGACAAGGTAGAGATTATAAGCAATCAAAGCCGATAAAAACGAAGGTTATCGGCTTAACGCTAGTCGGCTAAAAGCCGATCAGGAGATAACTAGATCAACCTGGCGGTTGGTCCGGATACAAGGCAAAATCGGCTTTGAGAAGGCGATGCGCAACAAAACAAAGCAGATCGAACCTGGGGCGAAATCGGCCAAAACCAACAATCGGCGATGCTCTGTTGATTTCGTCGACTTACAGAGGGGTTTGTAAATCTAAAACGATGTAAAAAGAGACTGTAAAAAGTAGATGTGTATTATGTTGAGATTGTCCCTTTTCATCGCCTAGAGCCCGTCCCTTTTATAATACTCTGGCCGATCCGGGTCATACATGGATACGGTGGCCATATCCGTATCGGCCTCTGATCTGATTCCATTTCCTTGTTAGAAACGGATTCTCTTTCCGATTCGTTTGACGCCGGTTTTATCCTTTCCATAAAACCCTTATATCCAAATTGGGCCGATTTTACTATAAACACCGAATTTTGGTGCAAACATATGCCCCCATTTTTGGAAGATAACTTGTTATTTTTCAAAAAAATCCTATTGGCTTTACGTCCATATCGGCTTATGGAGGAATCTTCCTTGGGAACCACCCCATTAACTGCGTCGTAATAATGTCGGTGCGTTTTAAATGCACAACTGTTCCCGCCCGTTCGCCTTTTTTCACCGCGGTATAAATATGGGGGTCCCCCCACGGTCATTCGCACGCTCTCAAACTCTCGCATCACAGATCATCGGCTTCCTTCGTTTTTCTCTCTTTGAACTGGCTGAAATATTCATCCCGATTCCTCAAAGTTCCGATCAATTTTACCTAGGGCCGATAGGTACTATGCAAGCCGATACGGTCATAAATGATGAGATCCCTAGGCTCCCGCTGTCGGCTGCTGGGTATAATATCTCTGAGTAGGGAAAGAGTTTTAGAGTCTGGCCCACGAATTTGAAAGGATGGAGGTCTTGGTTCATTAGGGTGTCGGCTCAAAAGAGGGTAGAATGGGAAAGAATGGGAATAGCCGAGTCTTTATCTTTGAGTCTAGTCGACCCTGAGGCTAATGAACCTCCGGTAGCCGCGGCCTGTTATTTTTGGTCGGACTCTTTCAACGCCTTCCTCTTCCCATCTGGCCCGATAGGCCCTACTTTGCTTGACGTAGCCCAACTATACTGCCTAAGACCAGATGGGGATCAGCTATCGGCCTTTAGTGGGAAACCCATTTTTAAGTTGGTCCAAAAGAAAGGCGAGGGTTGGCATAAGTATATCCAGAATAATAATAAGGTCAATGGTCCGATATCGGCTGAAGAGCATGTCGCTTTTCTTAACCTTTGGTTAGACCGATACTTATTCTGCGGAGCTTCCCTTGGTCCTACCCAATCTTTTCAGCTAATAGCAGAACGTTTAGTGGAGGGTCATCGGCTTGCTCTTGGCAAGATGTTATTAGGGGCGGTGTATCACATGATGTATGTGATCCGTAGCCGACTCTTTTCTGGTTTCGCCAAATTCGTTGTTGGCAATATAGGAGGTCCCTTATGGTTTATCCAGACGTGGCTCCATTGTATGTTTAGCCGATCCATCCTCTCTGAGCCCTCGGGGAGCTTAACCTTCCATAGAGAAGATTACCCAGAACATGTGGTCCCCCAGTATAGAGCTAGCCGATCCTATGGGGAGAGATTTATTATGTCCTCCGCTGGTGAGCTAAAAATGGAGTCAGCCGGCTTGCACAAGTACCTCAGCTTTTTTCTAACTTTAGACAGAGCTTCTTTTGGCCAGCAGGACTTTTTCCGCTACACTGATGTAGCCGATTGTCCATATCCATCATTCCTTCACTTAGATGTCGATAGCTCTTTAATGCCCCAGTCCACCTTGGATTTGTACAAAATCATCCTCTCTCCTTGCATTATCCATGTCGGCTTAAACACGCGCAATCGAACATTTCAGCCATCTTATGAATTTTATCATCCTTCGGTTTACGCCCGCCAATTGGGTTTCGGGCAGACCATCCTTCTTTTCCTTTGTTGTCTTGTGTTGAGCCCCGATCTCGGGTGACTAACGTTATTGCTGCGGAAGTTGTGCTCGAAGTAGCCGACGGATTACAAATTTTCTCGATACCACACTTTGTTCTTAATTCCCGTCGGTCGGCTATATTCTCGCAATGGTGGACTAGGATATCAGAAGCTCTACTTATGGACAGAACCCCGTAGGCTATAATCCTCTCATTTTTGCCTGATTTCCATGAGCCGACGGTAGCCTCTGACTCCAGCGAAAGCTCTGGTTACACCAACTCCTCAATAGCTGTAGAGGTACCGGTGTCTATATTTCCTCAAGTTATGCTGGTAATTGGCTTTTGCTAAAAGAATCTTCGATCTTCTCAGGGTGGGACTGCAGCTGCTGGTGAGCAAGCGGCTGACCCCCATGTTTCTGCTGGCAGTAGCCGACAGAGACGACCGGGTCAAGCGGTCGGCACCACAGGATACACCTCGGGCACCTTGGGTATCCAGAGTCCGTCCCTATCGGACTTGGCTCGTCAGCGTCCTCTGAGTAAGTTGCTTTCTTGTATTGGCTTTTATGTTTCTCGTCTTGCCGATATTAACCTGAGTTTCTTTCAGAGAGGAAGAAGAAATCTGTTAGACATTCGCCAAGACCTGTGAGGCGCCAAACTGATTGTTCACCGGAGCATTCGGCTACTGATGTAAGTCTCGCTTTGTCAATCAAGTAGAATATTGGTTTGTAACGCTAATCACTCTTTTGTTCTTTTTAGCAATCTCCATTGGTACAGGTAGCATGAGTTTTAGCCGATCTCCAAGGTACTCCCTCCACTGCTGTCCCCGATGCTACCCATAGTACCGCCCCCGACGATTGACGTTTCTGAGACTCTAGCGTTGCCGACGAATTCGGCCGATTTGCTGGGTTTCACCCTAGATGAACTTGATGACCCAGAGGTACTGGCCACCGATGACTATCCGGCAGATATTCAACGCATAATAGCTGCTTCCGCACCCGCATCGGTTGTTGTAACCGTTGAGCCAGGCATGCAAGAACGCCTCAATCATCTTTTTCATGAAGTGATGTAGCCGGAGGCAGCCCTTCTGGCAGATACACAGCCCTTAAGGAATGCCATGGAGGTTGTGCAAGCCGATCTCCCTCCTGCAGCCATGAGTGCACTGCTGGACGTCTGTCACTTGGATGCTCGTAGGTCGGAGGTAGAGTCGGCCAGGCTCAGGACTGAACAGAGGAAGGCTCAGCAAGCCGACCAACAAATCTTGGACAAACTCATAGCTGACGCCAAGCTCCAGAAGGGTGCATTTGACCAGGGTACTGCCGCCCTCAAGTTGGCCAAAGGCAAGGCTCAAGATTTGGAATCGACCAAGAAACGACTCGAAGAGCAGTTGGCCTTGGTCACTAAAGAGCTTGTAGAGTGCCAGATAAAAATCACTGACTCAACTTCCTTGCTGGCAACTCAGAGGCGGCAGATAGGTGAAGTTTTTGCTCAAGTCAAAACTCAATCGGCCAAGATGGTCCCTATTCCTGGTAATGCAATGGCCGACCAGCAGCTGATTGATAGCGTTCAAGCCACCATCGGCAAGGCAGCAGCGGCACTATCGGCTTTGGGGGCTCACTTGCCTGGATCCGGACTACACTGATTTGAACATACATAGGGTGTTGATTTACTTTTGATGAACTATCTGACGGTGCCGGCTGTGTAGCCGACCTTTTGCAAACAATGTCTTAATTTTTCGATGTGATGTAAACAGTCTTTGGATGATATGGTGTAGAATAGTTTCGGGATGGTTGGCTTGATCAGCTGTGTAACCGATCTTATATGTATATGTGCTTCTGTAACCGGTTTCTCGCCGATCTCTTCCTGTGATTAGGATCCAACCCATACGCTAGGGTATTACGCTTTCAAGTACTTTCCATTGATCGCTTTAGGTAGGACCAATCCGTCCAAGGTTTCAATTATGTACGAGTTTCCATCAACTGGCCGATTTATCTTATAAGGCACCTCCCAGGTTGGAGACCATTTGCCAAATCGATTATCTTTTGAACCGATCGGCAGTATAGTTTTCCAGACTAAATCGGCTTGATTAAAAGACTTTAGCACAACCTTCTTATTATATGACCTGGCAACCCTTTCCTTGTTTCTCTTAAGTCGATCTAATGTAATTAACCTTAATTCGATCAAGTCATCTAGGTTGTCCAACATTGCTTGCTTGTATTCGTCGGTTGGAAACTTCTCTTGCTCAGATACCCTTACCGAGCCGACGTTGATTTCCACGGGCAAAACGGCTTCTTGTCCATATACTAGCTGAAAGGGTGACAGCTTGGTCGATCCGTGGTAAGATAGCCGATATGCCCATAAGGCTTCTGATAACGTTGAATGCCAGTTTCTTGGTTTTTCCTCGATTTTTCTTTTTATTAGCTTTATCAATGTTTTGTTCGATGACTCGGCCTGCCCATTGGCATGGGCATAATAAGGGGAGGAGTTAAGTAGTTTTATCCCAAGACTTTCTGCGAAGTCTCTGAACTCCTTAGACATGAACACCGTCCCTTGATCGGTCGTGATCGTTTGTGGGATTCCAAACCGATGGACGATGTGCTCATTTACAAAGTCGATTAGCTCTTTGCTAGTAACTTTTTTGAGCGATACGGCTTCAACCCATTTTGAAAAATAGTCTGTGGCTGCAAGGATGAACTTATGGCCTTTACTAGATGCTGGGAATATCTGGCCGATGATATCTATACCCCACCCTCTGAACGACCATGGTTTAATAATCGGGTATAAAGTCGATGCTGGTGCTGTTTGTACGTTGCCAAACTTTTGACAAGTTTGGCATCCCTTGTAGTATTTAAAAAAATCTTCCAACATTGTTGGCCAAAAGTATCCTGTGCGCCTCAGCATCCATTTCATTTTATGGGCCGACTGGTGTGACCCACAGATTCCCTCATGGACTTCTCCCATTGCCACCTTGGCTTCTTCCGTTCCCAAGCATCTTAACAACAAACCTTCCATGGTTCGAAAATATAACACATTGTCCAAAAGGACATACTTAAGTGCTTTGTGCCGTACTTTTCGCTCAGTCAGCTTAGACGGATCTAGCAAATAATCCCTTATTTTGGTTCTCCAATTGACAGGATGGACACACATGATCGACCAATCATCCAGCTTGATTGTTTCCTGTAGGCCTTTACTCCTATAACCTGATGCACATTGTGCCAGTAGGTTTGCCTTGTCATTGGCTTCTCTAGGGATATGTTCTATAGAGAATGTTGTAAATGTCTCAATAATTTGGAGGCATTGATGCAAATATTGAGCTAGCGTGTCGTCGTTGCATCGGTATTCCCCTTTGACTCTTTGCACAATTAACATTGAATCCCGAAGGCTTCGGCGTCTTTTACCCCGTCTTTGTCCAAAGAATCGCAGCCCTCTTAGCGATTAGCTTCAGACTCCGCTTGATTGTTAGAACATCGGCTATTTAGCCGATACATGAACTCAAAGTCTCGTTTCTTTGGCGAAACTAAAATTATACCGACGCCTTCACCTTCTTGGCAAACGGATCCTTCAAAGTACAATTGCCAAGGAGTTACATCGGCTATCCCAGTTAACGTAGTATTCCTTATAATGAAATCGGCTATGGCTTGTCCTTTCACAGACTTAGCCGATTCGTATATCAAGTCGAACTCGGTTAAAGCATACGCCCATTTACCAAGTCGACCTCGCAAAATCGGTGCAGATAGAATATATTTAATCACGTCGGTCTTGCAGGTTATAACGCATTTTGATGTCAAAATATAATGCCTTAACTTGGTGCAAGCAAAGTATAAAGACAAACATAATTTTTCCACCTGGGGATACCTGGTCTCTGCATCCATAAGACGTCGGCTTAAGTAGAATATGGCTCGTTCCTTACCATCGGTTTCCTGTGTCAGAACCGCCCCTATTGTATCTCCTTCAGCCGATATATATAATTTGAAAGGTATGCCATTCTTCGGTGCGACTAATACTGGTGGGTTCATCAGATAACTTTTCACATCATCGAAAGCCCTCTGTTGATCGGCTCCCCATTCGAACCCTTGGTCGTCTTTTATCTTCAGTAGTGGTGCAAAGGCACGAATTCGCCTGGACAAGTTTGAAATGAAGCGTCGCAAGTAATTGATTTTGCCTATCAATACTTGTAACTCCTTTTTATTTGTCGGCGGCTTAGTATCGGCTATAGCTTTTACCTTTGCTTGGTTTACTTCAATACCCTTTTCATGCACTGTAAACCCAAGGAATTGCCCAGCCGATACCCCAAAAGCGCATTTGAGCGGGTTCATTTTTAACCCGTGTGCCCGTGTGTTTTCGAACATCTTATCCAAATCGGCTAAGTGCTGCCACTCTTCTTTGGATTTCACTACCACGTCATCAATGTAGATTTCCACAGTCTTGCCGATTAAGTTATGGAACATATGGTTCATAGCGCGTTGATAAGTGGCACCGGCATTTTTTAAACCGAACGTCATAATAGTCCATTCGTAGAGCCCTAAAGCTCCTGGGCATCTGAAGACTGTTTTGGGTATATCGGCTTCTGCCATGAATATTTGATTATATCCGGCATTCCCGTCAAGAAAACTTATGATTTTGTTTCCAGATGCAGCATCGATGAGCATATCGACTATAGGCATTGGATATTCGTCTTTTAGCGTGGCTTTGTTTAAATCCCTAAAGTCGACACACACTCGGAGTTTGCCGTTTTTCTTCTTTACAGGGACGATATTTGAAACCCATTCAGCGTATCGGCAAGGCCGGATAAACTTGGCCTCTAGTAATCGTCCTACTTCTTCCTTTATAGCACCGTGCAATGTGGGATTAAATCGTCTGGGATACTGTTTAAATGGCCGATATCCAGGCTTTATGGGTAGCCGATGTTCGACTAACTGTCGGCTTAAACCCGGCATTTCATAGTATTCCCATGCAAAGCAATCCCTATATTTTCTGAATATTTCGACCAACTTTGCTTTGTAACTGGGTTCTAATTTAGCACTTACAAATGTTGGTCTTTTCCTATCACCTTCTCCAATGTCGATTTCTTCAAGCAAATCGGCAGAAGTAAATCCTAGTCCTCGCCTTTCTTCCTCGAAATCTTCAATAGCTTCCTCGTATTCTTCCTGCCGATAGCTCCTTGCCTTCTCCTGTAATCTTGCTATTGTCTTGGACTCCATCTTCTTACCACTTCGCTTGTCCGATCAAACGTGTTAGGTCTAACGCTGATCGGCTTGAATCCTGATTTTTCGATGCAGATGAAATCACAATCGTCCAAGACCTTTCCTGATATGCATTCGGCTTCTTCATGTGGCCAATTGGCATCAGGGCTTGCCATGGCGATATGAGCCGACGTATCAGCAGGAACGACTTCATCTGCATCGTCGTTCCACTGCACCAATTTCTGATGCACGGTTGATGGTATGCAGCAATTAGTGTGGATCCAGTCCCGTCCAAGGAACACACTATAATTGCCCTTCGCCTCTATCACAAAGAATGCAGTCGGCAAAGTCTTACTGCCGACTGTTAATTCCGACATCATCACGCCTTTAGCTTCGGTGGGATCCCCCGTGAAATCATTTAGTACCATGTTTGTTTTAATCAAATCTTCGTCGGCTTTTCCCAGTTTCTTAAAAGTGCTTAAAGGCATTAGATTAACCGTCGCCCCTCCATCGACCAACATTCGCGATATCGGTCGGCCATTGATATACCCTTTGAGGTATAGTGGTTTTAGATGCCGATGCATATCTTGTGGTTTCTCGAACACAGCATCTGGTGCGCCAAGGCATAGCTGGGCGAATACTTCTTCAGCCGATTCCTCGGTTTTGAATTCGGCGGGTAGAGTGAACACCATATTTATATCTATTGGCGGTGTATCGTCTCGGATCATTGGAGATCCGGATTCGACCGATTGATCTGAATCACTATCGGTTTGTTCTTTTTTCCTCCATTCCTGTTTTCCAACTGGTATAGGCCTTAGCTTATTGAAGACCCGATCTCTTTCTTTCTCCTTTTTAGCTTCCCTTTCTTCTTGCGTCTTCAGTCGCTGAAGCCTTCTGCGTTGTGACTTACTGAGACCCGAGGGACACCACCTGGGTTTGGGTTCTATCGGCTTTCTAATTTTTCCAGCCAGATTGTTCATTTCGCTGTCGGATTCCGTCATGATTGTGTCGTGAGAAGCCAATGTTTCTTGACTTCGGGAGGACTTGCCTTGTTCTGGTGCTGACAACCTTTCGTGGATCGACCTTCTGTTCCCCATTCCTAGTCGATCATGTACTGGTCTGGACTGCCTGTCTTTAGCCGATCGGTTTGGCCGATGCATGGGTGAGTGTTGCATAGGGCATGATAGCACTGTAGGTAAGATCATCCCCTTTTCCCAGCAAAATTGCCAAAAAGGGCATTGCCGATGTTCTTCTTCGTCGGTAGTTGGCCGATGTGGCACATCTGGCCGTCAATATTTGTCTGACATTTGATTTGGCCGATGAAGGTAATTGGATTGTCGGGTATTTCGTCTGTGGCTTATCCTTTCATATTTCCCCAGAAGTTGCGAAAAAGTTGGCGTTGGCTTGAAGCTGGTTCTCCTTGTAGCTCTCTCTGCCTTGTACCACTTACCGACTTCCAAGTCTCCTTTTGGCCTTACTATCCTCGAGTTTTGCCCATTTTTATCGGCCTCGATCTGTATTGAGCCGATAGTGATCTGAACTGTTTCATCCCCTTTTGACCGTATCTCAACCTTTTTAGTCGGCTTGATATCCTCTTTCATAGGTTCCTTTCCTTTCCGTGAACACTGGACCATGTTGATCTGGAAGGGGTTCACATCTATCTGCATAGCCGATTCTTATGCAAACTTCAATCTTCCATCGACGATAGCCGATTGAATCTGTTGTCGGAAAATATTACAATCGTTAGTGTTATGTGAAAATGAATGGTGCCATTTACAATACCTTCGCTTTTTAATTTCTTCAGCCGATGGGATAACGTGTCCTTCTGGTAGTCTTATAAGTTTTTCTTGCAGCAATAAATCAAATATCTTGTCACACTTCGACACGTCATATGAATACTTAACTTCTGCCTTATTTTTCATCGGCTTGAGCAAAGAGCTCACGAGCGACTTTTTGGAACCCTTAGTCCACTCGGCTATATTTATTCCTGCTTCTTTGTCCTCAGAAGTGTCGCTTAAATTATATTCTACCATGTTTACATTAACCTTTTCATTACCGTTCGATCTAAATCTATCCTTGAACCCCTTGTTCTCTGCATATCGGCTTTCATGTGCCGATACGCGATGGAGTAGGTGCCCTAGATCGGGGAATTCTTGTCCTGCCAGTTTTTCTTTTAATGGCGGGATTAACCCTTGAAATGCTAGATCGGCTAATTGATCATCAGGTAGCGTTACACTAAAGCATCTGTTCCGTACGCCTCTAAATCTCTTAATGTAGTCGGAGACCGATTCGCCGTACTTCTGTCGGACTGAGCTAAGATCAGAGATTCTAAGCTCCATAATCCCCGAAAAGAAGTATTCATGAAATCGGCTTTCCAAATCACCCCAGATGTGAACTGAATTTGGAGGTAAATTGGTAAACCAAGTGAATGCTGCACCGGATAGTGACAAAGGAAATAGCCTGATTTTTAATCCGTCAGATTGTGCAGCTTCCCCACACTGAGCCATAAATCGTCCGATGTGTTCAATAGTGGTAACAGAGTCATCACCTAAAAATTTAGCGAAGTCCGGTATCCTATAGTTATGCGGATATGGCACGATCTATGTAATTGGGATATGGCTTCCTATAGCCGATTACTCTCCCTTTAGGCTGTAAGCCAAACTGTTCCCTCAATACATTAGCAATTTGTTCTGCCCAATTGATATTGTCGGCTTGTGGTGCAGCCTGACATTGCCAATTTTCATTGTTTACGCCCTGCCCCCCGAGTGCAAACTCGGGTCGTTGTCCAAACCGCGCCACAGGGGGTCTTGGCGTTTGGTCATAATCGTGGTTTCTGAAAACCAACGTATCGGGTACAGGTGCAAGAGGCTCAACGTATGGCACTACCCTATATGGTGCTTGGTTTCTAGCCGAAATTCCTTGTGATTGTGGAATCTGATCTGTTTCGATCGGCCGTGAAGCCGATAAACCGATGCCACTAACAGAGGGCCCATTCGATGGGCTTGGTATACTCACTTTAGCCCCATCCGTATGCCCATGGTAGTGCGCCACTCCTCCTTTCTGCGAACTAGGTTTTAATACGGTAGGCTGAATCGGCATCATGATAGGTGTTGGGGCCGATACGTTCACTGTGTTGGTGTTGGGCGTTATGGAGTATACTGGGTATGTAGGGAGGGTTTGTAATGGATCTAGTAGGCTCCCAGACACAGCCAACTCCTGAGCAATTGTTTTGACACTATTTTCTATCATCGGCTTTAATGTAGACACTAGAGCCGATGACTGATTAATTAGTGTATGATGCACAGATTGCTCAATCATATTTGACATATCAGCTTGAGCAGGTGCATATCGGCTTACCGGGTCAGATGGTGAATCGCCGGTAGGGTTGATTGTCGGAAGCGCAACCTTTTGAGTAACACCTCGGCGCGTTTTCTGGAAACACTGCAACATTATTTCCTCCAAAGCTGCCTTCCGGTCTTCGATCTCTTTCCGCTGCTCGGGGGTCAAATCGGCCATTTTAGGCGCGATTATAGCATCCGTGCTGATATCGGCGGCGACTGCGGGCTTATCAGTCGATGACATTTTTTATTTTTCTTCAAGTCCCACCGGGCGTGCCAAAATATGTTCGCGCTAAAAACGTGAAGCAGGGTTTCTAGCCTCGAACACACAAGACAAACACCGAGTTTGCAAGGCGTGCCAGTCAATTTGACCTGGAATTGACAAGGTAGAGATTATAAGCAATCAAAGCCGATAAAAACGAAGGCAAAAGCCGATCAGGAGATAACTAGATCAACCTGGCGGTTGGTCCGGATACAAGGCAAAATCGGCTTTGAGAAGGCGATGCGCAACAAAACAAAGCAGATCGAACCTGGGGCGAAATCGGCCAAAACCAACAATCGGCGATGCTCTGTTGATTTCGTCGACTTACAGAGGGGTTTGTAAATCTAAAACGATGTAAAAAGAGACTGTAAAAAGTAGATGTGTATTATGTTGAGATTGCCCCTTTTCATCGCCTAGAGCCCGTCCCTTTTATAATACTCTGGCCGATCCGGGTCACACATGGATACGGTGGCCATATCCGTATCGGCCTCTGATCTGATTCCCTTTCCTTGTTAGAAACGGATTCTCTTTCCGATTCGTTTAACGCCGGTTTTATCCTTTCCATAAAACCCTTATATCCAAATTGGGCCGATTTTACTATAAACACCGAATTTTGGTGCAAACAATATGGCATCACATTGTAAAAGAGAATCAATGTAATTAAAAGAGAGTTTTGCCTCCATACATTGTGTACTTTTTATGTTTATTCTTGCTATTTAATTGGTGTATTATATTTGATCTACGACGATCGTCATCATTTTACAACAGTTTGTACAGCTAACTAGGAGGTGATTCAGCGTTTAAATGTGAGTACACTTGTCCACTTAAGTACCAAGCCAACGTTAAATGTGAGTACACTTGTCCACGTAAGTACCAAGCCAGCTAAACCGCTTTCAATAATTCAGAAATTTGGTGTACTCTGTCACTTCTATTAGAGAATCGTACATCTGGACGCACTCAGAATAATGCCATAGCAGTTGGTAATTCTGTTTCCGGCTGTTGCAACTGATGGAAGTGGCCACGACAATTTGAGCTGATCAGGCCAATTTGCCATAGCAACTGGTTCCGTACTACTCTGTCTTTTCTTCCCTCCAGAACTTCCCCCACGTTAAATTTAGAAGCCATTTGTTTCCACTAAAATGCAGTAGAAACGATAATTAGAAACTAGAATCCATTAGTATCTGTTATACTGTTTCTCACAAAGCAGCATCAAACATGCATCCAAGAAGATCCACAGCAACATCAAGAGCCACTGGCTAGAAATATAACTGTAATCCAACATTTTCTTCCTTCTTAGTAGCATCTATCCTTCTTTTTTATTAAATGGGTGGCACACCAAGTCCCAGAATATAAAAAAGAACAATGAAATACAGCAAAGGCAAGCATAGCATGAGTCACTTAACAGAGCTAAGAACTAAAAACACATCAGACCATCGCAGTGGCCTCAGTACACAACTACACAAGCAGTTCTGTCCCAGGTTCACAGGCACTAGGAGAGAGGAACAGAACACTGATTTCCGTTGAGTCTGAGCAATATAATAGGTCTTCCCTGAGAAATCTCCCCTAGGAAAGTCTCTGAAAACCTCGGCTCCACTCTGCTGAAAAGAGCAGGCGATGTCAAATTGGTGACATGATTCGAGGGTGCACTGCATTACTAAGACCATGAAGAAACAAAATTACCTCGCTGTCACCCATTACCTCTAGGGCCATCCATGCTGTCTCCTACGGGTGTGATCATTGTTAAGGATATATTGTCTTATATAGATGATTCCCTTATATAGGTTTTCCATATACATGTTTTCCTTATTTAGGCTTTCCTTTTGTACCCTCGTGTACTTTCGCATATATTCGGTATTGGCTCATGTGAATCTGAAGTCTTTATTCATAACGTGGTATCAGATCGAGCAGGTTTTCTCCTAGCTTATCCTTCCACTGTTTTAGATCTAATCTGCTGCCCCGGGAGGAGGAGACTCCCGGGACGGCTCGTTGGCTTGCGGCCGGTGGCACATCGCCATCTGCCTCTTCTCCGGTCTGCCTCTTCTTCACGACGGTTCCCGGCCGTTCTCTACTGCCGCTGTTCTTCGCCTCAGTAACGTCTTCAACCGCCGCCTCGGCCAACCACTCGTCCACCCGGGAGTTGAATCCCGCACGGTCTCTGGATCGACGACGCCATCACCGGCTCGCCTCGGCTTCCGGCTCACCTCTGCTCCCGTCGGTTCACCGCATCGTCTCCGCTTCAGCCCGCCGCCTCCACGTTCAAGCCGACTGATTCCGCCTTCCTCTGCTTCGTCGTTTGCACTTCACTGCAAGGCAAGGCTCCCGTCGTTGTCTTGGCCCCTCGGCGTCAAGACGTGCTTCGCTGCAAGGCGAGCCCCTGCCGAGTGCGTTGACGCCGCCGCCGGGCGACGCGGGCTGTCTCTAGGTGGCCACGCGATCTCGCCGACCTGGTGCTCGTCGACCGCCGCCTTGCGCTCGCCGGCCGCTCCGCCTCCAGTAGCCGCTGCCGCCGACAACAGGCCAGCTCGTGTCGCCGACGGGCCGACGCAGCCAAGCGGACTGGAGCCGCCGCACGTGCTTCGCTGCAAGGCGAGCCCCTGCCGAGTGCGTTGACGCCGCCGCCGGGCGACGCGGGCTGTCTCCAGGTGGCCACGCGATCTCGCCGACCTGGTGCTCGTCGACCGCTGCTTTTGTGCGCCGCAGCTCCGATTGTCCCCTGCCTTGCCTCCAGCGCGTGAGGAGAGCTCCAAGTTCACCGGCTGCTTCACGTGACGTGCCTTCTAACTCACGTCCAAGTCTTTAAGCCTTTTGGTTCACGTCCGTGAAGTTTTGGTTCTTTCAAGGCTTGGTTCACATCCACAAGGAGACCACGTCCAGGAGGTTCTTTTCTACCTCACGTGAAGGTTTGGCTTTCAAGTCCGGTTACCAAGTCCAACAAAAAAGTTCTAGATTTGGACAACTTCGGTTTCGGCTCCGTTTTCTTGGATCAGCTATAGCTCCTGGTCTTCTACATGGCAGACTTGGCACCAGTTCAGTTACCTCGGCTTCGGTTCTTCTCCGGCTCGGCTCGGCTCGGTCATCTTGGCTTTCATTGGCTCGATGGCTTTCAGGCTACTGCTTTTTAGCATTGCGGCTATTATTCTTAAATTTTTTTTTCTTCCGTTGCGTCCATCCAAGTTTCTAGCATCTTGATTCTGTCGTCGCTCGGCTCTTTTATCGGCTTGGTTCATTCTGACAACTCTGATCACCTCGGCTCGGCTTGTTTTGTCGGCTTCGTCGGTTTTTCTTCGTCGACTCGACTCTACCTTCGACTTCCGTTTGTCGATTTGGCTTCATCGTCGACTTTTCTTCGTCGACTCGGCCCTACCTTCGACTTCAGTTCATCGATTTGGCTTCTTCGTCGACTATTCTTCACCGACTCGGTTCTTCGTTGGCTGTTCTTCGTCAGCTCGATTTTTCAAAAGTTACATGCTACGACAGCTACTTCAGGATTATGACTTTGGATTTTCCCTATTTTTAGTTCATCCCTTCCAAATGCAATGCTATTGCATACGCCTTGCATTTGTGGGGGGGTGTTAAGGATATATTGTCTTATATAGATGATTCCCTTATATATGTTTTCCATATACATGTTTTCCTTATTTAGGCTTTCCTTTTGTACCCTCGTGTACTCCTATATATTCGGGCCATTGGCCTCATATTGAATACAAGTGCTATTCATAACAATCATGACCAATGGCATAGACGTCATTCACTCCATAGGAATTGTTCAACTGAAGGAACCGCATTTTACATCAGAAAATAAGAAATTGGAAGGCATACTGTGAGAATGCGTTTGGATTCATTTATAAGAGTGAAGAGACCAATAATTAGATGTACAAAAAACCATTTAGTCCTGTGAAGCCGTCACATTACAAAGAATTAACTGTACAAAAGGGTGTATCGAAATCCTTTCAGATAAGACAATTTGCATTGAGTTATGGAAATCACTACACATAGGAAGATGGTTTCAAGAACATGAGCATGGGGATTAAAAACAAAATTAGTGTTAATGAGCATAACCAGCGGTTCCATGCCTCTAGTTGTGTGATCCAAAGGGTCCGACTAACACAAACATCTTAATATGAGCCACCAGCTTGTAGCTTGGAGTGTGCCCCCTAATTACTACATGGTAATTGCAATAGACTTCAAACAATTTATACACAATATGGAAGAGAGCATCACTTCCAATACAAAACTTCCATTGTATTTGTAATAATTACATTAATGTGGAAGTAAATAAACCTCAACCATCAAGTGCTCACGAACAGAAAGAACCAACAACAAAAGTATAATTTGACCCACAGGTAATCACTGAGCTAAATGAAATTAAAGATATACTCAGTACAGAAATGCAAGAAAAATGGGTAGCTTGCATTTGAGCACATTTCATAATGTTGCATGAAATGCAGAGAAAGAAAAGGTAGATTCATGGACTTCAAACAGAGCATGGAAAGAATTGTTTACCTTTACAGCAACACTATCAAGGAAGTATGTGGGAAAATTTGACCACACAACACGATTTGAGCACAACAATAGCATAAGTTGACCATGCAGGTAATCAGTAAGATAAATGAAATGAAACATATACTCAGTTCAGGAAAGCAAGCAGGTTCATCTTGGTGCATAAAATGCAGAGGAAGCTTAGACATGAAACAGAGCGAGGGAAAAGATGGTTTTATCTATAGCAATTATCAACAGTGCCAAGGCAAACATGGGAAAAAAAGTTTGACCACACTACACGACCTGAATCTACAGATGAAAAAATATTCAATGCGTAAACCTAAACATTAACAAAACACAACACATCGGCATCAATTACTTGGAAGAGCTAAGTTAAATTCATGGCATATGTTGTTGCTTAACTGCAGGCCACAACCAAGTGTGATTTCTATAATATATTTATTTGCTATTGTTTTCCCCGAGGGTGTATAGGTGCACTCCTTTGCATCTCCATGGACGTTTTTTTTTAAAAAAAAATGGTTAGGTAGGCCATGATGTAATCAAGCACCCTGAAAAAAAACTCAAAATAAGAAGAATATAATGTAAAAATAGAAAAAAATGAATGCAAAAGGAAATAAGAATAACAGCATTTTAATACATTGTATGAATGTGTTTCCCATAAGCACCACAAAACTTCAAATTTGATTCTTGGATGTCGTTTAGTGTCTAAGCAGCGCCAATTGCATATTCTAATTATCTGATTCCCCACCAAAAAAAAGTCTTTCTATCGGATTGAAAAAAAATCTAGAAGAAAATTCAAGGGTAACTTCAGCGACCTGGAGAAAGCGGGGGACCAACCTTGGCAATCAGCAGGAGGAGCTCAGGGATGATCAATAGTGTTAATTCTAGTTGCGAACTATTTATGTGATGATTAATTTAACAACAATATTTATGAGTGTATGATGATTAATTAGAAAACAATAATTGTGACACATTACAATGATTATTTGTGGAAGATCAAGGTATTGTGTGAGTTTTTTTTTATGGGCAACAAGAGGTGCAGCGTAGGCATATGAGATGCATGTTGCAGCGCAAGCTTGCGAGACGGACTCTCACTGCAGGTCAGGGGAGAGTCCGTATAGGTGGCGCATAGCCCGAAGAGCAGCACGCGAGGGTTGTAGGTGCAGGCACACCACGTGTGGTCGCAGAGGTACAGATGGCACGCAAGGTCGCAGGTGTAGGAGGCGTAACATACGAAGGACGCAGGTGCAATAAGATGGGACGTGTAGAAGTGTATACAGACAGACGACGCATTGTAGCGGCCAGCGGGCTGTGCAAGTGAGTGAGTCATGCGAGAACGGCAGTTGGGCCATGCATGCAAGCAAGTGAGTCACGCGAGAGCGGTAGATGGGCCATACGTGTGCATGTCAGCATGTGTGAGTTTTAGATTGTATGTGCATGTATTGGATCATGTGTAATTAGGTCAGATGGATATGCATATATGTATTTAATTAGATATTAAAAAATTAAAATTTACTTAGAATAAATAGGAGGATGTATCGTGATTTCATAGAGATGCAGATAAAAAGAAAAGGAGCTCCGGGTGACGGCGCAGAAAAAGGGCACTGCACGAAAAACAGGAGAATAGCGCGAGGTTTAGCAGAGGCCATCGGCGCCGCAAAAAATCTTGTTCACCGAAGCATCTAGGGAGGTCTCGGGGAAGCCGCTGCAGCAAAAAAAGTCTAATATGACGCGCGTCTGGGAGTCTCCTACGTACAATACTTGCAAATAAGCACGGCACACGCTGCCCGCATAAAGAATGATTTTGTGTTTTTTTTTTAGAGAAAAAATAGATTTAGATGTATTTTCAAAATTTTTGGAGGCCCAAGAAATATTAGAGACCGCGTTGAAAAAAAGTACACATATTTCTGTTGACGAAAATATTTTTTTCGGGGAAAACGGAGAAAGGACCCGGATGTAAAAACTGGGGACCTGTTTGTTATATTTTTGATCTCATCGCTATCCCGAAAAAGTAGAAAATGGCTTGTCCGTAATTTGTATTTAACGAGAGGCTGTTTTCGTAAAGTAACGAGCGAGGGACCCAAACGCGATTCGGGATTTTTTTCTTGCCCTTACAAAAAATCGTGAAGGACCTTTCGTAACTTTGTAGGACCTAACCGTAATTTGAAAGAACGGAGGGACCTTTTCGCAAAAAAAAAAGGAGTGACAGGTGGACATTGCCATGAGCTTGGAAACCTCCCAGATGTAACAGAGGTATAATATGTTCGGAGGTCTAGCTACAGTATGGTTGTGATGTTCCTGTCGGCGCTAAGGGAAATTCCAACAGATTATGTATTTCATTCCTGATCTGAAATTTTCGGAAGCTGTATATGACACAGGTGAAATCGCAGCTTCAAAAGCTTTCTCAATACATTCCCTAAATTTAGTTAAAAGAGAGAGAATCCTCAAATCTCAGGTTATCTCTCTCATCCTCATCCCCATCCCCGATCCTCGAAGGGCAACAAGCGATCCCTCCCGCATCCGCGAGGACCATCAAGGTGAACAGCACTCCGTCCGCGAGGACAATGATGCCACTCCATCCCACATCGTGAAGGAGGCGAGGCAGCGCTCCATCTCGTGTTGTGGAGGAGGCGAGCTGGTGCTCCGCTGCTCGGTCCTGCACCCTCGAGGAGGCCAGGCAGCTTCCCTCCCATCGGGATCTGCTCCCCGGCTTCATCCTCCACCCCATCCGCCTTGCCATCGTTCACTTTGACCTCGACCAGATCCGCAAGGTATGAACCTTAACTAATGGATCTGATGTGGGAAAGAGGGATTGGGGAGCTTGGGAAGAGGGGTCTATGTTGGAACTTCTTAAGACAAACAATTGCGCTCATGTAGGTATATCCGATTCTCGTAAATCATAATATGAAATTTTGGGAAGAGGAACTGAAGAGTTTGCGGCATAGCTCAGTTAATGCAACAGAAAGTCAAAAGCCTTTATCAAACTGCCAGTCATCTCTCTTGAATCTTTGTCTATGTTGTCTTGGATATAAGCTATTCATGATAAATCTTTCAGTTGAAGTAGCAAAAGTGAATTGATTAATGAGTTATGAGTATGATTATCTGAATAGTCGATATTACTAATCATCACCATTTTTTTACTTATTTAATCAGTTCTGCTACTTTCTGAAAACCATCTCACTAGTTGCGGTACGGAGCCTGTGATTTCTCTCTAAATAGTGTACTCCCGTAAATGTTTGGGTAAATATAGCAATGTGGATAACCATAATTTTGGTGTCATCTTCTTCAGTAGATGCGTACATGAAATATAATATGTTCTTGATGTCCTTTTCTTTTCGTTCAGTTTAGCGATTTCTTTTGTTCATTTCTGCTAGCAACCAGGTAAAGATGTGTTTAAAAAAATGATAAAGATGGGTATGCTCCTTGATGTTGTTTTGGCTTGCTTACACCCAAACCGTGCTGCATCCGGTGCCCTGACATTGCCCTACACTAAGCTCAGTGTGACTGGTGTCACCATATGCCCCGTTGTCATGGTAACCTGTTCAATTCGTCAAATCAAGCAGTAAGGATCACTACTGATCGAGAACCCGTTGTCATGGTAACCAGTTGTCATGGCGAAAGCATGAATTCAACAAATTATTTCAATTTTGCTTCCTCGCGTACTTATTTGGTTGAGTATGATACAACTAGTTTGCTTGATTGTCATGGTTAATGGTTTGAGTAATGATGTAGAAATTAGGTCCTGGTCTGGATGACGTTTGCTACAGCATCATGTCACCCGTGCTTGTAAGGAAACACTACTATACAATCGCTCATCATAGACGGTTCGTAAACCACATGACAGACGGTTTTCCGACCGTCTGGATCAGACTGTCAGTGATGACTTTATAGCCATCACAGTCGGTTTTCCGACCGTCTGTGAAAAATCTCATCACAGACGGTTTAAATGAACAACCGTCTGTAATAATCAATTTATCAAAGACGGTTGTCAACAATAACCGTCTGTGATGATACATATATTACAGACGGTTCACATATCAAACCGTCTGTGATGATTCATATATCACAGACGGTTATAATAACAAACCGTCTGTGATGATTCATATGTCACAGACGGTTAGGCGTTAGAACCATCTTTGATGATCCATATATCACAGACTGTTGGAAATTAATAACTGTCTGTGATAAATGGTTTATCACAGACTGTTCTATTAAGGAACCGTCTGTGATGTTGATTTTAGATTTTGTACAATTTCAGTTAATTGGCTAGCCTCAGCAAATGCTATCTATGCCCTCTGAAACAAACTACAGTGTAGCATCACCAATATATATATTATGACATACATTTCAGAAATGAACTCGATCAGGGCACGCAATACAACATACAACGCATCCATTTTAGAAATCAACTTTGATCCCACATTACAATGTACACCGCATCCATTTCAGAAATAAACACATATTCACCAATTGAATTCGGAACTACAACCGACAAATTCACACCACGAGGTTCACAAATTAATCCAAATGGAAGTCTTACAAATTCACAACTCATCAAGCTTGGTTTGCGTGGAATTCACCGGTTGGATTAATGACATCACGATTAAAAAAGGCACAGAGTTGTCCTCGAATACTTAGCAGGTCAGCCTGTTCCAATGCAAATTCATCGCATTGCCACCTCTGCCAATGGGAAGAGTAAAGTCTTTGCGTGTACAAAAAATAAATAAGTGGAAACAAATGGTTCAAGATTGACAAACCTCTAAGTCATTGGTCTTCTTTGTACCAACGAGGAGTTGCATGTTGTGGCAAACGTAGAACCCACATAGGTTAGTGCCATATCGGCCGGTGGCACTGCCAAAATATAAATAGATTAATTAGTTCGAAGGTTCCATTATGGACTGTGCGAAGGATTAATTATTGCGTACTAGTAGATACCGGAAAGTTATGAATATGCTTCAATCTCGGTGTGTCCGGCTTGCATGGCCCTCCGCGAGTTTTGTAGATATTGAATGACGTGTCGAGTAAATTTTTAATAGGCATCAAGTCGTGGGTGCCGCCCTTTCTGGAATCAAGGTAAATTACCTTGTTCTTTCTTGCTATAATTACAAGTATAACCCAGTGAAACCTACACAGGTATGTTGCCATGGTCATTGAACCTAACTTCAATCCACGTTATATAGTATGAATTAACATGTATAGCATCTGGATGAAGCACTTACCCCGGGTTGTAGGTGCGCCGGATCTTCACGGGAGACGACACGAGCGGCTGTGGCTCATAGGACACCATAGGCAATTTGGTGGGCTCTGCTGGTGCTAGCATAAGATCCGGCGCACCATGTGGCTCCGGTATTGCTTCTATCGTTGGTGTTGCTTGGCGGGCATCGAAGGAGATGGACTTCTTTGGCCATTGGATGAATGTGTCGACGGCATCCCCTATTGTCATGATCTCGTCGTTTGGAGGCATCTCCAACGTGATGCCCTTGCAAATTTCATGTACACCGTCGACATGAACCTTCGCATAGCCCGAAGTTAAGGAACGACCGTGCACAAGTGCCCCTTCAATGGATGGATACGCGCGCCCCCAAGTAGCCTGCAAAGGAATAGAGGCAGCGCCAAGCCTCACTTCGAGATTGAGATTGCGCAGCATGGCCTCCTACATAACGATACACAATTAATTAGCTTACACACCAAACAGGTTCATTTAAGAAGCATTGCAGAAATAACATGTATATTACCTTGGTGTCGTCGGGAGGAAATATGACTTCGTCCACATCCGTCTGAGGGACAGACGCGCAGCTGCTCGAACAGTCAGTTGGGTTGACTTGTCCATGTGCTTCTCGGCCTTGCACGTTCTGTTCATGCCTGTCCGCAACGTTCATTTGTGTCATCTTTTCCTCAAAGCATTTTAGCTGAATCTCTAATTGCGCTTTCATCATTTCCTCAAACTTTTCATTTACCCTTTCCTCAATCATGGCTACTAGCCGTGCCTCACGCTTGGCTTTGCTTCTCTTCCTAGACCGGTACGACTCGGAGTCCTGTAGGAATCCCATTTTCCAGAGAACGAAAACACACCTAGGCCTCGGGTCCGACCCGGGTGCTCCTTGTTTCCCAAGGTCGCAGAGAGTATATCTTTCTCTCTGTCTGGAGCGAAAGAGCCCTGGGAAGATTCCGTGCTCAGCGACATTAAGCGTTGTGACACTTCCTCGTCGGCAGCGTTGGCAAATGACATCTCGCCCGAAGGCATGGGACGTGACCTCGCTCTTACCCAGTTTCGAGCGCGCGGGTCCAATATCGAGGCAAATGGTGGTGTGACCTCCTTTTGTATTGCCTCATTGTCCTCCCTTGTCCATTGCTTTACCTTGCCCGTGTACCCAGTGGAGCCGAGTCTGTGGGGGTGGGTGTTTTTTGACTGGATAACCTTGTGCGCCGTACTTATGCTCACGAACTCTTCGGTCTTCTTCATTTCAACAAATTGTTCCCACGCGTCTTCAGTGATGAACCCATACTTGTGGAATAGAGTCATTTCCTTATTCACGTAATGACTGACGAGGCAGCTCTTGAAGTTCTTCCACGCCTTTCCAGCCACTAGAAGCGTGTACCGTCGCAGTGCGTTCAGGGAGTCTTGTGAGAGCTCGAACGACCCGAAAATTTCTGTCACCAGGCTGTCGCGCTCCTCATCAGTTAGCGTCTTCCATGATGGATACGTGATGGGGACCCTTTCATGCCCAATGATCCCGCACAATGTACGGAATGCTTGCGCGGCTTTAGCAGGTGCGGTAGGGGACCCATCATGCGGATCGACCGCAGTAATGGTATCTCGGCTCTGCGGCCTTTTACTAAGCCCTCTTGGAGCGCGCCTCTGTTTTTCTATGTTGGGCGCCTCATCCGATCCATTCGGCGATGAAGAATGCGGAGACGTCGACATCTTGTAATGAAGGTCATAGAAGAGAAAAGAAAGTTGAGATCAGCATGGCTAGGACAAGTGGGTCATAGAAGAGGAAAGAAAGGTAAGTATCATCACTGAGAATTGTTTTATGCATTTTTTAAGTAATTGCGGTATTACCAAAATATTCATCAGGTTAATTTCGACAATAAAGAGGACACATTGGTACTCAAATGAAGTATGTAACAGCATGAACAATACAACAAATGATTGGTCATCTTCCAATTTTAACATACAACATATTGTGGCATATAAAGCATTAGAAATCATGTGTTCGACCATAATCAAATGGACAACTTAAATATAAAAGTCAAGAGGTCTTCGTTATTATTTCTCTCAGATGTCGGCTTGCTTAACCAAAAGGTTAGCCTTAGCTTCCTCGCCACTAGGACTTGTGATCATTGACTTGTTGTGACAGTAATCAAAATGTTAAATTCATTTCTCAACTTACCAAAATCAATTTGCCTGTTCTCAGCCTATTAAGCAAATCATCTCACAATGCCGAATCCTCACAGAGTCCAGCCACTATGCAAAGTAATTGATTTTGACAAGAATGCAATAGCAAACTAAATTTAGCTTTCTCCTATATTGTCACAACCTATCTCACACTGTCGAATCCTCACAGAAAATGTAACCCCACAGCCACAACAATTTATTCGAACCCTAAACCACAAGTTATCATATTACCGTCAGAGGAGGAGGAGGTAGTGGCCTATCGGCAGGCCGTCGGGGCGGCAGCTCGGAGGAGAGGAGGAGGACGAGGTGGTCGATCGGGATGCGTCGGGGCGGCACGGCAGGGCGTCGGGACGGCATGGCTGGGGCGGTGCGACGTCGGGGTCTGGAGGCGTCGCCAAGGGGAAGTAAGGGTTTTGCCGCCAACGAAAAATGGTTTGCCGCCAAGGGTGGGGGTATTGATATTAGGGTTGGGGCATGATCACAGACGGTTCAATTTTTGAACCGTCTATGATGACTGCTATATCACAGACGGTTCAACATAAAACCGTCTGTGATATAGTGGTCATCACAGACGGTTCAAGTTTGAACCGTCTGTGATGATCTGACCAACAAAAAACAAAACAAGCATGATTATAATTATGATTAATTGTAATACATGCATCTCATCAATTATAATACGTACATGCATCTGATCATTAATTGTAATATAGACATATGTACAACCCATTACTTATGACCCGAACATTTGATTACAAGTACACATACACTTGGAATATAAATAAGGATCTCATCATTAATCGGCCACTTGCTTATTATTTCGTACAAAAAATAGCCCTTCACGATGATCAACGCGTGTAGCTAGCTTCCTCAGGTTGCTCTTCTTGGACCATGATTCCAGTACCAATAGGAGGCAACTCATCGAACTGATTGTATTCTTCCTCATCTACCACATTCTCGACTCCGACAATCCTCCTTTTTCCCTGTAGAACCACGTGTCGCTTCTTGTTCAATGGGTTGGTTACATAGAAGACTTGAAAAACTTGGTTAGCAAGAACAAACGGTTCGTCTTGGTATCCGACACGTTCAAGGTCCACAGTAGTGACACCGTACTTGCCAACCTTCACATGCTACAGGTGAACCCAACGGCACCGAAATAGGGGGATCTTGAATAGTATGTAGTCAAGCTCCCAAATTTCCTCAATGAACCCATAGTACGACCTCCTCATCGACCCAGCAGTATTCAGCGCATCTATGTGAACACCGCTATTCTGGTTTGTGCTCTTCATGTCCTGATCCCTCGTGTAAAATGTATACCCATTTATGTCGTATCCTTTCCATGTTACAACCATAAATGCTGGCCCTTTTGCCAACCATGTCAGCGGACCTTCGGCCGAACTTCCAATGATGGGTTGTCGCTCCTTCAGCCATCTGTTGAAATGAAGGTTATGTTGTCTGATGATCCAGGACTCCAACCGCGATGGATTCTCTTACCGTAGCCAGTTCTTGTGCTCATCGATATACGGGGCCACAATAGCCATGTGTTGCAAAACCGTGAAATGGGCTTTAGCGCACGCAGCTGGATCAGGCGTGATTGATTTTCTTCCGATGGTCCCGGTACCCTGGAGCCTTCCCTCATGGCGGGATCGAGGCACACCTATTGGCTCGACCTGTGCCATAGAATCCACGTACAACTCGACGACCTCTTCGGTTGCATAACCTTCGACAATGCTACCCTCCGGTCGAGATCGATTCCGTACGTAAGACTTGAGAATTCCCATGTACCTCTCGAACGGGTACATGCTACGTAGGAACACGGACCCGCACAACTTTATCTTCCTAACTAGGTGAACAATGAGATGGACCATGATATTGAAAAATGACGGAGGGAAATACATCTCTAGATTACATATGGTCATTACCACCTCGGCCTGCATAGCATCTAGTCCTTCGGGATTGATGACCTTTTGAGCAATTGTGTTAAAGATATAACATAACCTTGTGATTGTCTCCCGGACCTTGGTCGGTAAGATGCTTCTAATTGTCACAGGGAGCATCTGTGTCATAAGCACATGGCAATCATGAGACTTCATGCCATTTAAACTCAAGTCTTGCATTGAAACAAGCCTCTTCATATTGGACGAGTAACCGGACGGAACTTTAACACCCCCTCTGCCGCCATTCGTATGCGAGTGCTCTGACTCATCCTCCCCTCCATCACCCCCTCTGCCGCCATTCGTATGCTAGTGCGATCCTCCCCCCTTTTCCCCGGGCAATGCCCAATATGCGGCCACCTCTTTCCCCTGAGGAGGAGGAGGCAGAGGAGGAGGAGGAGGAGCACGAGGAGGATGAGGACGACGATGACGACGAGGAAGAGGAGGAGGGCTACAGCCGCTCGGGCCGCGGGAGCAGGACCACCACCTCCTCCTCCGACGACGACGACGACGACGACGACGACGACGACGATGACGATGACTACGAGTGGCCAGTGGACGAGGAGGAGGACGACGACAAAGAGGAGCTGTGGCGGTGATCGCACTCGCGCGATCACTGCCACCACTATAAATATATATATATATATCTGTATTGTAATTAATTAAGTACTATATAATATAATGTATTTTATCTTTATTAATTATGTCAAGTACTTAATTAAATATGCTTTTGTTAATTATAATGCCATATATAGCTTCGATCAGTTTGTCTATTCGTTCATCTAGTTTACCTATGTCATGCATTTTGCCAAGAGATTGATCATGCAATGCTAATTTACAACAGCAGTAAGTTCACAAACACATCACAGACGATTTGTTATAGGAACAGTCTGTGATGATTTCCTTATCACAGACGGTTTAATACACCAACAGTCTGTGATAAGGGTCCCCCACATCACAGACGGTTTTATTAAAAAACCGTCTGTGATATCAGTCCTGATCACAGACCGTTTGAAAATAAAACCGTCTGTGATGTGGGGGACCCTTATCACGCATCGCTGGTGTATTAAATCGCCTGTGATAAGTGAAATCATCGCTGCATCGCTCATAGTTACAACCGTCTGTGATGTCCCTTGGACTCATCACAGACGGTGTATAAATAAAACCGTCTGTGATGAGGTGTCTAATATGAGCCCTCCTGTAGTAGTGAAAAAATCGTATTTAATACGACTTGTAACTCGTATTTACAAGATGATATAACAGTTTGGCGTATTTACTAAAAAATCAGTCATGAGTAGCCGTTGGGCATTTCTTGGTTCTTTTCAGAATAGACACCTCTCTTCTCTCTCTCCCCAAGTTCCTGAAACTCCTCATTTCCCAGGAAAAAGCCACTAATTAATTATCTTCGAAAGGATCAGTACATGCATACTTGGCCCTCTTCTAGTTCTGAACTTCTAATCCCTAGTAGTAACTCCTCAAATCAAAACAAGGAAATTTTACCAAGATTAAGAGAGAAAACACGAAAGGCAACAAGAATAGCAACAACTCGTGCAAGCCTTGATCTTTCCAGAGAACAAAAAAGGAAAACAGGCAAGCCCTTTTGATTTCCTTGAGCTCAAGATTACCTGAGTGACAGTGCCGATGAGGATCCGTAAGCTGCGCTGTTCCGGCAGATCATCGACGGCATGTGCCTCGCCAAGGATAACAACAAAATATATAAGAGTACTCCACTATATGGTTGACTCACTACTTACTGCTACCATTTTTAATTTTCGGAGTAATTAATTTCTGGTTCATATGTGTGTGAGCGTAAATTTTGTATCCAAATTAAATATCGGTCGCATCGTTTGCAACCTGGTGATTACATGCACGTGTGCTTACTGTCACTATGAATTGCATGCAGCCATGCATATACCAATTAATGATGCGTTTGAACTCGAGCTCTTTTTTTTTTTTTTTTTTTTTTTTTTCTTTCCTTTTTTCACTGCTGTGGGTACTGTTTCCACACCTCGTCACGGCACTTGCTTGTGGGTATAGGAACGGCAGCTTTTAGTGAAATAGGAACGGCAGCTTTTAGTTCTTGCTCAGCAATGAATTTTTTCGAATGGTGTATACATGGTGCATGGGAGCTTGGGGCTTGGCCGGTGCATGGTGGGTCGGCGATGTCTTGGTCGGTTTCTGGTGAGCCGGTCAAGGCCGCTTCCTGGTTCATCGACCAAGCCTTGACAGGTTCCTGTGTCCGGGAGATGTATCTCTAGTACACCGGGAACCAGAGATAATTGATTTTTTCGTAAATACGTCAAACTGTTATATCATCTTGTAAATACGACTTACAAGTTGTATCAACTACGATTTTTTCCGTGCTTGTAATTGACACTAGTTACTCTGTTGTAGGTGCTTACTGCATTGTGGCAGACAGTAGCTTGTGGTAACTATAGTCCCTGGGATTACGGGATTAATGGGTAGGTAATACTCGATCTGTACCCGTACTCGGATGCAAAATTACCCTAATGGAAAACTATTTTACACTACCCGTTGGGTACGGGTACGGGTAGTACCTAGGTAGGTTAGGTTCGGGTAGGATACAGGATCAGCAATACCCGATGGGTACGGAACAGGTTCGGGTATCCGGATAATTCTCACAGTTCGGATACCCGGATATAATCATGCCACAGCCCACAAAACCCAAACTGCATGGTAGGTGACCGTTTGGATACTGACATCCTGGTTGGCCAAAACGGAGGGTGCAAGACTCTCCTTGTTCTTTCAGGTTTCTTGATCGTACTCTCACACTAAACCCTAGTATATGCTCTGCTGATTTACATCAGTATAAGCAGTAAGGTTGGTTGCCTTCTGCAGGTGTGACTTCTCTGCAGATGCTTCAAAGCCCCGACAACTCGGTCTAGCCAGATTTCTACACAAACCAAATTTCTGATTTTCTCACCGTCAAAGCAGCAACAGTCTGAAGAAACATTAAGGAATTGTGTTTTAGATGGTCGAGATCCCTTGCTTTTGTACAGGCGGCATCCGCCAATTTTTAGCAACTTAGAAAATACAAGACGGTTTTTGGCTAAGACCGTCTGCGATATGGCCCTCATCAGAGATGGTTTTTGCCAAAAACCGTCTGTGATGTGCCCCGTCCCATCACAGACGGTTTTGGCTAAGACCGTCTGCAATATGGCTCTCATCACAGACGGTTTTTGTCAAAAACCGTCTGTCTGTGCCCCGCCTCATCATAGACGGTTTTTTGCTAAAACCGTCTGTGCTGTTGTCACTGATGGTTGCACTATAGAACTGTCTGTGATGTTTCTTATCACAGACGGTTTATCAAAACCGTCTGTGATGAGGAGTCTAATATAAATCTTTCTGTAGTAATGTTTGTAATTGTGAAGCAAGTGTTTATGTGTAACATCATTTAAGTGCATATCATAATCGATACTGTTGTACAAATGTACACTTGTCCTTGGCTCAAAATAAAAAATGAGCAAACCAGAAGACCAAAAAGGTAATCAAATATGCATGGATAAGCTCGAAATCAACACCGAGCAAATAAAAAGAGGCAAAACACAAGATCGACACTGGAAAAACATGTAAAAAAGAGCAAACTGAATAATTCTGTTCACAGCTTATGAAGGAAAAAAAACTGAAGAGAAGCATTACTTTCCATGTGATAGCTCTCACAATATTGGCACATGCTATTTTGCTCGGATCATGTAACATGATATTGATTCTGAGATTATATGTGTTGGACTATATGTGTTGAACTATGTATGTGAATTTCACTTTATGTGTTGGACTTTGTGTGTTTATTGAACTCCATGTATTTGATTATGTACTATTTGAACTCTTTGTTGGACTATGTATGTTTTTTAGACTATACGGCATTATCTATGGTATAATGTGATGTATTAGTGTGATGGTTAGATTGTTTTCATCGCATGTTTTGATTCTAGGTATTTTGTGCACTACCCGATGAAGTACCCGTTGTTTGTATTATACCCGTCCGCACACTACCGGAACCCGATTTCTAACCGTTCGTAGAAAATGCTACCCGTTACCCGTACCCTACCCGATTTTTACTACCAGTGTCCGTACCCGTACCAAGAGAAAAAACAACAGGGTAGGGTATGGGATGACCTACTACCCGCCCGTACCCGACCCGTTTACACCCCTATCTGGTATCATTCTTTACTCTAACAAAACAACATGTTATTGTTCGTGCTTTTAAGCTTTACTTTAGTTTTCTTAGCATGCTCCATGTAGTCCCCAAGTGAGACCAAACAATAGAAGATCAAAAAATTTCTCCGAGAAGGAAGACAATTTGTTGGTGTCCGCATGGCTTAACGTTAGTATCGATGCAGTTCAAGGGAACCAACAATCTCGTGCCACTTATTGGAGAAGAATATATGAAAACTTCCATGAGAACAAGACTTTCACCTTAGATCGTTCACAGATTTTGCTTACACATCGTTAGTCTATTATTCAAGAAGCGGTTAACAAGTTTTGTAGGTGTTATGATCGGATTGAGTGTCAAAATCAAAGTGGGATAACTGAGCAGGACAATTTTGGTCCATAATCTGTACCCTTTTCATTTTTTTTGTAATAGATGGTTTGCTGATATGGTTGTTTGTGTAGTTGTATAGATTATGCAAGCTAAGACTTTGTACCAGGAGGAAGAAGAGCAATCGTTTGCATTCTTGCATTGCTGGAATATTTTGCAACACCACCCTAAGTGATGTGATCGGTTATCTTAGAAGAAACAACAGACATCAAATAATGCAAGTCCGGAATCTTCCAATCCGATTAGCTCCAATGCAATTTAACTTGATGAGGGTTATCCTAGTGTAGAAAATGATGACTTAAGAAGACTAATTGGATGTAAGGTAGCGAAAGAAATATTACGTCGAGGTAAAGAAAGTTTTCCAATAGTTAATCTTTATATGGAGGCATTAGAAAATTTGAAAAAGAAAAAGAGGGAATTTGAGATTACGAAAGAAAGGAAAAAAGATGAGCGGACGACTATATGCACAAGAACAGGAGAGGATTGCACAAGAACAAGTGAAGATTGCACAAGAGAAAGAGATGCTTGAATTAGTGAAAAATGAACTTGAATTCAAACAAATGGTCGAGGAGGAGAGAATTATGGGCATTGATCTAAGTCGTTGCCTCAGCCACAAAAACAGTACTATTCAAAAGTAGTAGAAATACCCTTAACAAATCAACAGTTAAATCTATTTTCTACTACCCACTATATACTACTAGTATAATACACCATAAAATTTCTCTAAAAAATACGAGCCAAATTAGGAAAGATTCAAGTAGAGTGAATCACGACCCAAGCGTACCAAGTGAGAAATAGAAATTGAAACAAATTATGAAAGATTCAAGCACGTACAGAACGTGAGAAAGACGACCCAAGCATCCAGGCCTGGCTAGAACACGAGCCAAATTTCATTGGGTAAAAACAAACCAAATTTGGTGTCAATACTAATATATGGTGCTAGTACATGGTATTAATACCATATTGTTCAAAGTTGGTGGCATTTGTGGGTAATTACCCCGAACTTTGATGGCACTCCTATTTTTTGGTGTTCCGCTCTAGATGAGAGTGGGAGAACCCTCACTCTAAAAATTTGCACTACAGGCCACTCCAAATTCTTCCTACTCCCACTTTCAAAATTTCTAGAGTGCAACTGGCTCGGATTCGGCCAGATATCACTCTTTCCATATCTTAAACCATATTTTTTTGTTGGATTGGGAATCGGATTCAGATATTGCCAGATACGAATACAACACGGATAATATCGATCACGGATTCGAATCGAATACGGATCAAAATCGATACGGTACAGGATAATTTTTATCGGATAAAGCGCAAAAACAGATACCACATAAAGCACACATATAGCACTGATTAACCAATTGTATGAGTTTAACATGCAACAAGATTATCAGTCTAACAAATCATTTTATCAGGTAATCCAACAAAGTTGTAAATGTACATTCAATTTAAATGGTACACATACGAAAAGTTACGAAACATAGAATAATACATAAATAATATCACGATAACATAACCATGACTTCAGGTCTTCATGAAAGAGACAATAAGACATGTCGATAATATTTGGATTACATCACATAGACATAGAGATAGAAGAATTAACAATGACATAATCTTTTATAAGAGTTGGAAGACTAAAGTGGCTAAGGCAAGTTGGCAACGTCTTAAGGAGACAATGAGTTCATGACCACGGCTACTTGTCCTCAACAAGCACTCAGTCATTATCAGCCGCAACCATAGTCTCATCCTACAAAATAATAGCGTTAATAGGTTAGAACAAGAGTGTATGACATATTTAACATTAATATTTACAAAAGGAAAAAAGTTTACATTTCAAAATGTTTACTAGTGTGCTCTTTCAATTATATTGAAATCGATTCACACACAGAACTTACAAGTTTAAAAGTCGATTCACAACAGGATACTCAAGTTCACAACTAACATGATCAAAAAAGGAGGGGGTAACAGTGCTACACTTTTTAATAGGAAGACAAATGAATCATAAAGCATTGTTTTTTTTTTTGGATTTCTAATGGCAAAAACCATATTGCTAAATGGTATTTTAGCAGCTAGCTCGCTAAGCATAATAGCAATTCTATAGAAGAATGAACAAACCTCTGAAGTCATGTCTATAGGTGAATATTTTGGCCTTATACTACATGTCCAACTCATCAATCAATTCCAATCTTCCCCTTAGAACCTGAAATTTTGTAGTGACAGTTGCTATTAGTAAAGGAAAAAAGAAGAAGAAAATAGTATGATATATGAAATGGATGATATATTTTTACCTCTTCTAGATGATATTGTCTAGTCCTTGGTACAAATTAGGGCTTCAACCACCTCAGGATCTAAGCGACTACGAAAAGGATCAACAACTAGGTTTAACACTACAAAAACACAATAATTAGTTCTAAAGAAATAGTAGAACAGAAGATTAACACAAGCAAAAAAAAAAAAAGGAAACAATACCAATATTGTGTCTGCAAAAGAGTATAACTACAAAGCCCTAACTGTATTCACCAAGACACTTCATTCCATTTTAATCTAAACATGAAGCAGGGACGTCTGTACTGGAATAAAATGATAGGACTACAACAGTGATGAGCGTGATTCTTTGATGTATTGCATATCACTTCTGTTGTCACCAAGCGGCAAGAGCTTTCATTTTCATTTTCACACACACACACACACACACACACACAGATATATATATATATATATAAAGAAAATCACATTCAGGTTCCAACTTCCAAGAAAGATTCTAAAACCTAGGTTGTATCACACAATGGGGCTTTCTGCATATTATATATCTATTCCAACCTACTAACAAGTGACAGAACTGTGTATAGACAATATCTGTGAGACTACAATCAATAATCAAGATTCAGAAGTGCCCAAGTAACAATCAACAATCAATCAGCTAGACTTGAACAAGTAACATAAATATGTAGAACAAGGAACTAGAAATCCCAATACCATAAGGTTCATGAAGTACTTACTCTTCAGTGGCCAACGAAAATTGAGCCAATTCAGATTTGGTCAATTGCTTTGCATACAGGGCAACTATTTCAACACGGGTTTGCTGGTCCGGTAAGCCAAAACAAATTATTGAATCAAAACGGCTGCAAATTGACAATAGCAGAAAGGAGAAGTAAAAAAAAAACTATTTACTTAAACAGTCCATATAAATATAAAGGATAATATCAAATTGATCACAACACCTAAAATTTAAAAATACTATAAGGTTAAATAGCTTCGTTTGACGTTGTAGCATTGTTCTATAAGTACTCCTATCTTCTATGTTGTTATGTATGCCTCTTGGGAAAATGCAGAAAGAAAAAATTGAGTTCTTGCAGGACAACTTCAATACACTAGGTGTCGGGACCCGAATCTGCAAATCCGGACCCTCTGTGTATTCAGCACTAGTCCAGGAACGCGCTAGTGCACACAGTCTCAACATTGGTAAATATCACAATCATACCACTCGATACTAATAAAGTACTTTAACCAAATAATCAAACTGGTTGCTTGACCTTAGGGTCAAGTTACAAATATACGATTACAGTGGCTTAAACTTATTAAAAGAGAAATAATAGCAGCGGAAAATAAGATAACATCGTGGCACCATCCAAAGATACCACAAAGTAACCGATCGGGCTCGCTCCCTAAGTAGACGGTTCCTCTTGGAGCTCCTCCTCCAAAGTTGGTGTAGTCTCTTCTTCAACTGGTGTTGTATTACGGCAAGGGTGAGTACTTGGTACTCAGCAAGTCATGCACAGAATGCAAGCTAATATACTATATGCATGACTTGATACAAAAGAATAGCTCAAGGTATATTTGCAGTAAACAGCATTTAACAAATAATATAAGTAGATTCGAAAGCAGTAGAAACAAGTATATCATTAACAACTTTTCCAGGAGTTAAATAAACATCTTTCCCAATCCTAATCCACATTTCCATCAACATCATTATTAAACCAAACCCAACCTTTCAAGTCCAAGTTATTTTTGAGAAGGTCTAACCCTTGATCAGTAATCCCCGAGCCGATGTCCAATATCATGCGGACACGGCTATTCGAATAGGTTTTACACTCTGCAGAGGTTATGCACTTTACCCACAAGATACAGTCAAACACCACAAAGGCGAGTTCCCGTAACAAAGTCTTTCGGAAACTTCTAACAGTACCAGTGGTCCTCTCCGGTGTTGCACTCTAACCCTTCCCTTAGCAAAGGCGAATTTTAGGTCAAACCACCGTTAGATGGGTACCTGGCCGCAGCCCCGGCACGCTCCCCCATACAACTACACAAACGGTGTAGTTGACACCCAGAGGTCCCACAAGTAAGTTATTGGTAACTTAATCAACTAGGTCCGTCCCATTACGGACAAGTGGTTGCACGCTTGACTCAGTTCAAAGGCTTGCAAGGTTAAGTCCTTAGGGTGACCAGGGCAAGACTACCCGAAGAACCAAACCAACATTCGGTGCACACGGTGGCCCACCTGATCATTCTTGCCACATGCCCCGGTCGAAAACTATTTATCAAACCCCAGTTGATTATCATGCACCACGTGCCATCAACAGCACAACACATGATACCTTTCCAAATCAGGTTCAATATATCATTAAGTCAATATTAACATTTGATTGTCCAAAATCATGTCATGAGCACGTAGCAGGTCTAAGCCATATACTACAACGATCTACAAACCCATGTTGGCAATTTAGTAGTGTCCAACTAGTAATCCACAACTAGGGTGACAAGGGGTCATGACACATATTTAATTAATCAAGGTGTCATACAGCAAATTGGCATTTATCTAATTCCCCGGGATTAAATAAAGTATTTTCTAATTAAGCTAGCATGCAATAAATTGAATCAAAATAGGTTTCAAAATGGGATCAACATGGTCAAAGCACAACTTGCCTTCAAAAAGTACTTGCTCTTGGTCCTGAGCTGGCTCCTGGGTCAATACTTCTCCTTCCAATCCTTCCGGCACTTCAACGTCTACTCGTAACGCGTGCAAATAGCAACAAATGAATAAAATAGTAGACAAAAGTGCTCATACATCCAAATAAAGTTCATAAACATAGAGAACATAATTTTATGAATTTTTAGAAACTGGAATCGTCAAATTCGGAGTTTAAATGCAAAAGTTATAGCATTTTGAAGTTTAAATAATCAATTAAATAATAATACAGAGGAAAACTTTAGTCCAAAAATTAAATAAAATTCATCATTAGGTAGATCTCAATTTTATACAAATTTAGAAATTTGAATCACTCAAATCGGAGTTGAAACGCAAAAGTTATAAGCGTTTGAAGTTTGAATCAAAATCTGAAATCATTATTTCGAATTAATAAATCATTTTCTTTTTCAGAAATTAATTATTGCGTCAGCAAGGACACGTGTCGGTCTCTGATTGGTCCACTGACATCAGCCGGTTCACGGACTCGGTCGACGCTCGGCTCGGGTTCACCGTGGACACGGCCATCGGCAGTGCATCGACAAAGCGCCCGCCCGTCGGCGACTTCGGCTCACGCCGCACGCGCGCCGACACGGTGGGCCCATCGACACGCAGCCCCGCTGCGGTCAGCGACACGCACTCCACGCCGCGTGGCGCCTGGGCACACGCGTGGCACCATCGCGACCGTTGATTTGAAAATCGACGGCGCGGATTAGATCTAGGATTTCTCGCATTGAATTGACGCGGTGGATCTAGACCGTACGATCTGGATTGGACGGTTGAGATCTATCCGGTTTCGGTGCGACACGGTACAACGTGGCTCAATCTCGTGCGTTGGATCCAAATCCAACGGTCGAGATTGGATCCAATCCACCGCAACGTGGGTTTCGTTGCGGTGACGTGGACGCACGTGGATCGTTGGATCTTGATCCAACGACCGCTAACAGATCTACATGGCACTACACGATCTAATCCTATCCGTCCATCCTAGATCTAACGGCCGAAATTGCATCCGAGTTCTACCGGGCTAAGGCACACGTGGACTCACCGTGAGCGTCGGATGGCGATCGGACGGTGGAGAGCTTCGGGGGTGTCGATGGCGGCACGGCGGCACGAGCAAACCGGAGTCGGGGAAGACGACACGTAGCGCGGCGCTCCCGTGGGTTTCCGGCGAGGAGAGAACGTTCCGCGGGTGCGTCTCGCTCCAGGGGTCTCGGATCTGGCCTCCAATGCAACGGGGAGCGGCGGACAACAACGGAGCGAGGCAAGATCGAAGCAAACCCTAGATCCAATTCCGGCGAGCAATTGCACGAGCGTGGCGGTGGCTCGAGCGAAACGGATTGAGGCAAATGGTGCGCAATGGAAAGAGGATCACGGGGGTGGGGTCGCTTCCTTAAATAGGGCATCGACGTCCGTGATAAACGCGGAACCCTAACGAACTTGAAAGCGGCGCGGCGGAGCTCTCCGGCTCGGATTCGGACGGGGAAGACGACACGAGGGCCGTCCACGTGTCCAGATCAGCGACCCGGATTGGATCGGCTCGAACAAGTCCGTTCCGTCCCCGCGTGCGTGACGTGGTTCCTCGTGGGCCGTTGGATCTTGATCCAATGGTCCACGGGTTAGGGTTTCGGTCGACTGGGTTTGGCTCGACCGTGTGGCGCGGTCGGGTTCGGGTCGGACTCGAACTCGAGTCCGACTCGGGCTCTGTCGGGTGAACAGTAACCGACCCGGTTCAAAATTCCAGCGATTAAATAATCAAATAAATTCTCAAAAATTCATTTAATTCATTAAAAATAGCAGAAGGCTTAGAAAAATTCCAGAAAAATTCTGGAAAATATTTTAGGACATTTTGGACTCAAATAAAATATTTCCAACAAAATTTTATTTGCAAAGTTAAATTCTTTAATTATTTCAAAATGGAATAAATTCAAATAAATTCCAAATAAATCTAAACAAATTCCAGAAAATTCCAAAAATTCACCAAAGTGCCAAATCACAGATGAATTTAAGAAAAGCAAAATTTTGGGGTGTTACACTAGGTCATGCCAAAATTAACTGGGGTAGTTTACAGGAACATAAATAGTTTGGCTTTTCCACCTGAACTGCTATGCCTACAGCAATAGCATCGTGTTTTCCTAGTACACGTTGCAAATCATCATTCAAAGAAAGACCCTGGCTGAGCAACTCCTCATCCCTGTAACAATTCAGTATATAAAATAAGAACCCTTCTCTGATACGAAGCAAATAGATGACAACAAATCCTGGACTAATAGAAAGCCAAGTCACCATTCTTTTTCTAAGAAAAAAAAGGTCCAGTAGAAAACTAAGTGTCAAATCGAATGGGCTCACATTTGTAATAGCTCACATGTGTAGTTCCTACATCATATCCAAATCGAGCAGAGGTTGGCAGTGAAGCCAGCCTTGTGGGGAGCCAGGCGAAGCCCGGGGCAGAGCGAAGCGAGCGCCCGGGGCCCAGCGGGCGAGGCGAGCATCGAGACAAGCGAAGGCGGAGGGCCGGGACGAAGCGGCGAGCGGAGTCTTGAGGCAGGTTAAGTCTTTGGGCAGCGAGCGAAAAAGTCTTGAGGCAGGTAGAGTGCCAAGGCAGAGGCGAAGGCGGCGGAAGAGGCCGGGGCAGGCTGCGGACTTCGAGGGAGGATGGCGTTCAGAGGACTCAAGGAGGATGGCCACTCGGGAAGACGAGTGGAGGGTGGCTGGAGACGCTAGGGTTAGCCGGTTCCGCGGTTTAGGACTGGGCGACTGCCGAGTACTGACTGGCCTTACTTAGGGTGCTTCGGATATCCGACCATGAGTAACCGGATATATCAGAGAAAAGATTCGAAATATTTCGATCCGACGGATAGTATTCTCCTGAATCCGAATCCGAAAAAATTATCCGAAACCGATACTGAATCCGTAAAATATCCGAAAAAATTATCCAAATCCGATCCAAACGCATCCGGTCGGTCGGTTGGTCAGAAATTATCTGATCTGATTGCATCCCTATTTGGCACAGCTGCACCTAACTCCCATTATAATCTAGGAATAGGAGCTGTGCCAATCAAGCGCTTTACTACTCGTGTATTGTACAAACGGAAATGTCACTCTACGTTGACCGTAAAATTCCATCCGTGTGCTCGTGCGCTCTTGGCCGTGACGCGTGGCCATATATGTGGAGACCCTTCCTTTTACAATACAGTGTAACATAAAAGACAGGTTTTAATGCGCTTCCTGTGCTAGTCCCTGGATCAGTAGTTAGCACACACATACAAATGGAAAAAATATTGTCATTACTATTGCGAAAGCTATTTTACAGGATAGTCTTACAGCTTAGAATAATATTGCAGCGGAAAGAAACAAAAGTCTTGTAGTGTGCCCATCCAATCCCTCAGGCAACTGACGAGGTATAAACTCTAGATAAAACCATCGTCAATACCCTGTAACCTGCGTCAAAGTACAATCCTTCGAGATATTCTAGTTGTCCACCTAAAAACAACAACGATATCAAGGGTGAGTACATTGCATACTCAGCAATACTTGAAGTGTTTGCAAAACCTATGTTATATGCAAGCTGATTCAACAGGATGGCTAACAGGGTTATTCTTGCGTGGAGCCAAATTGAATTGTAAATACTGAATAATAGACTGAAAGCGAAATTGAATAAAAGCAATTTGATAAGAATACAAGACAATCTGTATGTAAAAATAATATCAATGTAATATCTGACAGTTCAAATCGTCCAAGGCCAACACATGGCATTAATCCATTCTTTTGTCAACGCATGGCATACATTCGCTATATTACCAACACATGGCACAACAGCTGAATTCAATCTTGCCAACAAATGTCAACCATTGAATCATCAACGGGGTAATTTATCTATTCTAAATTTTATCTTTCCATTTTTATGAAAATTATCAAAAACGTCTAACTAGTGCAAGTTCACCAAGTGCTCATAACCGAGAGCGCGGCTAATCGATTAGTTTTAACTTTGCAGAGTTGTATAGCTTTACCCACAAAGAATGATTATCTCTTTTTGCAATCGATATTTAACACACTTCCTTTGGTGTGCCGCAGAGATAATCATATATAACTTTTACATCACGTAATCTTGACTTTGCACCAGCTCAGTACCGTCAAACCCTTACTAATGGTGGCAGAAGAACATGATATACAAAGTATGACGAACACATCGTCTCAGACGAACTAATCGTCTCTTTTCTCCCCATTAGTAAGGCGTATACTGTTGCATTGGTATGTGTTTGACCCACACTCTGTGTGGACACCCATACGAGCAATCCTGCAGGAACAGCCCGTGCTACTACAGGCTTCCAATGTGCAAAGCCGGTTTTAAGCAGCTTAATTAGTTATAGCTGTTCCAGTAAGAACCGATTGTGATACTGTACCTATCCCAATCGGTTCCAACAAAGAACCGATTGTGATGATGTTACTGTCCATCGTCCGAAAATGGCCTCGCATTGACAATGACACATTCATCACAATCCACAATATCACAGAACATATACATCACAATCTACACACATTACATTCAAATTAATATTGTTTACAATCTGTAACAGATCACATTCACATTCAGATAAATTTTGTTTACACTTTATGGACTAGTATTTGCTTGAATGGTCTCTATATCTACCATCATCCGTTATAACTTCTGTCCAGTACCAGTGGCATAAATGGTCTCGTAATTTCTTGAGATCAGCGTTGGTTAGGCTCTTCCGGATGATATCAAGGTCCTGCAAAATAGATAGTAGTGCACTAATATATTTAAGTCTTAAATTGGTATTGTAACATGCTGATAGTATTATGCTTGTAAACAAATATCACATAGACAGTAGTGCAAATAATCTGCTCTATACCTTAGGGAAAAGATGTGAGCGACCAACCAAAATCAGCATGTGATGCATCACGTAAAAGCCACACAGATCATCGCAACCTTGTTGATGACACTGTGAAGAAAGAAACTTAAATTAGAAGACGAATTAAAAATAAGTGTCAGAAAAAAATCCTATGATAGACACTTGTACCTTGAAGCGCTTCCACTCGAGTTTGGTGCCTTGTTTATCATTGTGTCGGCCACGTTCAGCAACGTAAGACATGAAAGCCCTATACATTAGAGAGATGCCATTGAGGTTAAAAATACCTAACGTAGTTCAATATGTAAAGTGTTAGGTTAGAGGAATGTACTTACTTCTGCAAAACAGGCTCGATCGCATAGTCCATCGGTCTATTTTCGAGTGAGTTCAATGTGTAGACCTTGTTTTGACTCGGAACAATCACAAGTAGAACCCAATGGTTGCTTATTAAACGGTACACAATGCAAGAGAATAAGTTAATACATGGTTGAAGTGTGTACATGTAATTGAATTGTATAGTAGTACATACTCGTGGTGGTATGGGAAGAGAATGAAGTCCTTTTTTGCCTCGTCATGCAATGCCTGCTTGATGTATCCTGCAAGGAACTCCGATTGATACTTAGCCATGGTCGTAGACACCATCTCGGGGTCGACAAACTCGACAGGGTGTCGACCCGTCATGGCTCGCTGCCTCATGATCTTGCAATTCATGTCAATTGTTAAAAAATATAATACAAAATCAGTAAATAGTCATCTGATTGAGTATGGTGCGAGACTCACAGCGTCCAGGATTGTATGGTAGAAATATCGACGGCTTTCAAGATGTACATAAAGTCTGAGATCCTCAAATCGGCCCAGGAAGGTCCCATCCTCCTTGCGGTGGAATTGGCCCGCTCGATACTTCACTATGAAATCGTGGCGAGGCTCGGACTCATGTGACCTATCGATGTACCATCCATATAGGTGGCGAGTGAACAAGCCCAAAGAATTCAATTCTTGGCTGGGGAGAAAGGGCTTTCCATGTATGTACCGCTTGTGATCATCAGGGTGCTCTGTGCCCTCTGACAACTTTGACTTCTTCACGGAGGGACTCTCTGAACTCTGCTTTGTATCTTTCGTCAGTGTGGTAGAAGTCCTTTTGCGCACCACCAACGCACCAAAGATTTGTAGGCTGCAGCGTAGGTGCGAGGAGAGTGCATTTGCAGCGTAGGGTGCAAAGTTGTGTAGCAGGGGCGAGGAGCATGTGCAGCGATAGTAGGAGGAGCAGGAAGCGGCAGCAGAGTAGCGAGCAGAGCAAGCGGCCAGCGATAAAGCAGTGAGCAAAGCGGCATAGTACCAGCAAGAGCGATACAGGAAGCGGTGCATCAACAATAGTAGCAGGAGCAGTGCAAAGACGATACTTGATACCAGTACTAGTAGCGATGAGTGATAGTAATGCAGCGATAGCTTGAGTAGTAGCAGCAGAGTACCAGCGAGAGCGTAAGTAGTAGCGATGAGTGGTAGCAATAGCAGCAGCAGGAGGAGGTGCTTGCACTACGACACCCGTCGCGGGCCACTTGATGAACGACATCCGTGTTTGCCCGAGAGTGGTGATATCTTCGTTCGGGGGGAACTCCAGGGCATGAGACATGTAAACATCGTGGACATAGTCCACCTGCACCCTCATGTAGCCCATCCCCAAAGGTATACCATGCACCGTGTCATCCTCCTTGCTTGGAAATGCAACCCCGCGCGCAGCCTCAATGTGTATTCCGTCGTCGATCAGGACTAGCTGGCACTTGGCAGGACCCTGCAAGAAGTGATCAGCATCTTCATCATAATCTTTGTTAAGCTTATTCATGTACCTTTTGGTCTGAAATAGTTATTACCTTGAGGTGTGGAATGCACAGTTCCTTATTGGAAGCGCAGCTGCTAGGGCGTAGCATAGGCGATGGTTGAGGAATCTGATTCTGGGAGAACATCACCATCATCTCAGCCATCATCTCAGCCTTTAACTCCTCCTTCAACTCCTCCTTCATCTGCGCCCTAATCCGCGCCTCACGTGCTTCCCATGATCTTGCCCTGGCACTGGAAGCGCTCTCCTCTACAAAGAAGGACCTCTTTGTATACCCCGCACCTGCGGCAAGCACCCGACCCTTATGATCGGGCTTCCCGATTGCCGAACACAGGATGTCCCTTGACCCTTGGCTTTCAAATGCTCCTTGCTCTTTCTGCAGGCTTACCTCCTCCTGCAGGTCGCAAATATAAATTATTGCTAAAATACAATGGGAATATAATATGCAATGTACTATGTTAGATATCTTACGATGGTCGTGACGATCTGTGCGGTCGCGGGGTTTGGAATGACAATCTAACCGTCAGAGGTTTTCTTCATCCGTGCTAATACCCAGTCGCGTGCCCGCTCCTCGCATATGTGGGAGTAAGGCATCGTTGTCCCAGAGGTTGCACACTCCTTCGCTAGTCGCGCCCACTCTGCCTTCTTCCCTACATACCCACCGGAACCGAGGTGGTGCGCGTGTGTGTTACGCCTCTGTATAGCGATATTCTTCTCTCTCAGCTCCTCTGCCTCGGGTGTTTTCCTCATCCTTGCGAACTCCTCCCAAACCTCGGGAGTAAAAAATGGATACCTTTGGAAGGGAGTACGGTTTTTCAACACGAACTCGGCATGCATGGTCACCCTGAAATGCCTCAAAGCCACATCCATTCTCTTCAAGGCGTACCGTCTCGCATTGATTTCATCTTCCTCTGGTATAATCTATTTTCCCTTAACTTCGTCCCACAGTCGGTTCTTCTGCTCGTCGCTTACTTCCTTCCTCCAGTCCTTAATTGTGATCAGCACTCGCTCCCTCACCAATTGGCTGAGAAAAGAGGAGTAGCGCCCCTTAAACTTGCTAGGACCTGTGCAAACCCCCGTGGCATTGAAGTGGAGCACTTGCGGCGTTCTCCCTGTGGCTCCTTTATTTGGTCCTCTGCCCTTTCTAACCTTCCTCGATGGGGTAGCAGGACCTTCTTCTCTCTCTGGCGATGAGCCGGTGCTCTCTCTTTGCGACATTTCGAAGTAAGTACGTATATGTCAAACCTAAACTTCATGAGAGAAAGCAATTCAAATTTCTGACATGATTATATTTCACATAATAGAAAGCAATTCACATGTCTATCTCAGAGACCGACTAAGTAATGCGTGCATTACCAACGATGACTCCTAATCTCTAATTAGGTTAGGTCCTAATCCCATTCGAGGATATGTGGTTCGAGCAAGTTCCTAAGCTGTTGTACAACTCTAGAGAAAATTTCGGCAACATCTCTCCGCTGTTCTCCAAATACACGTCTCGACAACAGGTCAAGAGGGTGTGTATTCGAAGAACACCAGGAGATGCTGCCGAAACTTTCTCTAGAGTTTGTACAACGACTTAGGAACTTGCCCGAGCCACATATCCTCAACTAATCAAAAACGTGGACAATTCGAGATCGCTTATTTATAAATATGCCATTTTAGCATACTTATAAACAAGCACCCTCGAACGGGAGACGCATAGGTTACGCAACTAAACTCGATAATAAAGTGCGATAATATAGCATGTGTTACAAGTTTCAAATTGCAATGAGAATATATTCTGCACATATTACTATAGAAGGGTTGCTTAATTAATTAGCCGAGGTGGATTGCTCTCAAATTGCTATAGAAGGGTTGCTAAATTAATTAGCCGTCCAACTTCTAGATGGCCAATATATCACCGGCTATTACATCTGAAAATTTTAGGATTACAACCCTAGAACAGCACTGCTCTAGCATAGAAAACAACAAGTACATCATAGCACAGAATGAATATAGGACTGCTCTAACCCTACCACAATGCATTAAGAGCAAGTGCCACCAAATTGTCAGCTAAGAGCATAAAGGAATAAGCACAGCACTGCTCTGACCCTAAAACAATGCATTAAGAGCAAGTGCCACCAAATTGTCAGCTAAGAGCAGTGCTTATCTAGGTCTAGCAAGTTCCTTTAATGATCAGATTAATCAAGCCTCAATTTCAAGCAATCATCATCGAGCTATTTACAACCAATTACAGCCCACAGTCCGATAGTTCTTACAGTGCGCCGAACCGAGTCGGCAATGGGGGAGGAGCCGATGGGGGACGCGCCGATGGGGGGGATGTGATGCCCTAGAATTTGAGAGCAATCCTACAGTTTTCTTTCTTGATTGTTCCGGAAAGAAAGAGGGTTTTGTCGGGGAATGAAACAATTGAAGAATATGCGGCAATTTAATATTAAAAATTGGAGTTTTGGGCTAGTTTCCGCTGAAATTTGAGGCAACTGGGCCTGGGCTGGAATTTCTTTTCCCCTCTCCTCCCCATGCCTTGGTGGGCCGGCCCACCTTCCCCTTTAAGTGGCGCCCCCTTCCCCCAAACCCTAAAGCGCCTCCCTTCCTCCCCCCTAGCAGCCACACCCCCTCCTCTTCCTCCCCTGCGTGGTGGCTCAAGATCCACCGCGAAACGCGAAGGAGAAAACGAGAAGAGGATCTGTGGAGGCGAGGAGGACGAACAGATTTCCGTTACGGGGATCGTCGCGCGTTCTTCGTGGGTTCGCAAGGGGGAACTCAAGGTAAAATTCCCAATCTTTTACCTCTGTTCTACCTAGGGATTAGGAGTGTATTAGATCTGGTGGTGAGTGGTTTGGATGGATCTTGATGGGGGAGAAGGGTAGATGTTCACGTGGTGCTGTTTTTGGAAGGGAAGATTGTGCAGCGCGGATTGTTTCGCGTTTTACATGGCATAAATGATTTTTCCTGCAAAAACCTATAACTAGAAAGTTGTAGACAACGTCGATACCTAGCTTCTGTATTTTTTTCAGAATTTTTGGGCCGTCGGTCTGAGAGTTATCTCTGTTGGAAGATGACGAACAGAATCTGGAAACAGATTTCGTCCACTGTGTTGGACGGTTGTTTAGGCATATTTAACAGCAGAATTGAAATTTTTGACCTTCATGAAAGTTGTAGATCTCGTCAATATCTAGCTACTGTAATTTTTCTGTATTTTTATGAACAGTAGAAAAAAGATACGAAATTGGGAAGAGAGGGTGCTGCTGTTCGATCCGGACAGATCGGGGTTTTTGGCGTTTAAATGGGATCGGGGAGTAGGAAGCGTGTGTTTGAATTGTGTGATGAATTGTGATGTTGCTGTGTACTGAAATAATGTTTGTTCAGGTGGTGCCACTGCTAGGCGTAACTAGGTTCTTCGCCCACGTCGGTAAAGGCAAGTGGAAGCAGTTGTATTGTTAATCTATACATTGTTGTTTGATTCGCCTTCACTATAAACTCCAATTACAGCAATCATACATGGTTTAATCATTTGCTTTGAGGATTGCAATATCTTGACTGGTATTGTGATGTTGTGGTTTAGCTATGAATCAAGAGTAAGGTGAAGAATGATGTTGTTTACCGGATGAATTGTCTAAACATTTCATCTCTATGATATTTGTTTTCTATCCATGCTATATGATGATATGAAAATGTGTGGACTCAGTGGGAGAGGTTATGAATGAATTCATGCATGAAGCATTAACTGCATAATCATGCATTGGAAGTTTGTCGGCCTTGGCGTCTTGGCGCGATCACCGTACAACACCGTGTGTTCCTGAGAAAGGGCACGGTGAGGAGGAACATGGCATAAGCATGTGCATCAATCATTTGCATTTTACTGAAGTGGTGTGGACTCTTTGATGTGGTATTGTATATGAGGAATGTGGAATGTTAGATATATGGTGGATGTGGTATTGTATATGAGGAATGTGGAATGTTGGATATATGGTGGATGTGGTATTGTATATGAGGAATGTGAAATGCTAGATATATGGTGGACGTTTTATTGGTATTAGTTGTTCTGCTTGCTGAGATTACCCAATCTCACTACTTGCTGTTTTGATGTTTCGAGCAGCACGTGAGTCGTAAGCATGAAGGGTGGGCTAGCAACACAATAATTTTTACGATGTCATCACGACTCTCATGATCTAGGGCTTTAAATAATTCATTAGTTGGATGAAATTTTATTTCATATAGACCCCTTGTTGTTCCCTTTAAACTTGTTCTCGTTTATGGTTGTCCCATTAGAGATGTGTTATATTTGTGGTTGATACCTGGTTGAATTAGACTCGTTGTCTCTAGTATTGATGTCGTGATATTATTCCTATTTGAATTGCTTCCGTATTGTCCTGTTTTAGGGGAATCTTGCGAATTTTTCTTGTACATGATTGAGATTTATGGGGTGTTATTCTGATTGGTATCGAGGCGGTGTGAGGTCCTGGAATGTGTATTTAGTGTCATACTATAGGTTCAACCTAAAATATGATGTGGGATAATCTAGAAACATGGCTTAGGTTTTACTTTAAACTTTGCCATAGGATAGCAACATTAAAACTTGTGTAAGTGGAATAATTAATTTAAAACTTGACACACTCTGTTGCCTGAGTAGGAATGGGTATGGGTACTGTTGCTTTACGCTTAAATGTTGTATTTAAGCTTTGATGTTGAATGTTATATTTGGTAATATATGTTGCTATGTTTATGAAAGAATTGATTGTGTTGATACATTTGAGATTATGTGGGTTGTGGTGCCGAAAGGGTTTTGGTCACCTTACATTGTTTGTAGTAATGATGGGTTTATGGTGTGGCGGTTAGTGCCATCACCGATGGACTTTAACGTCCTGTTGGGAGAGTGCTTATCCTTTACATGCGTAGATTGGGTAGTTGGTTGGAGTCGAGTAGTAGAGTTATGGATTGACCCTCCGAATTTCCTTTGCCGTTTTGACGAACGGTTTTGGTTGGTTTTTGATTGGTTGAAATAAAAGAAAAAAAGTGTTCGGTTTTGGATACTCACCGATAGTTCTTTTGGTGGTTTTGGTTTTGTCTTCTTTGGTTGAAGACAAAAGAAGAATTTAGGGTTGCGCCTCTTTTGGTCGCCTTGCCCGGCTTTGGCCTTGGATTTGTTGTTTGCCTTATAGAGAAACTTATAGATTGATTCTTGGGTTACCATTCTCCAATTCGAAAAGAAGTTATTGAAGTTTCGATGAAAAATCTAAGTCGCATGGATTTAGGTGTCAAGGTTTTGGCGGAAAGGATGTGGTTGATCGGTTGCTTTACGGAGAAAGTTTTCAATTTATTCTTGTGTTTGTCTTTCTCCGAGGTTTAAAAGAGTTATTGCGGTGTTGTGCCAGACCTTGTTGTCGGGGCCTAAGTGGTGTTGGATCGCAATGATGACTTGCTTGGGAATTCATCTTTGAAAAACCGTTTGTTCCATGAAAGTTTGAAGTTTGGGGTTATGGCCTTATCTGAAAAAAAAAGATTTGGTTAATCGCTTGGTTTTCCCTCTTGCAACCATCTTCCTTCGCGGAAGTTGTTGATCTCCAGAGTTGTGGAGTAGTTGCGTGTCGGCAATTGGGAATTTAAGAGTTGACTTCTCTTGTGATTTGTGGTTGAGCTTTCCGGAAGGAAAGGTGTTTTGGGTGTTGTTCTTTTCTGGAGCAATTTTGGTTTCCTTAAGAGTTGGGTGCGTAATTCACGCGGATGTTTAAGAAGTTAAGTGTATGACGAGAAGTTAGAGTTTTCGGATGATATGAGCTAGTGGTTCGGTTAAAGCGAATTTGTTGTTTGTTTAAAGATAAACTAAAATATTGTGTTGATAAGAGATGATTAAATGAGACGTCAGGTGATCCAAAGTGAAAGTTGATTAGTGGTGTGTGCAAAGTGATGCGGGTTATGGAATCTAATGGATGTTTGAGATTAGTTAGCATAGAATGTCTCGGTTGATGAACTTGTTATAGCAAGAAGATGGTGTGAAATTCTGCCTATTGTAGCTGGTGGGTCAGTTAATATTGTGGGTCGACAATATGACTTAAAATACGTGTAATCAATTAATGAGGATATATGGAATGATTGTAGGAAATGTTGAATTATTCTTGATAGATGTCTGTCTGGGATCCGTACTTATGAGGGATGTCTAGTGGAGATCGTGTCGCGTGGTTAGTATGAATTATTGGTGGAATGAACTGGTGATATGGAATATGTGACTTAGGGATTATACCCAGGGTAATTGTTGATTACGCCGAAATAATTGTAAAGAGATGTGTGCTACGCTTGGGATAATAAGTTGCATAAATAATGGTTCATCATGGTTAGTAGACCAAAAGAAGTTGTTGATATGCGTCTTATGTTGGATTAACTGATAAGTTAATTGTGTTGGAGTTGTGAGAACGTGGTTCTCCTTGTCGATTGTCATACGGTAGATATGGTCTATGGTTCGTTGGTAATATAATCAGTTGTGGTTATATGAACAGTGAAAAGTGATTTTATTAAGAGCAGATGTTGTAGCTTGTGTGCAATGATGTTGGACTTGTCGGGATTTGGGTGATTATGACATCCGTATTGGCTAAGAGTATTGGAATGTGAGTAATGGTGGGATTTGAGTCGAACTTTCTTTTGAAGGTTCTGATTCAAATGAAGGTATAAATTTTAAGGGAGTGCTTGCCTCTTTGTTTAGGCGTCTTGATTAGTGTGCAAGAAAATCTCCCTGATTAAGTGGCATATTGACAAGTTACAAACTTGAATCAGATGATTTGAATTATGGATGAAAGAGTAGTATTTGAAGTAACCGGCTTATGGGTTCCAAATGTGGTGTGGTATTGAACCATGCCAATCTTTGGATTTGGGCTAATCTGTCTAGTCTATGCTATGAGTATGGATTAACACCCAAAGCGTTGGAGTGGGACGCTCTCTTTAGCGTTCAACTAATTTATCTTTGGTAACCCTGGAGTTAAGCGCTTAAATTGTAATTCTATCGTGACTAGTGTTGGATTTATTTGGGAAACGTGTGTGGTGTTTGCGAGCGTTTCAAAAAGGTGAATCTTACGATTGTTTCATAAGTGATTTTGTTGGTAAGGTGTTCCTTTTGAGGATGTGTTTCCTTCTCTTTAAGAGAATTGGTAGCGGTTATTAGGCGTAGATGTTTGATTTGAGAGTTGATGCTATCTTCTGTTATTGGCTTTGGTTAAAATGCGATGTTTTGCACGCATTGCGTGCAATGGTTGTTGGGTTGTGATGTGATATGGTATTTTTTTTCGGTTAACGCCGTTGTAGTTTATGCGAATTTGAGCAACCATCGATGTTGTTGGGTGTCAATCATGTGACAAAGAGAATGAAGTCTCTTTGTGAATGGTTAATGGGTATCGTGGTTACATGACGAATAAATGGTGAAAAAGATTCATGACATCGTTTTTATAAGCATAAAAGAGTTGTTGAGCCAGGGGCGGTGAGAAAGTCATATAGAGATATATGACTAATCCGGAGTGCTCTTGAAGAATTCGCATTCGTGTTATGAATCGAGATTTCCATTGCTCTCTAGCATGAAAAGGAATGAATGGGTAAATGCTAGTATTCAATCTATTTTAAATAGTTGGAGTATGTTGAGTGGTGGTAATTTTGTTATCATCTATGTATAGGGTAGCCAAAAGTAATGTTATTGGTTGATGTTTATGCCCATTTGCTGATATTGATGACTTGGTAGGGTTGTTAATTGTTGGAAACCATTGATCCAATAGAAAAAATGTAAAGCGTGGAATAATGTCGCGTACATGTTGTGATTGGGATGAACATTGGATAACAATCATGATGAGGTAGTATAGAATGGAAGGCGTTTTGTTAATCATCATAAACTGTATTTATAAATGTTGGGTATTGGATTTGTAGTTGAAGATCAATTTTTTGCAAGGATCTAACCTCGTTTGTGCAAATAGCTGGTTGTCTTGGAGTGTAGGTCTCAACTGGTTGGTCGTGCGTCTTGAATACGAACCACGTAGAGGGGTTGTGGTGTGAAAACACGTTTGTGCGTGGGAGATGAAGAGGGTTCTAGACCCAGGTCCCGTTTTCTTCTGGAGAGTGGTTGGAATAAGGAGTGCGAGACCGTTTTCTTTCATGGTCTATTTGGGAATTGAAGTGAAGGTGGAACCGTGAGAGGTTGCACTCTGTTGAGCTAAATCAACATTTTCTCGCTAGTGTTGGTTTTGAGAACTCGCTTGTCGTTTATTCCGGTTTGAGTCTTTGTGTGAATGTTTTGTGTTGCAAAGAAGTCTTTTGTCCTTTGGGGACTTTGTTGTTGATTTTTGGTGTGTCTTAGATTCGGGGACGAATCCTTTTAAGGTGGGGAGATTGTGATGCCCTAGAATTTGAGAGCAATCCTAGGGTTTTCTTTCTTGATTGTTCCGGAAAGAAAGAGGGTTTTGTCGGGGAATGAAACAATTGAAGAATATGCGGCAATTTAATATTAAAAATTGGAGTTTTGGGCTAGTTTCCACTGGGCTGAGGCAACCTGGGCCTGGGCCGGGAATTTCTTTTTCCCCCTCTCCTCCCCATGCCTTGGTGGGCCGGCCCACCTTCCCCTTTAAGTGGCGCCCCCTTCCCCCAAACCCTAAGGCGCCTCCCTTCCTCCCCCCTAGCAGCCACACCCCCTCCTCTTCCTCCCCTGCGTGGTGGCTCAAGATCCACCGCGAAACGCGAAGGAGAAAACGAGAAGAGGATCTGTGGAGGCGAGGAGGACGAACAGATTTCCGTTACGGGGATCGTCGCGCGTTCTTCGTGGGTTCGCAAGGGGGAACTCAAGGTAAAATTCCCAATCTTTTACCTCTGTTCTACCTAGGGATTAGGAGTGTATTAGATCTGGTGGTGAGTGGTTTGGATGGATCTTGATGGGGGAGAAGGGTAGATGTTCACGTGGTGCTGTTTTGGAAGGGAAGATTGTGCAGCGCGGATTGTTTCGCGTTTTACATGGCATAGATGATTTTTCCTGCAAAAACCTATAACTAGAAAGTTGTAGACAACGTCGATACCTAGCTTCTGTATTTTTTTCAGAATTTTTGGGCCGTCGGTCTGAGAGTTATCTCTGTTGGAAGATGACGAACAGAATCTGGAAACAGATTTCGTCCACTGTGTTGGACGGTTGTTTAGGCATATTTAACAGCAGAATTGAAATTTTTGACCTTCATGAAAGTTGTAGATCTCGTCAATATCTAGCTACTGTAATTTTTCTGTATTTTTATGAACAGTAGAAAAAAAGATACGAAATTGGGAAGAGAGGGTGCTGCTGTTCGATCCGGACAGATCGGGGTTTTTGGCGTTTAAATGGGATCGGGGAGTAGGAAGCGTGTGTTTGAATTGTGTGATGAATTGTGATGTTGCTGTGTACTGAAATAATGTTTGTTCAGGTGGTGCCACTGCTAGGCGTAACTAGGTTCTTCGCCCACGTCGGTAAAGGCAAGTGGAAGCAGTTGTATTGTTAATCTATACATTGTTGTTTGATTCGCCTTCACTATAAACTCCAATTACAGCAATCATACATGGTTTAATCATTTGCTTTGAGGATTGCAATATCTTGACTGGTATTGTGATGTTGTGGTTTAGCTATGAATCAAGAGTAAGGTGAAGAATGATGTTGTTTACCGGATGAATTGTCTAAACATTTCATCTCTATGATATTTGTTTTCTATCCATGCTATATGATGATATGAAAATGTGTGGACTCAGTGGGAGAGGTTATGAATGAATTCATGCATGAAGCATTAACTGCATAATCATGCATTGGAAGTTTGTCGACGCCTTGGCGTCTTGCGACCGTGCAGTACAACACCGTGTGTTCCTGAGAAAGGGCACGGTGAGGAGGAACATGGCATAAGCATGTGCATCAATCATATGCATTTTACTGAAGTGGTGTGGACTCTTTGATGTGGTATTGTATATGAGGAATGTGGAATGTTAGATATATGGTGGATGTGGTATTGTATATGAGGAATGTGGAATGTTGGATATATGGTGGATGTGGTATTGTATATGAGGAATGTGAAATGCTAGATATATGGTGGGCGTTTTATTGGTATTAGTTGTTACGCTTGCTGAGATTACCCAATCTCACTACTTGCTTTGTTTTGATGTTTTCAGCAGCGACGTGAGTCGTAAGCATGAAGGGTGGGCTAGCAACACAATAATTTTTCGATGTCATCACGACTCTCATGATCTAGGGCTTTAAATAATTCATTAGTTGGATGAAATTTTATTTCATATAGACCCCTTGTTGTTCCCTTTAAACTTGTTCTCGTTTATGGTTGTCCCATTAGAGATGTGTTATATTTGTGGTTGATACCTGGTTGAATTAGACTCGTTGTCTCTAGTATTGATGTCGTGATATTATTCCTATTTGAATTGCTTCCGTATTGTCTGTTTTAGGGAAATCTTGTCGAATTTTCTTGTACATGATTGAGATTTATGGGGTGTTACTGGTTGGTATCGAGGCGGGTTGTAGGTCCCTGGAATGTGTATTTAGTGTCATACTATAGGTTCAACCTAAAATATGATGTGGGATAATCTAGAAACATGGCTTAGGTTTTACTTTAAACTTTGCCATAGGATAGCAACATTAAAACTTGTGTAAGTGGAATAATTAATTTAAAACTTGACACACTCTGTTGCCTGATAGGAATGGGTATGGGTACTGTTGCTTTACGCTTAAATGTTGTATTTAAGCTTTGATGTTGAATGTTATATTTGGTAATATATGTTGCTATGTTTATGAAAGAATTGATTGTGTTGATACATTTGAGATTATGTGGGTTGTGGTGCCGAAAGGGTTTCGGTCACCTTCTGTTGTTTGTAGTAATGATGGGTTTGACGGTGTGGCCGGTTAGTGCCATCACCGATGGACTTTTAACGTCCTGTTGGGAGAGTGCTTATCCTTTCTGTCGTAGATTGGGTAGTTGGTTGGAGTCGAGTAGTAGAGTTGTGGATTGACCCTCCGAATTTCCTTTGCCGTTTTGACGAACGGTTTTGGTTGGTTTTTGATTGGTTGAAATAAAAGAAAAAAAAGTGTTCGGTTTTGGATACTCACCGATAGTTCTTTTGGTGGTTTTGGTTTTGTCTTCTTTGGTTGAAGACAAAAGAAGAATTTAGGGTTGCGCCTCTTTTGGTCGCCTTGCCACTTTGGCCTTGATTTGTTGTTTGCCTTATAGAGAAACTTATAGATTGATTCTTGGGTTACCATTCTCCAATTCGAAAAGAAGTTATTGAAGTTTCGATGAAAAATCTAAGTCGCATGGATTTAGGTGTCAAGGTTTTGGCGGAAAGGATGTGGTTGATCGGTTGCTTTACGGAGAAAGTTTTCAATTTATTCTTGTGTTTGTCTTTCTCCGAGGTTTAAAAGAGTTATTGCGGTGTTGTGCCAGACCTTGTTGTCGGGGCCTAAGTGGTGTTGGATCGCAATGATGACTTGCTTGGGAATTCATCTTTGAAAAACCGTTTGTTCCATGAAAGTTTGAAGTTTGGGGTTATGGCCTTATCTGAAAAAAAAAAGATTTGGTTAATCGCTTGGTTTTCCCTCTTGCAACCATCTTCCTTCGCGGAAGTTGTTGATCTCCAGAGTTGTGGAGTAGTTGCGTGTCGGCAATTGGGAATTTAAGAGTTGACTTCTCTTGTGATTTGTGGTTGAGCTTTCCGGAAGGAAAGGTGTTTTGGGTGTTGTTCTTGCGGAGCAATTTTGGTTTCCTTAAGAGTTGGGTGCGTAATTCACGCGGATGTTTAAGAAGTTAAGTGTATGACGAAGTTAGAGTTTTGGATGATATGAGCTAGTGGTTCGGTTAGCGAATTTGTTGTTTGTTTAAAGATAAACTAAAATATTGTGTTGATAAGAGATGATTAAGCGAGGCGTCAGGTGATCCAAAGTGAAAGTTGATTAGTGGTGTGTGCAAAGTGATGCGGGTTATGGAATCTAATGGATGTTTGAGATTAGTTAGCATAGAATGTCTCGGTTGATGAACTTGTTATAGCAAGAAGATGGTGTGAAATTACGCCTATTGTAGCTGGTGGAGTCGATTAATATTGTGGAGTCGACAATATGACTTAAAATACGTGTAATCAATTAATGAGGATATATGGAATGATTGTAGGAAATGTTGAATTATTCTTGATAGATGTGCATGCAGGATCCGTACTTATGAGGGATGTCTAGTGGAGATCGTGTCGCGTGGTTAGTATGAATTATTGGTGGAATGAACTGGTGATATGGAATATGTGACTTAGGGATTATACCTAGGTGGTAATTGTTGATTACGCGAAATAATTGTAAAGAGATGTGTGCTACGCTTGGGATAATAAGTTGCATAAATAATGGTTCATCATGGTTAGTAGACCAAAAGAAGTTGTTGATATCGTCTTATGTTGGATTAAGCGATAAGTTAATTGTGTTGGAGTTGTGAGAACGTGGTTCTCCTTGTCGATTGTCATACGGTAGATATGGTCTATGGTTCGTTGGTAATATAATCAGTTGTGGTTATATGAACAGTGAAAAGTGATTTTATTAAGAGTAGATGTTGTAGCTTGTGTGCAACAGTGTTGGACTTGTCGGGATTTGGGTGATTATGACATCCGTATTGGCTAAGAGTATTGGAATGTGAGTAATGGTGGGATTTGAGTCGAACTTTCTTTTGAAGGTTTACGGATTCAAATGAAGGTATAAATTTTCTGGGAGTGCTTGCCTCTTTGTTTAGGCGTCTTGATTAGTGTGCAAGAAAATCTCCCCTGATTAAGTGGCATTTTGTCAAGTTACAAACTTGACTCCGATGATTGGAATTATGGATGAAAGAGTAGTATTTGAAGTAACCGGCTTATGGGTTCCAAATGTGGTGTGGTATTGAACCATGCCAATCTTTGGATTTGGGCTAATCTGTCTAGTCTATGCTATGAGTATGGATTAACACCCAAAGCGTTGGAGTGGGACGCTCTCTTTAGCGTTCAACTAATTTATCTTTGGTAACCCTGGAGTTAAGCGCTTAAATTGTAATTCTATCGTGACTAGTGTTGGATTTATTTGGGAAACGTGTGTGGTGTTTGCGAGCGTTTCAAAAAGGTGAATCTTACGATTGTTTCATAAGTGATTTTGTTGGTAAGGTGTTCCCTGCTGAGGATGTGTTTCCTTCTCTTTAAGAGAATTGGTAGCGGTTATTAGGCGTAGATGTTTGATTTGAGAGTTGATGCTATCTTCTGTTATTGGCTTTGGTTAAAATGCGATGTTTTGCACGCATTGCGTGCAATGGTTGTTGGGTTGGCCTTAGTGATCCGACGGTGCCGAGTGGAAGGGCCGTCGCTCAACGGATAAAAGTTACTCTAGGGATAACAGGCTGATCTTCCCCAAGAGTCCACATCGACGGGAAGGTTTGGCACCTCGATGTCGGCTCTTCGCCACCTGGAGCTGTAGGTGGTTCCAAGGGTTGGGCTGTTCGCCCATTAATGCGGTACGTGAGCTGGGTTCAGAACGTCGTGAGACAGTTCGGTCCATGGTATTTTTTTTCGGTTAACGCCGTTGTAGTTTATGCGAATTTGAGCAACCATCGATGTTGTTGGGTGTCAATCATGTGACAAAGAGAATGAAGTCTCTTTGTGAATGGTTAATAGGTATCGTGGTTACATGACGAATAAATGGTGAAAAGATTCATGACATCGTTTTTATAAGCATAAAAGAGTTGTTGAGCCAGGACGGTGAGAAAGTCATATAGAGATATATGACTAATCCGGAGTGCTCTTGAAGAATTCGCATTCGTGTTATGAATCGAGATTTCCATTGCTCTCTAGCATGAAAAGGAATGAATGGGTAAATGCTAGTATTCAATCTATTTTAAATAGTTGGAGTATGTTGAGTGGTGGTAATTTTGTTATCATCTATGTATAGGGTAGCCAAAAGTAATGTTATTGGTTGATGTTTATGCCCATTTGCTGATATTGATGACTTGGTAGGGTTGTTAATTGTTGGAAACCATTGATCCAATAGAAAAAAAATGTAAAGCGTGGAATAATGTCGCGTACATGTTGTGATTGGGATGAACATTGGATAACAATCATGATGAGGTAGTATAGAATGGAAGACGTTTTGTTAATCATCATAAAGCTGTATTTATAAATGTTGGGTATTGGTTTTTGTTGAAGATCAATTTTTGCAAGGTTCTAACCTCGTTTGTTCAAATAGCTGGTGGTCTTGGAGTGTATGTCTCACCTGGTTTGTCGTCGTCTTGAATACGAACCACGATAGAGGGTTGTGGTGTGAAAACACGTTTGTGCGTGGGAGATGAAGAGGGTTCTAGAGGCGGTACCGTTTTCTTTTGGAGAGTGGTTGGAATAAGGAGTGCGAGACCGTTTTCTTTCATGGTCTATTTGGGAATTGAAGTGAAGGTGGAACCGTGAGAGGTTGCACTCTGTTGAGCTAAATCAACATTTTCTCGCTAGTGTTGGTTTTGAGAACTCGCGTGTCGTTTATTCCGGTTTGAGTCTTTGTGTGAATGTTTTGTGTTGCAAAGAAGTCTTTTGTCCTTTGGGGACTTTGTTGTTGATTTTTTGGTGTGTCTTAGATTCGGGGACGAATCCTTTTAAGGTGGGGAGATTGTGATGCCCTAGAATTTGAGAGCAATCCTACAGTTTTCTTTCTTGATTGTTCCGGAAAGAAAGAGGGTTTTGTCGGGGAATGAAACAATTGAAGAATATGCGGCAATTTAATATTAAAAATTGGAGTTTTGGGCTAGTTTCCGCTGGGCTGAGGCAACCTGGGCCTGGGCCGGGAATTTCTTTTCCCCCTCTCCTCCCCATGCCTTGGTGGGCCGGCCCACCTTCCCCTTTAAGTGGCGCCCCCTTCCCCCAAACCCTAAAGCGCCTCCCTTCCTCCCCCCTAGCAGCCACACCCCCTCCTCTTCCTCCCCTGCGTGGTGGCTCAAGATCCACCGCGAAACGCGAAGGAGAAAACGAGAAGAGGATCTGTGGGGGCGAGGGGGACAAACAGATTTCCGTTACGGGGATCGTCGCGCGTTCTTCGTGGGTTCGCAAGGGGGAACTCAAGGTAAAATTCCCAATCTTTTACCTCTGTTCTACCTAGGGATTAGGAGTGTATTAGATCTGGTGGTGAGTGGTTTGGATGGATCTTGATGGGGGAGAAGGGTAGATGTTCACGTGGTGCTGTTTTTGGAAGGGAAGATTGTGCAGCGCGGATTGTTTCGCGTTTTACATGGCATAGATGATTTTTCCTGCAAAAACCTATAACTAGAAAGTTGTAGACAACGTCGATACCTAGCTTCTGTATTTTTTTCAGAATTTTTGGGCCGTCGGTCTGAGATTTATCTCTGTTGGAAGATGACGAACAGAATCTGGAAACAGATTTCGTCCACTGTGTTGGACGGTTGTTTAGGCATATTTAACAGCAGAATTGAAATTTTTGACCTTCATGAAAGTTGTAGATCTCGTAAATATCTAGCTACTGTAATTTTTCTGTATTTTTATGAACAGTAGAAAAAAAGATACGAAATTGGGAAGAGAGGGTGCTGCTGTTCGATCCGGACAGATCGGGGTTTTTGGCGTTTAAATGGGATCGGGGAGTAGGAAGCGTGTGTTTGAATTGTGTGATGAATTGTGATGTTGCTGTGTACTGAAATAATGTTTGTTCAGGTGGTGCCACTGCTAGGCGTAACTAGGTTCTTCGCCCACGTCGGTAAAGGCAAGTGGAAGCAGTTGTATTGTTAATCTATACATTGTTGTTTGATTCGCCTTCACTATAAACTCCAATTACAGCAATCATACATGGTTTAATCATTTGCTTTGAGGATTGCAATATCTTGACTGGTATTGTGATGTTGTGGTTTAGCTATGAATCAAGAGTAAGGTGAAGAATGATGTTGTTTACCGGATGAATTGTCTAAACATTTCATCTCTATGATATTTGTTTTCTATCCATGCTATATGATGATATGAAAATGTGTGGACTCAGTGGGAGAGGTTATGAATGAATTCATGCATGAAGCATTAACTGCATAATCATGCATTGGAAGTTTGTCGACGCCAGCGGCGCGTGACCGTGCAGTACAACACCGTGTGTTCCTGAGAAAGGGCACGGTGAGGAGGAACATGGCATAAGCATGTGCATCAATTATATGCATTTTACTGAAGTGGTGTGGACTCTTTGATGTGGTATTGTATATGAGGAATGTGGAATGTTAGATATATGGTGGATGTGGTATTGTATATGAGGAATGTGGAATGTTGGATATATGGTGGATGTGGTATTGTATATGAGGAATGTGAAATGCTAGATATATGGTGGACGTTTTATTGGTATTAGTTGTTACGCTTCTTTGAGATTACCCAATCTCACTACTTGCTGTTTTGATGTTTTCAGGCAGCGCACGTGAGTCGTAAGCATGAAGGGTGGGCTAGCAACACAATAATTTTTCTGATGTCATCACGACTCTCATGATCTAGGGCTTTAAATAATTCATTAGTTGGATGAAATTTTATTTCATATAGACCCCTTGTTGTTCCCTTTAAACTTGTTCTCGTTTATGGTTGTCCCATTAGAGATGTGTTATATTTGTGGTTGATACCTGGTTGAATTAGACTCGTTGTCTCTAGTATTGATGTCGTGATATTATTCCTATTTGAATTGCTTCCGTATTGTCCTGTTTTAGGGGAAATGCTGTCGAATTTTTCTTGTACAACAGTTGAGATTTATGGGGTGTTACTGAGTTGGTATCGAGGCGAGTTTGTAGGTCCCTGGAATGTGTATTTAGTGTCATACTATAGGTTCAACCTAAAATATGATGTGGGATAATCTAGAAACATGGCTTAGGTTTTACTTTAAACTTTGCCATAGGATAGCAACATTAAAACTTGTGTAAGTGGAATAATTAATTTAAAACTTGACACACTCTGTTGCACAGTAGGAATGGGTATGGGTACCGTTGCTTTACGCTTAAATGTTGTATTTAAGCTTTGATGTTGAATGTTATATTTGGTAATATATGTTGCTATGTTTATGAAAGAATTGATTGTGTTGATACATTTGAGATTATGTGGGTTGTGGTGCCGAAAGTGTTTCGGTCACCTTACATTGTTTGTAGTAATGATGGGTTTGACGGTGTGGCGGTTAGTGCCATCACCGATGGACTTTAACGTCCTGTTGGGAGAGTGCTTATCCTTTACGTCGTAGATTGGGTAGTTGGTTGGAGTCGAGTAGTAGAGTTGTGGATTGACCCTCCGAATTTCCTTTGCCGTTTGTGACGGTTTTGGTTGGTTTTGATTGGTTGAAATAAAAGAAAAAGTGTTCGGTTTTGGATACTCACCGATAGTTCTTTTGGTGGTTTTGGTTTTGTCTTCTTTGGTTGAAGACAAAAGAAGAATTTAGGGTTGCGCCTCTTTTGGTCGCCTTGCCGACTTTGGCCTTGGATTTGTTGTTTGCCTTATAGAGAAACTTATAGATTGATTCTTGGGTTACCATTCTCCAATTCGAAAAGAAGTTATTGAAGTTTCGATGAAAAATCTAAGTCGCATGGATTTAGGTGTCAAGGTTTTGGCGGAAAGGATGTGGTTGATCGGTTGCTTTACGGAGAAAGTTTTCAATTTATTCTTGTGTTTGTCTTTCTCCGAGGTTTAAAAGAGTTATTGCGGTGTTGTGCCAGACCTTGTTGTCGGGGCCTAAGTGGTGTTGGATCGCAATGATGACTTGCTTGGGAATTCATCTTTGAAAAACCGTTTGTTCCATGAAAGTTTGAAGTTTGGGGTTATGGCCTTATCTGAAAAAAAGATTTGGTTAATCGCTTGGTTTTCCTCTTGCAACCATCTTCCTTCGCGGAAGTTGTTGATCTCCAGAGTTGTGGAGTAGTTGCGTGTCGGCAATTGGGAATTTAAGAGTTGACTTCTCTGGTGAGTGGTGGTTGAGCTTTCCGGAAGGAAAGGTGTTTTGGGTGTTGTTCTTTTCTGGAGCAATTTTGGTTTCCTTAAGAGTTGGGTGCGTAATTCACGCGGATGTTTAAGAAGTTAAGTGTATGACGAGAAGTTAGAGTTTTCGGATGATATGAGCTAGTGGTTCGGTTAAAGCGAATTTGTTGTTTGTTTAAAGATAAACTAAAATATTGTGTTGATAAGAGATGATTAAACGAGGCGTCGGGTGATCCAAAGTGAAAGTTGATTAGTGGTGTGTGCAAAGTGATGCGGGTTATGGAATCTAATGGATGTTTGAGATTAGTTAGCATAGAATGTCTCGGTTGATGAACTTGTTATAGCAAGAAGATGGTGTGAAATTACGCCTATTGTAGCTGGTGGGTCGATTAATATTGTGGAGTCGACAATATGACTTAAAATACGTGTAATCAATTAATGAGGATATATGGAATGATTGTAGGAAATGTTGAATTATTCTTGATAGATGTGCATGTCAGGATCCGTACTTATGAGGGATGTCTAGTGGAGATCGTGTCGGCGTGGTTAGTATGAATTATTGGTGGAATGAACTGGTGATATGGAATATGTGACTTAGGGATTATACCCAGGGTAATTGTTGATTACGCCGAAATAATTGTAAAGAGATGTGTGCTACGCTTGGGATAATAAGTTGCATAAATAATGGTTCATCATGGTTAGTAGACCAAAAGAAGTTGTTGATATCGTCTTATGTTGGATTAAGCGATAAGTTAATTGTGTTGGAGTTGTGAGAACGTGGTTCTCCTTGTCGATTGTCATCACGGTAGATATGGTCTATGGTTCGTTGGTAATATAATCAGTTGTGGTTATATGAGCAGTGAAAAGTGATTTTATTAAGAGCGAGATGTTGTAGCTTGTGTGCAAATGATGTTGGACTTGTCGGGATTTGGGTGATTATGACATCCGTATTGGCTAAGAGTATTGGAATGTGAGTAATGGTGGGATTTGAGTCGAACTTTCTTTTGAAGGTTTACTGATTCAAATGAAGGTATAAATTTTAGGGAGTGCTTGCCTCTTTGTTTAGGCGTCTTGATTAGTGTGCAAGAAAATCTCCCCTGATTAAGTGGCATTTTGTCAAGTTACAAACTTGACTCCGATGATTGGAATTATGGATGAAAGAGTAGTATTTGAAGTAACCGGCTTATGGGTTCCAAATGTGGTGTGGTATTGAACCATGCCAATCTTTGGATTTGGGCTAATCTGTCTAGTCTATGCTATGAGTATGGATTAACACCCAAAGCGTTGGAGTGGGACGCTCTCTTTAGCGTTCAACTAATTTATCTTTGGTAACCCTGGAGTTAAGCGCTTAAATTGTAATTCTATCGTGACTAGTGTTGGATTTATTTGGGAAACGTGTGTGGTGTTTGCGAGCGTTTCAAAAAGGTGAATCTTACGATTGTTTCATAAGTGATTTTGTTGGTAAGGTGTTCCCTGCTGAGGATGTGTTTCCTTCTCTTTAAGAGAATTGGTAGCGGTTATTAGGCGTAGATGTTTGATTTGAGAGTTGATGCTATCTTCTGTTATTGGCTTTGGTTAAAATGCGATGTTTTGCACGCATTGCGTGCAGTGGTTGTTGGGTTGTGATGTGATATGGTATTTTTTTTCGGTTAACGCCGTTGTAGTTTATGCGAATTTGAGCAACCATCGATGTTGTTGGGTGTCAATCATGTGACAAAGAGAATGAAGTCTCTTTGTGAATGGTTAATGGGTATCGTGGTTACATGACGAATAAATGGTGAAAAAGATTCATGACATCGTTTTTATAAGCATAAAAGAGTTGTTGAGCCAGGACGGTGAGAAAGTCATATAGAGATATATGACTAATCCGGAGTGCTCTTGAAGAATTCGCATTCGTGTTATGAATCGAGATTTCCATTGCTCTCTAGCATGAAAAGGAATGAATGGGTAAATGCTAGTATTCAATCTATTTTAAATAGTTGGAGTATGTTGAGTGGTGGTAATTTTGTTATCATCTATGTATAGGGTAGCCAAAAGTAATGTTATTGGTTGATGTTTATGCCCATTTGTTGATATTGATGACTTGGTAGGGTTGTTAATTGTTGGAAACCATTGATCCAATAGAAAAAAATGTAAAACTGTGGAATAATGTCGCGTACATGTTGTGATTGGGATGAACATTGGATAACAATCATGATGAGGTAGTATAGAATGGAAGACGTTTTGTTAATCATCATAAACTGTATTTATAAATGTTGGGTATTGGTGTTTTGTTGAAGATCAATTTTTTTGCAAGGTTCTAACCTCGTTTGTTCAAATAGCTGGTGGTCTTGGAGTGTATGTCTCACCTGGTTTGTCGTCGTCTTGAATACGGCGAACCACAGTAGAGGGGTTGTGGTGTGAAAACACGTTTGTGCGTGGGAGATGAAGAGGGTTCTAGAGACTGGTACCGTTTTCTTCTGGAGAGTGGTTGGAATAAGGAGTGCGAGACCGTTTTCTTTCATGGTCTATTTGGGAATTGAAGTGAAGGTGGAACCGTGAGAGGTTGCACTCTGTTGAGCTAAATCAACATTTTCTCGCTAGTGTTGGTTTTGAGAACTCGCGTGTCGTTTATTCCGGTTTGAGTCTTTGTGTGAATGTTTTGTGTTGCAAAGAAGTCTTTTGTCCTTTGGGGACTTTGTTGTTGATTTTTTGGTGTGTCTTAGATTCGGGGACGAATCCTTTTAAGGTGGGGAGATTGTGATGCCCTAGAATTTGAGAGCAATCCTACAGTTTTCTTTCTTGATTGTTCCGGAAAGAAAGAGGGTTTTGTCGGGGAATGAAACAATTGAAGAATATGTGGCAATTTAATATTAAAAATTGGAGTTTTGGGCTAGTTTCCGCTGGGCTGAGGCAACCTGGGCCTGGGCCGGGAATTTCTTTTCCCCCTCTCCTCCCCATGCCTTGGTGGGCCGGCCCACCTTCCCCTTTAAGTGGCGCCCCCTTCCCCCAAACCCTAAAGCGCCTCCCTTCCTCCCCCCTAGCAGCCACACCCCTCCTCTTCCTCCCCTGCGTGGTGGCTCAAGATCCACCGCGAAACGCGAAGGAGAAAACGAGAAGAGGATCTGTGGGGGCGAGGAGGACGAACAGATTTCCGTTACGGGGATCGTCCCGCGTTCTTCGTGGGTTCGCAAGGGGGAACTCAAGGTAAAATTCCCAATCTTTTACCTCTGTTCTACCTAGGGATTAGGAGTGTATTAGATCTGGTGGTGAGTGGTTTGGATGGATCTTGATGGGGGAGAAGGGTAGATGTTCACGTGGTGCTGTTTTTGGAAGGGAAGATTGTGCAGCGCGGATTGTTTCGCGTTTTACATGGCATAGATGATTTTTCCTGCAAAAACCTATAACTAGAAAGTTGTAGACAACGTCGATACCTAGCTTCTGTATTTTTTTCAGAATTTTTGGGCCGTCGGTCTGAGAGTTATCTCTGTTGGAAGATGACGAACAGAATCTGGAAACAGATTTCGTCCACTGTGTTGGACGGTTGTTTAGGCATATTTAACAGCAGAATTGAAATTTTTGACCTTCATGAAAGTTGTAGATCTCGTCAATATCTAGCTACTGTAATTTTTCTGTATTTTTATTAACAGTAGAAAAAAGATACGAAATTGGGAAGAGAGGGTGCTGCTGTTCGATCCGGACAGATCGGGGTTTTTGGCGTTTAAATGGGATCGGGGAGTAGGAAGCGTGTGTTTGAATTGTGTGATGAATTGTGATGTTGCTGTGTACTGAAATAATGTTTGTTCAGGTGGTGCCACTGCTAGGCGTAACTAGGTTCTTCGCCCACGTCGGTAAAGGCAAGTGGAAGCAGTTGTATTGTTAATCTATACATTGTTGTTTGATTCGCCTTCACTATAAACTCCAATTACAGCAATCATACATGGTTTAATCATTTGCTTTGAGGATTGCAATATCTTGACTGGTATTGTGATGTTGTGGTTTAGCTATGAATCAAGAGTAAGGTGAAGAATGATGTTGTTTACCGGATGAATTGTCTAAACATTTCATCTCTATGATATTTGTTTTCTATCCATGCTATATGATGATATGAAAATGTGTGGACTCAGTGGGAGAGGTTATGAATGAATTCATGCATGAAGCATTAACTGCATAATCATGCATTGGAAGTTTGTCGACGCCAGCGTGCGCGACCGTACCGGTACAACACCGTGTGTTCCTGAGAAAGGGCACGGTGAGGAGGAACATGGCATAAGCATGTGCATCAATCATATGCATTTTACTGAAGTGGTGTGGACTCTTTGATGTGGTATTGTATATGAGGAATGTGGAATGTTAGATATATGGTGGATGTGGTATTGTATATGAGGAATGTGGAATGTTGGATATATGGTGGATGTGGTATTGTATATGAGGAATGTGAAATGCTAGATATATGGTGGACGTTTTATTGGTATTAGTTGTTACGCTTCTTTGAGATTACCCAATCTCACTACTTGCTGTTTTGATGTTTTCAGGTAGCGCACGTGAGTCGTAAGCATGAAGGGTGGGCTAGCAACACAATAATTTTTCTGATGTCATCACGACTCTCATGATCTAGGGCTTTAAATAATTCATTAGTTGGATGAAATTTTATTTCATATAGACCCCTTGTTGTTCCCTTTAAACTTGTTCTCGTTTATGGTTGTCCCATTAGAGATGTGTTATATTTGTGGTTGATACCTGGTTGAATTAGACTCATTGTCTCTAGTATTGATGTCGTGATATTATTCCTATTTGAATTGCTTCCGTATTGTCCTGTTTTAGGGGAAATGCTGTCGAATTTTTCTTGTACAACAGTTGAGATTTATGGGGTGTTACAGGGGAGGAGCCGGAGGGGGAGGCGCCGATGGGGGGAGGAGCCGGAGGGGGAGGCGCCGAAGGGGGAGGAGCCGATGGGGGGAGGAGCCAGAGGGGGAGGCGCCGGTGGGGGAGGAGCCGGAGGGGGAGGCGCCCACAGGGTACCCGCCGATGGGGGAGGCGCCGGGGGTGTGTGGGAGGAGCCGGAGGGGGAGGCGCCCACGGGGTACCCGCCGATGGGGGAGGAGCCGGGGGGTGTGGGAGGAACCAGAGGGGGAGGCGCCGGGGGGGGGGGGGAGGAGCCGGTGGGGGAGGTGGTCAAGCTAGGGTTGTGGAATGAATTGAAACAAAATCAGTGCGCGCCGAAATGAACTGAGTGTGCGCGCCGAAATGAAAATGCTCTGGGGTTTTATCACGGTCGGTTAACCAAAGAGACCAATCGCAATATTTACTATCTGGGTCGGTTCTTTAAAACAACCGATCGCAATAGGTACACTATCTGTGTCGGTTCTTTAAAACAACCGATTACAATATAAACATACATCTGTGTCGGTTATATAAAAAACCCGATCGCAATATATACTATCTGTGTCGGTTTCCTAAACGAACCGATTGTGATGACTATGATCCAATTTCTAATTTTTTTAAAACAGAGTCTTCATTCAAAAGAATCGAAAAGTCAAATCTTTTTCAAATTTGCTATACTATAAGATCCATTTGACATATATATTCTACAAAATGCTACATTATACAGGGAATTCTTACAACTTAATTTATTTACAATACAACCCTTCTTGATGATCTACACGCATGTAATTAATGTGTTCCATGTGTGCCGTCGTGACCGCTAAGACATGCTCCATCTGCAAACGGAGGTGTTTCATCAAATTGGTTGTACTCTTCTTCATCTACGACATTTTCAACTCCAACAATCCTCCTCTTGCCATGAAGTACGACGTGCAACCTCGGATTGGCCGGATCACGCACGTAGAAAACTTGAGTTGCTTGCTTTGCGAGGACGAACGGTTCATCTCTGTAGGCCAGTCTATTCAGATCAACAATTGTAAAACCTGTCTTGTCGACCTTAACTCCGTGAGGAAGTCTCACCCACTTACATCGGAACAATGGAACTTGGTATATTCCGTAGTCGAGCTCCCATATTTCTTCGATCATCCCGTAGTAACAGTTCATTGCAGTTGAGGATCCTCTAATTGAGTGATCATCGGACAAAGCATCTATGCTCACACCACTGTTTTGCACTGTACTCTTTGCATCTTGACTTTCAGTATAAAATGTGTAGCCATTAATATCGTAACCTTGCCATGTCTGTATATTAAATCTTGGTCCGTCAGCCAACCATTTGACATCCTCGGTACTAACGGAGACCTTCACCTTTTCTTTGAACCATGTGAGGAATCGATCGTTGTGTTCTCGTGTGATGGAAAGCTCATCCATAAGTGGATTCTCTTCCCGTAATATCAACTTGTGCTGTAGGATGTATGGATGAACTTCTGCGCTGTGTTGCAAGACTGTGAAATGCGCTTTACAGTACATATCAAATTGTGGGCTCATTAGATTTGACCCAATGGTTCCTTTGCCACCAAGTCTGCCCTCATGACGAGATATAGGAACACCAATCGGATGTCTTTTACCTAGATAGTCCATGCAGAACTCAATAACCTCTTCAGTCCCATAACCTTCAATAATACTACCCTCAGGCTTCGACCTATTCCTCACGTATGACTTTAATATACCCATGTACCTCTCGAACGGATACATGTAACGCAGGAATGCGGGTCCACAAATCTTAATCTCTCTAACAAGGTGAACAACGAGGTGGACCATGACGTCGAAGAACGGCGGGGGGAAATGCATCTCAAGCTGACAAAGAGTCTGCACCACCTCACTCTGTAAGTTGTCCAGTATATCGGGATCAATAACCTTGCATGAAATCTCATTGAAGAAATAGCATAGCTTCGTGATTGCCAACCTGACGTCATCTGGTAGGATATTTCTGATTGCAACAGGGAGCATTTGTGTCATCAAGACATGACAGTCGTGGGACTTCATACCGAACAACTTCGAGTCATCCATAGACACAAGCTTCTTAATGTTTGCGGAGTAGCCCGATGGAACTTTAATATCGTGGAGACACTTGCAGAGGTCTTCTTTCTCTTTCTTGGATAAGGTGTAGCATGCAGCGGGGATGTACGGCCCTTTTCCATCCTCCTCCATCACTGCAAGCTTGGGCCTGATCCCCATGTAGGTCATATCGCGGCGAGCATTCACACCATCCTTGGTCTTCCTAGGTATGTTCAGCAGGATGCCTACCAAATTATCACAAACATTTTTCTCAACGTGCATGACATCAATACATTGACGGACATCTAACTCCTTCCAATATGGTAAGTCCCAAAATATCGACCTCTTTTTCCAAATGGTCCTGGGACGAACAGATTTACGGCTCTTACCATACTGAACATCGATATCCTCACGCGTGAATATACTTGCCTTCCGAGTCATAGGCTGCGGGCTGCGCACGAACTTCCCTCTTTCCATCAAATTTGTCATCCATCTTACGATATCGATGACTTGGGTAGAAACCTCACGGTGACCCATGTACACCGCTTTCCTCGAATTCCGCAAATGACAAGCTATCAGTGTCTTCTTCACAAATTGGACAAGCTTTGGCTCCCTTCGTGCTATAGCCCGCCAAATTACCAAGGGCTGGAAAATCATTTATGGTGCAAAATATCATAGCCTGTAGGGTGAAGTTCTCTCTTTTGTATGCATCCCACACCTCAACCCCCACATTCCACAATTTTACCAAATCCTCAATTAGTGGTGATAGGTACACATCAATATCATTACCCGGCTGTTTGGGTCCTGAGATTAGCAACGACCTCATGATATACTTCCGCTTCATGCATAACCAAGGAGGCAAATTGTAGATACACAACAAAAGCGGCCAGAAATCTTGTGTCGACTGCTCATATTACCAAACGGATTCATACCATCCGTACTCAATCCAAATCTTATGTTCCTCATCTCGGCACCAAACTCCTCATGTTGCCAATTAATGTTTCTCCATTGAGCCGAATCAGCAGGATGTCTCAACTTGCCATCTTCCTTTCGAGATTCATAATGCCAACGCAACAATTTTGCCTCTTTGGGATTTGCAAAGAACCGCTCTAAACGGGGAATGATGGGAAAAATACCACAACACCTTGGCTGGTGCCCCTTTTTTCACATCTTCACTATCGTCAATTCGGTTCTTACGCTTCTTGTCATTACGCTTCTCATTTTGTTTGTATCGGGGTACACCACAAACTGGACAAATGCGCAATTCCTTATGGACGTTGCGGTATAGTATGCAATCATTTGGACATGCATGTATCCTTTCTATTTCCATTCCCATGGGACATAATAGCTTCTTCGCTTCATAAATACTTGTTGGCAACCCGTTTCCCTCTGGAAGCATATCCGATAGAAGTATTAAAAGTGCATTGAAACTTGTATCTGTCCAACGGTGTTTTGCCTTCAGTTCAAACAATGCAAGGACCGAACCCAACTTGGTGTATTCCCCTTTGCAACCTGAAAACAATGGTTTGGCTTCGTCATCCATCAAGCTTTTAAATTTTTCGAACTCTCTTTCCGTGTAATTTCCCTTCACATCCCGCAACATTTGATCTAAATTATCCTCATCAAACATATCACGCTCCAACTCGTGATCGGCTTCCAGCATGTCTTCGTTGCATAGCACAGAGGTACTACCTATCTCCCCATGATGGATCCAACACGTGTAATTCCTCACGAAGCCACGTCGAATCAAATGCCCTTCAATTTGAGCTGAGTTGTTAAATCTCCTGAGATTGGTGCAATCAATACAAGGACAATATATGAACTTTACACCCCTCATTACCATATCTACTTCTGCAATTCTTATGAACTCCTTAACTCCCCTCTGAAATTCAGCACTCACACGGCTTTTTTGATACATCCATTCTTCACGGTCCATCTACAAGTAAACCGCAAACAATAAATTAATAATGCCCTAATCAATGAAATAAAAGAAGGGTTGAACCCGAAAACAAAGTTGAGAGACTGAATGATCTTAAAGAAACGTATATCTGTTGACCAACTAAGTAATGCGCATTCAACGATGACTCCTAATTGCTAATTAGGTCAAGTCCTAATCCCATTCGAGGATATGTGGTTCGAGCAAGTTCCTAAGATGTTGTACAAACTTTAGAGAAAATTTCAGTAGCATCTCCCCGCTGTTCTCCAAATACACGTATCGACAACATGTCAAGAGGATGTGTATTCGGAGAACACTGGCCATGGAGATGTTGCCGAAACTTTCTCTAGAGTTTGTACAACAGCTTAGGAACTTGCCCGAGCCACATATCCTCGAACTGTCCAAAAAATGTGGACAATTCGAGACTGCTTATTTATAAATATGCCATTTTAGCATACTTATAAACAAGCACCCTCGAACGGGAGACGCATAGGTTACGCAGCCTAATTAACTACTATATGATTGATCATATTAATTATATTGAAACAATTATGACATGTAATGTATACATTCACCAAATAAAAAAATTAATTTAAGTCCTACTGCAATATTGAAGGGATTTATAAGAATTAATGCTGGTCACCTTTCGAGGAAAACCACAAACGAGGGGAAATCTAGCTCCTGATCAAGCTAGCTAGGGTTTCAATTAACTTTAACCTTCAACGCACTGATCTCCTCCACGATCTAATTTCTCAACCATACACTCTGCTAATGACACCAAATCAAAATCGAATAATGTACGTTAATACAAAATTGAAGGGATTCGAAGGAATGGGGCCCACCTTTTGAATAAAGCCACAAGTAAGCTAGGCAGGAAAATAGAGAAATCGCCTAGCGAACCAACTCGACGAGAGTTAATAAGTTCATCCCTAGTCCAGATGGTACATATATACATGAAACCTAGCGAACCTCATCACAATCGGTTCTATAGAAGAACCGTTTGCGATTAATTAGTTATCACCGTCGCTTATATGTAAAACCGATTGTGATAATTTGGATCCTCAACACTGTCGGTTTCTTTATAGAACCGACACAGATAATGTATCGGTGTCGGTTCTCAAAAAGAACCGACTGCAATAACATAAGTCATCACGATGGTTCGGATATGAACCGACACGTATATTAATCCACCCCTCGCCTTCCCGCCAATTTGACCGTTCAAACATAGCTACCAATGTGATCGATCGCGTTCCATATAGCTCCTTTCATATAGCTCCTGATCATCGGTAGTACTCTTCCATATAGCTCCTTTCTTCTCTACAAGGTCTGACTCCTCCGGCAATGGCAGCAATGGCTCCTTTCTTATCTTTCATATAGCTCCTTTCTTCTCTTTCATATAGCTCCTTTCTTCTCTGCAAGGTCTGACTTCTCCTTTCGACCGCAGCAATGGCAGCGCCTCCTTCTCCGGCAAGGTCTGACTCCTCCGTGGAGTCACCGTACGACTTCCATCCTCCAGCGTCCTCACCGCCGCCAGCAGCGCCGCCTCAGCTTCCGGCGCCTCACTCCGGCGTGGCGCCGGCGCCCCACCTGTCTCCCGACGTCCCTCCCGGCGCCTCACCCCATCCGGGTGCCTCCAACGCCAGCAGGAAGCGCCCCAGAGATGACGATCAAGACGACGACGACGATGAGGAGGAGAAGGAGGAGGAGGAGGAGTACGCGCCGGTCACCATGGGGATCGACGCCTCGTCTAGATCTGGTTCATCATCGGAGGATGAACCACCACTACTCCGCGTAGTCTCTAGCGACGACGACTCCAGCGACACCGACTCTGGCAACTCGGGTGACTCTTTACCCTCGGGCGAGAGCCGCGAGTGGTAAATTTAATATATTAGCTGTAATGCAGTCCGTTAATATGTTTAATAATTATAAACAATGGATGTCGTTATATATTGTAATGAAGTATAATGTGTGGAAGACTTGATGGAGAACAAAAACTAGAGGGTTGTTGGATTGCAGATGAAGCCTATTCGGCTGCCTTTACAGTCTATTTTGAGTCTCTTTTATATTTTTGTGGATTGTATCTTTCTAATGTTCTGTTGTTCCAAGTCAAAATGCAACTGCAATAACAAGCCTCAAGGTAAAGCACTGATGCTACTTCTGAAGGAAACAACCTGAATGCATACATGGGCATGGTTACTACATGGTGGTCAGATTACAACTGGTGGTTTCCTCAAGTGCATCGACAAGTTCTTGGACGACATTGAAAGCAAGATTGATCAGCGATGTGTCTATTTGAGTCTCTGTTATGTTTTGTGTGGATTGTTTCTTTCTACTGTAAGCTGGGGGCAGCCGTTGTCTGGTGAGCAATGATTGATTTTGGAGAGAACTATGCTTTAGTTCGTTTTTTTTGGCTGATGGTATAGAGCTGGGAGATACTGATGCTATGTAAGTTGTCCTTTGTGGTCTGGGTGTTTTGATGTTTTGATGCTCTGTAATTCCGCCAAAATGTTATAACTATTCTCAGTTTCATTGAATGGAACTGGGGCATCAAATGTTTGTTGTCCTATTGATAAAAAAGTATAATGTGTGGAATGGTATATATATTATTATTATCTGCTGCATGCATGCTACTATAATGTTATATATAATTTGCATCACTACATGTGTCTATATAAATTGTCTGAGAGTTGAACCGCGAGTTGGGATTCTAGCAGAGCTGATCTTGTTCATCGTCTGAAAAAACAAGTTGCACAAATATTAAAGCATGAATGAAGGGTAGATGAGGTCTGTGTTGGGATTCTAGCAGAGCGGTCTGTGTTGGAGTTTGTTTTTTTCTTGTTCCCTGAAGGGGAAATGTGTGAGTGGAGGATCTCACAAAAACTATGTTTCTGTTGAACTGTTCTTGGTTTCACCTAATGGTACTGGGGCATTCTGTTGCCCTATTGGCTATTGATATAAAAATCATCACAATCGGTTCTGGAAAAGAACTAATTGTGATAACCCCTGTGCTCAGGACAATCGGTTTCTTCCCAAAATCGATTGTGATAATACCTACTTATTACAATCGGTTCTAGATAAAAACCGATTGTGATAACAAAATGATTATCACAATCGGTTCTTATCTAGAAACGATTGGGATTATTATCGTATCACAATCGGTTCCCTCTCAGAATCGATTGTGATAATCTGTTACCAAGATTTCCAAATGGAATATACTTATCACAATCGGTTTTTTAGTCAAAAGTTTAGAACCGGCGCAAATGAAGCGATAGTAATGTGTCATTCTGTAGTAGTGAATAATCGCCCGTGTCAAAACATAGTTTTATTTTCAGAAAAAGAAAACATCAACATTCACAATATTCCAACATGTTCATAAATGTAGTTCATCATGTTCAACTTTTTAATCCAATGTGTCAAATATTTGAGTTCATTACGAATAGTAAACCATCTCTTTGTGTCCCAATCTAAGCATGACTAAGTGTATGCATATAATAAGCGATTATACCCATCTTTCACCATCTATTCAATGTCTAGGGTTATCAAGGTTCACATGGCAACATTGATTAAGGAAATCCCATAATAAAGGTAATATCTACCATAACCCAAAATAACATTGTATAAAACATAGAGCATGCACGAAAACTTGACAAAGGAATTTATGAACATTTGGGATCAATATGATCAAAGGGGCTTGCCTTGCTATTTTGTCGTTTACAACGAAGTCGAAGTTGTAGCTCGGAGTCGTAACTTGCGTTGTCGACAAGATCGGTGTTGTCGTCGAGTACTCGTTCGGGCTCGTTTAATGGTAGCGTCGATTACGTCAGGTGCTACCCGTCATACCGTGATACATAGCAAATAATAATAAACTCCAATAAGGTAACCTCCAGTGAGGGCAAAAGAATACAGATAGAAAAACCAGATAGAAATCCAAATAATAAATCATCACACATAACAAACGTGATTTCTGGGTTTAGGTTATATGATTTCAAGTATACGCATTAATCTATCTTTTCTCCTATATCTCTTACTAATGGTCTAAGCTACACCGTTACCCACTTTTTATGAATTGGTTATTCTTATTTTACGAATTCAAGAAACTAAGATTGTTTGGATTAATGGAATTAAGACATTAGTTAAGATGTTATTGTTTTCCCGGTGATACCGACTCTCAGTCTGCGGTACTTCTGACTCGCGGTAGTACTGCTCTCTAGCTTCGGTGGTACCGACCTCAGGTACTAAAAAAAGGGTGCAAATTAGATTAGAGCTATCGGCTGGACCTACAAGGTTTTTAGATGATTATTACGACACAAGCTCTTACGCTAAGTACTTCTTACGCTTATCTATTTGCAATATACACTATCGACAAACATAACACTTAGGGTTTTTGCACTAATAGGATTCAGATACAAAGCAAGGAGTAAGTTAAATATTTTTCTAGATTATGGTAGTCTATATACTAGGGAGTGATTCTAGGCCATTCTTCTTAACATTCTTATTTAGACGAGGTATTCCACGGGCTATCGAAAAGGCTTAAGCGTTATTAAAGTCTATATGATAACGGTTTAGTTTTCATTTTATGGTTGCGGCTGCACCTTAAAGAGTTATTTAATGATTCCTTAGGAAATGATGGGGGTTGTCTCTAAGAGTATTGTAGAATTGGTTCTGCGATACTTCACCTTAATCCGCGATGTTTCTCATATACATGAGCGTTAGGGCCTTATATAGATTTAGTTTAATGTTGTGAAATTATGTGTGACACCACGGAGTGTCGTATCCTTATTTATTGAGCATGATGAGGTCAAAAACTTTATGAAATGTGGAATTAAGGTTAAAACCATAGGGTATGGAGGTTAATAGCGTTTCTGGGGTTTTGGGCCTTCCCGGGGGAGTTTGGGCCTAAAAGAGGGGGTTGTGGGCTTTGGTGGGATGGAGTGGGAATCCATTTAGGATTAAGAGAGGTGTGGGGGCTGGTAAAAGGCCTCCCCCCTGCCCTTCTTGCGCCCCACCTCCCCATTGTGCGCCCCCACCTCCCTTGGCCCTAGCCGCCCCTCCCCTCCCCTCCCCTTTGGCCGTGCGCACCCCCTTGCCCCCTTGTCCCCTTGCCTCCCCACTTCTCCACCACCTCTCCTCCACCCCCTTGCTGCCCTAGGGTAGCCTCCCCACCTCCTGCACCTCGAGAATCCATCCATTGGACCGAGGAGCGAGGAGCGTGGAGCGAGGAGCATGGAGCGAGGAGCGTGGAGCGAGGAGCGATCCGGGAGGAGTTTCGTTGGGATTTCGGTCGTCGGGCGAAGGTATGGCCATGGGACTCCTTGGGGTTGGGCTCGGTACTGTTCTAAGGGTGTTTATCATGATTTTAGATCAATTGGTGGTGCTGGACTTGAGTAGATTGGATTAGATCTAGATGTTGCCACGTTTCTGTTTTGGGACAGCATGAGAAATCGACCTAGGGTTTGGGTTTTTGCCAATTTAGATTCCGAATTTGGTCGTACGGATGTTGAAGAAGTTGTAGGTAATTTCAATACCTTTCAGTGGGTATAAAGAACTTTAAATTCCGCCCAGCCGTTTGAAAGTTATGATCATTTTACCGAGCGTATTAAAATCTGTGACGTGATTGGAACAGATCACGGTATTTTGTAGATTAAACAACTTTAGAATCCGAATCAGTCTTTCCCTATACTTAGAAAAAGTTGGGAAATTTCCTAAGCTACACGAGGATGTACTCGTTTAATTCATTCGGAGTCCCAGAACTCAAGTTATGCCTTTTGGAAGGCTGCTGTCCCAGCGGGACAGAACCTCTGTTTTTGGGTATTGCGAGTAGTTGGCAATGTCGGGGTAGATGAGGGTTTGCGTACTGTTTTGTGGACATGATTGTGAGTGTGTGGTACCTATGTGCAGGTGGTGCGACCCCGGGAGTGCCTTCTACTTCCCGCCAATCTGTTGCTTGTGGTCGAGGCAAGTGTATTGTAATGGATAGCGATTGTAGGTTGTTTGATTGATTGAGATTGAAGTTTGAATATATGATATGTTCACATGCCATGCTTTAATGTTTGCTATTGATATGATGAATATGTTTATTATGTGATGATGCCAAGTGTTAATGTACAAGTTATCCATGATGATGCCATGTGTTAATGTACAAGTTATTCATGATGTTGGCATATTCGCATACATGGCAAGATACATGGCCCGGGCGGTGAGAAAGTCATAACTAGTCCGGGGAAGGTCGGTGAGAAAGTCATGAATATTCCGGAGAGCCAATGAGTAAGTCCTACATCGTGATTCCATTCATCGCGGTGAACGGAAGCGAGGAGTAGGCACCCTCCATCTTCGGGATGGAAGGGGGGAAAAGGGTGCACACCGACGGGTGTGTACTCAACCATACCGGTATGAGTTTCCAAGGAGACATGAGCATCGCATTGCATTGCATACATAATGATGATGAAAAGGATATGTGATCATGAATGAGATGATACATGATGTGAGTTGTTGAAGCCATGTAATTGTTTATGTTTGTACCATTGCAATATACTTGCTGAGTGATAAACTCACGCTTATGTTTATGTTGTTTTCTTTTAGGTACCATGAATCCGACATGCGGGAAAGGGAGCTAGTCACACGTCATCACTTAGCATCACACATTTAAACAATGACATGTTCCTTCCCTTATGGTTATGGTTAATTCATTGAGCTAAACTGTGGTTTCGATGATTCATTGGTCATGATGAGTAAATGATTAGTCCACATTTGTCATGTGACGGATAGAATTTATATCCTTAGTGGTATGGTGGCTGTTTCTCCGTTTAATCATGTTATTGCTATCGTTCATTATGCTATATTGACTTGTTATTATTGTTGTTGCTTCAATTCGTGTTAAAACAAAGGAGATGCTGTCGAAATCTCGGTTTTTAGCATGTGCGCCTTTGCTGTAATTTATGTTTAATTGTGGTATTTAGATGTTGTTTAGTCTATGTTTGGTAGCATTCGGGCATATTAAATGCCGGGGTGTTACATTATGAATTGTTTTGCATAACCAGGTAGGGTATCACTTTTAAAATACCTAGGATTTGGTTTCATCTAAATTTGAATTTATAAGCTCAAGTTATAACTATTTGATTTTCTATGCATAGAGTAGTGATCTATCCAAAAATTCAATTTTGAACAGGGTTCAAGTGTAAGTGTTTGAACATAAATGACTTTCTTAGGAACTAAAAGAATCTAACAAAACTTATCCCGTTTAATTTAGAGTTTTATTTTTTTTCCATAAAATTTGTATGTAACATGCTTTATATATAGAGAGAGATAGGTATACTTAAGACTTATTGGAGCTTTATTAATTACTATTTAAGTTCTTGATATTGGATTAGGAGTAATTAGCTTTTGATTTGGAGATGCTAGATAAATTAAGGATACTAATTATGCTAAGTAGGTTCATAAAATTCAGTCTCATCTACTGCTTATACTATCTAGCTTATGTTAGACAAACTTGATTGGGTTTAGTCTTTTTCCTTTAAGTCTGTTTTCATATTGCCATATTGGATACAGTAATTAGAGTCTAAATTTAGAGCATACAGGTAGATTGGGATATAGGTTTATATGAACTAATCCATAGTCTTATTTCTCCCTCTCTGCAATTATGAGCGTATATGTTATTAGGCCAGGATTCAATTGAGTTCATTTGCTGATGTGTCTTTGAATTGAAAGTTGATTTTCAGATATAGAACTAAGGCAGTGTACTTACTTCCTGTTACATGCTTGGGATAATTTTCTTATATTCATTTGTTTGTATATAGCTACTATGCAGGAGCATGCTAACTAAAGGCTAAAGGCATATTAGGACAAATCAAGGTGATTTCTACTGTACTAATCTATTTGTACTTGAATTCATGAAGTAGTCGAACTAATTAAGTTTACTTAACTAACATAAAATACTAATTAACCGATATGCTTCGAACTTACTCGTTTTGTCGTCATGCTTTGGATTAAACTGTTACCCGGCCACAATGAATTGGTCCCACCTACCAGAGAGTAAAGAGGACAAAGCACTGGAAGTTTTAGACTTCAGCCCATCGGTCAAGGAGTGGAAATAGACGAGCACTCACGGTGGCAAGCGACGGGCGTGACTGGCGGTGAGAGCCTGAGAGGGGAGCAGGACTTGCTGGCCGGCCGTCGAGGGAGCTAGAGGGGACCAAGGGAAATCTAAAGAAGGTGGCGCCCAGGGCTACCGTGGCCTGTAGCGGCGGCGTGATGAGAAGGGGTGGCGTCGGCGATAGGGCTCCGTGGGGGCGATAGTACGGCAAAGATTCAACCAAATTGATTTGGGGGTTTTAATCCTTGCGGGGTGGAGAAGCTCCTTGCTGGTTTAAGTGAGGAATAGTGTAGCCAGGGTGAGGATTGGCGGCGACGGTGGAGCTTCTGGGGCAAGGGATGGCTTGTGTCTGGATACGAATATGTAAATTCGGACCCTCCGTGTATTTTGCACTAGTTCTGGATCACGCTAGTGCACACAGTCTCAATATAGATGAATATCACAATCATACACAGTGGAATAATAAAAATAACTCAATTACAAAATCTAAGCTATTGAACGACCTTAAGGTCAACCTTACACAGGTGAGGACTTTACGACTTCAACTCCAAATAAGCAGCAGCGGAACGAAGAACACCGGTGAATCCCATCAAAATGCCATAGGCAACTGACGGGGTTCGACTCCTAGATATTCGCCTTCTCATAGAACTTTTCCTTCTTCGACGAAGTAGTCTTCTTCTCAACTAATGATTGTTTATTGCAAGGGGTGAGTACATAAAGCACTCAGCAAGTCATGCACAGAATGCAAGTCTAATAACTATATGCATGGCTTATTCCAAGTAACAGGCTGAATGGTTATTTTGCAGAAAAGCAGCATTCACTAAAAAACATAATAGATTGTAAAGCAGGAAAGCAAATAATAACGGTAATAGATTTCACAGTTATTTCACAAGTAAAACATTCCACATCCTTAACCAAATATCACTTTTCCACAGGCAAAATGCCTACAAGCCCAAGTTCAATTTTAAGAAAAACTAACCCTTGACTGTAATTCCCTAGCATTGTCTAGTACCACGGACACGGCTATTCGAATAGATTTTACACTCTGCAGAGGTTATACACTTTACCTACAAGATACAATAAACTCACCACGTCAGCTGTGAATCACCATACAAGAGTATGCGAATGAGCGATCATAACAAAGCCTTTACAATGCTCTGTCTAAACCCAGTACTGTCCGCTAAGGTTTCAACACTGAAGGGACTGGTTACCACACTCAGGGCCCCCTCTTGCGCCATGTGAGCCAACCCGCAAATCCGGGCCTCACACCACAACAGTACCGAAATCTAGACATCACAAATTAGTCAGCTAGGTCTGTCCCATTCCAGACTTGTGGTTGTACGTTTGACTCAGTTCAAAGGCTTGCAAGGTTAAGTCCTTAGAGTGACCATGGCAAGACTACCAAAATATCCACAAGTATTCCAACACCAACAAAACCAAATCGACCGCCTAGTTGCCACTCTTGGCCCACCAGAAACCGTCTTGCCACTTGCCCCAGTCTAAATCATTTTACCACCCAAGTTGATTATTGCGCAACACAATGCCAACAACAACTCAACATCCTTGAAGAAGCACGACGGCCTCCACATATCAACATCATCGTGTCGGCAACACGTCACACCATTTCAAAATACATTGCATATCTCTTTAGTCAATATTGAACCTTGTATTTCCCAAAATGATGTCACTGATACATTGCATGGCTAAGCAAACTACTGACAGTATAAATAACCTAGGTTGGCAAGGTATTAGCCACCAACTATTAATCAACAATCCTAGGGTGACAAACGAATCATGGCATACAATTATTATAGACAAGGTGGCAATAACAAGTAGGTCGATTATCTAATCCCAAATTAATTGAAATCAGTTTAACTTAAACTAGCATGCAATAATTTGAAACAACATAAGTTTTGAAAATGGGGTCAACAAGATCAAAGCACAACTTGCCTAACCCTTGCAACTTTTACTGTTCTTTATTCTTTATCTTTAATTCTTGGTCCTCGATCTTCGTTCTTCACTTCCTTGACCTTCGGCTCCGTAGAGCGACTTCCGGACGACGCGTCTAACGATTAAAGAGGAAGCAAATACAAACCAATTCAAAAGACTAATCAAGTAAAACTTCAAATTAAGAACAACCAGCATTGGGCATAATGGCTTAGATGAAATTAGGAAACTTAAACGGATTAGATCGAAGATTAGGCAAAAGGAAACGGGCTTTCGGGAAATACTGAAAAGGAAAAGATTAATAATTGAGAAAGGAAGAATAATATTACAAAAAATATTTCTTCTGAAGTTATCATCTTGATTGGACAAACAATGACATATGGGCTCTCGATCTATAGACCGGGTCCATAAGGATATGTTAGTTCTCAATGAACTAAGCTGATTCTCGATGTTGACTTTTGTTGACTAAACAGAAACACAGTCAAACAAAAGAAAGATAGACTGGTAGACTAGGTCTAGCACAAGAATATGACATATGGTCAATGGTCTAGCGACAACGTCCACGAATGAAATCCAGATCAAGAGCAGATTACATTTCCATGGATGAGACAAGGAAGGATGGGATCGACATCCATTGTGACCCGCTTTGCGGTTCAGTCATAAGTCGAAGAAGGGACCTGACGATGACAAGACGGCGATGATATGTAATAAGATAGAACACAAATATCTTACTACGGTTGACACAACGAGAAAGATCGCAAAACACGGCTGTCGGGACCCGAATTTGCAAATCCGGACCCTCTGTGTATTCAGCACTAGTCCAGGATCACGCTAGTGCACACAGTCTCAACATCGGTAAATATCACAATTATACTCAACGAAATAGAAAGTACCTTAATTATAGTAACCAAACTGGTTACTCGACCTTATGGTCAAGTTACAAAGATACGCCTCGCAGGGCGAAGATTTATTAAAAGAGAAATAACTGCAGCGGAATAAAGTAGATTTCGTGGCGCCATCCAGTATACCACAGGCAACTGACTGGGCTCGCTCCCTAGATAGACGGTTCCTTTTGGAGCTCCCCCTCCAAAGCTGGTGTAGACTCTTTGTAACATCCCAAAATTTTGCTTTTCTTAAATTCATGTGTGATTTGGCACTTTGGTGAATTTTTGGAATTTTCTGGAATTTATTTGGATTTATTTGGAATTTATTTGAATTTATCCCATTTTGAAATAATTAAAGAATTTAATTTTGCAAATAAAATTTTGTTGGAAATATTTTATTTGAGTCCAAAATGATCCAAAATATTTTCCAGAATTTTTCTGGAATTTTTCTAAGTCATTTGCTATTTTTAATGAATTAAATGAATTACTGGGAATTATTTTAATTATTAAATCGCTGGAAAATCCAAGTCGGGTTTAGTACTGTTCCTCCGACTCGAGCCGGACCCGAGCCGGACCCGCGCCACGTGACTTGACTCAACCGCGTTTCCGAATCCTAACCCTAACCCTATTGAGATCCGACCGTTGGATCCGAATCCAACGGCCAAGAGACCGCCGCGTCGCGCTGCGGCATCGTCCGATCCGGGGCAGCGTGTATGCACGCGATGCAGCCACGTAGCGCCGCCCGACTCCGCTTGAGCTCGGACTCCGCCGCCGCGGGATTCTAGGGATCCGGATTGCGCACGACCGCCGAGGCTATTTAAAGCTCGAACCGGTCCCCGAGGTTGCCCTCTCCCGTGCGCCCTGTTTGCCCTAGCTTTTAGAGCTCAAGCCGCCGCCAAGCCGTGCCGATTGCTCCGAAGTTGGGTGGAGCTGGCTGCGGTTTTTTCCGCCTTCTCCGGCGCCGTTAGCCCTTCCCCGCCGTGTTGGAGCCGGTTTGAACCCTCAAGACAAGGCGCGCTGAGGGACGTCTTGATCACGCAGAGACGCGCGGCGGCGGCCGTGCGTCGTCTTCCCCGCTCCGGCCGAACGCGCCGCCGCGCCATCGCCGTCGTTTTTGAGTTCCCATCGACCGCCGATCTCGATCAAACGGTCCAGGTTAGCCCACATTACCCCGTGTATTCCCCACGTTGCGGTTTTAGATTGAATCTCCACCGTTGATTTTAGATCGCACGGCCGATTGGATCAAGTTTTATCGGTAGATTGGTTCTTAGCCGTCGGATTGGTATTGCACGGTTGAGATCTCGCCACGCATCGTGCTCGGGTCAAACGTGTCGGCCGGATCGATCCGACCGTTGGAGCTTAAATCAGCTGGTCGAGATTGACCGAGAGCCGAGCCAACCCGAGGTCGCCACGTAGCCTTGCCGCACCGCGGTAGGCGACCCACCGACGGTGGGACCCGCGTGTCACCAGACCGGCCGGTGGACGAGATCCACCGTGGACCCGAACCGAGTCCGTGGATCGCTGGCGCCACCGACCAATCCAGAGCCGACACGTGTCCATGCCGACGCAATAATTAATTTCGAAAAGAAAATGATTTATTAATTCGAAATATTGATTCAAATTTAGATTCAAACTTCAAACGCTTATAACTTTTGCGTTTCAACTCCGATTTGAGCGATTCAAATTTCTAAATTTGTATAAAATTGAGATCTACCTAAATATGAATTTTATTTAATTTTGGACTAAAGTTTTTCTCTGTAATATTATTTAATTGATTATTTAAACTTTAATAAATCATAACTTTTATGCGTTTTAACTCCAAATTTGATTTATTCCAGTTTCTAAAAATCGAGAAAATTATGTTCTCTCTGTTTATGGATTTTATTTGGAGTTTTGGGATCTTTTTGCATAGTGTTTATTTGTGTATTTGCTATTTGCACGCTTTTACGAGTAGACGTTGAAGTGCCTGGAAGGATTCGAAGGAGAAGTGTTGACTCAGGATCCAACTCAAGACCAAGAGCAAGTACTTTTTGAAGGCAAGTTGTGCTTTGACCATGTTGATCCTATTTGAAATCTATTTTGATTTAAACTATTGCATGCTAGTTTAATTAGAAAGATACTTTGTTTAAACATGGGGGTTAGATAAATACCAATTTGCTATATGACACCTTGATTACTTAAGTATGAGCCATGACCCTTGTCACCCTAGTTGTGGATTACTAGTTGGACATTATTAAATTGCCAACATGGGTTTAGATCGTTGTAGTATAACGCTTAGACTCGCTACGTGCTCATGACATGATTTTGGATAATCAAATGCTAATATTGACTTAATGATATATTGAACCTGTTTTGGAAAAGTATCATGTGATGTTGATGGCACGTGGTGCATGGTAATCAATCGGGTTTGATAAATGATTTTCGGCGGGGCATGTGGCAAGAGTAATCAGGTGGGCGGTGTGGCAATCGGGGATGATGATTTGGTTTTTCGGTAGTCTTGCCCTGGTCACTCTAAGGACTTAACCTTGCAAGCCTTTGAACTGGTCATACTTGCAACCACATGGCTGGAATGGGACGGCCCTAGTTGACTAAGTCGCTAAGGACTCACTTGTGGAGCCTCAGGGTGTCGATTACACCGCTTTGTGTGATTATGCGGGGAGCGTATCGTGGTCGTGGCCAGTACCCATCTAACGGTGTGTTGGTCCCATACTTCGCCTTGGCTAAGGGAAGGGATGGTGTAGAGCACGTACCGGAGAGGACCACCTGTGTTGTTTGAGGCTTCCGAAAGGCTTTGTTATGATCGCTCATTCGCATACTCTTGTATGGCGATTCACGGCTGACGTGGTGAGTGGATTGTATCTTGTGGGTAAAGTGCATAACCTCTGCAGAGTGTAGAATCTATTTGAATAGCCGAGTCCACTGTGATCGGACAATGCTCGGAATTACAAATCAAGGGTTAGATTTTCTGAAAATAACTTGGATTTGAAAAGTTGGGTTGGTTTAACAATGAAGATGATGGAAATATGGTTTAGGATGGGGAAAATGTTTATTAAACTTCTTGAAAAGTTATTTATGCTTTACTTATTTCTACTGCTTTCAAATCTACTCTTATTACTTGTCAAAAGTCAAGCATCGCAAATATACCTTGAGCTATTCCTTTGTACCAAGCCATGCATATAGTATATTAGCTTGCATTCTGTGCATGACTTCTTTGAGTACCAAGTACTCACCCTTGCCTCAACACAATACCAGTTGAAGAGGAGACTACGTCGGTTCGGAGGAGGATTTCCAAGAGGACCCGTCTACTTAGGGTTGCGAGCCCAGTCAGTTGCCTGTGGTATACTGGATGGCGCCACGAAGTTTATTTGATTTTCCGCTGCTATTGTTTCTCTCTGAATAAGTTTTGCCTTGCAAGGTATATATTTGTAACTTGGCCATAAGGTCGAGTAACCCTTTGATTATTTAAATAAAGTACTTTGATAGTATCGTTTGGTATGATTGTGATATATACCGATGTTAAGACTGTGTGCACTAAGCGTTCTGGACTAGTGCTGAATACACAGAGGGTCCGGATTTGCAAATTCGGGGTCCCGACAGAGGTGGTATCAGAGCCATACTTGACTGTAGGCTCAACCCTAGCTAGAATGGTCGTAGTGAGGATAAAACCTATTTTCTAAAAGCTAAAAGTTTGTCAAGATAAGAAATGACATCTCGACTTATCCCCTTCTCTCTTTTCTTGTCTCTTGCTGAAATTTTCCCTTACCTTGTCACAATTTAAAAATTCCGAGTTCTTACGTAAAGCACTCTTGTGACAGATGGAGGTTTTCTCGATGAGTGAGCATAGGTTCTATAGTGAGGCTCCTTCGCCGAGTCATAGAATAAAGAGTCACCCTTTAGGCGTTAGACTCCAGAGTTAGTTCGATTTGGATTTGCTTTGTTTGCTGAGTGTGCAGTATGTGTTGCAAGGCCCTTAGGCATTGTAAGCAGCCATACCAAGTTATTAATAATAAAGTTGGACCTTAAAGTTACCCCTTTCGCCCGCATAAGTTCCATATTACTTGTCTATTCTTGTTTCCCTCTCATCTCTAAACCTAGAGCAAATCAACAGATGGTGAACACCCGTGTGAACTTTGGAAGCAATGGGAGTGGATCTCGCCCAATGTAAAACCCCAATGATGGAGCACCAAAGACCGCCATCGGATGTGCAGAATTTTGGAGCATTTCTTGCTGCTCAGACTCGATTGATGCATGCTATGATGCAACAAATGCAGCACGTCCTTTGCTCAGGCCAGCGCTAATCAAGTTAATCGGGGACCACGCCAGAATACAAGGCTGTCGAGTTCATGAGGACTCACCCACCCACTTTCTTCCGGGAATGCCAATCCATTGGAGGCCGATGATTGGTTAAGATCAATTGAGAGGAAGCTACACATAGCTCGGTGCATAGGAAATGAGAAGGTACTCTACGCTTCTCATCACCTGGAAGGAACAAATTACGAATGGTGGGAGAACTTCGTACACGCAGAGAACCCTCAAGATATCACTTGGGAAGAGTTCACAATGCATTCGACGATATCACGTGACTGAAGGAATTATGGACCTTAAGAAGGATGAGTTCAGAGCATCAAGCAAGGTAATCAGCCGGGGCCGACTACGAACAAGTTCACACAGCTAGCACGCTACGCACCTGAGGATGTAGCGACAGATAAATCCAGACAGTCTCGTTTTATGAAGGGACTTAACTCAGGATTGCAAGTAGGGTTGATCACCCACACCTTTCCAGATTTCCAAGAGTTGGTGAATAAGGCGCTTATTCTTGAGGACAAGCGCAAGGAACTGGATGAGAACAGGAAGCGCAGGATGCAACAGCAAGGATCACGTCAGGGAGCGCAACAGCGCTTGAGAGTTGCACCAAATCAATTCTTCAGATTCCAACCACAGAGTGCGACAAGGACACCATCCCCAGCACCAAGACCTGTCAATCAAAACTACCAGACCCCAGCCCCCGCTAGAAACGCTACCCCAGTCGGCACAAGAAGGAACAGTGAGACGCTGCTACAATCGCAACGAGCCAGACACTTTGCCAATAGTTGTCCGAAGAAGACAAAGCAGAGCGACCCAGTTCGCTTCAATCTAGGAACCACCCCAGCTAGGACGCCAAAGACCAGAGCCACACCCTGCATCGTGGTGAGAGGCCGAGTCAACCATGTCACCGCAGATGCACCGCGAGAATGCTACTGACGTCAGATCTTGGGTAAGTTACTTGTTAACTCGCACTGCACAGCTTTGTTTGACTCGAGCTTCGCATTCGTTTGTTTCGCAAGGCTTTGCTACTAGAAATGATTTAAGGATTGCAAGACTTAAGTGCATGCTTTTAGTTCAAACCCCTGGTTCCGAACTCCGAACGGAAGTAGGATGTTCCGGGGTGAGAATACTAATAGATGGAATAGAGTTCCTAGCAAACCTTATAATTTTGGAGACCTGGACCTTAGATGTTATATTGGGAATGGATTGGTTATCCAAGCACAAGGCTGTATTGGATTGTGGACGAAGGACTATCTCAGTTGAGAGCCCGTGTGGGAAGAAAGTGGAATTTCAAGCCACCGCAGTTAGAGATGGACAGTTGATGGTTAACAGTACCAAGGCAATCAGCATAGAGGATGTCCCGGTAGTGAATGAGTACCCAGATGTTTTTCCCGAGGATCTACGGTATGCCGCTTGAGACGAGGACATAGAGTTTGTGATAGAGCTTGTACTGGTACAAAGACCGATAGCAAAGAGACCCTATCGGATGTCTACCGAGGAGTTGGTAGAGATGAAGAAACAACTAGAAGAGTTAATGGAGAAAGGATTTATCAGACCAAGTTCGTCACCGTGGGGAGCACCGCTTTGTTTGTCAAGAAGAAGGACGGGAGTTTCAGGATGTGCATTGACTACCGTGCACTCAATGAAGTCACCGTGAAGAATAAGTATCCGCTACCAGGATTGATGATTTGTTTGATCGATTAAGAGGAGCCGGAGTTTTCTCCAAGATTGATCTCGAGATCGGGATACCATCGATTGAAGATCCGATCGAGGATATTCAAGATCGCATTCTCGTCAAGATATGGACATTACGAGTTTACTGATTATGTCCTTTGGGGTGACGAATGCGCCCGGCTTATTTCATGAATATGATGAATAAGGTGTTCATGGAATATTTGGACAAGTTTGTCGTCGTGTTCATAGACGATATCCTAGTCTACTCCAAGACAAAGGATGAACATGCCGAACACTTAAGGCGAGTTTTGGAAAAGTCGAGGAACAAAGAACTTTTCGCCAAGTTCAGCAAGTGTGATTTTTGGAAGGACAAGGTGGAGTTTCTTGGACATGTAATGACCGCAGAGGGAGTCGCTGTAGATCCAAGCAAAGTAGAAGCCGTGGTTACATTGGGAGCACCAAGATCGTGACCCAGATTCGAGTTTCCTTGGAATGGCAGGATACTACCGCCCGTTTCATCGAAGGCTTCGACAATTGCGAAACCTCTTACGCAATTGCTGAAGAAGGAAAAGAAGTTTGCATGGGCGCTTGAGAATGTGAGAAAGGATTTCAGGAGCTGAAGAAGCGATTGACATCAGCACCGTGTTAGTTCTACCGGATGTTGCTCAAAGCTTCGATATTTATTGTGACGCATCGCGCCAAGGACTTGGATGTGTGTCACGAGAATGGAAAGGTCGTCGCTTATGCATCAAGGCAGTTGAGGCCGCATGAGGAAAATTATCCGACACATGACCTAGAGTTAGCTGCCGTAGTGCATGCCTTGAAGATATGGCGTCACTATCTGATTGGAAACAGATGTGAAGTGTATACGGATCATAAGAGCCTTAAGTACATATTCACCCAGTCGGATCTGAATATGAGGCAGAGGAGATGGCTAGAGTTGATCAAGGACTATAATGTTGGAATCCATTACCATCCCGGGAAGGCCAACGTAGTAGCCGATGCTCTGAGTCGGAAGAGCCATACCGTGAGTACGTTGCTAGCCACAAGTCAGGATGAGTTATGTGAGGATTTTCAAAAGATGAAGATTGAGGTTGTACCTAGCGGATTCTTGGCCGCATTGGAAGTAAAGCCTACCCTAGAGGATCAGATCCGAGAAGGACAAAAGGATGATGACAAGATCCGCAGGATTAAGTCCATAAAGGAGGAAGGCAAGGCAGAGGACTTCAAATTGGACGAGCAAGGCACGTTATGGATGAAGGATCGGATTTGTGTGCCTAACAAGGAGGAGTTAAAGCGACTGATTTTGGAAGAAGCCCATGACTCCAAGTACTCAATTCACCCTGGAAGCGCCAAGATGTATCAGGATCTGAAGGAGAGATTCTGGTGGCCGGGTATGAAACGTGAAGTTGCCGAGCATGTTGCATTGTGCGACGTATGCCAGAGAGTCAAGGCAATGCATCAGAGACCAGCAGGATTGCTACAGCCGCTGAAAATACCTGAGTGGAAGTGGGAGGAAATCGGAATGGATTTCATTACCGGTTTGTCAAGACTCAAGGGGTTATGACTCCATATGGGTTATAGTGGATCGCTTGACTAAAGTAGCCCATTTTATCCGTGAAGACCACTTACTCGGGAGATAAATTAGCGGAATTATACATGATCGATTGTTTGTTTGCACGGAGTGCCAAAGAGGATTGTATCGGACAGAGGTACCCAATTTACCTCAAGGTTACGGAATAAGTTGCATGAAGCCATGGGGACCCGTTTGAACTTCAAGATGACTTATCATCCAGACGGATGGACAGGACCGAAAGAGTCAACCAGATTCTGGAGGATATGTTGAGAGCTTGTGCATTGGCTTATGCTACCTCTTGGGATAAAAGTTTGCCGTATGCCGAGAGTTTAGTTACAACAATAGTTATCAGGCTAGTTCTGAGATGTCACCTTTTGAGGCCTTTGTATGGTCGACCCTGTCGGACGCCATTGAATTGGAATGAGACCGTGGCGCCGTGTCTTTGGGCCTGATATTCTTCAAGAGGCTGAAGAAGCGGATCGCTATGATTAGGGAAAGGTTGAAGATAGCCCAATCTCGACAAAGAGTTATCTTGACTATCGTCGCGGGAGTTGAGTTTTGAACCGTAAGACTTTGTATACCTCGAGTTACGCCTCTCGGGGGGAGTTAAGAGGTTCCATGCCAAAGGGAAACTTCGCACCCGTTATGTCGGACCATTTAAGATTTTGAGTCATGAGGCGAAGTTGCTTATCGGCTAGAGTTGCCACAATCGTTAGCGAGGAGTACATGATGTATTCCATGTGTCCCAGTTGAAGAAGTGTCTCAGTTCTCGAGGAAATGCATAATCGCTGAGTCAATTGAGTTGCAAGAGGATTTGACTTATAAGGAGTATCCCGTGGGGATTCTAGACACAATGGATCGAGAAACTAGAAACAAGTCAACCCGTTTCAGTAGAGTTCGATGGAGCAACCATGCAGAGCGAAGCGACTTAGGGAGCGAAGAGGATTTGAAGAAAGAATTTCCAAACCTATTCCTTTAGTAAGCCCCGAATCTCGGGACGAGATTCTATTAAGGGGAGGTTTGTAACATCCCAAAATTTTGCTTTTCTTAAATTCATGTGTGATTTGGCACTTTGGTGAATTTTGGAATTTTAGAATTTATTTGGATTTATTTGGAATTTATTTGAATTTATCCCATTTTGAAATAATTAAAGAATTTAATTTTGCAAATAAAATTTTGTTGGAAATATTTTATTTGAGTCCAAAATGATCCAAAATATTTTCGGAATTTTTCGAATTTTTCTAAGTCATTTGCTATTTTTAATGAATTAAATGAATTATCGGGAATTATTTTAATTATTAAATCGCTGGAAAATCCAAGTCGGGTTTAATCTTGTTCCTCCGACTCGAGCGGACCAGCCGGACCCGCGCCACGTGACTTGACTCAACCGCGTTTCCGAATCCTAACCCTAACCCTATTGAGATCCGACCGTTGGATCCGAATCCAACGGCCAAGAGACCGCCGCGTCGCCGTAGCGTGCGTCTGCGTCCGATCCGGGGCAGCGTGTATGCACGCCGATGCAGCCACGTAGCGCCGCCCGACTCCGTTGCGAGCTCGGACTCCGCCGCCGCGAGAATCTAGGGATCCGGATTGCGACGACCGCCGAGGCTATTTAAAGCTCGAGCAGGTCCCCGAGGTTGCCCTCTCGTCGCGCCCTGCTTGCCCTAGCTTTTAGAGCTCTGCCGCCGCCAAGCCGTGCCGATTGCTCGCCGAAGTTGGGTGGAGCCGCTGCGGTTTTTCCCGTCTTCTCCGGCGCCGTTAGCCCTTCCCCGCCGTGTTGGAGCCCGGTTTCGGAACCCTCAAGACAAGGCGCGCCTGAGGGACGTCTTGATCACGCAGGAGACGCACCGAAGCGACGGCCGTGCGTCGTCTTCCCCCGCTCCGGCCGAACCGCCGCCCGGCATATCGCCGTCGTTTTTGAGCCCCATCGACCGTCGAGATCTCGATCAAAGCGGTCCAGTTAGCCCACATTACCCCGTGTATTCCCCACGTTGCGGTTTTAGATTGAATCTCCACCGTTGATTTTAGATCGTACGGGTCAGATTGGATCAAGTTTTATCGGTAGATTGGTTCTTAGCCGTCGGATTGGTATTGCACGGTTGAGATCTCGCCACGCATCGTGCTCCGGGTCAAACGTGTCGTGGATCGATCTGGACCGTTGGAGCTTAAATCAACGGTCGAGATTGACCGAGAGCCGAGCCAACCCGAGGCTGCCACGTAGCCTTGCCGCACCGTGTAGGCGACCCACTGACGGGTGGGACCCGCGTGTCAGCCGCACCGGTCCGGTGGACCAGATCCACCGTGGACCCGAACCGAGTCCGTGGACCGCTGGCGTCAGCCGACCAATCCAGAGCTGACACGTGTCCATGCTGACGCAATAATTAATTTCCGAAAAAGAAAATGATTTATTAATTCGAAATATTGATTCAAATTTAGATTCAAACTTCAAACGCTTATAACTTTTGCGTTTCAACTCCGATTTGAGCGATTCAAATTTCTAAATTTGTATAAAATTGAGATCTACCTAAATATGAATTTTATTTAATTTTTGGACTAAAGTTTTTCTCTGTAATATTATTTAATTGATTATTTAAACTTTAATAAATCATAACTTTTGCGTTTTAACTCCAAATTTGACGATTCCAGTTTCTAAAAATCCAGAAAATTATGTTCTCTCTGTTTATGGATTTTATTTGGAGTTTTGGGATCTTTTGCATAGTGTTTATTTGTGTATTTGCTATTTGCACGCTTTACGAGTAGACGTTGAAGTGCCCAAGGATTCGAAGGAGAAGTGTTGACTCAGGATCCAACTCAAGACCAAGAGCAAGTGCTTTTTGAAGGCAAGTTGTGCTTTGACCATGTTGATCCTATTTCGAAATCTATTTTGATTTAAACTATTGCATGCTAGTTTAATTAGAAAGATACATTGTTTAAACATGGGGGGGTAGATAAATACCAATTTGCTATATGACACCTTGATTACTTAAGTATGTGCCATGACCTTTTGTCACCCTAGTTGTGGATTACTAGTTGGACATTATTAAATTGCCAACATGGGTTTAGATCGTTGTAGTATACTGCTTAGACCTGCTACGTGCTCATGACATGATTTTGGATAATCAAATGCTAATATTGACTTAATGATATATTGAACCTGTTTTGGAAAAGTATCATGTGATGTTGATGGCACGTGGTGCATGGTAATCAACTGGGGTTTGATAATGATTTCGGCCAGGGCATGTGGCAAGAGTAATCAGGTGGGCGGTGTGGCAATCGGGGATGATGATTTGGTTTTTCGGGTAGTCTTGCCCTGGTCACTCTAAGGACTTAACCTTGCAAGCCTTTGAACTGGGTCATACTTGCAACCACATGGCTGGAATGGGACGGCCCTAGTTGACTAAGTCGCTAAGGACTCACTTGTGGAGCCTCGGTGGTGTCGATTACACCGTTTGTGTGATTGTGCGGGAGCGTATCGTGGTCGTGGCCAGTACCCATCTAACGGTGTGTTGGTCCCATACTTCGCCTTGGCTAAGGGAAGGGATGGTGTAGAGCACGTCTGGAGAGGACCACTGTGTTGTTTGAGGCTTAGAAGGCTTTGTTATGATCGCTCATTCGCATACTCTTGTATGGCGATTCAGTGACGTGGTGAGTGGATTGTATCTTGTGGGTAAAGTGCATAACCTCTGCAGAGTGTAGAATCTATTTGAATAGCCGAGTCCACGGTACTGGACAATGCTCGGGAATTACAGTCAAGGGGTAGATTTTCTGAAAATAACTTGGATTTGAAAAGTTGGGTTGGTTTAACAATGAAGATGATGGAAATATGGTTTAGGATGGGGAAAATGTTTATTAAACTTCTTGAAAAGTTATTTATGCTTTACTTATTTCTACTGCTTTCAAATCTACTCTTATTACTTGTCAAAAGCTGTTTACTGCAAATATACCTTGAGCTATTCCTTTGTACCAAGCCATGCATATAGTATATTAGCTTGCATTCTGTGCATGACTTGCTGAGTACCAAGTACTCACCCTTGCCTCAACACAATACCAGTTGAAGAGGAGACTACGTCAGTTTCGGAGGAGGATTTCCAAGAGGACCCGTCTACTTAGGGATGCGAGCCCAGTCAGTTGCCTGTGGTATACTGGATGGCGCCACGAAGTTTATTTGATTTTCCGCTGCTATTGTTTCTCTCTGAATAAGTTTTGCCTTGCAAGGTATATATTTGTAACTTGGCCATAAGGTCGAGTAACCCTTTGATTATTTAAATAAAGTACTTTGATAGTATCGTTTGGTATGATTGTGATATATACCGATGTTAAGACTGTGTGCACTAGCGCGTTCCTGGACTAGTGCTGAATACACAGAGGGTCCGGATTTGCAAATTCGGGGTCCCGACACTCTTCTTCAACTGATGTTGTATTGTGGCAAGGGTGAGTACTTGGTACTCAGCAAGTCATGCACAGAATGCAAGCTAATATACTACATGCATGGCTTAATACGAAGGAATAGCTCATGGTTCATTTGCAGTAACAACATTTAACAAGTAACATAAGTAGATTCGAAAGCAGTAAAAACAAGCATAACATCAATAACTTTTCCAGGAGTTAAATAAACATCTTTCCCATTCTTAGCCCACATTTCCATCCACGTCATCATTAAACCCAACCAAACTTTTCAAGTCCAAATTGTTTTCAGGAAAGTCTAACCCTTGACTGTAATCCCCGAGCAATGTCCAATGCCGTGGACACAGCTATTCGAATAGATTTCACACTCTGCAGAGGTTATGCACTTTACCCACAAGATACAGCCAAACACCACAAAGGCGAGTGATTGTAACAAAGCCTTTCGGCAACTGCTAACTACACAAGTAAACCTTTCCGGTTTTTGCCATACACCATCTCTTCCCTTAACAGAGCCGAAGTATGGGACCGACATACCGTTGGACGGGTACCATGCCATAGCCTTGGTACGCTCCCCATTCAAGCTACACAAAAGGTGTAGTTGGAACCCGAGGTATCACATGCAAGTTATTAGTAACTTACTCAACTAGGACCGTCCCACTCCGGTCATGTGGTTGCACGTTTGACTCAGTTCAAAGGCTTGCAAGGTTAAGTCCTTAGGGTGACCAGGGCAAGACTACCCGAAGAACCAAAACAACGTTCCTGGTGCCACAACTGGCCCACCCGATCATTCTTGCCACATGCCCCGGTCGAAAACTATTTATCAAACCCCCAGTTGATTACCATGCACCACGTGCCATCAACATCAACATTAATAACACATGACACTTCTCAAAAACACGTTCCATATCTCATTAAGTCAATATTAACATGTAATTGTCAAAATCATGTCAAGTGTACGTGGCAAGTCTAAGCATTATACTACAACGGTCTAAATACCCATGTTGGCAATTTAATAATGTCCAACTATTTAATCCTCAACTAGGGTGACAAGGGGTTCATGGAATACAATTATTTATGTCAAGGTGGCATACAACAACTAGGCAATTAACTAATCCCCGAATTAATCAAAATAAATTCTAATTAAATTAGCATGCAATACTTTGAAACAACATAATTTCAAATGAATGGGATCCACATGGTCACAGCACAACTTGCCTTCAAAAAGCACTTGATCTTGGTCTTGAGCTGGCTCCTGGGTCAACACCTCACCTTCGAAGCCTTCGAGCACTTCAACGTCTACTCGTAACGCGTGCAAATAGCAATAAATAAATAAACAGTAGACAAAAATTATCCAAAAATTCCAATAAAGTTCATAAACATAGAGAGCATAATTTTACAAATTTTTAGAAATTTGAACCGTCCAAATCGGAGTTAAAATGCAAAAGTTATGATCGTTTAAAGAATCTATTAAATAAATAAAAACAGAGAAAATTTCCTTTTAAAAAATTAATTAAAATTCATATTCAAGTATATCTAAATTTTATGAAAATTTAGAAAGTTGAAACAATCAAATCAGAGTTGACACGCAAAAGTTATAAGCATTTGAAGTTTGAAACTATATTTAAAATCAATAAACCGAATTAAATAAATAATTTCTGTGACACCACGGAGTGTCGTAACCTTATTTAATGTGAATGATAAGGTCAAAAATAGTATGAGATGTGGAAATAAGGTTAAAACCATAGGGCTTGGAGGTTTATAGCGTTTCCGGGCCGTTTCCGGAGTTTTGGGCCTTTTCGGGGGGGTTTTGGGCCTTAAGGGGGGTTGTGGGCTTTGGTGGGGAGGAGTAGGAATCCATTTAGGATTAGGAAAGGGGCTTAGGGCTGGTAAAAAGGGGTCTCCCTGCACCTTTGGGGCATCCACCCCTGCTGCCCTTGCGCCCCACCTCTCCCCCTCCATTGCGTAGCCGCCCCACCCTTCCTCCTTTGTGCCGTGCGCCCCCCCCCTTGCACCTCTCCACCTCTCCACCACCTCTCCTCCACCCCCCTTGCTGCCCTTGGGTGGCCTCCCCACCCCTGCATCCTCGTGGATCCATCCGAGGAGCGAGGAGCGAGGAGATCTATTGGAGTTTTCGTGCGTCGGGCAAAGGTATGATCATGGGGTTCCCTAGGATTGATCTAGGTACTGTTATTAAGGTGATTATCGAGTTTTTAGATCAATTGGTGGTGCTGGATTGGAGTAATTTGGGTTAGATCTAGACGTTGCCACGTTTCTGTTTTGGGACAGCATGAGCAGTCGAACTAGGGTTCCTGTTTTCGCCAATTTAGAGTTCGAATCTGACTGTACGGACTTTTAAGAAGTTGTATATAATTTCATTATCTTTCCGTGAATAAAAAGAACGTTAAATTCCGCCCAGCCGTTTGAAAGTTATGACTGTTTTACCGAGCGTATTAAAATCTGTGACGCGATTGGAACAGATCTCGGTAATCTATAGATTAAACAACTTTAGAGGCCGAATTAGTCTTTCCTTATACCTAGAGAAAGTTGGGAAATTTCCTAAGCTATGCGAGGATGTACTCGTTTAATTGATTCGGAGTCCCAGAGCCCAAGTTATGCCTTTTGCAAGGCTGCTGTCCCGCCGGGACAGAACCTCTGTTTTTAGGTTTTGCGAGTCGTTGGCAATGTCGGGGTAGATGAGGGTTTGCGTACTATTCTATGGTTATGATTGTGAGTGTGTGATACCTATGTGCAGGTGGTGCAACCCCGGGAGTGCCTTCTACTTCCCGCCAATCCGTTGCACGTGGTTGAGGCAAGTGTGTTGTGATGGATAGCGAGTTGTAGGTTGCATGTTGAGATTAGATGGAATTGTCTACATGATATATGATCACTTGCCATGTTTTAATGATTGCTATGATATGATGAGCATGTTTAAAATGTTATGATGCCATGTGGTAATATATGAGTTATAAATGATGTTGGCATGCTTGCATACATGACATGTTACATGGCCCGGGCGGTGAGAAAGTCAATATCTAATCCGGAAAAGTCGGTGAGAAAGATATGACTAATCCGGAGAGCCAATGAGTAAGCCCTACATCGTGATTCCATTCACCGCGGTGAACGGAAGCGAGGAGTAGGCACCCTCCATCTTCGGGATGGAAGGGGGGAGAGGGTGCACACCGACGGGTGTGTACTCAACCATACCGGTATGAGTTTCCAAGGAGACATGAGCATTGCATTACATCGCATACATATTGATGATGACAATGTTAAGTGTTTATGAATAAGATGATTTACATGATGGGAGATGTTATTGCCATGTTGTTATTCTTGTTGTCCATTGCAATATGCTTGCTGAGTTTCGAACTCACGCTTGTGTTTTCTTGTTGTTTTAGGTACCATGAGATCGGCATGCGGGGAAGGGAAATAGTCACACGCCCACACGTAGCTTCACCATAATGATTCCACAAGTCATTCTATTAGTTTGATAATAAATTGCGTGTGATGATCATTGCTTTAATGTTTAGCTTTACTATTTGAGAGTTTATTTGTTCATTTGACATTTGGAGACATTAAGTGCTTGATGTTAGACTTATATTGCCGTTAAGTCTTTAATAATTGCTGTTTTAGATGTCTCTCTTATTGCCTTACATTGCTATAATATTGTTGATTCTTCGTAGCATGTTAAATCAAAGGAGATGCTGCCGAAATCTCGGTTTTTAGCATATGTATCCTTGCTGGAATTTATGATAAATGGTGGTATTTAGATGTTGGTTAGCTTATGTTTGGTAGCATTCGGGCATATTAAATGCCGGGGTGTTACAATTTCTTTTTCGGAAAATGAATTATTGCGTTAGCATGACAAGTGGACCAATCAGAGGCTGACACATCGCCACGGTCCATGGTTCGGCTCGGGTCCACCGCGGACTTGGTCCACGGGCGCACGTGTCATTGATACGTGGGACCACTCATCGACGCGTCATCGGCGTCGACGCATGGCTCGATCGGCGGTTCGACACACGGCCCGCGTGGCGTCGGCATGACGTCACGGGTGACGTCATGCTGACGTTGGGCAGCCGCTGACACGCGGACCCCATGCTGACATCAGCGACGACCGGGCGTGGCCGCGTTGACCGCGCCGGTCCAACTTCCGGACGTGTGTCTTGATCCGGACCATTGATTTGAAAATTAACAGTTCTGATTTGAAGGATCATTGTTTTTTGATCCATGTGTTTTTTGATGAGTATTTGAATATTCGAAGAGATTTGAAAAGATTTTAGTTGATTTGATTTTGGTTTCTTTATTTGAAAAAGATCTGAAACCAGTTGGTTGTATGGATTAATTTGAGTCAAGTCGTGGACTTGGGCTCGGAAATTGTTTTTGTATTTTTGTTCACGTGCAGGTGTTGCTCGAGGTCGAACATGGTCGATGACAGGACCAAGACTAGGTTCAGGGAAGAACTGAGGTCGTGAGGGTCAAGGGTGTCATGCGAGATGTTTCGGACTAGAGAAACGGTGCACGTGAGGTCGAGATCGTTGCAGCGCAGCGGCAGGAGCTCGCGAGGCCGACGCGGCAAGCTGACGGCTGGCGGCGGCCTGGTAGGCACGCGGCTTCCAGCGGCTGGAGCGGCTGGCAACTAAGCGGCGGCCGAGCGCGTGGAGCCAGGCGGCCGCAACAGGCCAGCGGAGGCCGGGGGCACCTTGCATCGGCAACGGGGAGTCGATGGCGTCAGCTGCGGCGACGGAGCTCGGCTGCGGCGGCCCGGCGAAGCGGCAGCTGCCCGACACGGCGTCCAGTGGCTGCAGCGCGGCAGCGGCAAGTGGGTCATACGCGTGTATACGAATTTTTTTTTGTGTGCATGTGCATAAGTGTGTGTGCATGTGCATAGTGTGTGTGCGTGAGTGCATGCATGTGTGTGTAATGCATGGTGTGCATGCATGTGAGTGTGTGTACGTGAGTGTTGGCGTGAGTTGCATGCATGGCGTGCGTAGTGTTATGCATGGTGTGTGTTTGCATGCAGGTGAAGCCGTGGCATCAGCCATGCATTCGGTGGTCTCGGACGCCACCGCCACGAGAGAGTACAGGCGCACTCGCTCGACGGCGTCTTGCCTGGGAGGCGAGCGCGCGGCCGGTTTCTTTGCCGTGTCCGAGATGGTTCTGAGCCAGGCGCAGCGACGGTTTGTGCTGCCGTGTCCGAGGAGACAAGAACGCTGGGCGACCGCATAGTTTTCGTTTTGGACGTCAAGAAGGATTGGTGGGCTGCAGTATATATACACAGCCAATGAAGCCAAAGGGATTATCAATCCAAGAAAAAGGGCAAGAAGCAAGAGGTGCCTACAACAAAGAAGAGATTTTGTGTTTTCTTTAGTTTGTTTAAGGTTTTCTAATCTTGTGAGATTAGAGATTTTGGTGGTTTTCTAATCTTGTGAGATTAGAGATTTTGGTGTCCTCCCGGAAGGAGTGGCTTTGGAATAAAGAAAAGGTTATGCAATTCTTTACATACTCTTTTGCTATGATTCTTGATTAGAAGGTTTGTTCGATTTTTTGATAGAACTAGTTTTGATTTTTGTTCATCTTGTTCTCGCTAATTAATCTAGGGTTTTGATCTCTCAATATTAGATATTCTTCCGCTTTTAGGGTCTTTAATTTTCCGAAAGAAATAGTTGAATTTTATTCGGCATCTATTCACCCCCCCCTCTAGTTGCCTACTCGGTCCTACAAGTGGTATCAGAGCAAGGCTCCACTAATCCATCTTAACAGGTGATTAGTAAAACGGTAAGTTATGGCAACGGAGAAATACTCGAACAAGCCGCCAATCTTCGATGTACAGACTTCCCCATTTGGCGGATCCGGATGATCGCATATCTTCAAGCTCAAGGTAACGCGATTTGGCGCAAGGTAAAAATTTACGTCTGAGCTTCCTTCTAATGATGATATTGATAAAATCGAGTTTGAAAAAGATGTTGAAAACAATAATAGAGCTAGAAACATATTGCTTCAAGGACTTGCGAGAAAAGAATTCGATACAGTCTGTCATTTACTCACTGCTCATGAAATTTGGAAATCTCTTCAAGATTATCACGAAGTCTTGACTACGTAAAAAAGCTAGGCAAGATCAATTTAAAAAAGAATACACTAGATTTGAAATGAACTCTGGAGAATCTCTAGATGATTGTTTTGCTCGCTTTAACAGAATTTTAAACAATCTTAGAGCTGTAGATGTAAAGTACACTGACTCTGAAAATGCTAGACATTTCCTATCATCTCTTGATCTTAAAATCTGGCAAATGAAAGTGACTGCTTTTAGGGAAGCTCACAAGATGAGTGAAATGACTTTGGATAAACTATATTCTAGTCTCAAGACTTTTGAGATAGACATCGTTTCAAGAACTTCCAATGATAACTCTATGGCTCTTAATGCTAATTCTTCATATGATAATGCCACTAGTTCTTCATCATCATATTCCATTACTGCTTTGAGTGCTCTTAGTGATGAACAGCTAGATCAAATACCAGAAGATACACTTGCTCTTCTTTCCAAGCGTGTCAATGCAGCTTACATGAGATCAAGGGAGAGAAGAGGAGCCTCCATCCACTGCTACAACTGCGGCAAGGCCGGGCACATCCGTGCTAACTGTTTCAAGAACAAAGATAAAGAGGAGAAGGAGCAAAGCAACTCCTCCAAGTCCTTCCGGCCAAAAGAAAGCAAGGACAAAAATAAGCAACGGACAAAAAAGATGCTCAACAAAGTCTTCGCAGCAATTGGTCGCTTAGACTTAAGCGACATTGATGATTCAACTGACGATGAGAAGGAAGCAAAGCAAACTAAATTTGGGACGAGAAAGATTTCACGGACTATGCTTCATGGCGAAAGGAACACTAGTGATTCTAGTGACAACGACAAAGACTTCCAATGACGGTGATGAGGTAATACCTTCGTATGATGAGCTTTGTGAAGTTTTAGTCATATTGAGAAAATCTTTAAGAAAATCTTTACTCAAAAATAAAAACTTAGAGAAAGATCTATCCATCTTTGAAAAATGAAAAACTTGTGAAAAATGTTGGTTGCTCTACTGATGGTTTACATGGTCAAACTTCTTGTTCTAAATGTCCCATACTAGAATTGAAGTTGCATGATGCAGATGCTAAGATTACTCAATTGGTTAATGATTTGCTTACACATGAAGTTCTTTCATGCTCAACTTGTCGCAAGCACAAGAAAAAGTAGATGTTTCTGTAATAATTGTTTAACACTCTCTCGAAAAATTGATTACTTGGAAAAGTCTTTAGAACGTTTTACTAAAGGAAAGAAAAATCTAAATATGATTTTGGATCAATCAAGAGTCAGCACTCATCACAAAGGTTTAGGTTTTGATCCTTATGCTCATCACAAATCATATGCTCCTACTATTGTTAAAACTCTTGAAAGTGGAAAGTTTGAAATTGTCAAAGAACACGAGAAAAGCTGTCTTCAAATCTGCTTTGGAATTTTATCTTCTACTATGATGAATGCAAATGTTGCTTCTGCTTCTAAAGACAAACCATTTGTTAAGTACAATTGCACTCATTGTGGAAAAGATGGTCATTTGATGAATTTTTGTTTTAGACTAGCCAAACAACAGAGAAAGGAAAATTCAAAGGCTAAGTCTAACTTTAGACAAACACGTATCATTTCTCCACATGTTCCGCTAGTGAAAGCAAACAAAATACCTGGAAATTCATCTACTTTGCATTCACAAGCTTTTGTACGATCACCTCCTCGTCGAGTGATTCGATCTTTGGATACCTAAATCTTATTTCTCTAACCCAGTATTTGAATCCTCGGCATCTTCTCATCCATAACATGTAGGTGGTACGAGAAGGGAAGGAGAACATCCGGGTTGTTGATTCAGGATGTCGCCAACACATGACAGCAACCCAAGTTGGTTCTCCTCCCTAACAAAAGCATCTGGGAGCTAAACGATCACTTTTGGAGATGCTACTCTTTGGGCGTCATTGCAAAAGGTACAGTGAAGGTAAATGAGCACTTTACTTTAAAAATGTCTCTTTGGTGTCTAAACTGAAATTCAACCTTCTATCTCAGATCTCAATTGTTGGATGAAAACTTTGAAGTGAGTTTTAAACCAAATGCATGTAGAGTACTCGATGCTTACGGAAACTTGACTCTTGAGATATCTAGACTTGGAAAAATTTTCATAGCAAATTTTAGCAATGCTTCAAGTTCACATTGTTTTGTTGCTTCAGAATCTAGAAATCTCAATTTTTGGCATCGTCGGCTAGGTCACATGGGCTTTGATCTGTTATCTAGATTGAGTGGTTTAGACTTAATTCGTGGCTTGCCAAAATTAAAATCTTGCAAAGACATTGTTTGTGCTTCCTGTCGACATGGTAAGATGGTTGGAGCCCCTCATGCTCCTGTCTCTCTTGTAATGACCACTGGCCCTGGTCAACTTCTTCACATGGATCTGATGGGACCATCTCGAGTACAATCGGCCGGAGGTAAGTGGTACTTTCTAGTAATAGTTGATGATTATTCGAGATACTCTTGGGTGCATTTTTTGTCTTCAAAAGATGAGATTTTTGGACTCTTTCATGTCTTCATTAAGAGATTGATAAATGAATTGCCTAACTCATTGAAAGCCATAAGAACAGATAATGGTACAGAATTCAAAAATGCATTGTTTAAATCTTTTTGTGAAACTAATGGGATTGAACATCAATTTTCTTCGCCATATTCTCCCTCACAGAATGGTGTTGTAGAAAGGAAAAATAGAACTTTGATTCAAATGGCTAGAACTATGCTAGATGAATACAACACTTCAAGAAAATTTTGAAATTTGAGGCAATTTCTTACGCTTGCTATATATCAAATAGGGTCTATCTCGAGCTTTACTTGGTAAAACATCTTATGAACTGAGATTTGATCGTAAACCATCACATTTCTCACTTACGAGTGTTTGGTTGCAAATGCTTTATTCTTAAACATGGAAATCTTGATAAATTCAAGCTCGTAGTACAGATGGTATTTTCCTTGGCTATTCGTTGCACTCTCGTGGATATCGTGTACTTGATTTATCGACTAACAAATTGTTGGAGACATGCGATGTTACTTTTGATGAGGCTAGCCCAGGAGCTAGACCCGACATTTCAGGTTCACGAGAAGATTTAGAGCCAATCTTTTTGGATAAAAGATTCGAAGAAAATGATGAAGATAATGATGATGATGAGCTCATACCTCTGAGCGGGAAGATGTTCTGAACAAATTGATGTGACTACTACTTGATTCTCCTACACCTCCCACGGCCAGTGAAACAACTGGACCGCCCCTTCTTGTTTTGAAGAACCATCCTCTGAACAAATTATTGGAAGTCTTCATGAAAGGGTGACACGTTCTAATTCATCTCAAACTCTTTTATGCATGCATTCTGCTTTTGTTGCAAATTTTGAACCTAAGAACATTACTCATGCTTTAACTGATAGTTCTTGGGTAGATGCGATGCATGAAGAGTTAGAAAACTTTGAAAGGAATAAAGTTTGGTCTTTAGTGGAACCTCCTAAAAATCAAAACATTATTGGAACAAAATGGGTTTTTAAGAACAAGTTAAATGAAGATGGAATAATTGTTAGAAACAAAGCTAGACTTGTAGCTCAAGGTTATTCTCAACTTGAAGGAATTGATTTTGATGAAACATTTGCTCCTGTTGCTCGTTTAGAAGCTATTCGCATCCTCTTGGCGTTTGCAGCTTCAAAAGGTTTTAAGTTATTCCAAATGGATGTGAAAAGTGCTTTTCTAAACGGTTTTATAGAAGAAGAAGTTTTTGTGAAACAACCCCCTGGTTTTGAAAATGAAAAATTTCCTAATCATGTGTATCGTTTATCAAAAGCTCTTTATGGATTAAAACAAGCTCCTCGTGCATGGTATGATAGATTAAAAGGCTTCTTACTTCAACATAATTTTGAGATGGGAAAAGTTGATAAAACTCTGTTTACTCAAAATTCAAATGATCAATTCCTTGTGGTGCAAATTTATGTGGATGATATTATCTTTGGAGGATCCTCCCACTCTCTTGTGTTGCAGTTTTCCGAGCTGATGTCCAGGGAATTCGAGATGAGTATGATGGGTGAGTTGACATACTTCCTTGGATTTCAAATCAAGCAAGCGAAAGAAGGAATCTTCTTGCACCAATCCAAGTATACAAAGGAGCTACTAAAGAAATTCGACATGGGAGAAGGAAAGTCAGTATCTACTCCAATGAGCACAACAACAATTTTGGATCTTGACGAGAATGGTGTCGAGATGGACCAAAAAGAATCTGAAGCATGATTGGATCACTTCTGCATTTGATCGCCGAGGCACGACATACATTTTGCAGTATGTTTGTGCGCTCGATTTCAAGCCTCTCCTCGAGAGTCACATCGACAAGCAATTAAAAGAATTTTCAGGTATCTTCGCTCCACTTCGAATTTGGCATTTGGTATTCTTGTTCTTCTTCGCTTACACTCCTAGGATATTCGATGCTGATTTTGCGGGGTGTAGATTAGATAGAAAGAGTACTTACGGCACATGTCATTTTCTTGGCACTTCACTTGTTTCTTGGTCTTCTAAGAAACAGTCCTCGCTTGCTCAATCTATCTGAAGTGAATACGTTGCAGCCGCTAGTTGTTGTTCACAAATTCTTTGGATCACTTCAACTCTTAAAGATTACGGCATTAACTTTAATAGTGTTCCACTTCTTTGTGATAATACTAGTGCAATTCACATCGCTAAAAATCCTGTTCAACATTCAAGGACTAAACACATTGATGTTCGATATCATTTTCTTAGAGATCATGTTGAAAAAGGAGCTATTGAACTGAAATTTGTTGATTCGGATGCTCAAATTGCTGATATTTTCACTAAGCCGCTTGATTCTTCTCGCTTTGCTTTCTTACGCCGGTGAACTTGGGATCATTCATCCCCATGGGTTGATTTGAGGGGGAGTCTTGATTTTAACTCTTCCATTTGTGTTACTTGACTTTGGTTACTACAAGGAGCTATTTTGTCGTTACACTTAACGAAAACTCCCCTGTTTTCATTGCATCATGTAGTACAAAGCTTTGTTGACTATTCTTGTGTATATAGTCAAATTAATGCTACATTGCCTCACTTCTCACTAAAAGACTAAAAGACTAAAATAATTCAATTTGAGATGCTTTTTGAGAATATTTTGGCTCTTGTTCATTATGGTATTGCATTTGTGAAATAGGCTTAAAAGTTTCTTGTCATCTGTTGAAAGGCTAGAGTGATTAGAAACTATGTGTGAGCTTTTTGTTGGACTTCAAATGATCATTATGAGTCTCAAGCAAAATCAGTGTTTTAAAAGATAAAAGCAAGTTGAAAAGATGCAAGCAAAAGCTACTTGGCTAAACACAAGTTTAGTACAATGTGCGACTTCCTTGCCAGGATTTAAATTCAAAAGATGCAAGAAAAGGCTACTTGTCTAAACAAAAGTTCAGAACAATGTGAAGCCACTTGCCAATTTAAACTGAGAAAGATACAAGAAAGAACTACCTACTCATACACAAGTATGGGCTAGTGTGCTTGATTACTTGTCATCCTGTTGATCACAAAGCAAAATTGTCAAACTTGCTAAAAGAGAAAAAGGAAATTCAAATTTTTGAAAAGGCTTGAGACAAACATTAGTGAATTTGAAAGTCTCTTTTTGCTCATGATAGATTTCTTTTTAGTTTTGGCAAAATCAATTTATGACATTTTACTTGTTTGCTCTAATTTGCTTATGCAACAACTATTCTATGTGTTAGAGCCTCCATATTCTCACAATTTGCTTTCTCATTGGATAAATTGATACAAAATGTGAAAACTCTCGTAAAAACTCTCCAAATGCTTTACTTTGATTATATACCTTGAATATACTTCAAAGCTTGAGATACTGCATTCATTAAGGGGGAGTTTTGAGATCTTGATGACTATTTTGTCAAAAAGGGGGAGAGCAAAAGTCAAGAAGACGAAAAATAAAAAGAGAGGAGAATTTCAAACTATTTGAGAATTTGGATTTACATTGGTCTTTACTTGGTCTTGGAATCTTTTGGGTCTCAAATTTTTTTTCTATTTTCTTGTCAAATCTTATTGTGTTTTGTCAAATTACTCATCAAGGGGGAGATTGAAGGATCATTGTTTTTTGATCCATGTGTTTTTTGATGAGTATTTGAATATTCGAAGAGATTTGAAAAGATTTTAGTTGATTTGATTTTGGTTTCTTTATTTGAAAAAGATCTGAAACCAGTTGGTTGTATGGATTAATTTGAGTCAAGTCGTGGACTTGGGCTCGGAAATTGTTTTTGTATTTTTGTTCACGTGCAGGTGTTGCTCGAGGTCGAACATGGTCGATGTGGGACCAAGACTAGGTTCGAGGAAGAACCGAGGTCGTGAGGGTCAAGGGTGTCATGCGAGATGTTTGGACTAGAGAAACGGTGCACGTGAGGTCGAGATCGTTGCAGCCGGCGTGAGCTCGCGAGGCCGACGCTGCAAGCCGACGGTCGGCGGCCGACGCGTAGGGTACGGCGCGGCCGGCAGCTTCGAGCGGCGGCCGAGCGGCTGGCAACTAAGCGGCCCGGCGCGTGGAGCCAGCGGTCGCAACAGGCCAGCCGGAGGTCGGGGCACCTTGCATCGGCGACGGAGTCGATGGCGTCCAACGGCGACGAACTCGGCTGCGGCGCGGCGGCGGCGGTACCCGACACGGCGTCCAGTGGCTGCAGCGCGGCAGCGGCAAGTGGGTCATACGCGTGTATACGAATTTTTTTTTGTGTGCATGTGCATAAGTGTGTGTGCATGTGCATAGTGTGTGTGCGTGAGTGCATGCATGTGTGTGTAATGCATGGTGTGCATGCATGTGAGTGTGTGTACGTGAGTGTTGGCGTGAGTTGCATGCATGGCGTGCGTAGTGTTATGCATGGTGTGTGTTTGCATGCAGGTGAAGCCGTGGCATCAGCCATGCATTCGGTGGTCTCGGACGCCACTGCCTACGAGAGGGAATCTGGCGCACTCGCTCTGACGTGCGGAGCTGGGAGGCCAGAGCGCAGCAGCCGGTTTGCTGCCGTGTCCGAGATGGTTACGAGCCAGGCGCAGCGACGGTTTGTGCTGCCGTGTCCGAGGAGACAAGAACGCTGGGCGACCGCATAGTTTTCGTTTTGGACGTCAAGAAGGATTGGTGGGCTGCAGTATATATACACAGCCAATGAAGCCAAAGGGATTATCAATCCAAGAAAAAGGGCAAGAAGCAAGAGGTGCCTACAACAAAGAAGAGATTTTGTGTTTTCTTTAGTTTGTTTAAGGTTTTCTAATCTTGTGAGATTAGAGATTTTGGTGGTTTTCTAATCTTGTGAGATTAGAGATTTTGGTGTCCTCCCGGAAGGAGTGGCTTTGGAATAAAGAAAAGGTTATGCAATTCTTTACATACTCTTTTGCTATGATTCTTGATTAGAAGGTTTGTTCGATTTTTTGATAGAACTAGTTTTGATTTTTGTTCGTCTTGTCTCGCTAATTAATCTAGGGTTTTGATCTCTCAATATTAGATATTCTTCCGCTTTTTAGGGGTCTTTAATTTTCCGAAAGAAATAGTTGAATTTTATTCGGCATCTATTCACCCCCCCCTCTAGTTGCCTACTCGGTCCTACATGATTGGATCTGGGCCGCACACGTTGTCGACGCGGCATGCCCACCGTTGATTGAAAATTAACAGTTCACCGCGTCGGGGGAGGGTGACGCGGCATGTCCCGGTGGCCGACACGTGGCTAAATCGACGGCGTTCGATTTTGATCGAACGGCTGGGATCTACCCGAGCACGGTGCTGTTACAGCTACATGGCTCAATCTCGTGCGTTGGATCTAAATCCAACGGCAGAGATTGGATCTAAATGCCGCAACGTGGATTTCGTTGCGGTGACGTGGACGAACGTGGGACGTCGGATCTAGATCTAACGGCTAAGAATATATCCAAAACCGAAACGTGTAAAATTACCTCCGGTGACGTGGACGAATCTGGGCCCTCGGATCTTGATCGGACGGTGGAGCGAGCTCGCGGTTCCGGCGATGTTGCGGTAGAGCTGCGGTGGCTGGAGTTGGGGACGACGACCTAGCCAACGGCGTTTCCGTGCGTCTCCGGCGAAGTGGGTGGTACCTCTAGGTGCGCCTCGTCCTTGCGGTTTTGGATTTGGGTTCGGTGACAGCGGAGGACGGCGGACTGCGGCGGAAATAGCGCGAAACCGCGGCGGAACGCACGACCAACTACGGTGAGCTCTAGCGGCGCAACCACGGCGGCTCGGGCTCAGTGAGTTAGGGCTACGGGTGCGCACGGGAGAGAGGAACACGATGGCGGCGGCGGCGCTTTAAATAGGGGCCTCGACTTCCATGAAAAGCACGGAGAACGAGGCCCAACCAGCTGCGGCGGCGGAATCCGAATCCAATTCGGATTGGGTGACGTGGCGCAACGAGGGCCGTTGGATCGAGATCCAACGGTCGCACGGTTAGGGTTCGATTGGCTCAGGTTGGACTCGAACGCGGCTCGGGTCGGGTTCGAGTCGGACTCGGGTTCGGCTCGGGTCGGAGAAACAGTACTAGACCCGAGTTGGATTTTCCAGCGATTAAATATTCAAATTAATTCCCAGAAATTCATTTAATTCAAGAAAAATAGCAAAATGATCAGAAAAATTCCAGAAAAATTCTGGAAAATATTTTAGTGCATTTGGGACTCAAATAAAATATTTCCAACAAAAATTTATATGAAAAATTAAATTCTTTAATTATTTCAAAAGGAAATAAATTCAAATCAAATCCAAATAAATCCCAGAAAATTCCAAAAATTCTCAAAAATGCCAAATCTCATTTAAATTCATGAAAAGCAAAAATTGGGGTGTTACAAACCTCCCCCCCTTAACAGAATCTCGTCCCCGAGATTCAGGGCTAACTAAGGAATAGGTTTGGAAACTCTTTCTTCAAATCCTCCTCGCGCTCCCAAGTTGCTTCACTCTCTGCATGGTTACTCCATTGGACTCTGCAGAAACGGGTTGATTTATTCCTTATCTCTCGATCCATTGTGTCCAGAATCTTAACGGGGTGTTCCTTACAAGTCAGATCCTCATGCAGCTCTATTGACTCCAGCGGGGTTTGCTCATCTGGTACTCGGAGACACTTCTTCAGTTGTGACACATGGAACACGTCATGCACTCCCGCTAATGATTGTGGCAACTCCAATTGGTAAGCAACTTCGCCTCTGCGGCTCAATACCTTGAATTGTCCAACATATCGCGGCGCAAGCTTCCCTTTGGCATGGAATCTCTTGACTCCCTTGAGAGGTGTAACTCTAAGGTATACGAAATCCTCCGATTCAAATCTCAGATCCCGGCGACGATTATCGGCGTAGCTCTTTTGTCTCGATTGGGCTATCTTCAATCTTTCTATGATCATGGCAATCTACTCTTCAGCTTCTTGAAGAATGTCCGGCCCAAAGACACGGTGTTCACCTGTCTCGTTCCAGTTCAATGGCGTCCGACAGGGTTGACCATACAGTGCCTCAAAAGGTGTCATCTGTAAACTTGCCTGATAGCTGTTATTATAGCTGAAATCGGCATACGGCAGACTCTTATCCCAAGAGGTAGCATAAGCCAATGCACACGCTCTTAACATATCCTCCAGTATCTGATTAACTCTTTCAGTCTGTCCGTCCGTTTGCGGATGATATGCTGTACTGAATTTCAAACGGGTCCCCATGGCTTCATGCAGCTTATTTCAGAATCTCGAGGTAAACTGGGTACCTTTGTCCGATACAATCTTCTTCGGCACTCCATGCAAACAGACGATCCTGGTCATATACAACTCTGCTAATTTATCTCCCGAGTAAGTGGTCTTTACGGCAATAAAATGGGCGACCTTAGTCAAGCGGTCCACTATAACCCATATGGAGTCATATCCTCCCTAAGTTTTAGGTAAACCGGTAATGAAGTCCATTCCGATTTCCTCCCATTTCCACTCAGGTATCTTCAACGGCTGCAGCAATCCTGCTGGTCTCTGATGCATTGCCTTGACTCGCTGACATATATCGCACAATGCGACGTGCTCGGCAACATCTCGTTTCATACTAGGCCACCAGAATCTTTCCTTCAAGTCTTGATACATCTTGGCACTCCCTGGATGAATTGAATATTTGGAGTCATGGGCTTCTTCCAGAATAAGCTGCTTCAGCTCCTTCTTGTTCGGCACGCAGATGCGATCTCCCATCCACAAAGTGCCTCGCTCATCCAGCTTGAAATCTTTTGCCTTGTGTAGGATCGAAGTATACGAATATAGCAATCAGAGGGGGGGGTGAATGATTGTGCGGAAGCTAAAACCACCAGAATCAGCTGCTTCAGCTCCTTCTTGTTCGGCACGCAGATGCGGTCGAAGTCACTCCTTCCCAATCCTTGGATGATCAAGTTGCGCGCCTTGCTATTTGCTTCAACATGTGCGCGATTTGCGTCGTTGACGTTGTCGTTCCCAGGGACTTCGTACGGCTTGTAAACCTTCTCCCAAATTGCGAAGCCCTGCGCCTGGATGAACGCTTCCATCTTTGCTTTCCAAAACTGAAAATCAACACCATCGAAAACACAAGGTTTTGTCGAATACCTATCCATCGCTACGGTTTCTAATCACCGGTTAAGAATAATTAGAAAAACCTCGCTCTGATACCACTTGTAGGATCGAAGTATATGAATATAGCAATCAGAGGGGGGGTGAATGATTGTGCGGAAGCTAAAACCAAATTCTTGATCTATTAAAAATTCACCCCAAAACAGAACCAAATAATTGCCTCGTTTTCGACAAAAACAAAATGATAGAGGTTCGGTAAAACGCGAATTCCCGGAGATCCAACCGTCGGATCTATCTGAAATTTGGACACAAGAAACTAAATTCCAGTACGAATTGAACCCAAAAAGAATCAGCTCGATCGGACTTACGAATCAAAAGTTATAAGCTTCGCAAGCTTGCTGTTTCAGAACTTGACGAGAATCAATGTAATCAAAACTTCAAGATTAAACAAGATCTTCAAAAATTAATCAACTAGACTTTGAGAAACTCTAAAACAATACCCTAGAACGATTTTTGATGGATCAAATCAAGATGAAACTCAACGATCAAAAACCAATCTAGAATTAGAACAATCATGCAAACAAGAACCAAAACATAAAACACTGTAGCGACGTGGTTACTGTAGCACGCAAAAATCTTGGAAGAATTGATCTTTATTTCTTGTCTAAAATACTCTCATCAAAAGAGTACAAACCCTAAAACCAAGCTCAAAGCTTGATGCGCTCAGCTCTCCTTGGTACCCTTCAACAGGAGACAACCCCTCCTATTTAAAGGACCAACCCACAAGGAGTTCTGAATACGATTCCTATTCCCTAGAAGGAATCTGTATCCAACACAACTCTACTTGGCCCAACCTGGCCGAGTACAACTCTTGCATGCGTATGGCAACCCTACCATACTCACGTGACTAACACTTTGCACGCGTATGGCCACCTGCCATACTCACGTGACTAACACTTTGCACGCGAATGACCTCCTGCCATTCTCACGTGACTAACCATTCTTCATGTGCACCATTCTCTTAGCCCGAACGTCCCGCATGACATCCTTGACCACCAAGACCTTAGTTCCTCCTGAACCTAGTCCCGAACCTCAGTTCCTCCATGAACCTAGTTCCGATCCCGTCATCGACCACGTTCGCCCTCGAGCAATACCTGCACATGAACAAACCACAAAACGAATCCGAGCACAAGTCCACGACTTGACTCAATGTCAATCCATGCAACTACTCACATGAGCATTGCATAAAGTCCACTTCAAAAGAAGCATCATGAAATTCTCACAAATTTCATAATCCCAAAAATGAATCAAACATAATTCCAATTTTGCTCAAAACCCTAATTCAGCAAAAACGCATTCACGACGGACAAACAGATATGGTCCGGCGTACACATGAAAAACCACTCAAAAAAACCATTCATAACGGACAGACAAAATCGGTCCGGTGTACACATGAAAGTCTCGGTTTCAAGAAGAAATCAAAACCGAGCAAAACACGTTCACAACGGACCAACAAAATCAGTCTGTTGTACAAGTGAAAATATCGGTTCCTTTGGAAAAGAGTTTGGCACATAAGCTCAAAAGCATGTCCACGACAGACCCAAAAACTTGGTCCGTCGTATATGCAAAACTTACTGGCTTCTTGGAGAATTGAGTTCGACTCATGAGCTAAAAAACACGTTCACGACAGACACACAAAATCGGTCCGTCGTACATGGGAAAGTGAGGTTGCCAAAGCATGTTTTCGACAGACCAACAAAATTTGTCCGTCGTAGATGGGAAACTTACTGTTTTCTTTAAGTTTGGTCCAGCGCCAAAGCGAAACTTACTGTTTCTTGTCAAATTGATAAAACACATGAACAAACACATTTTGCAAATTCAATTCTGAGCCAATTTTTCAGCACATGATTTCACAATCTCCCCCTTGATGAAAACATTGGCAACACCACTTAGAATTGAACATTTGGCATTCACTTTACAAAAGATTTTGAAATCCAAAGGATCAAGAGAAAACACAGAATTACCCCTTTGACCAAAATGCAAAACAAAATCTCCCCCTGAGAAAGAAAATGTGTGTCAATGTGCAATGTGCCCAAAAATTCCAAAATTCTCCAAAACTTCTCCCAAAATTCCAGAAACAACTCCCCCTTTTTCTTAAAACTTTTCAATGATTCCCAAATTTCTCCCCCTTTGACAATGGATTCATCAAGAGTACAAAAAAGAGAACAGGTTCAAAAATTTTCCTTGTAGTAAAGATTTCACAAGAAGAAACAAGGAAGTGCCAAGATAGGAAAAGATGAGCTTATTCGATCATATAACCTTATATATCACATAATATGCAAAATACATGATCTTGATGTGATTTTAACAAGTTAGGGAATGACATGCATCTCAACCTTAATTCAGTCAACTATAGCCAAGTACTAAGCAAAACCTTTAGTAGAAAAACAAAGGCTCAAAAATTGAAGCAACTAACAAATCAGGGCGAGCAAGTAGTTTCAACTCCAATCTAGTGGACCAAATTAATCATTAAACAATAAACTGCATGTGGCATGCTTGAAGCATACTTCTTTTATTTCCTTGAAGTGGCATGCTTGAAGCATACATCTTGTCTTTGAGGGAATGGCATGCTTGAAGCATACATCTTATCTTTTTTTAGGGAAAGCATGCCTGAAGCATACAACTTGAAGCTTTTGCTTTTAACACCCCTTTTTTATTCCCTTTTCTTTTCTTTTTCTTTGATTGTAAACATGCAAAAGTGATTAAATGGTCTTATGAAAGAGTAAAGTTGAAACCGCACTTGCTTCATAGCCCAAATTTGTCAAGAGGATTCAATATCAAGCCTAGAAGAGTGAGATATCACAGAGTATTTAGCTATAGGCAATCAGTCCAGGGAATTCCGCAATGTCATTTTTAGTTCAAGTGAGACAATTAGATTATCATATATTAGCTCAATTACATAACATATAAAGAAATATGATAAAGTGAGCTCATCAAGTGAAAGAACTTGACAAGAAACTCCCCCTCAAAACAAACCCATTGGATGAACAATCCCAAGTTCTCCCTGAATGAAAGCAAAACGAAAAGAAGACAAAGGTTTTGTGAAAATGTCTGCCAATTGATGTTCAGTATCCACATGATGAAGCACAATGTTGCCTTTTTCAATATGATCTCTAAGAAAATGAAATCTGATGTCAATATGTTTTGTTCTTGAAAGTTGCACAGGGTTCTTAGCAATGCAAATTGCACTAGTGTTATCACACAAAAGAGGAACACTATCCAAATTAATCCCATAATCTTTAAGTGTAGCTACTATCCAAAGAATTTGAGAACAACAACTAGCAGCAGCCACATATTCAGATTCAGCAGTTGATTGTGCAACAGAAGATTGTTTTCTAGATGACCATGCAATGAGAGAATTTCCCAAGAAGTGACATGAACCAGAAGTTCTTTTCCTATCAATTCTATATCCTCCAAAATCAGCATCAGAAAAAGATCTCAAACTAATGCATGAGGAAGCAGAAATCCAAATGCCAAAATCTTGAGTTCCATGAAGATACCTGAAAATCCTTTTGACAGCTTGTCGATGTGAAGGACGTGGGAAGCTTGAAAACAAGCACACAAGCACACAAGCACGTGGCAAACTCCAATTATCTCATCCTCAACAGCATCATCATCTTCTTCATCAACAAAGATACTCTCCCCCTGAACATATGCACCTGTACCTGCACTATTTGGACTAGTGCCTTTTGCGAAAACAGAGGTGGAAGAAGCATCTCCAAAGGCAACACTTTCAAAGATGAGATGTACAGTGAAGGAGAACCAAATCTTATCACCGAACATATGAAGTGAGCATCCAAAATTCACTAGCCACATGTTCTCCCTCCTCGTGAGAAGCCTACATAGAAGCGAGAAAGTGTCGAGGCCTCTGTGATCGGGGTTAGAAATAAGATGTTTAGGAATCCAGTACTGAGAGACACGACGCACAACAGTAGGCACAACACGAGCATTCTTATGCACAAAGATAGATTTGTCTTTTCCCGTGTTCTTAAAAGGTGCTTGCATCACCCTAGGCACGTAGTGAGAAGCAAAGCGTGCCTTTCTGAAATTAGACCTAGCCTTAGCTCTTTCTTTCTTTTGTTGTTTGGCTAGTCTAAAGCAAAAATCTACTAAATGTCCATCTCTACCACAATGAGTGCAAGTGTACTTAACAGGATGTTTGGCTTTAGAAGTAGAAGCATCATTTGCATTCATCATAGTAGAAGATAACACTCCAGCAGACTTAAAGACAATTTTCTTAGGCTCATTGACAATTTCAAATTTTCCTCCTTCCAGTGATTTAACAACAGTGGGAGCATGTGATTTATGATGAGCATAAGAATCAAAACCTAAACCTTTGTTATGAGTGCTAACTTTTGATTGATCCAAAATCATGTTTAGGTTCTTCTTTCCTTTAGTGAAACGTTCTAATGATTTTTCCAAGTAATCAACTTTTCGAGAAAGAGTTTAACAATTATTGCAAGGAACATTCACTTTTCCTTTTTGCTTACGACAGGTTGAGCATGAAAGAACCTCATGTGTAAGCAGATCATCAGTCAATTGAGAAACCCTAGCATTTGCATCTTTTAATTTTAATTCAAGAGTTGAGCATTTAGAACAAGAAGTTAAACCATGCAAATCATCAGTGGAACAGCTAGCATGTTTAACATGTTTCTCATTTTTCTCACTTTCAACATTAATTTTCTCAATCAAGGAAGCATGTTCTTTCCTAAGCGAAGTAAGCTCATTCCAAATTAAGTCACATGATTTGCAAGCATCATCATCAGGAATCAAAGTTTTAAGTCTAGCAATTTCAGCATTCAATGATTCAACAACAAAATCATGTTTCTTAATTTTCTTGTCACGTTTATCAAGCAATTTACCAAGTCGAGCAACAGCAATAGCTAATTCATCGTAAGAAGGATCTACCTCATTGAAGTCGCTGTCATGATCGCCCTCGGTGAAGCTGTCGCTGCTTTTGGCCATGAGACACAATCCCGTCAACTCATGCTTGCTTGGAGTTGCATCGTCCTCACTGCTCCCTGAATCCACATCGCTCAAATTGACTTGTTCAAGAGCGGAAAGTACTCGGTGGACAACTTTGCTGTTGATGAAGCTCTTCTTATTTCTATTACTTGAAGAGAACTTCTTCTCTTTTCTTCTGTCGTTGTCCTTCTCCTCCCTTGATGCTTTACCTGCAAGTTTAGGACAGTTTGGACGAATATGGTCGAGATCACCACACTCATAGCATCTTGGAGGGCCACCACCACCTCTCTTTCTCATTCTCACATTTTGTAAAGCTTTGTTAAAGCGAGAAGAGAGTAGTGACAAGTCTTCTTCTGGGAATTGCTCAATCTGTTCATCGGTTAGTGAAGACAAGAAAGATAGAGCAAAGCTTGAAGCAGCACCATTATGAGATATGCTAGTTTGAGATGTCAAAGCAATTGATTTATGATCATTCTTTCTAGCAAGAATATCTAATTCATGAGTTTTCAACTTGGAATAAAGAACATCTAAGGTAAGTGTACTCATGACAGTAGATTCTCTAATGGATGTAACTTTCATCTCCCAAATAGACATGTCTAAAGCACCAAGCAATTGTCTAGCATTAGCAGCAGCATCAAAGCTAACTCCAACAGCACGAAGATTACTAAGAATTTTATTGAAACGTGCAAAGAAGTCATCTAGCGACTCACCGGGTTTCATCTCAAATCGCATGTATTCTTTTTTGTAAAGATCTTGACGAACCTCTTTAATAGTGTTAGAACCCTCATGGTAATCACAAAGAGATTTCCATACCTCATATGCGGATCGAAGATGAACCACGCGGTCGAAGTCACTCCTTCCCAATCCTTGGATGATCAAGTTGCGCGCCTTGCTATTTGCTTCAACATGTGCGCGATTTGCGTCGTTGACGTTGTCGTTCCCAGGGACTTCGTACGGCTTGTAAAACTTCTCCCAAATTGCGAAGCCCTGCGCCTGGATGAACGCTTCCATCTTTGCTTTCCAAAACTGAAAATCAACACCATCGAAAACACAAGGTTTTGTCGAATACCTATCCATCGCTACGGTTTCTAATCACCGGTTAAGAATAATTAGAAAAACCTCGCTCTGATACCACTTGTAGGATCGAAGTATACGAATATAGCAATCAGAGGGGGGTGAATGATTGTGCGGAAGCTAAAACCAAATTCTTGATCTATTAAAAATTCACCCCAAAACAGAACCAAATAATTGCCTCGTTTTCGACAAAAACAGAATGATAGAGGTTCGGTAAAACGCGAATTTCCGGAGATCCAACCGTCGGATCGATCTGAAATTTGGACACAAGAAACTAGATTCCAGTACGAATTGAACCCAAAAAGAATCAGCTCGATCGGACTTACGGATCAAAAGTTATAAGCTTCGCAAGCTTGCTATTTCATAACTTGACGAGAATCAATCTAATCAAAACTTCAAGATTAAACAAGATCTTCAAAAATTAATCAACTAGACTTTGAGAAACTCTAAAACAATACCCTAGAACGATTTTTGATGGATCAAATCAAGATGAAACTCAACGATCAAAAACCAATCTAGAATTAGAACAAGCATGCAAACAAGAACCAAAAGCAGTAAAACATCAGGCGTGGTTATCAGAGTACGCAAAAATCTTGGAAGAATTGATCTTTATTTCTTGTCTAAAATACTCTCATCAAAAGAGTACAAACCCTAAAACCAAGCTCAAAGCTTGATGCGCTCAGCTCTCCTTGGTACCCTTCAACAGGAGACAACCCCTCCTATTTAAAGGACCAACCACAAGGAGTTCTGAATACGATTCCTATTCCCTAGAAGGAATCAGTATTCAACACAACTCTACTTGGCCCAACCTGGCCGAGTACAACTCTTACTGCACGCGTATGGCAACCCTACCATACTCACGTGACTAACACTTTGCACGCCGTATGGCCACCGCCATACTCACGTGACTAACACTTTGCACGCCGAATGACCTCCTGCCATTCTCACGTGACTAACCATTCTTCATGTGCACCATTCTCTTAGCCCGAACGTCCCGCATGACATCCTTGACCACCAAGACCTCGGTTCCTCCTGAACCTAGTCCCGAACCTCGGTTCCTCCATGAACCTAGTTCCGATCCCGTCATCGACCACGTTAAGCCCTCGAGCAATACCGCACATGAACAAACCACAAAAGCGAATCCGAGCACAAGTCCACGACTTGACTCAATGTCAATCCATGCAACTACTCACATGAGCATTGCATAAAGTCCACTTCAAAGAAGCATCATGAAATTCTCACAAATTTCATAATCCCAAAAATGAATCAAACATAATTCCAATTTTGCTCAAAACCCTAATTCAAAGAAAACGCATTCACGACGGACAAACAGATATGGTCCGCGTACACATGAAAAACCACTCAAAAAACCATTCACAACGGTGACAAAATCGGTCCGGTGTACACATGAAAGTCTCGGTTTCAAGAAGAAATCAAAACCGAGCAAAACACGTTCACAACGGACCAACAAAATCGATCTGTTGTACAAGTGAAAATATCGGTTCCTTTGGAAAAGAGTTTGGCACATAAGCTCAAAAGCATGTCCACGATGCACCCAAAAACTTGGTCCGTCGTATATGCAAAACTTACTGGCTTCTTGGAGAATTGAGTTTGACTCATGAGCTAAAAAACACGTTCACGACAGACAAACAAAATCGGTCCGTCGTACATGGGAAAGTGAGGTTGCCAAAGCATGTTTTCGACAGACCAACAAAATTTGTCCGTCGTAGATGGGAAACTTATTGTTTTCTTTAAGTTTGGTCCGGCGCCAAAGCGAAACTTACTGTTTCTTGTCAAATTGATAAAACACATGAACAAACACATTTTGCAAATTCAATTCTAAGCCAATTTTTCAGCACATGATTTCACACCTTGCCCTCGTCCATCTTGGACTTGATTCGCTGGACCTTGTTATCGCCCTTCTGTCCTTCTCAGATCTGGTCTTCCAGGGTAGGCTTTACTTCCAGTGCGGCCAAGAATCCTTCGTGTACCACCTCAATCTGCATTCTCTGAAAATCCTTGCATAGCTCGTCCTGACTCGTGGCTATCAACATGTTCACAGTATGGCTTTTCCGACTCAATGCATCAGCCACCACATTGGCCGTCCCGAGATGATAATGGATCCCAACATTGTAGTCCTTGATTAATTCTAACCACCTCCTCTACCTCATATTCAGATCCGATTGGGTGAAGATGTATTTAAGACTCTTATGGTCCGTATACACTTCGCATCTATTTCCAATCAGGTAGTGTCGCCATAACTTCAAGGCATGCACTACAGCTGCTAACTCTAAGTCAAGTGTCGGATAGTTCTCTTCATGCGGCCTCAGCTGCCTTGATGCATATGCAACAACCTTCCGGTTTTGCATCAACACGCATCCAAGTCCTTGGCGCGATGCATCACAGTATATATCAAAGCTTTGATTAACATTCGGTAAAACCAACATCGGGGCTGATGTCAATCGTTTCTTCAGCTCTTGAAAAACTTTTTCGCACTCTGGCATCCATGTAAACTTCTTCTCCTTTTTCAACAATTGCGTAAGAGGTCTCGCAATTGTCAAAAAGCCTTCGATGAAGCGACGGTAATAACCTGCCATCCCAAGAAAACTCCGAATCTGGGTCACCATCTTCGGCTGTTCCCAATGTAACACAGCTTCCACTTTGCTTGAATCAACAGCGACTCCTTCTGCGGTCATTACATGTCCGAGAAACTCCACCTTGTCCTTCAAGAAGTCGCATTTGCTGAACTTGGCGAAGAGTTGTTGTTCTCTCAGCTTCTCCAAAACTAGCCTCAAGTGTTCTGCATGTTCATCCCTCGTCTTGGAGTAGACTAAGATATCATCTATGAACACAACAACGAACTTGTCCAAATACTCCATGAATACCTTATTCATCATATTCATGAAATAAGCTGGCGCATTCGTCAGACCAAAGGACATAACTGTAAACTCATAATGTCCGTATCTTGATGAAAATGCAGTCTTCGGAATATCCTCTGATCGAATCTTCAGCTGGTGGTATCCCGATCTCAGATCAATCTTCGAGAAAACTCCAGCTCCTCACAGCTGATCAAACAGATCATCGATCCTGGGTAGCAGGTACTTATTCTTCACGGTGACTTCATTGAGTGCACGGTAGTCAATGCACATTCGGAAACTCCCATCCTTCTTCTTGACGAACAAAACTGGTGCTCCCCATGGCGACGAACTCGGTCTAATGAATCCTTTTTCCATCAGCTCCTCAAGCTGCTTCTTCATTTCTACTAACCCTCGGTTGACATCCGATAGGGTCTCTTGGCTATCGGTGTTGTACCAGGTACTAATTCTATCACAAACTCTATGTCTCTATCTGGCGGCATACTAGGTAAATCTTCAGAAAAAACATCCGGATATTCATTCACCACTGATACATCCTCTATGCTGATTGCCTTTGCGCTGTTGACCATCAACTGTCCTTCTCGAACGGTGGTCGCTTGAAATTCCACCTTTCTTCCACATGGGCTCTCGACGGAGATAATCCTTCATCCACAGTCTAACACGGCCTTGTGTTTGGATAACTAATCCATTCCCAAATTAACATCTAAGGTCTGGGTTCCCAATATAATAAGGTTCGCTAGGAACTCTACCCCATCTACCATTATTCTAACCCCAGAATATCCTACTTGAGATCGGAGTTCTGACCCAAGGGTTTGAACTATAAGCATGCATTTAAGATTCACAATCTCCAAATCATTCATAGAAGCAAAATCTCGAGAAACAAACGAATGCGAAGCTCCAAAGTCGAACAATACTGTTGTAGGTACTGAGTTGACAAGTATCTTACCCAGTATGACATCCGTGGCATTTTGAAGTGCATCTGCGGTGACATGGTTGACTCGGCCTCTCACTATAGTCTGGGGTGCGGCTCCTGGCTGTGCTGTCCCTCGGTTTGCTCCTGGTGCAGGTGTCCTAGCTGGTGTGGATCCCAAGTTGAAGCGAACTGGGGTCACTCCTGCTGTCTTCTTGGGGCAATTGTTGGAGAAGTGCCCTGGCTCGTTGCACGTATAGCAGCGTCTCACTGCTCCTTGTTGACTACTCGAAGCGGCGTTTCTGGCTGGAGCTGGTGTCTGGTAACCCTGGTTAGTAAGCCTTGGTGCTGACGACGGTGTCCTTGCTGCATTCTGCGGCTGGAATCTAAAAAACTGGTTCGGCGCAACCCTCAGACGCTGCTGCGATCCCAGGCGTGATCCTTGCTGTTGCATTCTGCGCTTCCTGTTCTCATCCAGTTCCTTGAGCTTGTCCTCAAGGATGAGCGCCTTGTTCACCAACTCTTGGAAATCTGGAAAGGTGTGGGTAATCAGTCCCACCTGCAGTCCAGAGTTCATTCCCTTCAAGAATCGAGATTGCCTAGCCTTGTCTGTTGTTACGTCTTCAGGCGCGTAGCGTGCAAGCTGTGCGAACTTGTTCAGATATTCAGCCACCAGCTGATTACCTTGCTTCAGTGATCTGAACTCTTCCTTCTTGAGGTCCATAATTCCTTCTGGCACATGATACTGATGAAACGCAGCGGTGAATTCTTCCCATGTGATGTCCCATGGGTTCTCCTGCGTAGCGCAGAAGTTCTCCCACCATTCAGCTGCGGTTCCTTCCAACTGATGAGAGGCGTAGAGCACCCTCTCATTTCCTACACACTGGGTTATGTGTAGCTTCTTCTCAATTGACCTTAACCAGTCATCGGCTTCCAACGGATTGGCATTCCTAGAGAAAGTAGGTGGATGGGTTCTCATAAACTCTGACAGTCTTGAATTATGGCACTATCCCTGATTGACTTGATTATTCTGATTGGCAGTAGCTTGGGCAGTAATCTGCTGCATCATCGCATGCATCTACTGAGTCTGAGCGGAAAGGAAAGCTCCAAAGTTCTGCATGTCCACTTGTGGTGCTTCCTGGGGTGTAGGTGCTCCATCGCTGGGGTTTCCTGCTGGGCAAGAATCACTGCCGTTGCCTCCAAGGTTTCCACGGGTGTTCCCCATCTATCGATTGCTCCAGGTTTTAGAGACGAGAGGGAAACAAGAATAGACAAGTAGTAGGGAACTATGCGGGGCGAGAGGTGTAACTCAAAATCCAACTTTTATTATTTAATTAATAGTAACTTGGTATGGTTGCTCACAATGCCTAGGGGCCTTGCAACACATACTGCACACTCAGCAAGTAATGAAAATCCAAATTAAACTAGCACACTGGAGTCTAACACCTAGTCGGCGACTCTTATTAATCTAAGACGCGACTCGACGAAGGATTCTCAACTACAAAACCTACGCTCACTCGTCGAGAAAACCTCCACTGCCTGCTCGGGGCGGGTGCGGCGGCATAGGCGCGAAGCAATCGCCATGCCCTGCAACTGCAGCTGTGGTTGACGACGCGGCATCCTCCTCTGGCTCGGGATCTGGCTGTTGCTGTGGCTGTGGCGCGAGTGCAGGTGGCGCCTCTTCTGGGTCCTCCTTCGGCTCGGGGCGTCCAATCGCAACATCGATCGGGGCCCTGCCCGTATAGTGCGGTCTCCAGCTCTGCGATCCTTTCCGCAGCATGGGCGACGTACTCACGAGCATTCTCTAGGTGTTTTTTCCCTTCCTCGACCTGCTCGCGAGCCTTCATCAACTCCTGAACTGTGTCGTCGATAAGCTCCTCTTGGGCGACGACAAATCTGGCTAAGTGTGTGATGGTTGCATCCTCCTCTTCTATCGGCTTCCGCTGAGCTCTGCTGTCTCTGCGTGGGTGGTGACGGAATACTGTGCCTTCCAGCTCCCTGGAGTAAGTGAGAGCAATCTGCTGCATCGCTCGACGAGACACCTCCTGGATTCCCATCTCAAATGTTGACCTCCTAGCGGTGAAGTGAAAAGGGTGACTGAACTTCGTCTTCTCTCAGGCATACACCGTGATCTTGACGTCCCATCCTATGACCAGTCCTGCCTGCACGAATGTAGTCCTTCGGTAGAGCGGTCTCTCAAAACCTCCAAGAAACTGAAGCATACGCCACAACTCGGCAGCGTAGCCTCCCTCACGCTCGGCATAGTTGTTCTTCATCAACATCTGCCAAAAGATACTCGCGTAAGAACTCAAAAGTTTGAAACCAAGGGATAGAAAGAGAAATTCAACAAAAAGGGTATGAAGGGAGAGAAGGGGATAAGTCAAGATTTCATTCATTATCTTGTCAAATTTTAACTTTAGAAAATAGGTTTTATCCTCCCTACGACCATTCTAACTATGGGTGAGCCTACAGTCAGTATGGTTCTGATACCACCTCTGTCGGGACCCGAATTTTCAAATCAGGACCGTCTGTGTATTCAGCACTAGTCCATGATCATGCTAATGCACACAGTCCTCACATCGATAAATATTACAATCATACTCAACGAAATAGAAAGTACCTTAATTATAGTAACCAAACTGGTTACTCGACCTTATGGTCAAGTTACAAAGATACGCCTCGCAGGGCGAAGATTTATTAAAAGAGAAATAACTACAGCGGAATAAAGTAGATTTCGTGGCGCCATCCAGTATACCACAGGCAACTGACTGGGTTCGCTCCCTAGATAGACGGTTCCTTTTGGAGCTCCCCCTCCAAAGTTGGTGTAGACTCTTCTTCAACTGATGTTGTATTGTGGCAAGGGTGAGTACTTGGTACTCAGCAAGTCATGCAAAGAATGCAAGCTAATATACTACATGCATGGATTAATACAAAGGAATAGCTCATGGTTCATTTGCAGTAACAGCATTTAACAAGTAACATAAGTAGATTCGAAAGTAGTAAAAACAAGCATAACATCAATAACTTTTCTAGGAGTTAAATAAACATCTTTCCCATTCTTAGCCCATATTTCCATCAATGTCATCTTTAAACCCAACCAAACTTTTCAAGTCCAAATTATTTTCAGGAAAGTCTAACCCTTGACTGTAATCCCCGAGCAATGTCCAATGCTGCGAACACGGCTATTCGAATAGATTTCACACTGTGCTGAGGTTATGCACTTTACCCACAAGATACAGCCAAACACCACAAAGGCGAGTGATTGTAACAAAGCCTTTCGGCAACTGCTAACTACACAAGTGAACCTTTACGGTTTTTGACATACACCATCCCTTCCCTTAACAGAGGCGAAGTATGGGACCGACATACCGTTGGACGGGTACCATACCGTAGCCTTGGTACGCTCCCCATTCAAGCTACACAAAAGGTGTAGTTGACACCTGAGGTATCACATGCAAGTTATTAGTAACTTACTCAACTAGGACCGTCCCACTCCGGTCATGTGGTTGCACGTTTGACTCAGTTCAAATGCTTGCAAGGTTAAGTCCTTAGGGTGACCAGGGCAAGACTACCCGAAGAACCAAAACAATGTTCCCGGTGCCACAACTGGCCCACCCGATCATTCTTGCCACATGCCCTGGTCGAAAACTATTTATCAAACCCCCAGTTGATTACCATGCACCACGTGCCATCTACATCAACATTAAAAACACAAGACACTTCTCAAAAACACGTTCCATATCTCATTAAGTCAATATTAACATGTAATTGTCAAAATCATGTCAGGTGTACGTGGCAGGTCTAAGCATTATACTACAACGGTCTAAATACCCATGTTGGCAATTTAATAATGTCCAACTATTTAATCCTCAACTAGGGTGACAAGGGGTTCGTGGCATACAATTATTTATGTCAAAGTGGCATACAACAACTAGGCAATTAACTAATCCCCGAATTAATCAAAATAAATTCTAATTAAATTAGCATGCAATACTTTGAAACAACATAATTTCTAATGAATGGGATCGACATGGTCAAAGCACAACTTGCCTTCAAAAAGCACTTGATCTTGGTCTTGAGCTGGCTCCTGGGTCAACACCTCACCTTCGAAGCCTTCGGGCACTTCAACGTCTACTCGTAACGCGTGCAAATAGCATTAAATAAATAAACAGTAGACAAAAAGTATCCAAAAAATTCCAATAAAGTTCATAAACAAAGAGAGAGCATAATTTTACAAATTTTTAGAAAATTGAACCGTCCAAATCGGAGTTAAAATGCAAAAGTTATAATCATTTAAAGTTTAAAGAATATATTAATTAAATAAAAACAGAGAACGTTTCCTATTCAAAAATTAATTAAAATTCATATTCAAGTAGATCTCAATTTTAAGAAAATTTAGAAATTTGAAATACTCAATTCGGAGTTGAAACGCAAAAGTTATAAGCGTTTGAAGTTTGAAACTATATTTAAAATCAATAAACAGAATTAAATAAATAATTTCTTTTTCGAAAAATGAATTATTGCGTCAGCATGACACGTGGACCAATCAGAGGCTGACACGTCGCCATGGTCCATGGTTCGGCTCGGGTCCACCGTGGACCCGGTCCACGGGTGCACGTGTCACAAACACGTGGGACCCACTACTGACATCATCGCTGACGTCAGCACGGCTCGGTCGAGCGGTTCTGATACGTGGGCCCCACCGTGACGTCATGGTGCCGTTGGGCAGCCGTTGACACGTGGGCCCCACGCTGACATCAGCGGCGACCTGGCGTGGCCGCGCTGACCGCGTCGGTCCAACTTCCGGACGCGTGGCTTGATCCGGACTGTTGATTTTCAATCAACGGTTCAGATTGGATCTGGGCCGCGCACGTTGTGGACAACGTGGATGATCTGGGCCGTTCGATTTGGATCAGATGGTCCAGATCCGATCGGATTTCACCACGTCGGGGGAGGGTGACGCGGCATGTCCCGGTGGCCTACACGTGGCTAAATCTACGCCGTTCGATTTCGATCGAACGGCTGGGATCTAACCGAGCTCGGTGCGGTTACGGCTACGTGGCTCAATCTCGTGCGTTGGATTTAAATCCAACGGCTGAGATTGGATCTAAATGCCGCAACGTGGATTTCGTTTCGGTGACGTGGATGAACGTGGGTCATCGGATCTAGATCTAACGGCTGAGAATAGATCCAAAACCGAAACGTGTAAAATTACCTCCGGCGACGTGGACGAATCTGGGCCCTCGGATCTTGATTGGACGGTGGAGCGAGCTCGCGGTTCCGGTGACGTCGCGGCGGAGCTGCGGTGGCCGGAGTTGGGGACGACGACCTAGCCAATGCCGTTTCCGTGTGTCTCCGGCGAAGTGGTTGGTACCTCCAGGTGCGCCTCGTCCTTGCGGTTCTGGATCTAGGTTCAGTGACGGCGGAGGACGGCGGACGGCGGCGAAAATTGCGCGAAACCGCGGCGGAACGCATGACCAACTACAGCGAGCTCTAGCGGTGCAACCACGGCGGCTCGGGCTCAGTGAGTTAGGGCTACGGGTGCGCACGGGAGAGAGGAACACAATGGCGGCGGCACTTTAAATAGGGGCCTCGACTTCCGTGAAAAGCACGGAGATCGAGGCCCACCCGGCTGCGGCGGTGGAATCAGAATCCAATTCGGATTGGGTGACGTGGCGCAACGAGGGCCGTTGGATCGAGATCCAACGGTCGCGCGGTTAGGGTTCGGTTGGCTCAGGTTGGACTCGAACGCGGCTCGGGTCGGGTTCGAGTTGGACTCGGGTCCGGCTCGGGTTGGAGGAACAGTACTAGACCCGAGTTGGATTTTCCAGTGATTAAATATTCAAATTAATTCTCAGAAATTCATTTAATTCAAGAAAAATAGCAATATGATCAGAAAAATTCTGGAAAATATTTTAGGGCATTTGGGACTCAAATAAAATATTTCCAATAAAATTTTATTTGAAAAATTAAATTCTTTAATTATTTCAAAAGGAAATAAATCCAAATAAATCCCAAAAATTCTCAAAAATGCCAAATCTCATTTAAATTCATGAAAAGAAAAAATTGGGGTGTTACAACGGCTCATGATGAACTCAGTCCATCGAACCGAACTTAGGTTATGTTTTGGTTCGGCTTTGCAGATAATGAGAGGAGAGGATTGGATCACAACAAGGCAATAGAAAAGATGAGGACATCGCAATAGGGCCTTCACTTGAATGCACACGTGTGATGACAGTGAAACGAGAGCAAAGCGTTAACGATGGAGCGTTAACGGTGAAGCGTTAACAGCGAACGTTAATGGTGAACGTTAATGACGGAATGTTAACGGCGAAACGTTAACGGCGGAACGTTAACGGCGGAACGTTAACGGCGAAACGTTAACGGTGGAGCGTTAACGGCAACACGTTGACGGTGGAACGTTAACGACGGAGTGTTAATAGCGAAACGTTAACGGCAGAATGTTACGGCGGAACGTTAACGGCAAAACGTTAACGGCGGAGTGTTAACGGTAGAACGTTAACGGTAAAACGTAAACGGCGGAGCGTTAACGACGGAACGTTAACGGTGGAGGTGAAGCGATGACAAGATGCGCATAAATTAACAAAGTAGCGACCGTCGGTACAACAACATATCCACGATAAAACGCTACCAAGGATGGCTAATCGAGACGCGAAACGATAGCAATGGGTTAGGTTGAAAGACAGCGGTTTTAAGCCGGCACCGGGCTTCTCGGCAAACGGAGACCAATTGGACTCTAAAGATGGACCAAAATAGTAAGGGATGACCCACCGGACGCGACAACACGGCCATGGTGGACTTGGATAGCCGGCGTCAAAAGATGGCGCGCAGCGGCGGCAAAAGACGGCCTAATTATATAAAAAAAAATTCGGAGGATGGGACAGCAAAGGGGGATGTCTATCACGTAGAATGTGATGAGGCGAACTCAACGGTATAGGCGGATTTTGTGGCAACGCGTTAGATTGATCACAAACTGCCGATTAATGGCTTTCGGGGCAAAACTTCATACGGCCATAACTTCTAGAATAATGATCGGAACTTAACCAAATTTGACTAAGAGATAGATGTGACCAATAGACACACTGTGACATAGGTGGCTCAGAGTTTTACCGTTCGAATCAGCGGGGAACGCACGAGGATGATTGTCTGCAACGCAGGCTGATATTTTCACAAAACCTTTGTCCTCTTCTCGTTTTGTTTTTATTCGGGAGAACTTGGGATTGTTCATCCAATGGGTTTGTCTTGAGGGGGAGTTTCCTTGCCAAGTTCTTTCACTTGATGAGCATACTTTATCATATTTCTTTATATATTATGTAATTGTGTTAATGTATGATAATCTAAATTATTCCACTTGAACTAAAAATGAAATTGCGGAATTCCTTGGTATGATTGCCTATAACTAAATACTCTGTAATATCTTACTCTTCTAGGCTTGATATTGAATCCACTTGACAAATCTGGGCTATGAAGCAAGTGTGTTTTCAGCTTTACTCTTTCATAAGACCTTTTAATCACTTTTGCATGTTTACAATAAAAGAAAAATGAAAAGAAAAGGGAATCAATAAAAAAAGGGGGTTGTTAAAAGCAAAAACCTCAAGTTATGTGCTTCAGGCATGCTTTCCCTAAAAAGATAAGATGTATGCTTCAAGCATGCCATTCCCTGAAAGATAAGATGTATGCTTCAAGTATGCCACTCCAAGAAAATAAAAGAAGTATGCTTCAAGCATGCATCATGCAGTTTACTGTTTAAAGATTAAAATTGTCTATTAGATTGGAGTTGAAACTACTTGCTCGCCCTGACTTGTTAGTTGCTTCAATTTTGAGCCTTTGTTTCTCTACTAAGGTCTTGCTTAGTACTTGGCTATAGTTGACTGAATTGAGGTTGAGATGCATGTCATTCCCTAACTTGTTAAAATCACGTTAAGATAATGTATTGTGTATATTATGTGATATATAAGGTTATATGATCGAATGAGGTCATCTTTTCCTATCTTGGCACCCTTTGTTTCTCTTTTGTGAAATCATTGCTACAGGGAAAATTCTGAACTTGTTTCTCTCTTTTGTATTCTTCATAAATCCATTGTCAAAGGGGGAGAAGTTTGGAGAATTGAATTTTGGGGGAGAAGTTTTTTGAATTTTGAGAATTTTGGGAGAAGTTTTGAGATTTTTGGAATTTTTGGGCACATTGCGCATTCACACACATTTTTCCTTTGGGGGAGACTTTTCACTTTGCATATTGGTCAAAGGGGGAGTTTTTGTGTTTTTTTCACTTTGGTTCGTTCAAAAATCTTTTTGTGATGTGAATGCCAAATGTTCAATTCTAAGTGGTGTTGCCAATGTTTTCATCAAGGGGGAGATTGTGAAATCATGTGATGAAAAATTGGTTTGGTCATGTATTGAATTTGGTTTAGAATTGAATTTGCATAAGTGTGCCTGTGCATGTGCATGACTAGTTTCAAGTGACTTTGCCATTCTTGTTCTAGCGTCGGACCAAACTGACAAGAAACAGAGAAAATCCCATGTATGCTGGACCAAAGTTTTTGGTCTGCCGAAAATGTCTTTTGCGTTACATCTGCGTCGGACCAAAACCTCTTAAAGTCCCATGCACGCCGGACCAAATATTTGGTCCGTCGTGAATGTGCGTTTGGTGCATTTGAGCCGGACCAAATTCACAATGAAAACAGTAAGATTTCCATATACGTCGGACAAAATCCTTTTTGGTCCGGCGTGAATGACTTTTTCTAGGGTTTTCGTGTCGGACCAAGTTGCTTTGAAACCGAGCGTGGCACGTTTCCGCCGGACCAATTTTCTTTGGTCCGCCGTGAACGCGTTTTCAAACATTTTTGAGCCGGACTAAAACTTCCAAAAATAGTAAGTTTTCTATGTAAGTCAGACCAAATATATTTGGTCCGCCGTGAACGTGAATTAGTCGTTTTTGCGTTGACATATGACCAAGAGATTCATGTGTACGTCGGACCATATTTTTGGTCCGGCGTGATTGGTTTTTGCTCGATTAGGATTTTGAGCAATTTTGGAATTGAATTTTGGTTTAAATTTGAGATTATGAAATTTGTGAGAATTTCATGATGCTTGTTTTGAAGTGGACTTTATGCAATGCTCGTGTGAGTATTTGCATGGACTAATGTTGAGTCAAGTCGCGGACTTGTGCTCGGAATCGTTTTGTGGTTTGTTCTTGTGCAGATGTTGCTCGAGGGCGAACGTGATCGATGACGGGACCGGAACTAGGTTCAGGGAGGAACTGAGGTCTTGGTGGTCAAGGATATCATGCGGGACATTCGGGCTAAGAGAATGGTGCACATGAAGAATGGTTAGTCACGTGAGAATGGCAGGTGTCCATGAGCGTGCAAAGTGTTAGTCACGTGAGTATGGTAGGGTTGCCATACACGTGAAAGAGTTGTACTCGGCCAGGTTGGGCCAAGTGGAGTTGTGTTGAATACATACTCTTTCTAGGATTAGGAGTAGGACTACTTCTAGGATTAGGAATTGTATTCAGGACTCCTGTTGAAGGGCATGCAATCAATCAGAGCTGAGGCGCATAGAGCTTAGTTTTAGGGTTTGTACTATTTTGATGGGAGTACTTTAGATAAAAGAAATAAAGATCAATTCTTCCAGATTCTTGCGTGCTACAGTAACCACGTTGCTACATTATTTTCTGTTTTGGTTCTTGTTTGCATGCTTGTTCTAATTCTAGATTGGTTTTTGTTTCTTGAGTTTCATCTTGATTTGATCCATCGAAAAGCTTTCTAAGGCATCAATCTAGTGTTCTTCAAAGTTTTGTTGATTAATCTTTTGTTGTTCTTGATTAATCTACAAGTTTTGATTAGATTGATTTTCGTCAAGTTCTGGAACAGCAAGATTGCGAAGCTCATGACTTTCGATCCGTAAGTCCGATCGAGCTGATTCTTTTTGGGTTCGATTCATATTGGAATCTAGTTTCTTTTTTCAAAATTTTAGATCTATCTAACGGTTGGATCTCCGGGAATTTGCGTTTTACCTAACCTCTATCATTCTGTTTTTGTCGAATACGAGGCAATTATTTGGTTCCGTGTTGGGGTGAACTTTTAGTAGATTGAGAATTTGGTTTTATATTCCACACAATCATTCACTCCCCTCTGATTGCTATCTTCGTATACTTCGATCCTACAAGTGGTATCAGAGCAAGGTTTTTCTAATCTATCTTAACTGGTGATTAGATCAATGGATCGTTATTCGACAAAACCATGTGTGTTCGATGGTGTTGATTTTCAGTTTTGGAAGGCCAAGATGGAGGCATTCATCCAAGCACAGGGCTTCGCAATTTGGGAGAAATTTTACAAGCCTTATGAAGTTCCCGAGAACGACAACGTCAACGACGCCAATCGTGCACATGTTGAAGCAAATAGCAAGGTGCGCAACTTGATCATCCAAGGCTTGGGACGCAACGACTTCGATCGTGTGGTTCATCTTCGATCCACATATGAGGTATGGAAATCTCTTTGTGATTACCATGAGGGTTCTAACACTATGAAAGAGGTTCGCCAAGACATCTACAAGAAGGAGTACATGCGATTCGAGATGAAACCGGGTGAGTCGGTAGATGACTTCTTTGCACGCTTTAATAAGATCCTTAGCAATCTACGTGCTGTTGGAGTCAACTATACTAATACGGCCAATGCTAGACAATTGCTTAGTGCTTTGGACATGTCGGTTTGGGAGATGAAAGTAACATCTATACAAGAATCCACTGTCATGAGTACACTTATTTTAGATGTTCTTTATTCTAAGTTGAAAACTCATGAGTTGGATGTCCTTGCTAGGAAGGGTAATTCTAAGTCAATTGCTTTGATCTCTAACCCTAACATGTCTAATGCAAATTCCTCTTCTAGCTTTGCCTTGTCCTCTTTGTCCTCTTTAACAAATGAGCAAATTGAATAATTTCCTGAGGAAGATTTAGCACTACTCTCTTCTCGCTTTAACAAAGCTTTGCAGAATGTGAGAATGAGAAAGAGAGGTGGTCCTCCAAGGTGCTATGAGTGTGGTGATCTCAACCACATGCGTTCAAATTATCCTAAGCTTGCAGGTAAAGCTTCAAGGGAGGAAGAAGACAACGACAGGAGAAAAGAGAAGAAGTTCTCTCCAAGTAATAATAAGAAGAAGAACTTCATCAACCACAAAGTTGTCCACCGAGTTCTTTTCGCTTTTGAATAAGTCAATTTGAGCGATGTGGATTCGGAGAGCAGCGAGGGTGATGCAACTCCAAGTAAGCATGATTTGATGGGGTTGTGTCTCATGGCAAGCAGCAAGGATAGCTTCACCGAGGACGACCACAACATCGACTTCAATGAGGTAGATCCTTCTTATGATGAATTAGCTATTGCTGTTGCTCGTCTTGGAAAATTGCTTGACAAACGTGATAAGAAAATTAAGAAGCATGATTTCATTGTTGAATCATTGAATGCTGAAATTTCTAGACTTAAGACCTTGATTCCTAGTGATGATACTTGCAAATCATGTGCCTTAATTTACAATGAGCTTACCTTTGTTAGGAAAGAATATGCTCTTTTGTTACATCAAAATGAAGAAAATGAGAAACATGTCAAACATGCTAGTTGTTCTACTATTGATTTGCATGATACAACTCCATGTTCTAAATGTTCCATACTGGAATTGAAGTTGCATGATGCAGATGGTAAGATTTCTCAATTGTTTAATGATTTGCTTACACATGAAGTTCTTTCATGCTCAACTTGTCGCAAGCAAAAAGGAAAAGTGGGTGTTCCCTGCAATAATTGTTTAACTCTTGCTAAGAAAGTTGATTACTTGCAAAATTCTTTGGAATGGTTCACTAATGGCAAGAAAAATTTGAACATGATTTTGGATAAATCAAAAGTTAGCTCAAATAAGAAGGGTTTAGGTTTTGATCTTCATGCTTCATTTGAAACTAAACCTCGCATTGTTGTTCATGCCCCTTGCAATGACAAAATTGAGATTCTTAATGAGCCTAAAAAGATTGCTTTTAAATCTGCTGGTTTTCTTTCTTCTACTATGATGAATGCAGAATATGATTCTACTGTTAAAGCAAAACCTCATGTTAAGTACACTTGCACTCATTGTGGTAGAGATGGACATCTAGTAGATTTTTGCTTTAGACTAGCCAAACAACAAAAGAAAGAAAGGACTAAGGCTAGGTCTAATTTCAAACAGGCACGTTTCATTCCTCTTTATGTGCCTAGGGTGAAGCAAACACCTTTTGTTGCCAGAGACACGAGAAAGGGCAAATCTGATTTTGTGCATAAGAATACTCATGTTGTGCCTACTTTGTTGCATCGTGTGTCTCAGTACTGGATTCCCAAAAAATCTGATTTCTAACCCCAGTAGTGAGACCTCGACATGTTTTGCTATGTAGGCTTCTCGCGCAAGGAAGGAGAACATATGGCTAGTGGATTCCGGATGCTCACGCCACATGTCCGGTGATAAGAATTGGTTCTCCTCCCTCACTCGTGCATCTCGTGCTGAAAGTGTTACTTTTGGAGATGCTTCTTTCTCTTCTGTTGTGGCAAAAGGTACAGTGGAGGTAAGTGACAAGTTCATGTCCAAGGATGTGGCTCTTGTTGAAAACTTGAAATATAACTTGCTCTCTGTTTCACAAATGATTGATGAAGATCTTGAAATAAGCTTTAAGAAAAATGAATGCAAAGTGCTAGATGCTTCAGGTGATCTTGTTTTCAGGATTTCATGCTTTGGAAGAGTATTTAAAGCTGATTTTGATACATCGCCTTCTTCTAAGCATAGGTGTCTAGTTGCCAATGTTTTTAAAGATTTATTCTTTTGGCATCGTAGACTTGGTCATGTTGGTTTTGATCATCTTACTTGTGTAAGTGGTTTAGAATTCATACATGGCTTGTCTAAGCTTAAGGGTGATAGCAATCTAGTATGCTCTTCTTGTAGACATGGTAAGATGATTACAGGTTCACATCCACCTCTTACCATGGTGATGACAAACGCTTTAGGACAGCTACTACATCTTGACTCGGTTGGACCATCTCGAGTTCAATCTTTTGGAGGCAAATGGTATGTGCTTGTGATTGTTGATGATTTTTCTAAATACTCTTGGGTATACTTTATGGCATCTAAGGATGAGGCTTTCAGTCATTTTAAAAGTCTTGTTATTAGGCTTTCTATTGATCATCTAGGAGCATTTAGAGCTATTCGAAGTGATAATGGAACTGAATTTAAAAATTCTTCTTTTGATCACTTTTGTGCTGAAAAAGGAATTAATCATCAATTTTCATCACCTAGAGTGCCTCAACAAAATGGTGTAGTTGAAAGAAAAAACAGAACGTTTGCTGAAACGGCTAGAACCATGTTAGATGAACATCTCACTCCTAGAAACTTTTGGGCTGAAGCGATTTCAACTGCATGTTATGTTTCAAACCATGTGTTTTTGAGATCAAATTTGGGTAAGACCACATATGAGCTTCGGTTTGGGCATTGGTGTAACACCCCAATTTTTGCTTTTCATGAATTTAAATGAAATTTGGCACTTTTGAGAATTTTTGGAATTTTCTGGAATTTATTTGGATTTATTTGGAATTTATTTGAATTTATTTCCTTTTGAAATAATTAAAGAATTAAAAGTTGCAAATAAAATTTTGTTGGAAATATTTTATTTGAGTCCCAAATGCCCTAAAATATTTTCTAGAATTTTTCTGAAATTTTTCTAAGTGTTTTGCTATTTTTAATGAATTAAATGAATTTCTAGGAATTAATTTGAATATTTAATCGCTGGAAAAACCCAAACCGGGTTTTACTATTCATCCGACCGGACCCGAGTCCGAGTCAGATTCGAGTCCGACCCGGACCCGACCGTGCCAGCTGTCTCGGTCAAACCACGTCACCAAACCCTAATGCGCTTGACCGTTGGATCGAAATCCAACGGGCACGATCGAGCCACGTCACCCGAACCCGAGCCCGACCGAGCCAGCCAGGTCGCCCGGCCAGACCCGAGCCCAAATCCCGTGCCCGTTGGAACTTGATGGAACGGTCCACGTTGAGCCACGTCACCGAATCCGAATTGGATTCGGATTCCGCCGCCGCAACCGGGTGGACCTCGGTCTCCGCGCAATACACGGAAGCCGAGGCCCCTATTTAATGCGCCGCCGCCGCCAACGTGCTCTTCGTTTCCTTGCGCACCCGTAGCCCTAACTCACCGAGCTCAAGCCGCCGTGGTTGCGCCGCAATCGCTCGCCGTAGTTGAGTTAGGTTTCCGCCGCGGTTATTCACCGTTTCCGCCGTCGTTGAGTCCTGATCCAGAACCGCAAGGACGAGACGCGTCGGGAGGTACCATCCACTCCGCCGGAGGAGCCCCGCAATGCCGTTGCCGTGGTCGTCGTCGTCGTCTCCGGTGAACCAGCTCCGCCGAACGCCATCGCCGTCGCCGTCTCCGGTGAACCAGCTCCGCCGAACGCCATCGCCGTCGCTCGAGCTCTCTCCACCGTCCGATCAAAATCCGAGGGCCCAGATTCGTCCACGTCACCACGGTAAAAATTTCACGTGTTAATTCCTAGATCTGTTTTTCAACCGTTGGATCTACATCCAATGGTTTAGATAAATGCCCGCGTATTGTGAATCGCACCGTGCTTGGATAGATCTCGGTAGTTAGATCCGGATCGTGCGGTTAGGGTTAGCCACGTTGTAAACTCTAGATTGGATCTTGGCCGTCCGATCAAGATCGAACGGTCCAGTGGACCGAGCCGCTTCCAACGCTGCGGAACCCAGATTCGATCTCGGGCCGTTGATTTTCAAATCAACGGCGAGATCTAACCACGCGTGTGTGAAGCGATCGTCGCGATCAGCGGCCACGCACGCCGTGGCCGCCCGACGCCCGTGACGTCCACGTGGGGCCGCGTGTCGGCGACCAAGCCAAATCGCACCATGACGTCATGCGTGACGTCATGGTGCCCGCGTGTCGGCCCGCTCGGCTAACGCCGTCTTGGCCCGGTGGCCGGCGGCGTCACCCAGAGGGCCCGCATGTCGAGAACACGAACCGTGGACCGGGACCACGCGTGGGCCGAGCAAACCGCTGTAGGGTCCATCGACCCGAGGCGACGTGGCGGCCTCTGATTGGTCCATGTGTCATGCTGACGCAATAAATCTTTTTTCGAAAAAGAAATTATTTATTTAATTCGGTTTATTGATTTAAATTTAGATTCAAACTTCAAATGCTTATAACTTTTGCATTTTAACTTCGATTTGGGTGATTCAAGTTTCTAATTTTTTATAAAATTGAGATCTACATAATGGTGAATTTTATTTAATTTTTGGATCAAAGTTTTTCTCTATAATATTATTTAATTGATTATTTAAACTTTAAACGCTTGTAACTTTTGCGTTTTAACTCCGATTTCGCCGATTCAAATTCCTAAAAATTCATATAATTATGCTCTCTATGTTTATGGACTTTATTTGGATGTTTGGACACTTTTTGTTTACTATTTATTTATTTATTTATTGCTATTTGCACGCTTTACGAGTAGACGTTGAAGTGCCCGAGGGCTTCGAAGGTGAAGTGTTGACCCAGGAGCCATCTCAGGACCAAGACCAAGTACTCTTTGAAGGCAAGTTATGCTTTGACCATATTGATCCCATTTTTGAAATCAATTTGATTTAAATTATTGCATGCTAATTTAAATTAGAAAATGCTTTACTTAATTATGGGAAATTGGATAAATGCCAAATTGCTGTATGACACCTTGGTTAATTAAATATGTGCCATGACCCTTGTCTCCCTAGTTGTGAATTATTAGTTGGACATTATTAAATTGCCAACATGGGTAGTTAGACCGATGTAGTATGCTTAGCCTTGCCACGTGAAATGCTTTAGACAATCAAATGCTAATATTGACTTAATGAGATATTGAACCTATTTTAAATAAGTATCATGTGTTGTGATTGTCGATGGCACGTGGTGCATGGTAATCAACTGGGGTTTCATAAATAGTCTTCGACCGGGGTATGTGGCAAGAATGATCAGGTGGGCCAGTTGTGGCACCGGGAGCATTGATTTGGTTCTTCGGGTAGTCTTGCCCTGGTCACCCTAAGGACATAACCTTGCAAGCCTTTGAACTGAGTTAATCGTGCAACCACATGTCTGTAATGGGACGGACTTAGTTGATTAAGTTGCTAATAACGTACTTGTGGGACCTTGGGGGTGTCAACTATGCCTTTTGTGTAGTTGTACGGGGGAGCGTACCGGGGCTGCGGCCAGGTACCCATCTAACGGTTGATTAGCCTAAACTTCTCCTTCGCTAAGGGAAGGATTAGTGTGCAATAACCGGGGAGGCCCACTTGTGCTATTAGAAGCTTCCGAAAGACTTTGTTACGGACACTCGCCTTTGTGGTGATTGGCTGTATCTTGTGGGTAATGTGCATAACCTCTGCAGAGTGAAAAATCTATTCGAATAGCCGTGTCCGCGGTATTGGACATCGCTCAGGAATTACAGTGAAGGGTTTTACTTTCTTGAAAATAACTTGGACTTAAAAGGTTTGATTTGGGTTTAATGATGTTGTTGGTGGAAATGTGGATTAGGAATGGTAAAGATGTTTATTAAACTCCTGGAAAAGTTATTGATCTTATACTTGTTCCTACTGCTTTCGAATCTACTTATGATACTTGTCAAATGTTGTTTACCGCAATTATACCTTGAGCTATTCCTTTGTATTAAGCCATGCATGTAGTATATTAGCTTGCATTCTGTGCATGACTTGCTGAGTACCTAGTACTCACCCTTGCCGCAAAACAACACCAGTTGAAGAAGAGGCGACGCCAGCTTTGGAGGAGGAGCTCCAAGAGGAACAGTCTAACTAGGGAGCGAGCCCAGTCAGTTGCCTGTGGTATACTGGATGGCGCCACGAAGTTATCTTATTTTCCGCTGCTATTATTCTCTTTTAATAAGTTTCGCCCTGCGAGGCGTATATTTGTAACTTGACCTTAAGGTCGAGCAACCCCGTTTGATTAACTACTTTAAGTACTTTATGATTTAGTTGAGTATGATTGTGATATTTACCAATGTTGAGACTGTGTGCACTAGCGTGATCCTGGACTAGTGCTGAATACACAGAGGGTTCGGATTTGCAAATTCGGGTCCCGACAGAGGTGGTATCAGAGGCATACTGACCGTAGGCTCACCCATAGCTAGATTGGTCGTAGTAAGAATAAAACCTATTTTTATAAAGATAAAATTTGTCAAGATAATGAATGAATTCTCGACTTACCCCTTTCTTCCTGATTCATACCCCTTGCTGAGTTCTTTTGTCTTCCACATTGATTTTAAAAATGTTGCGTTCTTACGCGAGTGTCTTCTAGCAGATGATGATGAAGAACAACTACGCCGAGCGTGAGGGAGGCTACGTTGCCGAGTTGTGGCGTATGCTTCAGTTTCTTGGAGGTTTTGAGAGACCGCTCTACCGAGGGACTACACTCGTGCAGGCAGGACTGGTCTTAGGATGGGACGTCAAGAACACGGTGTATACCCGGGAGAAGACGAAGTTCAACCGCCCTTTCCACTTCACCGCCAGGAGGTCTACCTTTGAGATGGGGATCCAGGAGGTGTCGCGTCGAGCGATGCAGCAGATCGCCCGCACTTACTCCAGGGAGCTGGAGGGCACAGTATTCCGTCACCACCCACGCCGAGACAGCAGAGCTCAGCGGAAGTCGATAGAAGATGAGGATGCTACCGTCACACACTTAGCCAGATTCGTCGCTGCCCAGGAGGAGCTTATCGAGGACACAGTTCAGGAGTTGAAGAAGGCTCGCGAGCAGGTTGAGGAAGAGAAGAAGCGCTTAGAGGATACTCGTGAGTACGTCGCCTATGCTGCGGAAAGGATCGCAGAGCTGGAGACCGCACTGTATGGACAGGGCCCCGATCCAGTGTTGGAGTTGGACGCCCCAGAGCCAGAGGAGGACCCAGAAGAGGCGCCACCTGCACTCGCACCGCAGCCGCAGGAACAGCCAGATCCAGAGCCAGAGGAGGATGTCGCATCGTCAACCACAGCTGCAGTTGCAGGGCATGGCGATTGTTTCGCGCCTATGCCGCCGCACCCGCCCTGAGGAGGCAGTGGAGGTTTTCTTGACGAGTGAGCATAGGTTTTGCAGTTGAGACTCCTTCGTCGAGTCGCGTTATAGAATAAAGAGTCACCTTTAGAGGCGTTGGATTTTCATTGATTGTTGAGTGTGCAGTATGTGTTGCAAGGCCCTTAGGCATTGTGAGCAACCATACCAAGTTATTATTATTAAATAATAAAGTTGGATTTTTGAGTTACACTTTTTCCCCACATAAGTTTCCCTACTACTTGTCTATTCTTATTCCCTCTCATCTCTGAAACCTTGGAGCAATCGACAGATGGTGAACACCCGCGGAAACCTTGGAGGCAATGGGAGTGGTTCTCGCCCAACTGGGAACCCCAACGATGGAGCACCCACACCCCAGCCAACACCGCCAGTTGACATGCAGAATTTTGGGGCTTTTCTTGCTGCACAGACCCAGTTGATGCACGCCATGATGCAGCAGATGCAATAGATTACTGCCCACGCCACTGCTAATCAGAATAATCAAGCCAATCAGGGACAACACCAGAATTCAAGACTGTCAGAGTTCATGAGGACTCATCCACCCACTTTCTCTGGGAATGCCAATCCGTTGGAGGTCGATGACTGGTTAAGGTCAATCGAAAGGAAGCTACACATCGCTCAATGCATGGGAAATGAGAAGGTACTCTACGCTTCTCATCAGTTGGAAGGGACCGCCGCAAAATGGTGGGAGAACTTCTGCGCCACACGGGAGAACCCTCAGGACATCACTTGGGAGGAGTTTACAGCCGCATTTCGTCAGTATCACGTGCTGGAGGGAATTATGGACCTCAAGAAGGAAGAGTTCAGAGCATTGAAGCAAGGTAATCAGCCGGTGGCCGAATACCTGAATAAGTTCACTCTGAATAAGTTCACTCAGCTTGCACGTTACACACCTGAAGACATAGCGACAGATAAGGCCAGACAGTCTCGCTTTATGAAGGGACTTAACTCAGGACTGCAAGTGGGACTGATCACCCACATCTTTCCAGATTTCTAGGAGCTTGTGAACAAGGCGCTCATTCTTGAAGATAAGTGCAAGGAACTGGATGAGAACCGGAAGCGAAGGATGCAACAGCAGGGATCACGTCAGGGAGCGCAGCAACGCTTGAGGGTTGCGCCAAATCAGTTTTTCAGATTCTAGCCGTAGAATGCAACAAGGACATCATCACCAAAGATCGAGACTGTCAATCGTAATTATCGAGACCTAGCTCGATCGAAACGCCGCTTGAGGCGATCAGAGGGGCAGTGAGACTGCTACATATGCAACGAGCCAGGGCACTTCTCCAACAGTTGCCCTAAGAAGACAGCAGGAGTGACCCCAGTCCGCTTCAATCTGGGATCCACACCGCCAGACGCCCGCACCGAGCAAACCGCGAACAAAGACACCAGGAGCCACGCCCAAAATCGTGGTGAGAGGTCGAGTCAACCATGTCACTGCAGAGGCACTCCAGAATGCCACGGACGTCGTGCTGGGTAAGTTACTTGTCAACTCAGTACCTGCAACAGTTTTGTTTGACTCTGAAGCTTCGCATTCATTTGTTTCTCAAGGCTTTGCTACTAAAAATGATTTGGAGACTGCCAGACTTAAATGCATGCTTTTAGTTCAAACCCCTGGTTCCGAACTCCGAACAAAAGTAGGATGTTCTGGGGTGAGAATATTAATAGATGGGGTAGAATTCCTAGCAAATCTTATTCTATTGGAAACCCAGACCTTAGATGTTATTTTGGGAATGGATTAATTATCCAAGCACAAGGCTGTGCTGGATTGTGGACGAAGGATTATCTCAGTTGAGAGCCCGTGTGGAAGGAAAGTGGAATTTCAAGCTACCGCCGTTAGAGATGGACAGTTGATGGTTAACAGTGCGAAGGCGATCAGCATAGAAGATGTCTCAGTAGTGAATGAGTATCCAGATATCTTTCCTGAAGATCTACCTAGTATGCCGCCAGACAGAGACATAGAGTTTGTGATAGAGCTTGTGCCTAGTACAGCGCCGATAGCAAAGAGACCCTATCGGATGTCCACTGAGGAATTGGTAGAGATGAAGAAGCAGCTTGAAGAACTGATGGAGAAAGGATTCATCCGACTGAGTTCGTGTAGGATCGAAAGACACGAATATAGCAATCAGAGGGGGGGGTGAATGATTGAGCGGAAGCTAAAACCAAAATTTTGATCTATTAAAAACTTCACCCCAAAAGAAACCAAAAGATTGCCTCGGATTTGACAAAAACAGATTGACAGAGGCTTGATAAAATGCGAATTCCCGGAGATCCAACCGTTAGATTGATCTGAAATTTGGACACGAGAAACTAGATTCCAATACGAATTGAACCCAAAAAGAATCAGCTCAATCGGACTTACGGATCAAAAGTTATGAGCTTCGCAAGTTGCTGATCCAGAACTTGACGAGAATCAATCTAATCAAAACTTCAAGATTAAACAAGAACGACAAAAGATTGATCAACTAGACTTTGAGAAACACTAGATCAATACCCTAGAGAGGTTTTTGATGGATCAAATCAAGATAAAACTTAAAGAACAAAAACCAATCTAGAACTAGAACAAGCATGCAAACAAGAACCAAAAAGAGAACGTTGAAGCAATGCGGGAACTAGAAGAATTGATCTTTATTTCTTTTGTCTAAAGTACTCCCATCAAAAGAGTACAAACCCTAAACTTTGAGCCCAAGGCTCTATGCGCCTAGCTCTCCTCAATTCGATGCTCTTCAACAGGAGACAACCCCTCCTATTTAAAGCACCAACCCACAAGGAGTTCTGAATACGATTCCTATTCCCTAGAAGGAATCTGTATCCAACACAACTCTACTTGGCCCAACCTGGCCGAGTACAACTCTTGCACGCGTATGGCAACCCTACCATACTCACGTGACTAACACTTTGCACGCGTATGGCCACCTGCCATACTCACGTGACTAACACTTTGCACGCGAATGACCTCCTGCCATTCTCACGTGACTAACCATTCTTCATGTGCACCATTCTCTTAGCCCGAACGTCCCGCATGACATCCTTGACCACCAAGACCTCAGTTCCTCCCTGAACCTAGTCCCGAACCTCAGTTCCTCCATGAACCTAGTTCCGGTCCCGTCATCGACCACGTTCGTCTTCGAGCAATACCTGCACATGAACAAACCTAAAACAATTCCGAGCACAAGTCCACGACTTGACTCACATCAATCCATGCAAATACTCACACGAGCATTGCATAAAGTCCACTTCAAAGAAGCATCATGAAATTCTCACAAATTTCATAATCCCAAAAATGAATCAAACACAATTCCAATTTTGCTCAAAACCCTAATCGAGCAAAAACGCATTCACGACGGACAAGGAAATATGGTCCGGCGTACACATGAAAAAGCACTCAAAAAACCATTCACAGCGGACCAGACAAAATCGGTCCGTTGTACAAGTGAAAGTTTCGGTTCCTAAGAAGAAATCATTACAGCGAAAACACGTTCACGACGGACAAACAAAATCGGTCCGTCGTACATGCGAAATCAAACCTCAAAAAGCCATTCACGACTGACCAAAGAAGTTTGTCCGCCGTACATGCAAAACTTACTGGTTTCTTGGAAGATTGAGTTCGACTCATGAGCTCAAAAACACGTTCACGACAGCACTCCAAAAACTTTGTCCGTCGTACATGGGAAAATGAGGTTGCCAAAGCATGTTTACGACAGACCAACAAACTTTGTCCGTCGTAGATGGGAAACTTACTGTTTTCTTTAAGTTTGGTCCGGCGCCAAAGCGAAACTTACTGTTTCTTGTCAAATTGACAAAACACATGAACAATCACATTTGCAAATTCAATTCTAAGCCAATTTTTCAGCACATGATTTCACAATCTCCCCCTTGATGAAAACATTGGCAACACCACTTAGAATTGAACATTTGGCATTCACTTTACAAAAGATTTTGAAATCCAAAGGATCAAAGACCAAAGTAAGAAAACACAGAATTCCCCCTTTGACCAAAAAGCAAAACAAAAACTCCCCCTGAGAAGGAAAATGTGTGTGAATGTGCAATGTGCCCAAAAATTTCAAAATTCTCCAAACTTCTCCCAAAATTCTCAAATTTCCAAAAACAACTCCCCCTTTTTCCTTAAACTTTTCAACGATTCCCAAATTTCTCCCCCTTTGACAATGGATTCATCAAGAGTACAAAAGAGAGAACAGGTTCAAAATTTTTCTTGAAACAATGATTTCACAAAGAGAAACAAGGAAGTGCCAAGATAGGAAAAGATGAGCTCATTCGATCATATAACCTTATATATCACATAATATGCAAAATACATGATCTTGATGTGATTTTAACAAGTTAGGGAATGACATGCATCTCAACCTCAATTTAGTCAACTATAGCCAAGTACTAAGCAAGATCTTAGCAGAAAAAGCAAGGCTTTAAAAATTGAAGCAACTAACAACTTAGAGCGAGCAAGTAGTTTCAACTCCAATCTAGTAGACCAATTTAATCTTTAAACAATAAGTTGCATGTGGCATGCTTGAAGCATACTTCTTTTATTTTCTAGGAGTGGCATGCTTGAAGCATACATCTTATCTTTGAGGGAATGGCATGCTTGAAGCATACATCTTATCTTTTTAGGGAAAGCAAGCCCTGAGCAACATAACTTGAAGCTTTTGCTTTTAACAGCCCCCTTTTTTATATTGATTCCCTTTTCTTTTTCCTTTTTCTTTGATTATAAACATGCAAAAGTGATTAAAGGTCTTATGAAAGAGTAAAGTTGAAAACACACTTGCTCCATAGCCCAAATTTGTCAAGAAAATTCAATAACAAGCCTAGAAGAGTAAGATATCACAGAGTATTTAGCTATAGATAATCAGTCCAGGGAATTCTGCAATTTTATTTTTAGTTCAAGTAAGACAATTAGATTATTATATATTAGCTCAATTACATAACATATAAAGAAATATGATAAAGTGAGCTTATCAAGTGAAAGAACTTGGCAAGGAAACTCCCCCTCAAAACAAACCCATTGGATGAACAATCCCAAGTTCTCCCCGAATAAAAGCAAAACGAGAAGAAGACAAGGGTTTTAAAAATGTCTGCCAATTGATGTTCAAGATTCACACATGGTGAAGCACAATATTTTATTTTTCAACATGATCTCTAAGAAAGTGAAATCCAATATCAAATGCTGAAGAAAGAGGATTACTCAAGAGGTGGCACGAACCAAATCAATTCAACATCTTCCAAAGTCAACATCAGAATAAGCTCTTAAACTAATGCATAAGGAAGCAAAAAGCCAAATGCCAAAATCTTGAGTACCATGGAGATACCTGAAAATTCACTTGACCGTTTATTGATGTGAAGCACGTGGGAAGAGTCTCTCATGTAAACCTCCAATTATCTCATCCTCAACAGCATCATCATCTTTATGAACAAAGACACTCTCCCCCTGAACATATGCACTTGTACCTGCATCATTTGGACTAGTGCCTTTTGCGAAAACAGAAGTGGAAGAAGTATCTCCAAAGGCAACACTTTTAGCATGAAATGCACGAGTGAAGAAGAAACAAAACTTATCACTGAACATATGAAGTGAGCATCCGAAATTCACTAGCCACATGTTCTCCTTCCTCGCGTGAGAAGCCTACATAGAAGCAGAAATTGTCGAGGCCTCGGTACTGGGGTTAGAAATAAGATGTTTAGGAATCCAAAGATCGAGACACACGACGACAACAAGAGGGGCACAACACGAGTATTCTTATGTACAAAAACAGATTTGCTTTTTTCCGTGTTTTTAGAAACAAAAGGTGTTTGTTTCACCCTAGGCACATAATGAGAAGTAGAGTGTGCCTTTCTGAAATTAGACCTAGCATTAAACCTTTCTCTCTTTTGTTGTTTAGCTAGTCTAAAGCAAAAGTCTACTAAATGTCCATCTCTACCACAATGAGTGCAAGTGTACTTAACATGATGTTTTGCTTTAACAGTAGAAGCACATTTTGCATTCATCATAGTAGAAGATAAAAGACCAGCAGATTTAAAGACAATTTTCTTAGGCTCATTGATAATTTCAAATTTTCCACTTTCAAGTGTTTTGACAACAGCGGGAGCATGTGATTTATGATGAGCATAAGAATCAAAACCTAAACCTTTGTTATGAGTGCTGACTTTTGATTGATCCAAAATCATGTTTAGGTTCTTCTTTCCTTTAGTGAAACGTTCTAATGATTTTTCCAAGTAATCAACTTTTCGAGAAAGAGTTAAACAATTATTGCAAGGAACATTCACTTTTCCTTTTTGCTTACGACAAGTTGAGCATGAAAGAACCTCATGTGTAAGCAGATCATCAGTCAATTGAGAAACCCTAGCATTTGCATCTTTTAATTTTAATTCAAGAGTTGAGCATTTAGAACAAGAAGTTAAACCATGCAAATCATCAGTGAAACAACTAGCATGTTTAATATGTTTCTCATTTTCTCACTTTCAGCATTAATTTTCTCAATCAAGGAAGCATGTTCTTTCCTAAGCGAAGTAAGCTCATTCCAAATTAAGTCACATGATTTGCAAGCATCATCATCAGGAATCAAAGTTTTAAGTCTAGCAATTTCAGCATTCAATGATTCAACAACAAAATCATGTTTCTTAATTTTCTTGTCACGTTTATCAAGCAATTTACCAAGACGAGCAACAAAGAATAGCTAATTCATTGTAAGAAGGATCTACCTCATTGAAGTCGCTGTCATGATCGCTTCTCGGTGAAGGCTGTCATTGCTTTTGGCCATGAGACACAACCCCGTCAACTCATGCTTGCTTGGAGTTGCATCATCCTCGCTGCTCTCCGAATCCACATCGCTTCAAATTGACTTGTTCAAGAGCGGCACGAACTCGCGGGACAACTTTGCGGTTGATGAAGTTCTTCTTCGTTCTATCACTTGGAGAGAACTTCTTCTTCTCTTTTCTTACATCGTTGTCCTTCTCCTCCCTTGATGCTTTACTTGCAAGTTTTGGACCAGTTTGGACGAATATGGTCGAGATCACCACACTCATAGCATCTTGGAGGATCACCACCACCTCTCTTTCTCTTTATCACATTTTGCAAAGCTTTGTTAAAGCGAGAAGAGAGTAGTGACAAGTCTTCTTCTGTGAATTGCTCAATCTGTTCATCGGTTAGTGAAGACAAGAAAGATAGAGCAAAACTTGAAGCAGCACCATTATGAGATATGCTAGATTGAGATGTCAAAGCAATTGATTTATGATCATTCTTTCTAGCAAAAACATCTAATTCATGAATTTTCAACTTAGAATAAAGAACATCTAAAGTAAGTGTACTCATGACAGTAGATTCTCTAATGGATGTAACTTTCATCTCCCAAATAGACATGTCTAAAGCACCAAGCAATTGTCTAGCATTAGCAGCATCATCAAAGCTAACTCCAACAGCACGGAGATTGCTAAGAATTTTATTGAAGCGTGCAAAGAAGTCATCTACAGATTCACTAGGTTTCATCTCAAAACGCATATATTCTTTTTTGTAAATATCTTGACGAACCTCTTTGACAGTGTTAGAACCCTCATGATAATCACAAAGAGATTTCCATACCTCATATGCAGATCGAAGATGAACCACACGATCAAAGTCGCTGCGTCCCAAGCCTTGGATGATCAAGTTTCGCGCCTTGCTATTTGCTTCAACATGTGCACGATTTGCATCATTGACGTTGTCGTTTTCAGGGACTTGATATGGCTTGTAAACCTTCTCCCATATTGCGAAGCCCTGTGCTTGGATGAATGCCTCCATCTTGGCCTTCCAAAACTGAAAATCAACACCATCGAACACACATGGTTTTGTCGAATAACGATCCATTGATCTAATCACCGGTTAAGATAGATTAGAAAGACCTTGCTCTGATACCACTTGTAGGATCGAAAGACATGAATATAGCAATCAGAGGGGGGGGTGAATGATTGAGCGGAAGCTAAAACCAAAATTTTGATCTATTAAAAACTTCACCCCAAAAGAAACCAAAAGATTGCCTCGGATTTGACAAAAACAGATTGACAGAGGCTTGATAAAATGCGAATTCCCGGAGATCCAACCGTTAGATTGATCTGAAATTTGGACACGAGAAACTAGATTCCAATACGAATTGAACCCAAAAAGAATCAGCTCAATCGGACTTACGGATCAAAAGTTATGAGCTTCGCAAGTTGCTGATCCAGAACTTGACGAGAATCAATCTAATCAAAACTTCAAGATTAAACAAGAACGACAAAAGATTGATCAACTAGACTTTGAGAAACACTAGATCAATACCCTAGAGAGGTTTTTGATGGATCAAATCAAGATAAAACTTAAAGAACAAAAACCAATCTAGAACTAGAACAAGCATGCAAACAAGAACCAAAAGAGAACGTTGAAGCAATGCGGAACTAGAAGAATTGATCTTTATTTCTTTTGTCTAAAGTACTCCCATCAAAAGAGTACAAACCCTAAACTTTGAGCCCAAGGCTCTATGCGCCTAGCTCTCCTCAATTCGATGCTCTTCAACAGGAGACAACCCTCCTATTTAAAGCACCAACCCACAAGGAGTTACGAATACGATTCCTATTCCCTAGAAGGAATCAGATTCCAACACAACTCTACTTGGCCCAACCTGGCCGAGTACAACTCTTGCACGCGTATGGCAACCCTACCATACTCACGTGACTAACACTTTGCACGCGTATGGCCACCGCCATACTCACGTGACTAACACTTTGCACGCGAATGACCTCCCGCCATTCTCACGTGACTAACCATTCTTCATGTGCACCATTCTCTTAGCCCGAACGTCCCCGCATGACATCCTTGACCACCAAGACCTCAGTTCCTCCTGAACCTAGTCCCGAACCTCAGTTCCTCCATGAACCTAGTTCCGGTCCCGTCATCGACCACGTTCGTCTTCGAGCAATACCTGCACATGAACAAACCACAAAACAATTCCGAGCACAAGTCCACGACTTGACTCACATCAATCCATGCAAATACTCACACGAGCATTGCATAAAGTCCACTTCAAAAGAAGCATCATGAAATTCTCACAAATTTCATAATCCCAAAAATGAATCAAACACAATTCCAATTTTGCTCAAAACCCTAATCGAGCAAAAACGCATTCACGACGGACAAGGAAATATGGTCCGGCGTACACATGAAAAAGCACTCAAAAAAACCATTCACAACGGACAGACAAAATCGGTCCGTTGTACAAGTGAAAGTTTCGGTTCCAAGAAGAAATCATTCTGGCGAAAACACGTTCACGACGGACAAACAAAATCGGTCCGTCGTACATGCGAAATCAAACCTCAAAAAGCCATTCACGATCGACCAAAGAAGTTTGTCCGCCGTACATGCAAAACTTCTTGGTTTCTTGGAAGATTGAGTTCGACTCATGAGCTCAAAACACGTTCACGACAGACCCAAAAACTTTGTCCGTCAGACATGGGAAAATGAGGTTGCCAAAGCATGTTTACGATGCACCAACAAACTTTGTCCGTCGTAGATGGGAAACTTCTTGCTTTTCTTTAAGTTTGGTCCGGCGCCAAAGCGAAACTTACTGTTTCTTGTCAAATTGACAAAACACATGAACAATCACATTTGCAAATTCAATTCTAAGCCAATTTTTCAGCACATGATTTCACAGTTCGTCACCGTGGGGAGCGCCAGTTCTATTCGTCAAGAAGGAGGACTGGAGTTTTAGTATGTGCATTGACTACCGTGCACTCAATGAAGTCACCGTGAAGAATAAATACCCGCTACCCAGGATCGATGATCTGTTTGACCAGCTGAGAGGAGCAGGAGTCTTCTCCAAGATTGATCTGAGATCGGGATACCACCAGTTGAAGATCCGATCAGAGGACATTCCGAAGACCGCGTTTTCGTCCAGATACGAACATTATGAGTTTACAGTTATGTCCTTTGGTCTGACGAATGCGCCGGCCTATTTCATGAATATGATGAATAAGGTGTTCATGGAATATTTGGACAAGTTTGTGGTTGTGTTCATATATGATATCTTAGTCTACTCCAAGAGAAAGGACGAACATGCAGAGCACTTGAGGCGAGTTTTGGAAAAGCTGAGGGAACAGTAACTCTTCGCCAAGTTCAGCAAGTGTGACTTTTGGAAGGACAAGGTGGAATTCCTCGGACATGTAATGACCGCAGAGGGAGTCGCCGTTGACCCGAGCAAGGTAGAAGCTGTGTTACACTGGGAGCAGCCGAAGACCGTGACCCAGATTCGTAGTTTCCTTGGAATGGCAGGTTACTACCGCCGCTTCATTGAAGGCTTTTCGACAATTGCGAGACCTCTCACGCAATTGTTGAAAAAGGAGATGAAGTTTGCATGGACGCCGGAATGCGAGAAAGGTTTTCAAGAGCTGAAAAGGCGATTAACATCAGCACCGGTGTTAGTTCTACCAGATGTTAATCAAAGCTGTGTTAGTTCTACCGGATGTTAATTAAAGCTTTGATATTTATTGTGATGCGTCGTGCCAAGGACTTGGATGTGTGCTGATGCAAAATGGAAAGGTCGTCGCTTATGCATCAAGGCAGTTGAGGCAGCATGACGAGAATTATCCGACGCATGACCTAGAGTTAGCTGCCGTAGTGTACGCCCTGAAGTTGTGGCGTCATTATTTGATTGGAAACAGATGTGAAGTGTATACGGATCATAAGAGTCTTAAGTACATCTTCACCCAATCGGACTTGAATATGAGGCAGAGGAGATGGTTAGAGTTGATCAAGGATTACAATGTTGGAATCCATTACCATCCCGGAAAGGCCAACGTGGTGGCCGATGCTCTGAGTCAGAAAAGCCATACCGTAAACATGTTGATAGCCGCGAGTCAGGAAGAGCTATGCAAGGATTTTCAGAGAATGCAGATTTAAGTGGTTCCAGAAGGATTCTTGGCCGCATTAGAAGTGAAGCCTACCCTGGAGGATCAGATCCGAGAAGGACAGAAGGATGATGACAAGATCCGCAGGATTAAGTCCAAGATGGATGAAGGCAAGGAAAAAGACATCAAGCTGGATGAGCAAGGCACGTTATGGATGGAGGATCGAATCTATGTGTCGAATGAGAAGGAGCTGAAGCAGCTGATCCTAGAAGAAGCCCATGACTCAAAGTATTCAATTCATCCGGGAAGTGCCAAGATGTACCAGGATTTGAAGGAAAGATTCTGGTGGCCGAGTATGAAGCGTGAAGTTGCCGAGCATGTTGCGTTGTGCGACATATGTCAGAGAGTCAAGGCAATGCATCAGAGACCCGCAGGATTGCTACAGCCGTTGAAGATACCTGAGTGGAAATGGGAGGAAATCGGAATGGACATTATCACCGGTTTACCCAAGACTCAAGGAGGATATGACTCCATATGGGTTATAGTAGACCGCTTGACTAAGGTCGCCCACTTTATTCCTGTAAAGACCACTTACTCGGGAGATAAGTTAGCAGAATTGTATATGACCAGGATCGTCTGTTTGCACGGAGTGCCGAAGAAGATTGTTTCGGACAGAGGTACCCAATTTACCTCGAGATTCTGGAATAAGCTACATGAAGCCATGGGAACCTGTTTGAACTTCAGTACAGCTTATCATCCGCAGACGGATGGACAGACCGAAAGAGTTAATCAGATATTGGAGGATATGTTAAGAGCGTGTGCATTGGCTTATGCTACCTCTTGGGATAAAAGTCTGCCATATGCTGAGTTCAGCTACAACAATAGTTATCAAGCAAGTCTACAGATGTCACCATTTGAGGCACTATACGGTCGACCTTGTCGAACACCGTTGAACTGGAATGAGACAGGTGAACGCCGTGTCTTTGGGTCGGACATTCTTCAAGAAGCTGAAGAGCAGATTGCCATGATCCGGGAAAGATTGAAGATAGCACAGTCAAGACAGAAAAGCTACGCCGATAACCGTCGCCAAGACCTGAGTTTTGAACCAGAAGATTTCGTGTATCTCAGAGTCACACCACTCAAGGGAGTTAAGAGATTCCATGCCAAAGGAAAACTCGCGCCGCGATATGTTGGGCCATTCAAGGTTCTCAGTCGCAGAGGGGAAGTTGCGTACCAGCTGGAGTTACCGCAATCACTAGCAGGAGTGCATGACGTGTTCCACGTGTCCCAGTGGAAGAAGTGTCTTCGAGTACCAGATGAGCAGACACCGTTGGAGTCGATAGAACTGCAAGAGGATCTAACTTACAAGGAACACCCCGTCAAGATTTTGGACACAATGGATCGAGAAACAAGAAACTAGTCAACCCGTTTCTGCAGAGTGCAATGGAGCAACCATGTAGAGAGTGAAGCAACTTGGGAGCGCGAGGAGGATTTGAAGAAAGAGTTCCCGAACCTATTCTTTAGTAAGCCCTGAATCTCGGGGACGAGATTCTGTTAAGGGGGGGAGGTTTGTAACACCCCAATTTTTGCTTTTCAAGAATTTAAATGAAATTTGGCACTTTTGAGAATTTTTGGAATTTTCTGGAATTTATTTGGATTTATTTTGAATTTATTTCCTTTTGAAATAATTAAAGAATTAAAAGTTGCAAATAAAATTTTGTTGGAAATATTTTATTTGAGTCCCAAATGCCCTAAAATATTTTCTAGAATTTTTCTGGAATTGTTCTGAGTGTTTTGCTATTTTTAATGAATTAAATGAATTTCTGGGAATTAATTTGAATATTTAATCGTTGGAAAAACCCAAACCGGGTTTTACTGTTCATCCGACCGGACCCGAGTCCGAGTCAGACTCGAGTTCAACCCGGACCCGACCGCGCCAGCCGTCTCGGTCGAACCACGTCACCAAACCCTAACGCGCGTGATCGTTGGATCGAAATCCAACGGCCACGATGGAGCCACGTCGCCCGAACCCGAGCCCGACCGAGCCAGCCAGGTCGCCCGGCCAGACCCGAGCCCAAACCCCGTGCCCGTTGGATCTTGATGCAACGGTCCACGTTGAGCCACGTCACCGAATCCGAATTGGATTTGGATTCCACCGCCGCAACCGGGAGGACCTCGGTCTCCGCGCAATACACAGAAGCGGAGGCCCCTATTTAATGCGCCGCCACCGCCTACGTGCTCTCCGTTTCCTTGCGCACCCGTAGCCCTATCTCACCGAGCTCAAGCCGCCGTGGTTGCACCGCAATCGCTCGCCGTAGTTGAGTTAGGTTTTCGCCGCGGTTATTCGCCGTTTCCGTCGCCATTGAGTCCAGATCCAGAACCGCAAGGACGAGACGCGTCGGGAGGTACCATCCACTCCGCCGGAGGAGCCCCGCAACGCCGCTGCCGTGGTCGTCGTCGTCTCCAGTGAACCAGCTCCGCCGCACGCCATCGCCGTCGCTCGAGCTCTCTCCACCGTCCGATCAAGATCCGAGGGCCCAGATTCGTCCACATCACCACGGTAAAAATTTCACGTGTTAATTCCTAGATCTGTTTTAAACCGTTGGATCTAGATCCAATGGTTTAGATCGTGCCACGTAGCCATTACTGCACCGTGCTTGGATAGATCTGAGCCGTTAGATCTGGATCGTACGGTTAGGGTTAGCCACGTTGTAAACTCTAGATTGGATCTTGGCCGTCCGATCAAGATCGAACGGTCCAGGTGGACCGAGCCGTTTCCAACGCGTGAACCCAGATCTGATCTGGGCCGTTGATTTTCAAATCAACGGCCGAGATCTAGCCACGTGTGTGGAGACTGATCGTCGCGATCAGCGCGGCCACGCCGGTCGCCGCTGACGCCAGCCGTGACGTCACGTGGGGCCCGCGTGTCAGCGACCAAGCCAAACCGCACCATGACGTCATGCTGACGTCACGGTGGGGCCCGCGTGTCAGCCCACTCGGCTGAACCGTGCGCTGACGTCACCCGAGGGGCCCACATGTTAGAGACACGAACCGTGGACCGGGTCCACGGTGGACCGAGCCAAACCGTGCGCCGGGTCCATGGACCCGAGGCGCCGTGGTGGCCTCTGATTGGTCCACGTGTCATGCTGATGCAATAAATCTTTTTCCGAAAAAGAAATTATTTATTTAATTCGGTTTATTGATTTAAATTTAGATTCAAACTTCAAACGCTTATAACTTTTGCATTTTAACTCCGATTTGGGTGATTCAAATTTCTAAATTTTTATAAAATTGAGATCTACCTAATGGTGAATTTTATTTAATTTTTGGATCAAAGTTTTTCTCTGTAATATTATTTAATTTATTATTTAAACTTTAAACGCTTGTAACTTTTGCATTTTAACTCCGATTTCGTCGATTCAAATTCCTAAAAATTCATATAATTATGCTCTCTCTGTTTATGGACTTTATTTGGATGTTTGGATAATTTTTGCCTACTGTTTATTTATTTATTGCTATTTGCACGCTTTACGAGTAGACGTTGAAGTGCCCGAGGGCTTCGAAGGTGAAGTGTTGACCCAGGAGCCATCTCAGGACCAAGACCAAGTACTCTTTGAAGGCAAGTTATACTTTGACCATATTGATCCCATTTTTGAAATCAATTTGATTTAAATTATTGCATGCTAATTTAAATTAGAAAATGCTTTACTTAATTATGGAAAATTGGATAAATGCCAAATTGCTGTATGACACCTTGGTTAATTAAATATGTGCCATGACCCCTTGTCACCCGAGTTGTGAATTATTAGTTGGACATTATTAAATTGCCAACATGGGTAGTTAGACCGATGTAGTATGCTTAGCCTTGCCACGTGAAATGCTTTGGATAATCAAATGCTAATATTGACTTAATGAGATATTGAACCTATTTTGAAGAAGTATCATGTGTTGTGATTGTCGATGGCACGTGGTGCATGGTAATCAACTGGGGTTTGATAAATAGTCTTCGACCGGGGTATGTGGCAAGAATGATCAGGTAGGCCAGTTGTGGCACCGGGAGCGTTGATTTGGTTCTTCGGGTAGTCTTGCCCTGGTCACCCTAAGGACTTAACCTTGCAAGCCTTTGAACTGAGTCAATCGTGCAACCACATGTCTGTAATGGGACGGACCTAGTTGATTAAGTTGCTAATAACGTACCTGTGGGACCTTGGGGGTGTCAACTATGCCTTTTGTGTAGTTGTACGGGGGAGCGTACCGGGGCTACGGCCAGGTATCCATCTAACGGTTGATTAGCCTAAACTTCGCCTTCGCTAAGGGAAGGATTAGTGTGCAATAACCGGGGAGGCCCACTTATGCTGTTAGAAGCTTCTGAAAGACTTTGTTACGGACACTCGCCTTTGTGGTGATTGGCTGTATCTTGTGGGTAAAGTGCATAACCTCTGTAGAGTGAAAAATTTATTCGAATAGCCGTGTCCGCGGTATTGGACATCGCTCGGGAATTACAGTCAAGGGTTAGACTTTCTTGAAAATTACTTGGACTTAAAAGGTTTGGTTTGGGTTTAATAATGTTGTTGGTGGAAATGTGGATTAGGAATGTTAAAGATGTTTATTAAACTACTGGAAAAGTTATTGATCTTATACTTGTTCCTACTGCTTTCGAATCTACTTATGATACTTGTCAAATGCTGTTTACCGCAATTATACCTTGAGCTATTCCTTTGTATTAAGCCATGCATGTAGTATATTAGCTTGCATTCTGTGCATGACTTGCTGAGTACCTAGTACTCACCCTTGCCGCAAAACAACACCAGTTGAAGAAGAGGCGACGCCAGCTTTGGAGGAGGAGCTCCAAGAGGAACCGTCTAACTAGGTAGCGAGCCCAGTTAGTTGCCTGTGGTATACTGGATGGCGCCACGAAGTTATCTTATTTTCCGCTGCTATTATTCTCTTTTAATAAGTTTCGCCCTGCGAGGCGTATATTTGTAACTTGACCTTACGGTCGAGCAACCCCGTTTGATTAACTACTTTAAGTACTTTATGATTTCATTGAGTATGATTGTGATATTTACCAATGTTGAGACTATGTGCACTAGCTTGATCCTGGACTAGTGTTGAATACATAGAGGGTTCGGATTTGCAAATTCGGGTCCCGACAATAGGCCTATTATTTCTCACTTTAGGGTTTTTGGATGCAAATGCTTTGTTTTGAAATCTGGAAATCTTGATAAATTTGAAGCTAGATCAATGAATGGCATTTTTCTTGGATATCCTGTTCATACTCATAGCTGTCGTGTGCTTGTTTTGGAGACTAACAAAATTGTGGAAACTTGTGAAGTTACTTTTAATGAGGCTAGTCCAGGCACTAGTCCAAGTGATGCAGGTACAGACACATATGTTCAGGGGAAGAAAATCTTTGAAGACTATGATGATGTTGATGTTGAAGATGAGGTCTTGACTCTTCCTAATGCACAACAAGCTGTAGCACCTTTGGAACCTACTACTACATCACCTACAGCTAACCATCCTCAAGCTGCAACATCATCTGTACATGCTGAAAATGAAGAAGGAGAAGAAGAAGTTTCAAAAGCCAAAGCTCCCTTGCACATTCAGAAAATGCATCCATCTGAACAAATGATTTGAGACCTAAATGAGAGAATCACCCGATCCAGGTTTATTCATTCTGACACCCATGCTCATTCTGCTTTAGTTGCTTCCTTTGAACCCAAAGATATATCTCATGCATTATCTGATGAATCTTGGATCAATGCCATGCATGTAGAATTAGAGAATTTTGAACGAAATAAAGTTTGGAAACTAGTCTCACCACCTCCTGATTTTAATGTTATTGGAACTAGATGGGTTTTCAAAAATAAACAAAGTGATGATGGTGTTGTTGTTAGAAACAAGGCTAGATTGGTTGCTCAAGGTTTTACTCAAGTTGAGGGCTTAGATTTTGATGAAACCTTTGCTCTTATTGCTAGAATTGAAGCCATTAGAATCCTGTTAGCATTTGCTGCATCCAAAGGTTTCAAATTGTATCAAATGGATGTGAAAATTGCTTTTCTTAATGGCTACATAAATGAGGAGGTTTATGTCAAGCAAACACCTGGTTTTGAAAATCCGAAGTTTCCAAATCATGTGTTCAAACTGTCAAAAGCTTTGTATGGTTTGAAACAAGCCCCTAGAGCATGGTATGATAGGCTAAAAACCTTTTTACTTGAAAAGGGGTTTTCAATGGGAAAGGTTGACAAAACTCTCTTTTTACTCTAGCAAGGCAATGATCAACTATTCGTTCAGATTTATGTTGATGGCATTATCTTTGGTGGTTTGTCGGGACCCGAATTTGCAAATCCGGACCCTCTGTGTATTCAGCACTAGTCCGGGATCACGCTAGTGCACACAGTCTCAACATTGGTAAATATCACAATCATACTCAAAGAAATAGTAAAGTACTTTAAATAGTTAATCAAACGGGTTGCTCGACCTTAAGGTCAAGTTACAAATAAACGCCTCGCAGAGCGAAGACTTATTAAATGAGATAACAGCAGCGAAAAAATAAGATAACTTCGTGGCGCCATCTAGTATACCACAGGCAACTGACTGGGCTCGCTCCCTAGTTAGACAGCTCCTCCTGATACTCCTCATCCAAAGCTGGCGTCACCTCTTCTTCAACTGGTGTTGTTTTGTGGCAAGGGTGAGTACTTGGTACTCAACAAGTCATGCACAGGATGCAAGCTAATATACTACATGCATGGCTTAATACAAAGGAATAGCTCAAGGTATAATTGCAGTAAAACAGCATTTGACAAGTATCATAAGTAGATTCGAAAGCAGTAAAAACAAGTATAATATCAATAACTTTTCCAGGAGTTAAATAAACATCCTTCCCATTCCTAGTCCACATTTCCATCAACATCAATAAGTATGGGACCGACATACCGTTGGACGGGTACCATGCCATAGCCTTCGTACGCTCCCCTTTCAAGCTACACAAAAGGTGTAGTTGACACCCGAGGTATCACATGCAAGTTATTAGTAACTTACTCAACTAGGACCGTCCCATTCCGGTCATGAGGTTGCACGATTAACTCAGTTCAAAGGCTTGCAAGGTTAAGTCCTTATGCTGACCAGGGCAAGACTACCCAAAGAACCAAATCATCCTTCCCGATGCCACAACTGGCCCACCTGATCATTCTTTCCACATGCCCCGGTCTAAATCTATTTATCAAACCCCCAGTTGATTACCATGCACCACGTGCTATCAACACCATCATCAATAACACATGACACTTCTCAAAAACACGTTCCATATCTCATTAAGTCAATGTTAACATGTAATTGTCAAAATCATGTCATGTATAGGTGGCAGGTCTAAGCATTATACTACAACGGTCTAAATACCCATGTTGGCAATTTAATAATGTCCAACTATTTAATCCTCAACTAGGGTGACAAGGGGTTCGTGGCATACAATCATTTATGTCAAGGTGGCATACAGCAACTAGGCATTTAACTAATCTCCCAAAATTAATTAAAACATTTTCTAATTGAACTAGCATGCAATAATTTAAATCAAATTAATTTCAAAATGGGATCAACATGGTCAAAGCACAACTTGCCTTCAAAGAGTACTTGTTCTTGGTCTTGAGCTGGCTCCTGGGTCAACACTTCACATTCGAAGCCCTCGGGTACTTCAACGTCTACTCGTAACGCGTGCAAATAGCAATAAATGAATAAAATAGTAGACAAAAAGTGCTAAAACATCCAAACAAAGTCTATAAACAGAGAGAGCATAATTTTATGAATTTTTACGAATTTGAATCGTCAAAATCGGAGTGAAAATGTAAAAGTTACAAGCATTTAAAGTTTAAATAATCAATTAAATAATAATAAAGAGAAAAACTTTGGTCCAAAAATTTAATAAAATTCACCATTAGGTAGATTTCAATTTTATAAAATTTTAGAAATTTGAATCACCCAAATCGGAGTTGAAATGCAAAAGTTATAGGCATTTGAAGTTTGAATCCATTTTTGAAATCAATAAACCGAATTAATAAATCATTTTTTTTTCGGAAAATAATTATTGTGTTAGCATGACACGTGCACCAATCAGAGGCCGCCACGTCGCGTCGGGTCCATGGACCCGGCGCACGGTTTGGCTCGATTGTAACACCCCAAATTTTTGCTTTTCATTAATTTAAATGAAATTTGGCACGTGCGCCGGGTCCATGGACCCGAGGCGACGTGGCGGCCTCTGATTGGTCAACGTGTCATGCTGACACAATAATTATTTTCCAAAAAAGAAAATAATTTATTAATTCGGTTTATTGATTTCAAAAATGGATTCAATCTTCAAATGCTTATAACTTTTGCATTTCAACTCCGATTTGGGTGATTCAAATTTCTAAATTTTTATAAAATTGAGATCTACCTAATGGTGAATTTTATTAAATTTTTGGACTAAATTTTTTCTCTGTATTATTATTTAATTGATTATTTAAACTTTAAAACGCTTGTAACTTTTGCGTTTCAACTCCGAATTTGACGATTCCAGTTTCTAAAAAACATAAAAATGAACTCTCTCTGTTTATGAACTTTATTTGGATGTTTGGACACTTTTTGTCTACTGTTTTATTCATTTATTGCTATTTGCACGCGTTACGAGTAGACGTTGAAATGCCCGAAGGCTTCGAAGGTGAAGTGTTGACCTAGGAGCCATCTCAGGACCAAGATCAAGTTCTCTTTGAAGGCAAGTTATGCTTTGACTATGTTGATCCCATTTTGAAATTTATTTGATTTAAATTATTGCATGCTAGTTCAATTATAAAATGCTTTAATTGATTTTGGGATATTAGTTAATTGCCTAGTTACTGTATGCCACCTTGAAATAAATAATTGTATGCCATGAACCCCTTGTCACCCTAGTTGAGGATTAAATATTTGAACATTATTAAAAGTGCCAACATGGGTATTTAGACCGCTGTAGTATAATGCTTAGACCTGCCACGTATACCTGACATGATTTTGATAATTACATGCCAACATTGACTTAATGAGATATGGAACGTGTTTTGAGAAGTGTCACGTGTTATTGATGATGATGTTGATGGCACGTGGTGCATGGTAATCAACTAGGGGTTTGATAAATAGATTTGGACCGGGGCATGTGGCAAGAATGATCGGGTGGGCCAGTTGTGGCACCGGGGATGATGTTTTGGTTCTTCGGGTAGTCTTGCCATGGTCAACATAAGGACTTAACCTTGGAAGCCTTTGAACTGAGTTAATCGTGCAACCACATGTCCGTAATGGGACGAACCTAGTTGAGTAAGTTACTAATAACTTGCATGTGATACCTCGAGTGTCAACTACACCTTTGGTGTAGCTTGAAAGGGGAGCGTACCAAGGCAATGGCATGGTACCCGTCCAACGGTATGTCGGTCCCATACTTTGCCTTTGTTAAGGGAAGGGATGGTGTATGGCAAAAACCGGAAAGGTTCACTTGTGTAGTTAGCCATTTCCGAAAGGCTTTGTTACGATCACTCGCCTTTGTGGTGTTTGACTGTATCTTGTGGGTAAAGTGCATAACCTCTGCAGAGTGTAAAATCTATTCGAATAGCCATGTCCGCGGTATTGGACATTACTCGGGGATTACAGTCAAGGGTTAGACTTTCTTGGAAATAACTTTAAGTTGAGAGGTTTGGTTTGGTTAAATGATGATGTTGATGGAAATGTGGACTAGGAATGGGAAAAATGTTCATTTAACTCCTGGAAAAGTTATTGATATTATACATGTCTTTACTGCTTTTGAATCTACTTATGATACTTGTCAAATGCTGTTTTACTGCAATTATACCATGAGCCATTCCCTTGTACTAAGCCATGCATCTAGTATATTAGTTTGCATTCTGTGCATGACTTGCTGAGTACCAAGTACTCACCCTTGCCGCAATACAACATCAGTTGAAGAATAGTCTACACTAGCTTTGGAGGAGGAGTTTCAAGAGGAGCCGTCTAACTAGGGATCGAGTCCAGTCAGTTGCCTATGGCATATTGGTTGGCGCCACGCGTTTTCTTTATATATTCCGCTGCAGATTTTATTTGAATAAGTCTTAGCCCTGCGAGGCGTACTTTTTTACTTGACCATAAGGTCGAGCAACCAGTTTGGTTATCTTAATTAAAGTACTTTATTATTATCGATGTGTATGATTGTGATATTTATCAATGTTGAGACTGTGTGCACTAGCGTGATCCTGGACTAGTGCTGAATACACAGAGGTTCCGGATTTGCAAATTCGGGTCCCGACAGAGGTGGTATCCGAGCCAGGTTGACTGTAGGCTCAACCCTTAGTTAGAATGGTCGTAATGTGGATAAAACCTATTTTCTAAAGCTAACAGTTTGTCAAGATAATAAATGAATTCTCGACTTACCCCTTCTCTCTTCCCTTACCCCTTTTGCTGAATTCTTTTGTCTCCCACTTTGATTTAAAATGCTGCGTTCTTACACGAGTGTTTTGTGACAGATGGAGGGAGAGATCAACTATGTCGATCTTGAGGTTGGCCACGCCGTGGAACTTTGGCGTATGCTGCAGTTTCTCGAAGGTTTTGAGAAGCCATAATACCAAGTGAATGTCATCAGACAAGCGGGACTGATTAAGGCTTGTGATGTGAAGATCACGGTACATGCCAGGAAGAAGGGCAAAGACAGTCGTCTGATATACTGCACCGCCAGGAGGTCGACAATGCAGATGGTTTGCAATGGAAGCCCTCCACTGCAAGCCAATTTTCTCTCTTTTTTTTGCTTTTTTCTTTTCTTTCCTTTTTCCTTTTTTTTCAACCGGAGCTGATTCAAATGCAAATAATTTTCGCTATACAACTCCAAATTCAATGAAAAAACTTTATAAATTTGTGTAAAATCATGTATATTATGAATATACAAAAATATTTTAGTTTTGATTATTGTACAGCAAAAGATGTCCAAGTCAGTGTAAATTCATATTTTCATAAAATTAAGCTTGCCTGTGGAGAAGAGTCAGAATCATCACAATATCTTGATTTAGTAATGTACATGATAAACAAGAATTTTTTTGGAAATAGCTATCGTCACGATGAAATTCCAGAAAAAATCACTGATGTTTGTTATTTTTCGTTTCATTTTGAACCTGTCTGTCACGCCACGGTGGCGCGACTGAGCCCTTACCAGTTTTTTTTATTTTACTCTATTTAATTTCATTTATTTATATCTTTTACTGGGAAGATCCAAATAAAGTTAAATAAATTTTTAAATTTGAGTTAAGCTATGAAGATAAATATCACTTGTTCATAGGTTAATAGATTTCAGAACAAGTGAACAAGTGATATTTATCCTCTCTCTCTTTTGCTTTTTTATTTTCCTTTCTTTTCCTTTTTTTTTCTTTTTCAACACGAGCTGATTCAAATATAAATAACTTTTGCTATACAACTCTAAAATCAATGAGACAACTTTCTAAATTTGTGTAAAATCATGTAGATTATGAATATACAAAAATATTTCCAACAAATATAGAAGCCATCCATATTTGCAACAAGTTAACAAACAACATCGATCAACATTACAATAATCGCAATAAGTCTTAACAAGGTACATCACTAATACATTAAAATTTAACAAGTCTTAACAAGGCACATCAGTAATACATAAAATTTTAACAACTTTTGACACTAGCGATACAACATTAGAACGATCCCGAATCATCACTATTAATATCAATACCCTCTTCTTCGCAATACTGCCAGAGGTCACGTTTGCCCTCCTCATTGCTCTGGTAGTCATATAGCTTCAAGGTCCTCTTGTTCTGGCTATACTTCATCTGACTGCAGTAATTCATTAGACTGTATGGCAACCTATTCAAGGCTACTAGCTACAGCTTCGATGTCAATCACAAAGCTGTTAACTTCATTGGCACATGAACATGTGCCAGGACTAAAGTTATCTTTGTAATTTTATTAAGGTCAGATGCGATGCCATCTATTTCTTTGATTGTCCAGGCTAAGCCTTTATTGAGCTGCTCTGGATCCTTGTCTATCTACACATTGGAAGCAATTATATTTCAGCCTAATAGAACAGGACTTAGGAAATAACATAGATGATATTTGGACATTAGGGTGGCACATTGCATGACTTAGGAAATAACATAGCATGATATTTGTCTTAGGAAATAACATAGCATGAAATAACACACTTTACTGTTATTTTATGTGCTGCTAATTACATGAAACTATTAACTACTAATTATGTCAAATCGTACTTGTACTGCGCTAGTCTTATAATATCCGTACTAATATTGCATTAACATTACACCATTATTTACACACTTTACCGTTATTTTATGTGTTGCTAATTACATGAAATTATGAACCACATTAACTACTTTCACAAACATCACGCCAGTCATACGCTAATTTACGTACTACTCATTACATTGTCATTTCGCCGAAATCTCGTTATTTCGGACAAAATCCGAACGAAATTCAGAAAGCAAAATTATGGATCCGGTTTTTTTTAACTGAAATTTGCGAGATTTCGGTTGATTTAGATGAAATTTCGTTCAAAATTCCGAAATCTCGACGAAATTTCTCGGTACTATCACACTTTCAATTTTTTAGGGTTTTTTTAACTTCGCGGAAATTATGATCTACCGACTGTCCCACATGGGAAATGACGTGAAGAACCCAATCCGATCAAAATCCGGTCAAATCCGGTCAAATACGGTCAACTTTTATACAAATCTCGGTCAATTTTACCGAGATTTCGGTTAAATTCACCGAAATCTCGGCGAGAAATTTATGCACTTTAGCACTTTAAATTTTTTTAGGGTTTTTTAATTTCGCCGGGATTATGAAACTCGAAGGGGGCCGAAATCCGAAATTTTGCCGAAATCTCGCCGAATTTCGCCGAGATTTTAAGACAGATTAGTGCGGAAGGTAAATGACTAATGTGACCCTCATTACTCCATACATAAGTATGATGGTGCTTCGGTTTCCATAGACACTTAAATGAGCATGCATAGACTTACAGCTGGACCCTACGGACTAAAGATGCACTCTTTGTGGGACAAATTTTGAACATTAAAAATGCACTCTTTGTGGGACAGAGGAAGTATCTGTTAGATTGCAAATAAATGATACTATACCATTTTGTACCTAGCTCCATGCACACTCTATTTATTTCTTTTTTTTTTCAGCGTGTTATTTATTGATTTCGTTTTTCGATACGGGGATTTATTGCTTCCGGATCACTCCAACTAATAAATGCCCCCGTGTTTGCAGGAATAAGAGGCATATATACAACGTCTACTTTTGTGGGTCAATATTATATGTGCACATTAATTAATCGGTTATTCATTGAAGTTATTACTATTTATGTAATAAATGCAATTATATTTTAAATCATAAGTACAACTTGTATAAAAAATACAACTATATTTTTAAATGTAAACATTTGGATATGTGGCCAAATATGTTATGCTGGAAGTCCGGAAAATTCTCTTATTAATCGTGAGAAAAAGAGAATGATACAGGTTAATTAGATCTAGATTCCCAACCTCATGAGCCATCTCTCTCTCTCTCTCTCTCTCTCTCTCTCTCTCTCTCTCTCTCTCTCTCTCTCTCTCAGATTCGACCACTTGAGCCAGCTCTCTATTCCCCATATCTCTATCTGATTCCATGTCCATCGGTTGATGCATTGCCGTCGCTGGCAGATTTGATGTTTGAGACCACCTCGTAGTGGTTGCGAGTTGGGAGAAATATAGAAATTATTTTTTTTAATAATATTTGTCAACAATTGGGGAACAGGCCCACACCGAGCTTACTTAGTTGATTGAGGGACCAACTCTTTCCCCTTCTTGCGTGAAGGATTGCTTCCGGAGGATGCTCGTTTCACGGGACAGAGAACACTCAGAGAATGATACAGTGGTTTTATCCTGGTCCAGGCCTCTCACTGGGGAGATAATAACCCTACTCCAGCATGGTGAGTCTATATTCTGTGTATTTCTTATCTTCCTCTTCCAGGCGGGCGTGTCCCCTCTCGTACAGGCACGAGAGGTATTTATAGGTTATAGAGATATTCTCTTAATTGCAGCCCAAGTAACGGATCGTTTGACTGTGGCTAACGTTTGTTGTAACTGAACCTTAATTTACGCCACGTTCTCATGTGGGCGTAACGGCTCCACATCATGGCGTCATTGTCGCTACTCGCGCGTAACCGCCGATCATGACCATCTGACCATACGCCTTGTGAACGAGCTAAGACGGAGCAAGTATGCTCGGACCCCGTGCTCGGGCGTTGAAACCGAGCATCGGGCCCATCCCAACTGGTCGAACCGAGCAATGGAACTAGATGCCCGTGGGACATCCTCGGGAATGTCCTCCAAGGGTACGTATGGTCTGGTCGGGACTAACTGCCAGGGTACTATGGTAATTATAGAAACTATCCAGTCCTCAACAGCTAGCCCCTGAGGGTCAAGCAGGGAACCACCCAAAGGGACTTTCCCTTTGAGCCTACTAACTCAATGGAGGGATTGAGGTCTTGCAGTGAACCACTACCGCAGCATCCGAGCAAGCCTCATCGATGGACGGGCAAAACAGCTCGGTCCATGACCAAGGTAAGCTCGGGGTAAGAAAATGTGAAGAGTTGTTGTGGTTCCTTCTCGGAGAAGCCTGGCGGCGGTGGTGCAGGCCGTTTTTTCAAGAACCGCTTCATTACGGGAAAGCTTTGGAAACCGTGCATCCACGCGTCGATTTGGGAGTGGCGAACTCTTCACCTGCGCTCGTGCCCTTTGGGCTTCTCGAGTGCAACGGTGGAAAAACTTTCTGCTTACCCCTCAAACCGTGTATTTAAGCAGCAGCAAGGGTTCCTTTTATTCACCTTCTTCATCCGAAATTCACGAAATTTCTCATCTCTTGCTTTCGTCTTTCCTTTCGATCTTCTCCTTTGCTTCAATGGCGAAGTTCGGTGTGAGCAAGACAAACCAACAAAGACTCGAGTTGCTCGTAAATCTCGGATACCTCGACGCGGGATCGTGGAGGGTCCTAGACGACGAGCAGGAGCCACAGCCGCAGGATGGAGAGATCGTCTCCTGCGAGTTGTACTCCATCAATGGGCTTTGAATGCCCGAGAGCGAGTTCCTTGAGTCGGTGCTCGCTCACTGCGAATGCGAGGTCACAAATCTCAACCCTAAGTCCATCCTTGTTCTTTCCCTCTTCTCACACCTTTGCGAGGAGTTCGTGGGCGTCTTGCCCACGGCCAGCCTCTTCTTTCATTTTTACTCCTTGTTCCGCACCGGCATGACTTCTCCGGCCGGTTGTGTCTATTTCCGGCTCCGGTCCAACGACCATGCGAGTTCCCAAGCTTCACGCTCAAGAACTCGGTAGCAGGGTGGGCCGACTCTTGGTTCTTCCTAAAGAAGGCAGAGGGGAGCTTCCTCTGCTATACCGGAGCAAGGGCTCCGAACGTTGAGATGCCCCGACCTCGGGTGCAAGCCGAGGAGGAACGGGTGCTCATGACGATCAGTGAGCTCACCAACTTGGGGCTCACTGGTGGGGATATCGCCTGGGATTTCCTCCAAAATCAGGTGGCGCCCCTCAGGAGGAGGGACCACCCCTTCTCTGAGATCACCGAGTGGCAAGACTTCACCCGATAATCCAACTTAGGTATGTCTCGAAACCGAGCTCTTTACTTTGCTAACTAGTGTTGCCTGCGCTCACCACCTTCCTTGCTCGAAACTCAGCTCCGCCAAAAAGCTAGGTGGACAAGAGGGTTACCGAGATGTTTGACATCCCCAAGGGCAAGGAGCTCGAGGTCGGCCGCCAGGTCCCGAGCAATGTGCTCGAGCGAGGCGAAGCAGTAAGCAATCACTTTATTACGCTCGGGGTACTCCATCCCGAGCAGAACTTGCTCGGGGAACACCATCCCAAGGACGCCATGCCCGGGGAACAACATCCGGGCGCTCTTCTAACTCACTTATTTATTCTTGTTTGACAGGAGAAAGTCGCCCTCGAGGCCGCAATGGCTGCGATCAAGCCGCTATCGGATGACCTCGGGGCCCCCACCCTTGGCATCAGGACCAAGAGGTTGGCAGGCCACAAGCGACGTGGCCGGTCGCCGTCGCCGTCCCCTCCCAGGCGCCCGAAGAGGCGGGCCAGCTCGAGCAAGACTCCCCCTCGGTGACACTTGGAGTATGCCGACCAGAGGGAGGTAAGCGAGCTAAAGCTATGGATGGCCGAGCATACTAGGAAAAACCCAGAGCTAATGGCTCGTTTGCACCAACTCGCGGAGAGGGCGAAGAAGGAGGTGATGGCTGTGGCAAAGGGACCCGCACAGAAGGAGGAACTGAAGGGCCAGATCGCCGCCCTCCAGGACGAACTTGCCCGCGTGGCCTTGGGCTCAGAGCCGGAGCCCGAGGATGAGGAGGAGGAAGACTTGGTGCCTCTGAGCACGATGCGTCGAAGGTCGTCGGGTGCAGCGCAAGGGCGCTCGGCGGTGACCCTGACGGAGGTCGACCTAGAGGAGGTCGGCCCTAGGGTGGCGAGGGCCATCCAGATAGTCGGAGTCATGGCTAAGCTCCTGGCTGCAGCCCGAGCTATTGTAGTGGAGTCCAAGGACCCCGCGGACGAGAAGCCCGAACAAGGTAAATTTCCACTCTCTTCCTTCTTGGTCTCTTTTCTTTTAGATGCTATGCTAATCCAACATTGTTATTGTGGGCGCAATAGCTAGTAGGGAAATATGGGATTTCGAGGCCATGGTTGATGACGTACTCAATTCTGTAATAGGGACGACTGCGGGTGCCCGGGCAACTAAAATGAGGGTCCCCCACATCATCATTGAAGTTGACTCGGTCGAGGAGGCCAAGCTCGAGGAACTCGAGGAGGCCAAGGCCGATGACATCGTTGCTGAGACGCTTCATGCTCTGGAGGAGGACTCTCTGGGAGACCAGCTGCTCGCGGTCCCATACCCGAGCTTGGTCAGTGAACAGGCCCAATCCCCGAGCAAGGAAATAGCTCTAGGGTCGGGACCTGATGGCCCGGAGGAAGAGCGTCCCTGGGAGGACATTCTGGAAGGCCAGCCACTCGTGGTCCTAGACCCGAGCTTGGCTGGCGACTAGGTCCAGTCCCCGAGCAAGGAGATAGCTCCGGAATCAGGACCTGACGCCCCGGGAGGACCTTGCTCTGGCAGAAGTTGTTCTGCTAGAGCAGACTCTTGCGCTACTGGGCATCGAGGAAGCCCAGGACCAAGAGGAGGAGAAGGAGCCCCCGATTGAAACGCCTGCTCGGGGGGAAGACGCGGAGCCCGACCCTCGCCTGGAGGATTCGGCCGAGCTCTTCCAGGAAGGTCTGCAGGAGCGCTTTTGCTGGGTAAGATAGAAATGTTGTTTAGATTTTCCTTATGATTCGGGCAAGGTTCTAATGCATTTCTTCGTACAGGTGCTCGAAGTAACCATGACAGACTTTAGGGCTACGATAGTCCCCTCCGAAGTCTTGGCCAGGCACAGCGCCGAGCAAGACGCAAAGATCGCGTAGCTCGAGCAAAAGCTAACCGAGCTGAAGTCTTCGGACGCGGAGATTCGGCGCAAGACCGAAGAAGCTGTCTTGGTGTACAAGGAGCTCCTTGTGCATAGCGAGCAAGCAAGGACTGCTCTGGAGGGGACGGTGAAGGAGCTAAGCCAATTCGTGCTCAACGCCAATGAATCGGTCGAGCAGCATAAGGAGGAGGCAAAGCGACTTCGCCAGGTGGCGAGCGAAGGGCGCGAAGCTTGGAGACGAGTCCTCGACCTCGAGTCCGAGCTTGACACCGTGAGAGAGGAGCTCACCGTACTCCAGGATGCCAAGCACACCGGAAAGTTTTGAATTGTATAGCTCTTCTTTATGTAAACCAGGAGTTCCTTAATGCAGAAACAACTTTGCATCGTTTTCTTTTGTGTGCTTTGCTCCCTTCTCTCATATTCTTGGAAAATGAACAAAGCAGCAATGAGCAGACCGAGCAAATAATAAACAAGTAGCAAGGATGATGGAAGTACGAGCACGCGTTTTTAGAAAAAAAACACGTTAGTTCGTCATCCCTACTAAGCCCCCGTTGTCAACGAAGCTCGTGCACCTAAGTTGCGAGCACGAGCTCGTTGACAGGAGAGTTAGAAAATCGTGTGGCCTTCGCTTAACGACCTACAACCCTCACCGAATTGCGAGCATGGGTCAGGTTGATAAAGAATAGCACGCGCGGCCTTACCCCCCCTCGAGCGTCATGACCCATGCTCCTGAGTTGCGAGCATGTTTTTTGATGAATGCAGGGAAGTCATGTGGTTGCTCGACGCGATGCGCAACGGCTGAGCACGAGCAGATCGGCTAAGTCCTAGGACCATCCGAGAGGGTGTCCATGTGAGATTGTGACTTGCAGCGGAGTACTACTGCAGAAGATAATCGGCTTATGTAGACTGGAACCTCTGGAGGCGAGCTTTGTGATCTGGTGCTAGTCGTTCGTGCACATGCTAGGTGAACCTTAGAAAAATGTAATTGGAGCGAATATTCTTGCCCTTTTGCACTCATCCTATCATCAAGATCGTGAAGAGAGAAGTATGCCCCTGAGCGAGACTAAGTCGGCTTACCAGAGGGTAGGGACTTTGGAGTCATTCCCAAGATCTTGGGAAGAATGGAAATTATAGGACGGGCGAAAGAACCGAATTTCATTGAAAGGAAATCGTTGAAAGCTGCGAAAGAAAAACATGTAATGAAAGAAACTAGACAAAGAACTTACGTAATTGGTCGATGTTCCAGGTGCTGACGAGCTCTCGACCATCTTCCATCACGAGGCGAATAGCCCCCGAGCGTTTTGCTGAAACGATCGTGTAAGGACGCTCCCACCTAGGGGTTAGCTTGTTAGCCTTCGACAAATCTTGAACTCGATGTAGGACGAGGTCGCCAACTTGCAGGGTCCTTGGTCGAACGATTTAACCGCGTGCCTGCGAAGAGCCTGTAGGTAAATCACAGATCGGAGCCAAGCCCGTTCGCGTGTTGCCTCTGCGAGGTCGAGGTCCAGGAGGCGCTCACTCTCCTGTTCGACGTCGTCGACTAGGTGCACCCTCGGGGAACCCAGTACGATCTCAGCGGGCAAGATGGCCGTTGCGCCGTAGATGAGCTGGAAAGGAGTTTCTCCCGTAGCTCGACTGGTCGTGGTGCGAACCGACCATAGGACGGAAGGAAGCTCATCCACCCAGGCTTGCCCGCGCTGGTCGAGGTTTTGTCCGTTTGATCTCTCGGCTGCTCCGTTGCTCTGTGGGTGAGTCATAGACACGAAGCATACCTTGGTCCCAATGTCTTCGCAATAGGCCTGAAATAGTTCACTAGTGAAATGGGTGTCGTTATCCTTGATGAGACGGTTCGGGATACCAAATCACGTCACCACGTTATTGCGAAAAAACCTCTTGGCCACCTGGGCCGAGATGGTCTACACGGGCTTCGCCTCGATCCACTTGGTGAAAGTGTCGATATCCACGAGCAAGTACTTGCAACCCTTCTGGCCTCGGGGAAAAGGTCCGAGTATATCAACCTCCCAGACCGAGAATGGACACGATAATGGAATGGTATGGAGCGCGTATGCTGGCTGATGAACCTTACGGGCATGGAACTGGCATGCTCGGCAAGAGGTTACTATAGAGCGAGCATCGGCTAAGGCCGTTGGCCAATAATAACCCAATCGGAATGCTTTGCTCACTAACGTCCTAAAGCACGAATGAGCTTCGCAAATTCCTTCATGGATGTCTCTGAGAAGGTATTGCCCTTCTTCTTGGGAGATGCACTTGGAGAGGACTCCTAGTGCCCCCTTACGGAACAAGACGCTCTCGATCAGTTTGTACAGAGAGGATCATCTTATGGGCTAGGAACGCTTGGCTTCTTCCTCGGGGCAGTGTCCCATGTGCGAGATATTGGACGAATGGTGTATAAGACGCTCTCGATTAGTTATACCACTTTTGCAAGTTTTAATGTTGCTATCCTATGACAAAATTTTAGTTAAAACCTAAGCCATGTTTCTAAGTTATTCCACATCACATTTTAGTTGTACCCTATAGCATGACAAAAAAAATACACATTCCAGGGACCTACAACCTGGCTCTGATACCAACTGTAACACCCCGGCATTTAATATGCCCGAATGCTACCAAACATAGACTAAGCAAGCTCTAAATACCACAATTACAAGTAAATTACAGCAAACGAGCAAATGCTAATACCGAAAATTTCGGCAGCATCTCCTTTGTTTTTCCATGAATTGAAGCAACAACAATCTTAACATATCAAGATAGCATAAAGAACGATAGCAATAACTTGAGAAAACAGGAATTTCAGCCATCATACAGCTAAGGATATAAGCCTATCCGTCTCATGTCAAATATGAACTAATCATTTACTCATGGCAACCAACAAGCATCAACACCACAATTTAGTTCAATGAATTAACCATCACAATTAAAGGAAGGAACATGTCATTGTTTATATGTGTGATGCTACGTGATGACGTGTGACTAGCTCCCTTTCCCGCATGCCGGTTTCATGGTACCTAAGAAAAACAACATAAACACAAGCGTGAGTTCATCACTCAGCAAGTATATTGCAATGGAACAAGAAAATACATTCCAATACCTTCATCACCACTTTTCACATACGACATCATACACATCTCATATTCATAGTGTAAGCATATCATTGACATCATCATATATCATCATCATATAATATCCTCATATAATGCAATGCAATGCAATGCGATGCACATATCTCCTGGAAACTCATACCGGTATGGTTGAGTACACACCCGTCGGTGTGCACCCTCTCCCCCTTTCCATTCCGAAGATGGAGGGTGCCTACTCCTCGCTTCCATTCACCGCGGTGGATGGAATCACGATGTAGGACTTACTCAATGGCTCTCCCAAATAGTCATAACTTTCTCACCGACCTTCCCCGGACTAGTTATGACTTTCTCACCGCCCGGGCCATGCATCATGCCGTGTATGCAAACATGCCAACATCATAAATAACTTGTACATTAACACATGGCATCATAACATAATAAGCGTATTCATCATATCATTGGCAATCATTAAGGCATGGCATGTGAACATATCATATATTCAATTTCAATCTCAACCAATCTAGCAAACTACAACCCGCTACCCATTCCAATACACTTGCCTCAACCACGGGCGACGGATTGGCGAGACGTAGAGGGCACCCCCGGGGTCACAACACCTGCACATAGGCACCACACACTCAAAATCATGCCCACAGAACAATACGCAAACCCTCTTCTTCCCCGACTTCGCAAACTACCCGCATAACCCAAAAACAGAGGTTCTGTCCAGTCGGGACAGCAGACTTGCAATGAGCATAACTCGGATTCTACGACTCCGAATCGATTAAACGAGTACATCCTCGCGTAGCTTAGGAAATTTCCTAACTTTTTCTAAGTATATGGAAAAACTGATTCGGACTCTAAAGTGGTTTAATCTACAGAATATCGTGATCTGTTCCAATCACGTCATAGTTTTTAACACGTTCGGTAAAATGAGCATAACTTTCAAACGGCTGGGTGGAATTGGACATTCTTTATACCCACTGAAAGGTATTGAAATTACTTACAACTCCCTCAACAGGCGGCCGACCAAAATCCGAATCTCAATTGGCGAAAACCCAAACCTAGGTCGACTGCTTATGCTGCCCGAAACAGAGAATGTGGCAAACTCTAGATTCCATCTAATCTACCCAATTACAGCACCACCAATTGATCTAAAAAATATGATATTAACCCTTAGAACAGAACCTAGACCAACCCCAGGGATGCCCGTGGCCATACCTTCGCCCGACGAACGAAAACCCAACGGATCTCATCCAGGTTCGCGCGATCTCCTTGCTTGCTCCAAATCCACTGGATCTTCTTATCGCGGAGCTCTCCAATGGACGGATCTGCGGGGTGGTGAGGTGGAGAACTCCCCTAGGGGCAGCAAGGGAGGTGGAGAGGGGAGGAGAGGGGTGGTGGCGCCATGGGGAAGATGGAGAGGAAGGGGAACGGTGGAGGCGCATGGGGGGGCTAGGGGGTGGCGGCTAGGGTTGGGAGAGGGAGTGGGGGCCAGATTTGGCTGCCCAAAAGTCCCCCTGGGCCCAAACCCTTCCACCGGAGGCCCAACTCAACCCCCAAGGCCCAAAGTCCCCCGGAGAGGCCCAAACACCCGAAAACGGCCCAAAAACACGCTATAAACGACATAACGTAAAGTTTTAACCTCCATTTTCACATTTTATAAAGTTTTTGAACTCAACATTCACATTTTATATGATACGACACTCCGTGGTGTCAAAATCTCCCTAAGTGGAAAGTTGGTCAGAACCTGAATTCTATGGACCTAAAAATATTGTTGTAACTTCTTGGAAGCTACGAGTAGTGAATACAGGAGTTTTTGAACTTCTGGGTATCGCTCCTTTGGTTCGTGCAAGACCTCGCTAACGTAGTAGATTGATCGCTGCACTCTGTCCCTTTCCACCGTCAAAATGGTGCTTATTGCCTATGGCGTCGCGACCAAATACAGCATTAGGACTTCTCTTGATTTTGGTGTGGTTAGGATCGGTGGCTTGGACAGATAATGCTTCAGTTCTTCGAAAGACTTGTCTGCTTCTTCTGTCCAGACGACTCCATCGTGCTTGCGAAGCGCCTTGAAGAATGGTAATCCTCGCTCGCCAAGGCGGGAAATGAAACGGCTAAGAGCCGCATTCTTTTGGTCAATGCCTGGACCTCTCGCACACAAGTGGGTGGTCACATGCTTTCGTTGGCTTCGATTTTTTCTAGGTTTGCCCCGATGCCTTATGGCCCGATCATGTAGCCAAGCACTTTCCCTGCCTCACACCAAATACACACTTCACCGGAATAAGTTTTATTCGATGTTTGTTGAGGTTACAGAAGGTCTCCTCTAGGTCAGAAACATGACCTGAGGCAAGCTTGCTCTTGACCACTATGTCGTCTACATAGATCTCCAGATTTCGACCTATCTGACCCAAAAAGGTTTTCTGCATAAGACGCTGGAAAGTTGCTCCAGCATTCCTAAAACCGAAGGAGATGGTCGTATAGCAGAAAGTACCAAATGGTGTGATGAAGGAGGTTTTCTCCTCATCTTCAAGCGATATGCCGATTTGGTGGTAACCTGAATAGGCGTCCAAAAAGCTCATCACATGGGACTCTACCGTTGCATTGACCAACTGGTCTATGCGAGGTAGTGGGAAATTGTCTTAGGGCATGCAGCGTTCAAACCCGTATGGTCGACGCACATGCGATATTTGCCCCCCTTTTTCTTCACGATGACCGGATTAGCTAGCCATTCTATGTGGTCGACTTCTCGAATAAAGCCGGCCTTGAGGAGCTTGTCAAGTTCTTTCCGGATGATGGCCTGCTTTTCTGGGGAAAAACACCTGAGCTTCTACCACACAGGCTTTTTATCAGGCTGAACTGCTAGCCTGTGCTCGATGACCTCCCTTGGGACCCTGGGCATGACGGATGGTTCCTCGGCGAACACATCCGCGTTCCTCCGGAGGAAGGTCACAAGCTCGAGTTCCTATTTAGGGTCTAGGGAAGACCCTAAACATATGGCCTTGGTCGGATCCATGTCGCACAACGGAACCGTCTTGGTTTCTCCTCTAGGCTGGAAGGTAGTCTTTGGCCGGGAATTCTTCGGCTCTTGGTCGGGCCCTCACTGAGGCAACTGCCCGACCATGTCTAGCACCCTTTCGTCGCAGTTCAAGGCTGCTTTCTGACTTCCCTTTACGGCGATTACGCCACCAGGACCAAGGATCTTTAAACACCGGTACCCGTTGTGAGTGGCGGCCATGAACTTAGCGAGGGTCGGACTACCGAGAATTGCATTGTAGGCCTATTCATAGTCAACCACCTCGTAGGTGATCAGCTCGGTCCGGAAGTTGCTCGGACCCCCAAACATCACGGGTAGAACGATCTGGCCAAGTGGCTTGGTCGAGGTACTTGGTACTATCCCATAAAAGGGACTACTATGCTCTTGATCTTGGACCTAGGAATTTGCATCTTGTCCAAGACTTTGGCGGGTATGAGATCCAAAGAACTACCACAGTCGACGAGCACCTGACCTACCACAGTATTGCTGATCATGGGACTTACGACCATCAGGAGCCTATGGGGATTGGTCATCCCAAGGGGACAGTCATCCTTGGAGAAGGTGAGCGGCAGCTCGGACCACTTGACCTGCTGCACGGGAGGCTTGCCTTGGGTGACATGATGCACTTCTCGCACTACCTCCTTCAAATCATGACGAGACCTGTAAGCAGAGGAGCCCCCGAATATTACAGCGATGTGGTTCTGAGGCTCCTGATACTCCATGTCCTGATCTTCATCAATAGGTTGCTTGCCCTTGCTGTTTTCTCCATGCTCCGAGAGCGTAGGCATAGGACCCTTGTCGTTGTAGAACTGTTCCAGACGAAAAGTCCAAGTCCAGCAATTACGGAGGTCGTGCCCATATGCCTGATGGAGAGGGCAGAAATGGTTGTTCGGCCGACCACGCTGATCGCCATGATTCTGGTCATCTCGACCTTGGCCGTTGTGTCGTTGAGGCGGTTGGCCCCTGCCCCTTGTGCTGAAACATTTGTGCGCCTGCGTCTTCGGTGCTTCTTGTTGACGCTGCTCGACAGCCGCGACCATATTTGGAACAGAGGGCTTCTTTTTCTTTTTCTTAATCTTGTTTTTGACTGAGCTTGCGCTCTTCCTGCTCGCGGAGCCTTCCAGACCGGGCTGAGGCGGGAGCTTGCCCTCATCCAGCATTTTCTTCCACTGGACCGCCTCATCGGCGTTGTCATACCGATCGGCCATACGGAATAGCTCGTTGGCCGTGAAATCTAGATGGATCTCCAGATCCTGCATGAAATGAACATCTCAAACTCTGAACGTAAAAGCTCAGACCACTGCTTCATCTGAAATGCTCGGGATCGAGTTTCGCACCTAGATGAATCATTGGACAAACTGGCCCAGAGTTTCTCCTTCCGTCTGGATCAAGCGCTGAGGTCGCGCTCTTTACCCGGATGGACGTAGCAACTCTGGAAATTTTCCCTGAGGGCACTACTCAGTTGCCCCCAAGACCTAATGGACCCCTCCTTTTGATTGAAGAGCCATGTCCGGGCCGCTCCATCCAGAACTGTAGGCAGGAAGTTAGCCATGACTCCCTTATTACCACCCACGGCTAAGATGGCGGTGGTGTAAATAGAAAGGAACTCATCCGGGTTCTGAGTCCCGTTGAACCTTTCAATACGTCTCGGCTTGAATTTTCTAGGCCACGTCACGTGCTAGAGGGACGCCGCGAAGGTCCGACACCCGAAGATGGGAGTACCACGGCGGTCCCTCCGATCATGATGATCGTAGTGATTTCCACTGCTCGGGCCCCCAACTTGCGGACCAAGCCGAGAGAAAACTTCTCGAGGTCAGCGTAGGGGGAGCGGCCTGAAGAAGAATACTCGGTTCGGCCTTGGCCGTGTCGAGCATTCCTGTGGTCCCACGAGCTTGCTTGGGAATCGTTCTGAGCGTCCTCGTGGTACTGATCATGTTCCCTCCGGTCCTCTCGAGCATGGCTCCGAGAATCACCGCAACGGTAACGAACAGGGGTGTGACTGTGATGCTCACGGGAAGCACTCTGGGTCCTGTCAAGGGAGGCCTCTGTCACTTTTATATCGGCAATAATCTTTTCAAGATCATCTTCCATGACTGCTCCCATAGCTTCTAAATCCACCTGCTCGGGAAATTCCCTAAGGTTGCGCACAACCGTGGCCAAAGCTTGAAGACATCCCCTGGTCGGGACAGCGAGAGGAGATGGACTGGGACGACGATCATGCAAGTGCTCCGGGGTGCCATACTCGCGGTAACACTCACGAGCATTGGCTCCGGTCCTCTTGTCAGGATTTCCATGGACTTGCCGATGTACGCTCGCCAAGGTCCTGTTCAAGGATGCTTCTAGGTGGTTCTAGGCTGCTTCGTACCATTGAAGGCGGGCGTCTCTCGAGGGTTCATCCTTGGGGTTTCCCTCTTCTCCCGCCATGTTGACATTGCGAGAGTGCGAAGACCGTGAGGGTGACATCATGGTGTCCCCTCGTGATACGGTTTCTTGATCGGGCTCAAGATGATCCAGAATATCCAAACCATCATAGAGCCCATCATAGTCATCATCATCCGCGAGGGCATCGCTACCGAGAGCTTAAGGAATCGCTTCAAGGCAGCTAGCCTACCGAGGAAAAGCTCCAGGGCTCGGTATGCCCTTCGGGATCAGTAATGTCGGCGACACCTCTGTTGGTGTAATACAAGTCTTCATCTTCGGCATCGCTGAAGGTGAAGAGGTCCCAGGAATCTTGAGAGTTAGGCATCTCCAGGGATTCTTCACGAAAGGAAATGTCGGTCCCCACGGACGGCGCCAGCTGTCGACGATTGGGGAAACCGCCGCCGAGCTTACTTAGTTGATTGGGGGACCAACTCTTTCCCCTTCTTGCGTGAAGGATTGCTTCCGGAGGATGCTTGGTTTCACGGGACAGAAAACACTCAGAGAATGACACAGTGGTTTTATCCTAGTTCGGGCCTCTCACTGGGGAGATATAACCCTACTCCAGCATGGTGAGTCTATATTATGTGTATTGCTTATCTTCGTCTTCCAGGCGGGCGTGTCCCCTATCGTACAAGCACGAGAGGTATTTATAGGTTATAAGGATATTCTCTTAATTGCAGTCCAAGTAACGGATCGTTTGACTGTGGCTAACGTTTGTTGTAACCGAACCTTAATTTACACCACGTTCTCATCGTGGGCGTAACGGCTTCACATCATGGCGTCATTGTCGCTACTCGGGCGTAACCGTCGATCACGACCATCCGACCATGCGCCTTGTGGACGAGCTAAGACAGAGCAAGTATGCTCGGACCCCGTGCTCGGGCGCTGATACCGAGCATCGGGCCCATCCCAACTGGTCGAACCGAGCAATGGAACTGGATGCATGTGGTAATTATAGAAACTATCCATCCCCGACAATATTATTTTTTAAAAAAATATTATGGAACGAATGCATTTCAGTCTGCAGTAGTAGGCAGTGCAGCCTGAGTCATTGAAACACGTCTCCGGAGGAATTACACGATGAGTTGCAGCATCTGCAGCCCAATTAAGTACCATACAAATTAAGTAAGATTTACTGATAGGTTAATTAATTTGATCATCGGCATATCGAGAAAAAAATGCAGAGTAAAAAAAAAAGAAGGGATGTTCCTACCTACCTGATGCCCGGCATGGTGAGAAGCTATTTGACATCAATCAGGATCACAATAGCCATGAAAACCACAGCTATGGAGTATACGATCCTCGCTGCATTACCAATGCTATGGCCTTTACACGCCTTAATATAAAGGCACAATCAAATCTTAGTCATCCATCGATTCCTACATTTATGAAAATTGCTGGAGCTAACCAGAATTGCTACAGAGATAATTCTCGCCATTCTATCCTCTAATGCATCTAACATTTCCCTTTTGCTTTCTATGATAATCCAAGTCTTTTCTCTTTTTTTGTTCATGAGGAACATTTCCTTCTTTTTTTTAATCGAATGTCTTACACATGCTAGCTTAATGCTTTTGCTTTCATTATTATTTTTTCTCTATGAGCAGTTATCAAGCTTCTTCACATAGGTTCTGTATTACATTGGGCAATACTAGGCTGATTTTGATAATCCTGGTTTCTTAATGGGTCTGGCCCATCTATGGATTCGTGAATCTGGTGAAGTTGAGTATTTTTATTAGATCTGTGGAGCTAGAGATGTGGGTATATTAAGAGTGTTTAGGTGTGTTATCTTATTTACATTTTAGAATAAAAATATAAACTTAATTCACTTTATTTTAGCCTATAAGTTTCAGATCTAAGGTGGTGTTGGGATCTAGACCTCTGCCAAACAGGGCCTATATATGGTTTTAGGAGAGTTTGCAGGTGGGTTTTTTTCCTTGAAAACAATGGATGACAACTTTGCTTAAATTCGACTAGAAAAAGTTATCGCGTATTTCTTTTCTTTCGACGGTTAATTGCCGCATATTCTTAAGAGCTGAGATGAGCTCACTCTCATAGTCGCATGCAATTAAAGATTTCATGGAGAGCAATATCATCATCCAGTCCACTGAATCTGCACGCATCATGCATTCAGATGCACACACATATACTCATTGTTCACCATTATTATTGCAGAAGAAATATAAATGAAACTAAGAGGTAGGATTCACTACTATGGAGAGGGACATCAGTGGCGGTTTTTGAACCGCCACAGATTAAGCGCCAGTGATAATCAGAGATTTTCAGAGGCGGTTTGAAAACCGCCACTGATAATACTAATTAGTGGCGGTTGGAGAGAAAAACCGCCACTGATAATGATAATATCAGTGGCGGTTCCAGCTAAAAACAGCCACTGATAATTCCATATCCGTGGCGGTTCCAGCTAAAAACCGCCACTGATAGTGCATACCATCAGTGGCGGTTTTTAATTGGCACCGCCACTGGTATGCACTATCAGTGGCGGTTTTTAGCTGGAACCGCCACTGATAATCCCGTCCGACAATAAAAAAAACCTGCATTTCTGGCTAGCCTCAGAAAACTGCTAGCCATGCCCTCTAAAACAGCACACAAATGAAGTACAGATATAGTAACAAGTAACAACTTAATTGACAATAAGAGTATAATACTAGATTTTGAACCAAAAGGATAACAAAAATAGATATGATCATGTGCAAAGACTATTGGCAACAAATCAGACAAAGAAAACTTCAGAATTTCTCCACAGCCGCATGCAGACTACAAATAGGCAAATATTATTCAGATTTTCCAAAGTACAATCAAGGAAAGTTGCTAGACTAAACTGCCATCGAGGCAAAGTTGTCATTTTAGAAGCATAATTGTGAAAGTAAAATGGCTTATCACAGGGCACTGTCTATGATATAATAAGAAGTACCTCAGTAGAAAATAAAAATGATCAGTGTCTTCTTACATTCACTGGTCCCTTGCGCCTAGATTAATTTTAGTTGTAAGACATAATGCAAATGAGTACAGCAAACAAGAATCCATTCACAAAATAGATTAGCCAGGTAATCTTTTAATGCAAATGTGTTTCCTTTAACTAACATCCTACAACAAACAAGAATCCATTCACATGTCTCACTATAGTGGAAGGTCACTACTACAATGAAGAACATATACATCTCAGAAGTAATTAGCATAGCAAATGTGTAGTAAGGACACAAAGATAAATAAGATAAAATTAGAAACATGAGAATGGCAAGAAAATTGTGCGAGAAATCAAATAGATGTAATATTGAGCTTTGTCTTACTTCAGCAAGTGAGTACAGCGTGTATCAAGCAAATGTTCTTACTGCATTGAATTTCTATTTGGATTATCAAGTTTCCTAGTAGACAATACTCAATAAGAAGGAATATGGCAAATATGGAATATATGCTAAAGCAATTAACATGAAAATACACCAAGAGATCACCTAAAACACATCATTTTGCAGGAAAAGAAAACTATGGTACTAAAAAAGTATAACAAATATGAAGACTTAAGGCAGAATCATCCCATTTCCATGAGCAATGATCATGTGATGAGCACGATTATAGGTGCAGCTAACATCTCAATTCGGTTTATTACCTTTGTATCTGACATCCTTCAGAGCTACTGAGGTGTTAGGTTCAACAAGCTGTGAGCAAGTAGAGATACAAAAGGAAAAGGCCGTTAGACAACTATCAAACATGACATGTACTAATACTGTAACAACTTGTACTGATGAGAACATGATAATTCGAAGAGAAGCATTAGGACAGATGGAAACCTGATTGATCAGCAAAATTCTTATTTTGTGATTCAGCACAACAATATGAGGAATGGTGACAATCAGAGAGATTTCAAGCATTTTCGACAAGTATTGCCAAATGAATTTTCATCAACAATGAACCAATGACATCAAACACATATATTATTTTCATATCTTGAAGTAGGATCCATAAGGGATAAAATAATTGTAAGTTCCAGCTATAGTCAGAATTTGAGAAACACAATAACATTAATGCAAAAATGCTGCAGCTAAAAGGTTTTGCTCCAATAACCATTTGGACATCTTGAAACTAGAAGTACCATATTACCTGGTCTACAGCCGCTTATAAGGTCAGATGATCCCCCCATTCCGCAGACCTGCAGGGAGATACATATGAAGCTATGAAGCTGTTGACACTACATTTTACTTTATAAGCATTTTTTGAATGATATAAACTTCCAAGTTATTAATATTGGGCAATAAAACAACAAAGCAGGACAAACTTTATGATTTTTTAATATAAACTTTATGATTTTTTTTAGTATTGCAATAAAACAACAAATAAAAATAACTGTACTAATATGACATTGCACAAGAGAAAGTAATAACAGTACCTTGTGAAAGCCATTTTGCTGATCATATGCCTCAACAGTTCCATAGTTATAACTACATTGAGTCAAAACATGTCAAAATTACACTAACCAAGTGATTATAGTTTGAGAATATGATAATTCGCAAGTAACTTTACCACATATTAAGTGTCGACCACAATCTAATGTGACGCCCAACAAGCACTTCATCTGTATCTTTCATATGCTAATAGAGAACACATTAATTCACCAATTAAGTAACTCAAAAAAGAAATATGGCCAAAAGCACATGCAAACATAGGCCAACATTGTGAGAACAGGTTAACAATGGTGAAGGAGGAGTTCACGATGAGACGAGAGAATAATTATATCACAAAAACCAATCAGCATTACAACATTCAGGTGTAATAGATCGATAATTATATCACAAGCAAAACTATTATATCACACACATTGTAATAGATCGATAATAAATAAGATTAGTCATATTGACCAAGAGAGTATCTTCTCGCTTCTAAAGTTTGTCATGCTCTCGTTTATAATTTACAAGTCCACATCCAAGACCTAGTATCTTCTGACACAATCTTAAGCCTACGAGCCTTTAGGGATTCTTTGGAGGCGAATGACATTTAACAGCAGCATGGAGCAATTGATCATTGTTGTCTTCATCATAAAACTCGCCATTTTATTTCATGACTTCCTTCATGATGAAGTGTTTAGCTGTCCCTCGAATGGCTTGGATGTCAAGAGGATGTAGTCCTGTCAGAGGCAATTTGAGGCGCTACAAGTACGGAAAATAAATCTAAGAGTATATATAGAAATTGAGTGGTGCGAATAAATGTGCAATGTTAGCATGACAAACCTCTACGTCATTGTCTATTATTGTAGAAGATAAGATTTCGCGCATGTATTGGCACACGAAGTACCCACATAAATTTGTGCCTTGCGACTGCTTGTGACACTACAAAAATTGAATAAACTAAATTGTCATGGAAGGAGTTATTTACTATGAAATGCGATATAAGAATATTTCTTGCGTGCGTACCGGAAATTTAGTTCGGACTGAAAGGGATTTCTGGAATGGGCGGTATCTCAAGCTCTTTGTACAATATCTTTTGAACGCCGCATTCATTACTCTTAGCAGCTCTTCGTAGTCTTTTTTATCTTTGTCCATCGAATCCATGACCAGCAACTTGCTCTTTTCTGGAGTCACTACTACAAGAATCCAGTGGAACCTACATATACATGTATGATGCTATAGTCATTAGCCCTAGGATAAGAGAAATGAGCGAATTCAACAAGTGATTTAACTAGCCAGTGAGAAACTTACTTAAAATTGTATGGAACAAGTATGAATTCCTTGTCTTGTAATTTTAGCAACGCTCGTATATGTATTCCTCAACCTCATTTGGTGCTCTTAAGATTTCGGTCCTGGCACACTGCCTCGGGTCGAGGAATCCCACTGGGCCCTTGGTTCTTCTCAATTCAATAGTCTCGTATCTAGATAAGGAAAAAGTTAGACAAGACATTTATCGGTATTACGTGAATGTAAACCATGATTTATATAGTAGACACTTACAGTATCCAGCATCGCAAAAAAGACACGTCGAGGGCGTCGTGATAGAACAAGTTGTGCAAGTTATCGAATTCTATCATGAAGTAGCCAACCCCCTCATGGTGAAAATGTTCTTCTCCGTAAATGGCAGTGATCATCTTCGGGAGTAAATGTTGATTGGATCGCATCATGTACCAGTCATGTAATCGCTGCATCATGAGTGTTAGGCTCTTCAACTTCGATTCGGTGACTAATGGCTTTCCAAGCTCGTATTTCAGCCTTTCGTGATTAGCTTGTACTTGAGATTTCGCTTTGCCCTTTCCTTTTCCTCTGATGACATCATACTGCTTGCCGCCGATATAAGCGATATGGCTTGTCTAACGGGCCATTTCTTCGGATCAGGTGTTGTACCTTCGTCTTTTGAAGTGGTCACACTAAGCTTTTGATGTTGAGGCGCTGGTGACGAATGGGCTCCTAGAGCAGGCTCCTTTATAGTGGGCGCACTAGCCATTTGACGCTCAGGTGTTGGTGATGAATGGGCGAGTTGTACTGCAGGAGAGGCTGGCGGTTGTACTGCCGGAGAGGCTGGCGGTTCATGATCCAAGACGATGTCACGCTTACGCCACTGGATGAAAGTGTGAACGGCACTTCCTAGAGTTGTGACCTCATCATTGCAAGGCATTTCCAGTCCTAAATACACACATTTTGCCATTACTCCTAGCTAATTATTTTCTTTCACAATTTGGCCTTCTTCATGATCATCACGATGATAGGTGGCTTCCTGAGTGGTTGCTTCCTCGAGCCTGATGCTGCCATCTACGAAAGGAGGCAACTCATCAAACTGGTTGTACTCTTCCTCATCCACGACATTCTCAACTCCGACGATCCTTTGTTTTCCTTGAAGAACTACATGACGCTTCTTATCTGCCGGGTCGATTACATAGAAGACCTGTGCAACTTGCTTCGCAAGTACGAATGGTTCGTCTCTATATCCGACTTGCTCGATGTCCACAGTAGTGAAGCCATATTTGTCCACCTTGACACCCTTTGGGAGTTGGACCCAACGACACCGAAACACCGGGATCTTGAAAATGCAGTAGTCGAGCTCCCAAATCTCCTCTATAAACCCATAGAAGCTGCTCTTCTTTACTGCTATATTGTCGTTAGGCATCTATACGGACACCACTGCTTTTGGTAAGTACTTTTGCTATCCTGAGCTCTCGTGTAAAATGTATATCCATTTATGTCATATCCTTGCCATGTCACGATTGTACCTGATGGCCCTTTTGCCAACCACCTCAACGTAACACTCGTTTCTTCACCAGACATGTGCTCCTTGAACCAATGATTGAACACACGATTGTGCTCTTTTGTTATCCAAACCTCTGATCGTCCACGTTTTTCCCTCTGTAGCTTTTCCTTGTGCATGTCCATAAACGGGATACCTCGATCGATCTTTGCAAGACTGTGAAATGAGCTTGTTCGAACAAAAATGATCGTAAGAATTTGTGGATTTCTTTCCGATTACTCCTTTTCCAGCTAGCCTCCTCATGGCGTGATACAGCACTCCTACCGGTTCAACTCGTCCATGTAATCGACGAGAACTCAATAACCTCCTCGCCATGCGTAACCTTCTACAATGGAACCTTCCTGGTCGCGATCGATTACGTACATATTTCTTCGTAACACCCATGTACCTTTCGAACGGGTACATCCGATGCAGAATATCGCCCACAAATATTTATCTCATTCACAAGGTGAACAATGAGATGAACCATGATATCGAAAAATGATGGAGGAAAATACATCTCTAGCTGACACAGAGTGTTGACCACATCAGCCTGCAGTTCATAAAGTCCAACAGGATCGATGACCTTCTGTGAAATCGCGTTAAAGAAGAAACACAACCTCATGATTGCCTCTCGAACCTTGTCAGGCAAAATACCTCTAATTGCAATAGGGAGCATTTGTGTCATCATGACATGACAATCATGAGACTTCATACCAGTTAACTTCAAATCTTTCATCGATACCAGTTTCTTGATGTTTGCGGAGTAACCGGACGGAACTTTCACACTACGCAAGCACTTGCAGAGGTCTGTTTTCTCTTTCTTGGACAGAGTATAGCAAGCTGGGGGAAGGTAAAGTCGGCCTTTCCCGGTGTCTTGAGGATGTAGCTCGGCTCTGATCTTCATATCTCCAGGTCCCTTCGTGCCTTCAGTCCATCCTTTGTTTTGCTAGGAATATTCAGTAAAAGACCAAGCACGCTGTCACATACATTCTTTTCTACATGCATGACGTCGATGCAATGTTGAACTTCTAAGTCCTTCCAACAGGGCAAATCCCAAAATAAGGATCTCTTCTTCCACGTGGTTTTCTCAGTACGGGACCTCGAGGTATCCCCCTTTCCAAGTACAACATTAATATCCTTAACCATATCATATACCTCTTCCCCAGTAAGAGGCCTTGGAGCTGAACCGTCCTCCTTTGTACCGTCAAATTGTTTTTTCATATTACGGTACGGATGATTCTTTCGAAGGAACCGACGGTGACGCATGTAGACTGTTTTCCTCGAGTTGTTAAGCCACACGCTACTAGTTTCATCCAGGCATTGGGGGCAAGCTTTAGCTCCTTTTATAGTACGGCCGGACAGGTTACCTAGGGCTGGAAAATCATTGATGGTGCAGAACAACATTGCGCGTAGAGTGAAGTACTCCCGCTTGTACTCATCCCATACTGTACACCTTCATTCCACAAGAGCACAAGATCTTCCACCAATGGTTGTAGGTATACATCAATATCGTTTCCAGTGTTGTCTCGGCCCTTGGATAAGCAAATGACATCATAATGTATTTTCGCTTCATACATAGCCAAGGAGGAAGGTTGTAGATACAGAGAGTCACGGGCCAAGTGCTATGAATACTGCTCATGTTACCGAAAGGATTCATTCCATCCGTACTCAACCCAAACCTTATATTCCTTGGCTCATTTCCAAGTTCTCCTAAAGAGCCTATCGATGGTTCTCCTTTGGCGTAATCAACAGGGTGCCTCAGCTTTCCATCCCTCTTTCGCTCTTCTGAGTGCCATCGCATCAGCTTGGCATGCTTTTTATTTGCAAATAAACGCTTTATACGAGGTATTACTGGCAAATACCACACCACTTTAGCGGGAGCTCCATTCTTCACTTCTATGCCTTCGTTTTCCTCACCCTTACGCTTGTATCGCGATGCTTTGCACACCGGTCATACATGCGTGTCTGCATAGTCTTTGCGATAGAGTATACAGTCGTTTGGACACGCGTGTATTCTTTCTACCTCCAATCCCAAGGGACATACAACCTTCTTGGCAAAATATGTGGTCTTATGCAACAGGTTGCCCTCTGGAAGCATGTCCGCTAAGAGACGTAGCAACTCCGTGAAACTCTTGTCGGACCAACCATTGCTTGCCTTCAATTTCAGTAGTGAAAGCATAGTGTGCAACTTTGTGTATTCCTCCTTGCAACCCGGGAACAAAGGTTTCTCCGAGTCCTCTATCAAACCCTTGAACTGATTAAACTCTCTCTCACTGCTGTAGTTTCATGCATCGCGCGCAACATTTGAGCCAGATTATTGCCATCGTCAACGACCAACCTATCCTCATCGGTTCCATACCCGATGTTAGCTGCCATATTGGCGGCTTCGTCGTCGTCGACATTATCACATTGAAGTATGATGTCCTCTTCACCATGCCTTGTCCAACAGGTATAGCTAGGTACAAAGCCCCTCCGAATCAAGTGCAAGTGGATTTGGTCTTTGTCCGAAAACATCTTCTCATTCTTGCAATCAATGCATGGACAATGTATGTACTCCGTCTTCTTTTGCAATATGTTCTCTCATTTGCTCGTCAGAAAAGCGAATCTGCCGTCGATGTATTCTCACGCAACGGTTCGCATTGTACATCCATCTCAGGTCCATCTACAATTAATTAATGTAACAATTAATAATATGCAATAATCTTAATTACATAAATCATGAATCCATTATTTGTTACTATCCAATAACCTTAATTAAATAAATTTAATATATGCTCAATCATAATTTATCATCCAAAAAAGGTAGACAACTTAATCTAATAGAGCAAGGTAGTAAATTCATCATCTCACTAACGGTAAGAAAATTAATGGTAATTAGAAACAAATCTTAAGTACTATGCATAGCCAAAATTAAATTTATCCTCTCAAAGAGGTAGATAATTCATCATCTCAAAATGCAAGGCAACTTCATGATCACCTCTATACCATATACATTAAATTTAATGTGTATTAATATCCAACAATCTTAATTAAATAAATTTAATATATGCTTGCCATATTTTGTCATCTAAAAAGGTAGACAACAAATAATCTAATGGAGCAAGGTAATAAATTCATCATCTAGATATAAAATTAATCTAAAAAATGCTAGGTAAATAAAAAAAATTGAATCTAAGCTTTGCCATTGAAGAAAGGAAAATCTTAAATAAACTAGATCTAGCCATTAAATTGCAACTACATCACCACAAATGAAGAGAGGAGAACAAATTACTCACCTTGGAACAACCCTACGAAGTAAAAACTCAAGTTTCTTTGCAAACAAAATCTCAGATCTGAAATTTTGCTTTTCTTCTCAGGGAGGAAGATGACCATGAGCTCCTGTAGAGTGCTGTAGCGACTAGTATATATAGGGGGTTTTATTTGTGGCGGTTCTAAACAAAAACCGCCACAGATAACTGTATTTGTGGCGGTTTTTGTTTAGAACCGCCACAAATAAGCTAATTATCAGTGACGGTTTTGTCCTCCAACCGCCACTGATAATACCTACATATCAGTGACGGTTTTTCTTACGAACCGCCACATATAGTGGACTATTAGTGGCGGTTTAGGGTTAAAACCGCCACTGATAGTTGTCGCAGTATTTCTGGCGGTTATAACCACAAACCGCCACTGATAGTCCACTATCTGTGGCGGTTCGGAACAAAAACCGTCACTAATGATCCTGGCACCGGTTTGCACTTAAGAACCGCCACTGATACTCATATTAGTGGCGGTTCCAAACAAACCGCCACTAATAGGGCGTCTCCTATTTGCAGTTTTGAAGTAGTGATTGATGTCGATCAAAATGATTAATTTGGACATGATCTTTCTCAACAAAAAGAAAGAAAGACATAAGAGAAATCATTTGGACATGAGCACGTCAATGCTGCTGATGATGCTTTGCTGTTGGCAGCAGCAGTTGGGGTAGTACTGGCCCGGCTTACAGTACGTCTTAGGGTTGTTGAACCCTTGCTTCTGGCAGTACTCGGAGCACGTTGTCTCGTTGCACGGCACGATCGCATGGCAGTAATCGTTGCCTATGCTAATGCAAACGCAGTAGATTGAGTTAAGCTTGATTAGCACATTTGTATGTATATATGTACACACAAATTAAATCAACTGAAAATATATTGTATACGTGTAAATATTGTTATTACCTTGTGCATGGCAGGATGGTAAAAGCATAGCTAGGACGACAAGAGCCGCCAGGAATATAACCCTATAGGTATCCTTCGCCATGATTGAGAAGTTGAGATTAGGCTAGCTAGCCAAGGTTCTTTATTGATCTACTCTTGTTCTTATGATTGGACGATGTGTATATGCTCCATTGACCTTGTTATATATAGAGGAGATAGCATTGGCAAACCTCTTGGAGATCAAGTTTATCCCTCCCCCCCCCCACACACACACACACATTTAATTTGTACTATCTAATGCATCCATATAATGTCTTTTTAATTTGCTTGATACATTTTCCCGACTGGTGAAGTGAATCAAAGCTATATGATGATCTTGTTTAATTTCAATGATACTACCTTAAAGTAGGTCGTATATTTGGATGTCATTGATATCTTTGTGAGAGGATGGATATCATTAATTGGTTGCTAATTATATTAAAAGTTTGGTGCATTGGGCCTGGGGTTGGGCTGGCATGCAATTGGTCATAGACAAAGAGGCCGTGGGCCCATATATGGGCACCAAGGCCACATACTATTAATTACATACCACAAAGGAAGGGGGGTGGAATTACCTTTTTATCCCCGAGCTTTTTCAGTTATTTCCGAAAAACATTAATAATTCTAAAAATTGCTGATAAATGCTAAAAAATTGATTTGTAGATATGTGGACTTCCAAAAATTTGAAAAAAATAATATTATTTAGCACACACCGGAAGTTTCATACCATGGGTTTATTTTATAGCTTTTCCATATTTAATATGTGCTAATTTTAAATTTTTCTGTTGTTCAAGTAATTTTGAAAATTGCTTAAATATTAACATAAAATTGTGAAAATTGCTTAAAAATGCTAGAAAATTATGATGACACATTATTCATGTCATGACTCTGGTTTTATTTTCCTTAACATTACTTCATGTTGATATGTGGTAGAATTTAATTTTTCTGTTATTAAGTAATTCTAAAAATTGCTTGGCAATTAACAGAAATTATGAAAAATGCTAGGAAAATTCTAGAAAATTCCAGATAGCATATTCTGTGCTTCATGTATTTGGTTTAATTTTTTTAGAAATATTAAATATTTAATTTATATTGTAATCTACTTTTATGTTATTCAGTAATTCTGAAAATTATTTGGTAATTAACAGAAAATTATGAGAAATGCTAGGAAATTTTTATATGGCATATTGAAAGCTCCATATATCTGGATTCATTATCTTAGCTTGATTCCATGTTTATGTATGTTAAAATTTGTTTTTCTGTTACTTGATAATTCTAAAAATTATAAAATAATTAGCAAAAAATCATGAAAATTGCTAGGAAAATTCTGGGAAAAGCATAGCCAGGACAACAAGAGCCACCAGGAACATAACCCTACAGGTATCCTTTGCCATGTTCGAGAAGTTGAGATCAGGCAAGCTAGCTAGCTAGGGTTCTTTATTGATCTCTTGTGTGTTTCTAACTCTTGTTCTTACGATTGGACGATGTACATGTATATGCTCCTTTGGACCTTGTTATATGTAGAGAGGCAGAAGGTAGGAGCTAGCATTGGCGAACCTCTTGGAGATCAAGTTTATTTTCCCCATTTAATATGTATTATCTAATGCATTGATATAATGTCTTCTTTAATCACTACTACAGAATCAGCTTCTAGAAGCGGTTCGAAACCACTTCTAGAAGCGGTTTTACAACCGCTTCTAGGCAACCGGTTGTGATACCTCGAAGGGTATCACAAGCGGTTCTAGGAACCGCTTGTGGTGGTACGACACCAAGCGGTAAAAGGTAGTAATAATATCGTGGGAACGAGATTCGAACCCACGACCAGCACTCCAACCTCGTGACTCGCCTCATCCATCTAGCCAACCCACCCACGCGTGCTCTCTGATTGAGTAGGGCACGCATTCCTTTATTATTTCTAAAATCAGGCTTCTACAAGCGGTTCGTGACACGAACCCATACGAAGGGTCTTTAGAAGCGGTTCGTGTCACGAACCGCTTCTAAAGCCACCTTTAGAAGGGGTTCGTGACACGAACCCCTTCTAAAGCTTTAGAAGGGGTTGGGGACACCAACCGCTTGTAAAGAGCTTTATAAGGGGTTCGTGTCACGAACCCCTTCTAAAGGTGGGGCTTTAGAAGGGGTTCGTGCCACGAACCGCTTCTAGAGATCCCCTCCGGCCTGTTGCCATAAACCGCTTCTGTTGTGAGTATTATAACCGGTTCGCACCAAACCGTTGCTAATAGGCCGCTTGTGATACCCGGTTTTGTAGTAGTGAATTTGCTTCATACATTGTCCCGGCTGGTATAGTGAATTAAAACTAAACAATGATCTTATTTTCAATTATACTACTTTAAACCAAGTCCTATCTTTGGATGTCAATGATATCTTGGTGAGAGGATGGATGCCATTAATTGGCTAGCTGCCAATTAAATTAAACATTTGGTGTATTGGGCTGGTTTGCAACTGGGTTGGACAAAGAGGCCGTGGGCCATATTTGGGCACCAAGGCCACGTACAGAGGAATTTTTTTTATTTAATACTTCTTTTTAATCATTTTTTCGAAAATGTACTGCGGGATTCGAAAATAACAGAAGTAGGCACCCGTCGCCCATGTAGATGGCGACCAGTGGGCCACTAACGGCAGGTTGTAACGACCACCTCGTGGCTTTAACGGCTAGTAGAAATCGCCCAATAGCAGGGCGATCGCCCATATTGCGGGCGATAGGTGGCCCTCAAAAGCCACCTCCCATTCGGCGGCCGAGCAAAGCGCCAGAAGAGAAACCAGCCGAAGGAGAGAAGAGAAAGAAGAAAGAAGAGAAGAGAAGAAGAGAAAGAAGAAAGAAGAAAGAAGAGAAGAGAAGAAGAGAAAGAAGAAAGAAGAGAAGAAGAGAAGAAGAGGAAAGAAGAGAAGGAGAGGAAAAGAGAGGAAAGGTATGTTTTTTGAAATGTAGTATAAAAGTTTATTTTCGTATATTGTTAAGTCTTTAGAAATATAATGTAGGTATGTTTTTTGAAATGTAGTATAAATGTTTTTTGAAATGTAGTATAGAAGAGAAGGAGAGGAAAAGTAGGATTGGTTAGAAATGTAATGTAGGTAATATTTAGAAATATATTGTAGTAGGATTTTGTACTCGAATGTTGATTGACTTATATATTGTAGTGTAGAGTAATATTTAAAAAAATGGTAGTCGACCAAGCATATGTAAATACCATGCTAGGTTAGAAATTAGTAAATATCATGCAATGTTAGAAGTTAGCACAGAAAAATGTATAGATATAGTGTAACATTCATAGGGTAATGCAAGATGCGGTTAGATGACAACTGATTGAAATTTCGATCCGACGTTGTAGGCAGCATGTCGGAGATGAAATATTTTCAAATATTTTATGGAGATGGGGAGATAGCATAGGGTCCGACAGGCGTAGATTTGTCATCATTTTCGATGGTCGTACAGGGCATGCCTACACCGAGGGATAGGACATACAAGACTTTGTTAGAGTGGTTGTTTGGGATGTTCAGGTTGGATGCAGAGGCAGTTCGGCTGCGAATTAGAGCAATAGTCAGCCGTGCGCAACACTGTTTTTTTGGAGAGTTGATTCCTATTAACGGGACAACATCGTGGAGGAGCTATGTTGGGTATGCCGTGGAGCCGGAGCTGGCGCTCATCTTATCGGGTACAGTGGTACCCGGTAGCTCCGTCGGTGTCGGTAGTGGGTGATGCCGAGGTAGATATTGTGAAGGAGGGGCAGACAAACATGCATGAACGTGATGATGAAGGTGACGAGGAGCTCGGAGAGGGGACATGAGTTCGGCGGGGCAAGGAGGCTGTCGTGGAGGCGCGGGGTGGCCGCGAGGGGAGGAGGTGGAGGATATAGTTGACTGATGGAGGAGGAGGGCCGAGCGGATGAGGAAGTCACGATTGCGAAGAGTCGGATGAGGAGGACAATGATGCTGAGGTGCCGATCCACAGTGCGTGGAGTAATTTTAACTTGAAGACCTAACAATGAATGAAGGGAACGTTGATGCATGGGAGTATCATGACAACGAGGTAACACGAGGAGCCATATATAAAGACAAGGAGGTCGTGATGGATGCGGTGAAATCTTGGGCAATGTCACTTGGCGGCAAATTAGGGTAGTGAAGTCCAAAGAAACAGAGTACGATGTGAAGTGCGTAGTTAATTTGTGCCCATGGCGGGTGCATGCATACAAGGGGAAGTGGAGGGATTACTGGAAATGTTCCATAGTGACGGAGCATAACTGTGAACTGGAGGAAGCGGAGCAGGAACACCGCAACTGTCCGTCCACTGGGTGGCAAATGTGTTTTATGGTCAGATTGTGGACAATCCACACTGCAGACCTCGATCCATTATAACAATTTGTTGAGGAGAGGTTTGATACAAGATTAGCTATGCGAAAGCATGGAGAGCAAAAGGACAGCTTTGCAAATACGGTTCGGGACGTCTGAGGCTTCACGTCTGAGAATATTCCCCACCTGCTCAGGGCAATATCAAATAGGAACCCCGGTACATCCATCGACCTTAAGGAGTTTCCTGCTGGTGGTCCGTGCGCGGGTAAGTGGGTATTGCAGCGGGCCTTCCTCACCCTCGGCGCATGCATAAGTGCGTTCCGACACTGCCGTCCGGTCATTTGCATGGATGGCACATTCCTCACTGGGAAATACAAGGGTCAGATTCTAACTGCGATCGCGGTGGACGCCAACAATCAGGTTCTACCAGTCGCATTGGCCTTTGTGGAGGGAGAAAACACCGACAGCTGGTATTGGTTCCTTGAGAGAGTCAAGCTTGCAGTTGTGCAAGATAGGCCCGATGTTTGTGTCATCCACGACCGGCATGCAGGGTTGCTGAGGGCGATCGTGGATATGCAGGAGGGTTCTCGAGGTCGTGGGAGCGACAAAGTGGCGGACACGAAGAGCAGGTGGTGCATGAGGCACATGGGTGCCAATTTCTTTCGTCGATTCAGGAACAAGGAGTTGATGAACATGTTTAAGCGGTGTGCAAGCGGAACTGGCGGAAGTTCGATGCACTTTGGAGGACCTTTGGATGAACTAACCAGGAAGCAATCAATGAATCCAAGGGAGGCTGCTAGTTCATCAAGGAACCCTATGGTCTACCACGAGGAAGGAGAGGACCCGGCTGACCTTTGTGTGCGCTTCCGACCGATGCCCCAAACATTCGGCGTAGGCGGGACAAGCATAAAGAGCTTCACGGACTGGAAACGACACGAGCCGTTGGAGAAATGGTCCCTTGCATGACGAGGGTGGTTCGCGTTATGGAATAATGACAACGAACCTGGCGGAGATTTACAAGCCCAGGTAATGAAAGGCACTAGATGCCTTCCATTGGTGGGTATAGTTGAAGGTGTGTTGCTAGGCACCCAACGATATTTCATAGAGCGATACAACAAGTACATTTGCATGTATGTCGGACAATCGGCGATGTACTCAACGGTTATATCTACGTACATGGCCAAAAACACGGAAGGCACAGACTCATCGTGTTACAGGAGAGTGGCTTGGAGCGGAGATACCACGTGCCTTTGTGGTGATCGAGGTCGAAGAGGTGCCCACCGAGAGAGGACTTCACATATGTGCATCTTGAGAGCATCACGAGTGCGAGTGCTCATGCGGAAACCACGCTCTTTGCACTTGCCGTGCTCTCATGTGATTCTTTGCATTGCCGAGACACACCAATCATGTCGTCAGTACATCGCCCACTATTATTACAAGCAAAGTGTTCACGCCACATGGCATAACGAGGTGTATGGAGTGCAGGGTGGATGGATCGTTCACAACAGACACCCCCTCGAGCATCGATGGAGTGCAGGACATCCGATTGTTGAAGCAGAAGGTCGGTCAACGAAGGACACGGCGTATTCGGAACGATATGGACGAGTCTAAGGCGTGTCGTAATCGTGGATAATGTAGTTTTATGTCTACATGTATTTGGTTTTTATAATCTGTAAGATTTAAGTGTTGTCATGTCTGTTGTTTTTTCCTTCTGCATGTATTTCTTTACTTCGGGAACTTCAATGTGTACCGGTTAATTATTGTAATGGCGCAAAACATGTGGTTGTTGCAATTTGTAACTTTTATTCTCGGTTTGTTTAATGTATTTGGTTTGTATCAGTTTAATTGGTAACTTGATTTAATGTATTTGGTTTGTAACAATGTCATGTACATTTGTGTTTCCCATACGCACGTATTTCTTTACTTGAGAACTTCAATGTGTACCCGATTAATTACTGTATGTGGCGCATAACTTGTGGTTGTTGTAACTTTTAACTTCTTTATTCTCCACTTTGTTTAACGTATTTGGTTTGTAACGACTTAATTGCTAACCTTTGTTTAATTGGTAACCAGTTGAATGTATTTGGTTTGTAACAGGCGGTGATGGCGGGAGATAGGTATGGTGCTGCTGACTGCCCTGAGCTGCTAGATAGGACCGTTGATCAGACCCACCGGTCTAGGTTGTCTCATGATTGAGGGCGGCGGCTAGCGACAACTGCGGCCTCGGAGTGCGAGCGAGATGCTCCGCATCGACCCACGCTGAATTCCACGATAAAGTGGCGCCTTTCTTGCATACTCGTGTTCGTACATGCACTTACTTGCGATTCTGATTTGGCGGCGCTGCGTGCAGGTTCTGGCCGGTGGTTTACTTCCGCTCTGCGGAGATGGTGGAGCATACGGCGCCCAAGCGGAGGAACCATATCCCACGTTTGAGTGCGGCCGGTCCTGGCTGACCGCCCTAGTCGGCCGGTGGGGCACGAGACACACCGTTCCACTGCCGTGCGGAGAGATGGCTCGGAAACCTTTGCGGGGCGTGTGTTACACATTGGGACTACCTGCTGGTCTGCGGTTGTCCCGCACGGCGTTCCGTCACGCGTGGCGAGCGGACTTGTCCGCGGTTCGCCGAGGTGCAGCGACACCCTCGGGCAGGTGTGTACGTGCCCCTCAGGCACGGTGAGCGGCACGGACCGACGAAGGTGTGGCTGCTTCAGTTCACGGTTAGTACGCTCTTCTTTGCTATTTAACGGGGACGCGGTAAGTTGCTTATAAAATTTGGCCAAGTGTTGCAGGCTGAGCTTCTCCACCCGCACGCAGAGGAGGAGGACGTGGCCCGACACCTTGAGGCATACCTGCTTTTGCTGTTTGGTTGGGTGATGTTCCCTTCGTCGCACGGGAACACGGTGGATCGGCTTTTTGATCCAGTCTGCTTGTGATCCATAGCCGACACCCCCGCGGAGGAGGTAAAACATTTTGTTGAAATCTATACTGACAGGACATGACTAACATTCTTGATGTAAATAGATTGTGCAATGGTCTTGGGCCTCCGCTGTGCTCGCGGCGACATATAGAGGCCTGTGCGACGTGGTCTCTCGGGCGCTTCAGGAGGCGACGATGTCAGGGTGCGTCCTCCTCACTGCGATTGTAGTCTGGGCGCTTCTCCATCAGCAGGCTGTTGTTGACACCGCGCCGTACTAGGAGGACTTGTACCACGGGGACCCGATGGACTGGCCCACCATGGGCCACTACTGGGTTCGGCGACAGGTACACCCCCTCCTTTATTGCTTCCGTACTTGCGCACTTTGATAACATGCACCGTTTTGTATTTTCGCACAGCGCTTGTACGCCCACCGACAGGTGAGGAGGTCGTACCCCGAGTTCGTTCGGGAGTTCGACAGCCTCCACGAGGAGGACGTGAGGTGGACCCCGTATGACGCGTATGACGTACACGTCCGGGCACCATTCGGGATCGCCGCTTTGCACCACGAGATGAGCAATGCGGCTTACCCGTAAGGTCATCGTCTTCGACCTATGCGTGGAGGAGTACTCGCCGCACAGGGTGCTACGGCAGTTCGGCCTGTTCCAGATTTTCCCATTACAGCCTACCCACGTTGTCTCACGGGGCGCTCATAGGTACGTCTGTGTCCCGCACCGCTTACAATTTTGTCGGATAAGAAGTTGAATCTTCATGTAATAATTTGTTTGCATTGCAGGATGTCCCGGATGGGGGTTGCAGCGGGAACTCCCTTTGCGCATCGCATGACGATATAGATGCTGCGGTGGGACGATGCACTTGAGATAGGGTCACCGAGGCAGCGGCCGTCGACCACTCCCACGTCACGACGAGTACATGGAGTGGTCTGGCGCCACGCACAAGGATCAGGGTGGGGTACACACCACCAGCACCGTATGTCCCCCGCCAAGCATCGGTGTCGGACACGTACCCTTCACAGCTGTCTGAAAGGGACAACTTCATGGTAAGTTTCACAATCGAATCTCAGGCTGTGCGGTCATTTCCATGTAGAATACCTCATATCAATCTTGCATTACATGCAGGCACAGCGTGTGATGGAGTTGGACGTCGAGGCGACATCCATCTTTGGCGCGCCTCGGCGCGAGCATCGAGGTTACCGTCGATGAGGCTAGGCCAGCTTGGGAGCGAGTCCGTCAGGCTGCGAGGCTGTTCCTTCGCACTATGACATGTCAAGGGCGTAGTGACGCGGTCCGGCGCAACGCACCGGCCCCACGTTGCCCACCACGTCACCCTCGTGGAAGCGGCGCCCCACCTTCGGCAGCGGCGGTGACACCGCCCGACGTCGGCTCTGCGAGCCCTCGTGGCGTCCCACACAACGCCCAGCCCGGGTCACGAGGGGCGATCTTCGTCTCGCGCCCAAAGAGCGGCGTCTTGTATCACGGCGCGACGCTACGATGACCAGGCGGAGGCGAGATTGGCGTGAGTCGGTTTACGTCGAGTGAGTTCTTGGCCCCCTCCTCAATCGTGGCCTTCGACTCGCCAAACCGGGAGTTACCTGTACGCGAGGTCGGCCTAGGAGGGTAGTTCATCCTCCGTCGCCGCTCACGTACCCCACGGGACAAATCAGGAGGCGTCCACGTGACTGACTTGTTCTACGTCTATGCTTTTGTAATGACTTTACATTCTTCATCTTGTAATGCAGTTAGCTGAACTCAGTGCATGTTTTTTTAATCTATCTTAATTACTCGCACGTGTACTGCGGTGTCGATTTGAGTTGCCACGATTTAACGATAGGGCCAAAATGCTAACAAATAACATGAAGGTTACAACGAACAACAACGGCCGTTCTGATACACTACTGAGTGCACCGGGGATATTTCCCCTTGCGCAACCCATCGGTGCCTGCCGACCTGGCCCTAGCCGCCCTCTCGCGCTTCCTCTCACACTCGGCCTCCCGCTCGGTCGCCAGGCGATGTCGTTCCGCGTCCCTCTTTGCACACATTTCTTCATGCTGCTTCATGCACTTCTCATCCTGTTCCTGCTCACGCCACTTCTCGTCTACCATAGCTCTTCGATGCGAGTACTCCCGATCACGCATCCTCTCCATCTCGGCTGTCTGCTCCGCGTCGTAGAATTTGATGAACTCGCACAGTGGAGGCTGCAATTTGTCAGAAAAGATGACTTCGTCAGTATGGGCGACCTCCCCATACTCGTCAGTATTATGTTTTCACCTTTTCATGTAACATGAAATGCGAGTACGAACATACCGGACTTTTTCGGCCCATCCGCATCTCCAGCTTTGCCTCGGACTCGTGGTTGCGGCAGCTCCAGTACCTCATACCATATGTGTATGAGTTCTCTACAGACTTTCGGAACAGGCAAGGATCCCCGCATAGGCACATAGGGACCTGCGTACCTTCGGGGATGTCTTCGTGATGGCTGTGCCTTGGGGGCGAGGGGAACTCCATTGCCACTCGTTGCTTGGCTGCACTTACTTTTGCTATGTGTTTCTTCTTCCCTCGCAATGCCCCAATGGTTTCGCGCTTCTGCCTCTGGTTATAAAGAGGACCAATCGCCGGTATTAAGAGCGATCGCCCCATATTTGGGCGATCTCCCCATATTTGGGCGATCGCCCCTTCTTCTGGCGATATTAACCTCGGACCATGCGCCTGTGGTTATAAAAAGTACACGGACAATGTGCCTGTGGTTATAAAAAGGACCAATCGCCCGGATTTAGTGCGCAGTGGTTCTTGTTGCTAACAGGTGTGGTATCCGTACGTAGAGACATTCATTAGGCCACGAATCATTAATTGAGTAATATGTCAATACGTTCTTTAATTAGGGTTAGGGTTAGGGATAGGGTTAGGGTTAGGGTAGGGTTAGGGTTAGGGTTAGGGATAGGGTTAGGGTTAGGGTTAGGGTAGGGTTACGGTTACGGTTACAGTTAGGGTTAGGGTTACGGTAGGGTAGGGTTAGGGTTAGGGTTAGGGTTAGGGTTAGCGTTAGGGTTAGCGTTAGGGTAGGGTTAGGGTTAGGGTTAGGGTTAGGGATAGGGTTCTGATTCTGATTCACAGTTAGGAGTTAGAGATTCTGATTCACGGTAGGGTAGGGTTAGGGTTAGGGTTAGGGTTAGGGTTAGGGTTAGCTTTAGGGTAGGGTTAGGGTTACGATTACGGTTACGGTAGGGTTAGGGTACAGTTAGGGTTAGGGTTAGGGTTAGCGTTAGGGTAGGGTTAGGGTTAGGGTTAGGGTAGGGTTAGGGTTAGGGTTAGCGTTAGGATAGGGTTAGGGTTAGGGTTACGGTTACGGTAGGGTAGGGTTAGGGTTAGGGTTAGCGTTATGGTAGGGTTAGGGTTAGGAGTTCTGATTCTGATTCTGATTCTGATTCACAGTAGGAGTTAGGGTTAGGGATTCTGATTCTGGTAGGAGTAGGAGTTAGGAGTTAGGGTTAGGGTTAGGGTTAGGGTTTAGGGGTATAGGGTTAGGGTTAGCATTAGGGTAGGGTTAGGGTTAGGGTTAGGGTTACGGTTAGGGTAGGGTTAGGGTTAGGGTAGGGTTAGGGTAGGGTTAGGGTTACGGTAGTGTTAGGGTTAGGGTTAGGGTTAGGGTTAGGGTTAGGGTTAGGGTTAGGGATAGGGTTAGGGTTAGGGTAGGGTTAGGGTTAGGGTTAGGGTTAGCGTTAGGGTAGGGTTAGGGTTAGGGTTACGGTTACGGTAGGGTAGGGTTAGGATTAGGGTTAGGGATCGCGTTAGTGTAGGGTTACGGTTAGGGTTAGGGTTAGGGTTAGGGTTACGGTAGGGTTAGGGTTAGGGTTTAGGGGTATAGGGTTAGGGTTAGGGTAGCGTTAGGGTTAGGGTTAGGGTTAGGGTTACGGTTAGGGTAGGGTTAGGGTTAGGGTAGGGTTAGGGTAGGGTTAGGGTTACGGTAGTGTTAGGGTTAGGGTATGGTTAGGGTTAGGGTTAGGTTAGGGTTAGGGTTAGGGTAAGGGTAGGGATAGGTTTAGGGTAAGGGTAGGGTAAATAAAATATTTGCCGATATAACCTTTTTGAATGTTTGCCGCCGAAACTTTGTCGTGGCAACCGAAAGCCGATCGTGACATGTCTTTTTGGATACCGCGACATCGCTAAACCGCTGAGTCGTTCAATCGATAAATCGCTAAACCGCTAAGTCTCTACATCGCTAAACCGCTGAGTCGTTCAATCGATAAATCGTTGTTTCCGTTCAACGACTTGCTGCCACGGGATGTAACTACACATGAAAAAAGAAGTAATTACACCCAGCAATAGAAGTAATTGAATGTCAATCATAAATTTTGGTAGTACCATGTTCTGGAAGTAAATATAACCCATTTCACATAGAGGTACCAGTGACCAGCGAGCGTGCGGTGCAGAGGTACCCGTGGCTTGGGTCTCTTTGTGTTCTTCTCTGTCTCCCCTATTTCTACTCTGTTTCCCTGGAGTCAGCTCCCTTCACCAGCTCCACACCACCTCTCACACCATAGGGATGCAGGGTATGATGCCGGGCGCGCACCACAGAAGTGATGCCAGGCACCATATTAGTCACTATTAGCTTAATTTAATGACCAGTTGCCCTTTTGTATACTGACACTAGTGCTTTTGTATACTAACGATCATTCATAATTGTGCATATAGCATATAGTATATGAAGTTAGCATCTTGCACGAGAATTCTTTAACAATGTACTAATTCACAACATGTTATATTTGTATGTATTAGCAAATGGGCACTAGAAAGGAGCTCATTAGGAAATTTATCCTTGAGGAAGAAGAGGACGACGACGAGTTGTTTTTTGTGTTGGCTCCTACATTACTTTCATGCTTTTATGATGAAAAAAGACCAATCCACACATCATCACTTACCGGCGCTAAAAAAGTTAAGGGGGTCTTAGAAGGGCATGGGAGTTGGTGTAGGGTTGAGTTTCAAATGGAGCCGGAGATATTCAGGGCTACATCAAATTTTCTTAGAGTTGAGGGTTTGTTACATGACACAAGAGGAGTTATTGTTGAGGAGCAGCTAGGGATGTTTATGTACATAATCTCTCACAATGCTAGCAACCAGAAGCTTCAAAAAGCATTCCAATATAGTGCTGAAACAGTTCATAGGAAAATAAAGCAAGTCTTGTAGATAATTCCTGCTCTAACTCATAGATTTGTCAAGCTCCCAAGTTCAAATCAAACTCACCTGAAGATTATATCGGATCCACGGTTTTGGCCTTATTTTCAGGAAAATTCATACACAGTAGACACCTAACTTTTTTCAAGATTTTCCTATATTAATTTCCTATATTTATGTACAGAACTGCATTGGTGCTATTGATGGCACTCATATTCCCATCACTATTACTGAAGAGAAAGCAACTCCTTATAGAAATAGGAAAGGAACATTGTCACAAAATGTGATGCTAGCTTGTGACTTTGACTTGAACTTCACATTTATTTCATGTGGATGGGAAGGGTCAGCATCAGATGGAGGAGTCCTTCGTTCTGCTCTTAGCAAGGGGTTTCATGTTCCAGAGGGTAAATTTTATCTTGTGGATGATGGGTACGCAAACACGCCTTCTTTTCTTGCCCCATATCGAGGAGTTCATGTGCTGTCTCATTACCTTTTTTGGTTTAGAAGGATTGAACTGGTTGCTGCTTGCATTGACTTGAAAGTCTTACAGTCTGACCTCGTATGGTCAATTTGTTTTATGTTATATTTGATTGATGCTATAAATGTGAGTAGTGGTAGCTAAACTTTTTTTTATTTTACACATGTATGAATGCTTGTATGATATTATCTGCATGTGTAGATTTTATCAACTTTTTCATTATTTTTAAATGATCTTTTATTCATATTTGTATCTGTGAGTTCTATTATTTCTTTCAGAATTGTTCTCTTTTTTGAAGTTTATTATTTTTGTGAGACCTCGGATCGGCTATCCGGAACCACCTGTGTATTTCTGTACTAGTCCCAGATCAGTAGCTAGTACACACAGTCATAGTGTTGTATCACAACCGAACAGAACGAAATAATAACATAAATATAAAGTACCAGCCACATGGCTATTTATTACATAACGTGGTCATATGACCAAAGTTCAGCGACAACGGAAACAAATAACAAAAAGATAAATCCAAACGACTCCACAGGCGACGACTAGGAACGCGCGCTTAGTTGTCTTGGCGATCTTCATCATACTCCTCGGCGTAGAACTCACCGTCTTCATTTGCATCCTGATAATTTTCTGATGACAAAATTTGTGTAGCATGTGAGTACATGTCGGGACCCGAATCTGCAAATCCGGACCCTCTGTGTATTCAGCACTAGTCCAGGAACGCGCTAGTGCACACAGTCTTAACATTGGTAAATATCACAATCATACCACTCGATACTAATAAAGTACTTTAATTAAATAGTCAAACTGGTTGCTTGACCTTATGGTCAAGTTACAATTATTCGCCACGCAGGGCGAAACTTATTAAGAGAGAAATAATAGCAGCGGAAAATAAGATAACTTCGTGGCGCCATCCAGTATACCACAGGCAACTGACTGGGACTCGATTCCTAGTTAGACGGTTCCTCAGGAAGCTCCTCCTCCAAAGCTGGTGTAGTCTCCTCTTCAACTGGTGTTGTATTGTGGCAAGGGTGAGTACTTGGTACTCAGCAAGTCATGCACAGAATGCAACTAATATACTACATGCATGGCTTGGTACAAAGGAGTAGTTCAAGGTATATTTGCAGTAAACAGCATTTAACAAGTATCATAAGTAGATTCGAAAGCAGTAGAAACAAGTATAACATCAATAACTTTTCCAGGAGTTTAATCAACATCTTTCCCATTCCTAATCCACATTTTCATCGACATCATTATTTAACCAAACCCAACCTTTCAAGTCCAAGTTATTTTTCAAGAAAGTCTAACCCTTGACTGTAATTCCCGAGCAATGTCCAATACCGCGGACACAGCTATTCGAATAGATTTTACACTCTGCAGAGGTTATGCACTTTTCCCACAAGATACAGCCAAACACCACAAAGGCGAGTTTCCTTCTGGGTCGGGTGCGTCCAACTCCAACACTGGATCGGGACCCTGGCCATACAATGCGGTCTCCAACTCTGCGATCCTTTCTGCAGCGTGAGCGACATACTCACGAGCATTCTCCAAGTGCTTCTTCTCTTCCTCATCCTGCTCGCGAGCCTTCTTCAACTCCTGAACTGTGTCCTCGATTAGCTCCTCCTGAGCGGCGACGAATCTGGCTAAGTGAGTGACGGTAGCATCCTCATCTTCTATTAGCTTCCGTTGAGCTCTGCTGCCTCGGCGTGGGTGGTGATGGAATACGGTGCCTTCCAGCTCTCTGGAGTAAGTGCGGGCGATCTGCTGCATCGCTCGACGCGACACCTCTTGGATTCCAATCTCAAAGGTAGACCTCCTGGCGGTGAAGTGGAAAGGGCGACTGAACTTTGTCTTCTCTCGGGCATACACTGTGATCTTGACGTCCCATCCTATGACCAGTCCTGCCTGCACGAGTGTAGTCCCTCGGTAGAGCGGCCTCTCAAAACCTCCGAGAAACTGAAGCATACGCCACAACTCGGCAGCATAGCCTCCTTCACGCTCGACGTAGTTGTTCTTCTTCATCATCTGCCAGAAGACACTTGCGTAAGAACGCAACACTTTAAAATCGATGTGGAAGACCAAAAGAACTCAGCAGGGGGTATGAACAAGGAAGAAAGGGGTAAGTCGAGAATTCATTCATTATCTTGACAACTTTTAGCTTTAGAAATTAGGTTTTATCCTCACTACGACCATTCTAACTATGGGTGAGCCTAAAGTCAGTATGGCTCTGATACCACCTCTGTCGGGACCCGAATCTGCAAATCCGGACCCTCTGTGTATTCAGCACTAGTCCAGGAACGCGCTAGTGCACACAGTCTCAACATTGGTAAATATCACAATCATACCAAACTGGTTGCTCGACCTTAGGGTCAAGTTACAAATATACGCCACGCAGGGCGAAACTTAATAAGAAGAATAACTGCAGCGGAAAATAAGATAACTTCGTGGCGCCATCCAGTATACCACAGGCAACTGACTGGGCTCGCTCCCTAGTTAGACGGTTCCTCTGGGAGCTCCTCCTCCAAAGCTGGTGTAGACTCCTCTTCGACTGGTGTTGTGTTGAGGCAAGGGTGAGTACTTGGTACTCAGCAAGTCATGCACAGAATGCAAACTAATATACTACATGCATGGCTTGGTACAAAGGAATAGCTCAAGGTATAATTGCGGTAAAACAACATTTGACAAGTATCATAAGTAGATTCGAAAGCAGTAGAAACAAGTATAAGATCAATAACTTTTCCAGGAGTTTAATCAACATCTTACCCACTCCTAATCAACATTTCCATCAACATCATTATTTAACCAAACCCAACCTTTCAAGTCCAAGTTATTTTCAAGAAAGTCTAACCCTTGACTGTAATTCCCGAGCAATGTCCAATACCGCAGACACGGCTATTCGAATAGATTTTACACTCTGCAGATGGTATGCACTTTACCCACAAGATACAGTCAAACACCACAAAGGCGAGTTCCCGTAACAAAGTCTTTCGGAAACCTTTAACAGCACAAGTGGTCCTCTCCGGTGTTGCACACTAACCCTTCCCTTAGCAAAGGCGAAGTTTAGGTCAATCCACCGTTAGATGGGTACTGGCAGCCCCGATGACGCTCCTGCACAACATACACAAAGGGTGTAGTTGACACCCAGAGGTCCCACAGGTACGTTATTAGCAACTTAATCAACTAGGTTCGTCCCATTGCAGACATGTGGTTGCACGCTTGACTCAGTTCAAAGGCTTGCAAGGTTAAGTCCTTAGGGTGACCAGGGCAAGACTACCCGAAGAACCAAACCAACAATCCCGATGCCACAACTGGCCCACCCGATCATTCTTGCCACATGCCCCGGTCAAATCTATTTATCAAACCCCAGTTGATTACCATGCACCACGTGCCATCAACATCACAACACATGATACCTTTCCAAAACAGGTTCAATATATCATTAAGTCAATATTAACATTTGATTGTCCAAAATCATGTCAAGAGCACGTGTGAGTCTAAGCAATATACTACAACGATCTAAAGTCCCATGTTGGCAATTTAGTAATGTCCAACTAGTAATCCACAACTAGGGTGACAAGGGGTCATGGCACATATTTAATTAACCAAGGTGTCATACAGCAATTTGGCATTTATCTAATTCCCCGGAATTAAATAAAGTGTTTTCTAATTAAACTAGCATGCAATAAATTGAATCAAAATAGGTTTCAAAATGGGATCAACATGGTCAAAGCATAACTTGCCTTCAAAAAGTACTTGTTCTTGGTCCTGAGCTGGCTCCTGGGTCAACACCTCACCTTCGAAGCCTTCGGGCACTTCAACGTCTACTCGTAAATCGTGCAAATAGCAAATAATAAATAAACAGTAGACAAAAAGTGTCCAAACATCCAAATAAATTTCATAAACAGAGAGAGCATAATTTTATAAATTTTTAGAAACTGGAATCGTCAAATTCGGAGTTTAAATGCAAAAGATACAAGCATTTAAAGTTTAAAATAATCAATTAAATAATATTACAGAGGAAAACTTTAGTCTAAAAATTAAATAAAATTTATCATTAGGTAGATATCAATTTTATACAAATTTAAAAATTTGAATCACTCAAATCGGAGTTAAAATGCAAAAGTTATAAGCGTTTGAAGTTTGAATCTAAATTTGAATCAATATTTCGAATTAATAAATCATTTTCTTTTTCGGAAATTCTTTTATTGCGTCAGCACGGACACGTGGACCAATCGGGTGACGACACGTGGCCTCGGGTCCTTGGACTAGGTCCATGGTGACGCCCGGCCCACGGTGGACGCGGCCTACGGCTACAGAGGCTGACACGCGGGCCCCACCCGTCAGTGGGTCACGTGCACGGTGAGACTCTCTCGGGCGAGACACTGCATGTCAGTGACACACAACGCCAGTGCTCGGCCGCCGCACACGGGCCCGGCTATCGCTGACTCAACGCACGGCGCCGAGGCGGCTACGTGGCATGACCCGGCCGCGGCGGCACACGGGGTGCATCACACCGGCCCACCACGGATCTAACGGTTCGGATCTATCTAATCGCGGCATGAAGAAAACTACGTGGCTCAATCTCCACCGTTGGATCTAGATCCAACGGTCCTTAGTAGATCTGGCTGATTGAACTAGATCTAATCTAAACCACACGATTTAGATCCAACGGCTGAGATCTATCCTAGTTCTACGGGGTTGGGAACACGTGGGCAAACCTCAATGGTTGGATCCTGATCGGACGGTTCACGTAGCTCGCAGACGGCGATGGCTTCGCGATGGCGCACGGCTGCCGGAGTTGAAGACGATGACGAGCCCAACGGCGTTCCAGCGGTTCTCCGACGAGGTGAGTTGGCTCCACGGGTGCGTCTCGACTCGGGGTTCTCGGATCTGGCCTTGGACGCGGCGGAGAACCACGGACGGCGGCGGGGCAAAGCGAGAACCGTGGCGGAGGGGAAAACAACTACGACGAGCGATTGCGGAAAACTGGCGGCGGCTTAAGCTCGGTAGGCTAGGGTTTTGGGTGCGCGCAGAGAAGGGCAACCTCGGGCGATGTCTCACGCATTAAATAGCCCCGGGATGCGCGCAGAACCAGGAACCCTAACGGAACATGGCGGCTACGCGGTGGAGGAGTCCGTCTCGGACTCGGGCGGAGACGACGACAGAGGGCCGTCCACGTGGCGCGATCAACGGCCACGATGGCGCGGACGCGATCGGATCCGGACCGGATCCGGTTGGATCGGTGCGGCTCAATCTCTACCGTTGGATCTTGATCCAACGGTCCCGAGCGATTAGGGTTCGGCCGGAACACGTGGCTCGGGTCGGACTTGAGCTCGAGTCTGACTCGGGCTCGGTCGGATGAACAGTGTAAACCCGTTCGTATTTTTCCAGCGATTAAATATTCAAATTAATTCCCAGAAATTCATTTAATCCATTAAAAATAGCAAAAGACTCAGAAAAATTCTGGAAAATATTTTGGGACATTTTGGACTCAAATAAAATATTTCCAACAAAATTTTATTTGCAAAGTTAAATTCTTTAATTATTTCAAAATGGAATAAATTCAAATAAATTCCAAATAAATTCCAGAAAATTCCAAAAATTCACCAAAGTGCCAAATCACACCTGAATTTAAGAAAAGCAAAATTTTGGGGTGTTACAGGCGCACTCAGAGTCTGGGGATGACCCTGAATACCCCTAAGTGCACGGACACACTCACGCCAAGAGATGGACACGCTCCCGCCGAGAGATCTTGGCGCGTCTGAAGCAGAAATCAGCTATATGTCCATCCTTCTAACAGAAGGTGCATGTATACTTCGCCTTGGGGGCTGAAGTAGCATGAGAAGCACCCTTATCGTCAGACATGCCGTGGACAATCCCTGCTGATCTAAACACAGTGGTGCTCACCTGTGGAGCCACCACTATCTCTCCGCTCTTGGAGGAACGCACAACAATGGGCGGATGCGCCCGTGTATGCTCCAAGGCATCAAACCCTAGACCTTGATTGAATCTGCTAATCTTAGACTGATCTAGGATAAGATTGAGCTTCTTCTTATCTCCAACAAACTTCTCGAGAGTGCTCATAAGGTACTGACACTCTCGAAAAAGTGAGGCACAAGAAGAGCAAGGGGAAGGAGTAACAGGGGAAGAGCCAGATGGACAAGAGCGAACTAAACGATCAAATATCTCCCTATACAAAGCAGCCTCAATCTTGAGGGACTCGCAAGAAACATAGGGAGAGTCTCTAATCCTACCCACCTGAGCTTTGAGCTTCTTCCTAAGCTCTACATGAATTTGATTCATGTCCTCTGCTACCCCAACACACAGCATGCAACCATTTTGTGACTTAGCTAGTAGATCCTTAGCAAATTTTGAGTTTTCAAGCACCAAGGCATCATAAGCATTTTTTAGTTGCATACAGCCCTCACATGAGCTGATTGGGTCCTTAGAAGCATGCTTTTCAAGTTCATCATTTCTAGCAGATAGCTTCCTAAGGTGACAACTCATGGCATCAATTTCAGCGAGAAGCTTAGGGCAATTAGCACATGATGCATTTGTGTGAGTGTGAAGAAAACTAGCATCAACAGGAATAGGATCTACTGGACATGTACTAGCATCCTTCGACCTAAGTGACTCAAGATCAGAAACCACACTATCATGTAGAGTCCTTAGGTTCTCCAACTCCACAAGCAAAGCATCACACAAAGTACAGCTATCAGAGTCTCGGGAGGAACAAGATCTAAGTGAAGCTAACTCCCGAGATAAGGTACTGATGGTGTTTCATGCACCGGCAATATGAATTTTTGGTTAGTGGGGGTCGCGCGTTCCCTCTCCCCGAATGGTTGACTCAAGAAGCCAAGGGTTTATATTGGTTCGGGCTGAAGGTCCCTACTCCAGTTCGTGGTGCGGATGTGTATTGTTTCTCAGGGCGAATAGGTGCCGGGTATTACAACCGAGGAAGTGTTTCCTTTGGTGTTCAACTGGTCTCTAGTTTGATCGATCCGACCTCTCCTCCCCTCGGGGTCCTGCCTTTCCTTACATAGATGGAAAAATGGCAGGTTACATGGGAGTTTGGAAAGGAAAAAAGGTAGGGTCCCTCGTGTCTCGGAGTCTGCTCTTCAGTCATGTCGCCTGACCGGTCCTCGCGTCCTCCACGTCCGGTCGATTGACTAGTCGAGGGAGTCATTTCTGGGCCTGGTTGGGGGAGTGACGTACTGCTTCGTTCGTCCACAGGTGCTGACGTGGTGGTGCTTGACCTTGATATCCCCTGGCAGAGGGCGCGTCCTCTGGTTATGTGTCAGGTTGATGGGACTGGAGCTTGACTTCGCGTGGCTCCCCTGCTACCTTGGGAAGGAGCCATCTACCCTGGCAGGGGCGTCTTGAGCGTCGCGCCCGCGGGGTAGGCGGCCAACTCCCAGCGTGGGCCACGGCGCCGCGGTTGTTGGTGGAGACGGTCCCAGCTAGGTCAAAGTTGTAGGTTCTCCGACCCATGGGGGTCGGGGTCTGGCGGGCACTCCGATGGTGGGGGTCGGAGTGCGTCCGAGCCCAGTCGGGCGGGACTCCTTTGTTGCCCAGCGAAGGCCTGCCGGGCGGAGCTGGGCCTGGAGTGGCCCAACTGCTTACTCGGGCTGCTTGGGGTACCCGTGGTATGAGTATCTGTCAGTAGCCCCCAAGCCCCCGAGCGAGTCGGAGAGCCGGTCGGGGGTTTGATCGACTGTCGAGGCTGACTTGGCGTCGGGTCGGTCGAATAACCCGGGTGCGTGCGAGAGCACCCGGTGGGTGTAACCCCCGAGCCCCCGAGCGGGTCGGAGAGCCGGTTGGGGGTTTGCCCTAGTCGACGTTGACTTGACATCGGGTCGGTCGGCCGGATCCGGTCGGCGCAGCGTGCCAGGGACTGCCACGGCCAAAGAACCCGAGTGCGCGTGAGCGTACCCGATGGGTGTAGCCCCCGAACGGGTCGGAGAGCCGGTCGGGGGTTTGCCCTAGTCGAGGTTGACTTGACGTCGGGTCCCCGGATGCCTTTTGCGAGGTTCTGGTGTTTGAATGCTTGTTTTACGTCGTAGCTAGACGGGCTCTCGTCGGCCGAGGGGCGCCCATCCCGATTCCTCGTTCGGCGAAAGTATCCGCGGGCGGAGTAACTGCTGTCTGCCCCAGGCTTACGCCCCGTCCGCAGGTGTGGGACCTAGAGCAGGTGAGCGAACGCGTGCTTACCTACGTCGGTGTGAACGCTGTGCTCGTGCGAGCTACTAACGGGTAATCCGAGTGGGACCTTGGTGATATCCCTCAAGGGGGATCAACTCCAAGCGGACGAAACCCGGCGCGGGTGTCCGGCTCGCCGCGGGGCGTCCCATGAGAACCTTTCCTTACTCGATCCCGTATGGGACTTCAAGGTCGTCCGCCGACCTGAAGCGCGGCTGGCCGCCACTCATCGATGAGTTCCGCGGGAGAGTGTGAGGTATGGTATTGGACGCGAACCAGGGTGATTGGTTCGTACGCTGACCCAACTGGAGGCCCACTTGGGGCTCACCCTGGTCCACCCCTCGCTCTAATTCCGTGCCGGGGCGGCGCTAGATCCGTTTGACTGGATTTGGCCTTCGTAACCCTCAGCACGGTGCCGGGCCTCGAGCGCGAGCCAGAAAGCAATCCGCTACCTCGAGGTCGGGCGGCCCAACGGGCCGATCATACCTTTTCGTGGGGCGCTTGGCCCATATCGTACGGCGAAGACCGCGGGGCTGCGGGGCATGCGGCGCGAGGCAGTTGTCCTGTCAAAATTTTAATGCTCAGTGGGAATTGGAAACCGTAGCACATTACCGGCGGTAGTGAAGGTGGTGGCAGACAAGCGGTCGGGATTCGTGCCGGTTCGCGCGAAGGGGCGTCTGTTCGGCTGGTGCCCGTCCGGTGTTTATAAAAAGGGCGCGGGGGGCGCGAAGAGGGGGGCGCATGCTTTCGTCCTCTGCGAAAAGAGAAAAAGAGAAAGAGAAGGCTCACAGTTGGTGAAGAGGATCCCTTGCTCCCTTGCCTTTCCTCTCCCCTCCTCCTCGGTCTTTGCGATGTCGTGGCCGTCGTGCTTGCTGGCGCCCGGCCGCATCCTCGGCCTGGAGAAGAAGGGGTTCCTCCCCCCGCGGGACGTTTCGCGATGGAGGGTGCCGGCGGGGGCCGTGGTCCCCGCGCCGGGTGACGGAGAGGTCGTCGTGCCTGCCTCCTTCTACGAGCACGGATTCGGGCTCCCTCTCCATCCGTTTGTCCGCAGACTGCTGCACTTCTATGGAGCGGAGGTGCACCACCTGAACCCGTACGGTGTCCTCCACATCGCAATCTTCATCACACTGTGCGAGGCCTTCCTGGGGATTGAACCCCATTGGAGGCTCTGGAGGCACTTCTTCCTAGCACGGCTGCTCCAGGACAAGCCATCAGACGCGGCCGTTCCCCTTGGCGGTGCCGCTGTCCAACTACGCGGCGGTCGCAGGGAAGACTACATTGATGTGAAGCTGCTGTCGTCGAACCGGGGATGGAACAATGAATGGTTCTACGTCCAGAACCTGGGTGGCAGCGCCCCGGTCTTTACCGGTGAACTGCCCAAAGCGATTCCCCAGTGGGGTTGGGGACCCGACGCGAAGGACAAGAAGAGGGTGAAGATGGTCGTCGAGCGGATCAAAGACCTAAGGACGCGGGGCCTGACCAGCGATGTTGTCGTTCGTGCAATTATGGAGATGCGCGTTCAGCCCCTTATGGATCGGGTGCACCCTATGTTTAGATATGTCGGGGTATACGATCCCATGAGGATGTCCGAGGCGGAGCTTCCGGCATCGGAGCTCTCCACTCGGGTATCTGCAGTTGTTGGTGCGAGCGACACCGAGGCGGCGGGCGACGTTCCCGCGCCGTTCTCGGCGCTCAACCCGCCGAATCTGGTAGGTCGGATGGCACCCTCCTTTTCTGACCCTTCTCCCTTAGCCTTTCGGAGCTCATCCGAGTGTACCCTCGCAGGGGCTCGGTAGAATGATCTCCCGGGCCTACTTGCCGGGGGAGAAAGAAGCGAGGGCCGTGGCGCGCACCATCGCCGATCAACGCGACGCTGCCCGCCGGGAGCGGAGGGAAGAGATGAGAAAGGCCAGGGCGGTGCAAAAAAGGGAAGAGCGCGCGGCCAGGGCCGCGCAGGGCGAGGAGGTCTCCGACACATCCTTGAGTGAGGGAAGCTTGGGGTGATCTCGAGAGAGAGCAGCGAGGACGCCGGAGGCAATTCGGGTAGCTCTGGTGAGGGTGCCGGCCAAGGGGGTGGTGCCCTTGAGCCCCAGGGGGACGCTCCGAGTACGGGTTTCCTCCTGAGGAGGCGAAGAGCCGTCATGCCCCTACGTGGGGGTCCGGTGAAGAGGGCGCGTCGACCGCCGTGCATCCGCTCATCGCGGTAAGTGTCCCGCTCATTTTTGGCCCGCCCTCCACTTGGGCTACCTTGTGCGGTTCCCGACTGGTTGTCGTGTACAGGGTCTACTCAAGTACGGAGGTGGTGTTGAGCCCGACCGTGGCCGCGAGGGGTTGTGCACCTCCGCCCCCGCTGGCAGGGGCCGTGACGATGGTCGTCTGGAGCGGGGGGCCTGCGGGGACAGTCCCGGCGCGGAGCCGGTGGAAGAGGAGGTGGCGCCGTTGCTGGGGAGCCCGACGAGTGTGGGTTTCTCCGTGCCTCCAATCGGGGGAGACGAGGAGGTTCTTCCGTCGCCACCGCCGGGGGAACCGCCAGCCAGCGCGAGCCGACTGTCGGAGGAGGCCTCGCGACGGGCTCTCGGGGACGCGCCAGTGGGGGCGGCCCAGGAACCGATCGAGGTCAGGTCAGATTCCCCGGATCTGTCTTCGGAAGGGCGGACTGCCGAGACTGCGTAGTCGGGGTCTGTCCCAGGGTTCCTGCCCGTGCTCACCTGGCCGAGCAGCGGCCAGTCCAGAGAGCCGTTACTCGTCTTGGACAACGTGGCGGAGAACAGTGAATGGGTGGCCCTACAAGAGGGCGAGAGGAGTGTCGAGAACGAGATCGGCCAGATCCGCAAGGGTATTCTTCTCGCTCTCGAGTCCTCTAGCAAAGCGCTAGGCTCCATCACCGGGGGAACTCACCCGGTCGGGACGGTAAGGTCGAGAGCCTTGTCCTAGCGGTTTTTCGAATGGGGCTGCGGTTGACCAATGAGGTGGTTTTTTGCAGTGCCTGCAGGTTCAGGCGACGGAGAAGTCATCCTTCCTGCGGCACCTGTACGGTCGGAGGGAGGCTGTCGAGGAAGAACGTGACCGCCTCGGAGCGATGTTGTGCGATGCTCGGGGAGCGCTTGCCACCGAGCAGGAGAAGGCCACTGTCGCTAATCAGAGGTTGGACAAATTTTTTGGGTCTCTGCGTGAGGCTCGGCAGCTGGTCCGGTCCCTGGGTGACGAGGTATCCGAGTCCAGGCCTTTCCTGGAGGAGGCCAACAAAGCCAGGGTCTCCGCCGTTAGTGCGGAGGAGTGCGCTCGGTTGGAGGCGGCCCGCTTTCGGGATGAAAGTGACTCGGCCCGGAGGGAGGCCGACCAACTGCGCGCCGAGTGAGACTCCGCTCGGGAGGAGCTGTCTTTGGCGAAAAAGCTCGCCGAAGACGCGGCGCTCGACTGGGAGGCGCTTGCCAAGGCCGAGGAAGACCTCTGTGCCATGGGGGCCTCCACGGCCGGTGAGATACCCGAACCCTCGGCGGACCTTGCAATCGCGATCGGGTGATAGCCTTCTTCTGATATGGTCTTGATCTTGCAGAGCTGCAAAGGAACCTTAGCGGTGCCTTGGAGTCGCGAAGGTTGGCGGTGGAGGAGCGCGACGTGGCGGTCAAGTCGCGGGATGCGGCCCTGTCGGCTCAGCAAATAGCGGAGAGGGGGCTGGCCGAGCTGACGACCCTTCAGGACGTCGGCCGGACTGTCAGCGACCGGGTGTTAGGGCTCATCCCTGGCCCGAGCTCCCTCTCCTCCGTGCTGGCTAGCATGCCGGAGCACGTCGAAGCTTCGGTGAGTGAGGCAGCGACGCTCGGTGCTTCCTCGGCACTGGTCAACACCAACTCTTACTATGATGGTATCGACCTCGAGACTGTCGGAAGCGGGATCGCCGAGAACCGGACCGACGAGGAGGTCGATGGGTTTGAGTCCCAAGTCGAGCCATACGCCCGGGAGATCGCCGAGAGGATTTTACCGCGGAGTGTCCTCCATCGAAAGCAGGGATGCTAGTCAGGTCGATGCGCTCGTTGCGGCCTTCCCTCACCTTCGCCAGGCGAGGGGGGCCCTTATCGAGGCGCTGACAAAGCATCGCCACGAGGTGGACGACTGGGTCGGGGGCGCCCGGACTGAAACTGCCGCAAGGGTCGGTAGGCTGGGCGTCCTGTCACTCTTCTTGTAAAAAGAATAAAGTCTTGAAATTCTGAGATGTTGTGTTTCTCTTTATTTCTTGCTTGCGTGCTTGTGATCACTTGAGGGCCGTAGCTCCTTTTTGGAACCACGGGGGTCGGGCGTGGGCCAGAGTGACAGCATCCGGGCAAAGCGAGAAAGAGAGAGAGAGTTATCACGGGGGAGGTCCGGATGCTTGGTCGGGGCGTCGCAAACCGACAGCTCCCGAGTGATACTCAGACGGGAAAGAGAGAAAATCTAGGGATAGAATTTCCTTAGTTTCTCAATGTTCCACGCATTGGGGACGAGATTTCCCTCGGAATCCTTGAGACGAAAGGTGCCGGGTCGGAGTATTTCTGCGACAGTGAAGGGACCTTCCCATGGTGGAGAGAGCTTGTGTCTATCCTTGCTGGATTGGACCTGGCGCAGGACCAGATCACCAACGTGAACGACCGGCCGCGGACTTGGCGACTGTGATATCGTCGTAGGGCTTGTTGGTATTTGGCTGATCGCAAAACGGCGACGTCGCGTGCTTCGTCGAGCTGGTCGACGGCATCTTGTTGTGCTTCAAGCCCCTGTGTCTCGTCGTATGCTTGGAGTCTCGGGGCGCCGTATTCCAGGTCGGTCGGAGGACGGCCTCTGCTCCGAACACCATGAAGAATGGTGTGAACCCGGTCGACCGGGTTGGCGTGGTTCGCAGGCTCTAGAGGACAGAGGGCAACTCGGTAGCCCAACGCCCCGCGAATTTCTTCAGTCGACTGAAGATCCGTGGCTTGAGTCCTTGGAGGATCATGCCATTGGCCCGCTCCACTTGGCCGTTGGCGCGGGGATGCGCCACTGTCGCCCAGTTGACACGGACGTTGAAGTCATCGTAGAACTTGAGGAACTCCTTCCCTGTGAACTGTGTCCCGTTGTCGGTGATGATGGAGTTCGGGACTCCGAACCGATAGATAGTGTCACGGAAGAAGTTCGCCGCTTGCGCCGAGGTGATGATTGCAAGCGGCTTGGCCTCTATCCACTTGGTGAACTTATCCACCGCGACGATCAGGTGAGTGAAGCCCCTGGGCGCCTTTCTGAAGGGCCCGACCAGATCGAGTCCCCATACCGCGAACGACCATGTGATAGAGATCGTCTGTAAGGATTGTGCCGGAAGATGGGTCTGCCGGGCGAAGAATTGACATCCTTCGTATGTGCGGACAATTTGCTCGACGTCAGCCACGGCGGTCGGCCAGTAGAAACCTTGTTGATAGGCTTTTCCTACTAAGGACCGAGGCGCGGATAGCGTACTGGAGCTTGTTGCCGAGCGGGGAGATGATGACGACTCCAGTGCCTGCTCCATTCTTGGTGTAGGACCCGTCGAAGTACATTGTCCAGTATTCGGGATCTTCGAGCGCCGGTGGAGTCTGAGCCTCGGTCCATTCGGCGACAAAGTCGGCCAGGGCCTGCGACTTGATCGCCATCCGGGGGACGAACGATACGTCAAGGCCATTGAGCTCAAGTGCCCACTTGGCAATCCTCCCAGTGGCTTCGCGGTTGTAAACGACCTCCCCGAGCGGGGACGAGGTCACCACCTACACCGGGTGCCGGTCAAAGTAGTGTGCGAGCTTTCTCTTTGCGATGATCACCGCGTAGAGTAGCTTTTGCACCTGTGGGTACCGGACCTTTGTTTCGGAGAGTACCTCGCTGATGAAGTAGACCGGTCGTTGCACCTTGAACACGCGGTCCTCCTCCGCTCCCTCTACAACGAGTGCCGCGCTGACGACCTGGGTCGTGGCGGCGATATAGAGGAGCAGAGGTTCTCTCGGCATTGGGGCGACCAATACTGGGGGCGAAGTTAGGAATGCCTTCAGTCGGCTGAGGGCTTCCTACGCTTCTTGCGTCCAGCTAAAGCAGTCGGACTTCTTCAGCAGCTTGTAGAGCGGCATCCTGCGCTCGCCTAGTCGAGACACGAAGCGACTCAGAGCTGCGAGACACCCCGTCAGCCTCTGAACCCCCTTCAGATTGCTGATCGGCCCCATCCTCATGATAGCAGAGATCATCTCCCGATTGGCTTCGATGCCGCACTCGGAGACGATGAAGCCGAGCAGCTTCCCTTTTGGGACCCCGAAAACACATTTCTCGGGATTGAGCTTTATGCGGAACCGTCGAAGGTTCGCGAAAGTTTCTTCTAGGTCGGCGATGAGGTTGTCAGCCTTCCTAGTATTGACGACGATGTCGTCGACGTATGCCTCGATGTTACGGCCTATTTGGTCGGAAAAGCACGTCTGCATACATCGCTGGTATGTAGCTCCCGCGTTTTTCAGACCGAACGGCATTGTGACGTAACAAAACGAACCATGGGGGTAATGAAAGAGGTGGCGAGCTTGTCGGACTCTTTCATCGTGATCTGGTGGTAGCCTGAGTAAGCGTCCAGAAACGACAGGGATTCGCACCCCGCGGTGGAGTCGACAACTTGGTTGATTCGAGGTAATGGGAATGGGTCTTTAGGACATGCCTTGTTCAGGCTCGTGTAATCAACGCACATTCTCCATTGCCCACTTTTCTTTTTTACAAGAACAGGGTTTGCTAACCACTCGGGGTGGCGCACCTCTCTTACAAACCCTGAGGCCAAAAGTTTGGCGATCTCTTCCCCGATGGCCCTGCGCTTTTCTTCGTCGAAACGGCGTAGGCGCTGGGCGACCGGCTTCGAGCCTGGTCGGATGTTTAAGGAGTGCTCGGTGACCTCCCTCAGGATTCCCGGCATGTTTGAGGGCTTCCATGCGAAGACGTCCCAGTTGGCTTGGAGGAAGTCGACGAGCGCGCCTTCCTATTTGGCGGGGAGCGTGGCTCCTACCCTCACGGTTTTCGCGGGATCATCGGGATCAATCGTGATCTCCTTCGTGTCTTCTGAGGACTTGAAGGAGCTTGGCCCCGACTTACCGGAGTTGGGGGTAGTCTCGAGGACCCTCTCTCGAAGGTCGGTGAGCTCAGCGGACGAGATGACCGCTGAAGCCAGCTCACAACTGCTTCGTTCGCAGTTGTAAGCGAGCTGGAAAGACGAGGCCACGGTGATCACTCCCTGCGGCCCAGGCATCTTCAGCTTCCGATAGGTGTAATTGGGGATTGCCATGAATTTGGCGTAGTACGGCCTCCCCAGAATGGCGTGGTAGGAGCCAGGAAAGTTCACCACCTCAAACGTGAGGGTCTCGGTGCGGAAGTTCTCTGGGCTCCCGAAGGTGACGGGCAGGTCGACCTGCCCGAGGGGATGGGCCTGTTGGCCAGGGACGACGCCGTGGAAAGGTGCCTTGCTCGGTCGGAGACCCGAGCAAGGGGCTCCCAAGGCGTCGTAGGTCTCAACATACAGGATGTTGAGGCCGCTGCCGCCGTCCATCAGCACCTTGGTTAGGCGCTTCGTTCCCACGATGGGGTCGACGACGAGCGGGTAGCCTCCTGGATGCGGGATGTGGTCGGGGTGGTCGGTCCGATCAAACGTGATCGAGGACTCAGACCACCGGAGGTAGCTAGGTACGGCGGGGTCCGCCGCGTGGACCTCGCGAAAGGTGAGCATGAGCCACCGCTTGTCGGAGTAGGATGCTGGTCCTCCGAAGATCATGAGGCAACCATCGAGTTGCGGGAACTCGTCGGTCGCCTCTTTGCTCTTGCCTCCGTCGTCCGGTGGCGGGTCACGCTTTTTCCCCTTGCCCCGCGACGTCGTAGGGTTCGCAGAGAGGAAGCGCCTCAGGACTTCACAGTCCCGATACTTGTGTTTGACGGGATAGTCGTGGTTCGGGCACAGACTATCCATCAATTTTTCAAAACGGTCTGGCGTCTGCCGAGCCTTCTGCTTGGCAGGGCGATCGGCGGCTGCGACCATGCGGCCCTCGCGGCCGTGCTTCCCCTTCCGCTTCTGCTTGTTGGTACGGTCGGGGGCGGCGCAGGTTTCATCGCGAGGCGCTTGCTTGGCCTTCTTCTTGTCGAAGATGGCCCCCACCGCCTCCTCGCCGGAGGCGTGGTTGGTAGCGATGTCGAGGAGTTCCTTGGTGGTCCTGGGTTTGGCGTAACCCAGCTTGTGCACCAAGGCCTCGCAAGTGGTGCCGAAGATGAATGCTCCGACAACGTCGGCGTCGCGGATGTCGGGGAGCTCATTGCAATGCTGGGAGCAGCGCCGGATATAGTCCCGGAGCGTCTCCCCTGGCTGCTGCTTGCAGCTCTTCAGATCCCAGGAGTTGCCAGGGAGCTTGTAGGTGCCCTGGAAGTTGCCGACGAAGAGGTTCGTCAGGTCTGTCCAATTCCTAATGGTGTCGGTGGGCAAGTACTCGAGCCAGGCTCGAGCCGAGTCTGCGAGGTAGATGGGAAGTACTGGATGATGAAAAGGTCATCCGTAGCCCCTCCCGCTCGGCAAGCGAGCCGATAGTCCTCCAGCCAGACGCTGGGGTTCGCTGCCCCCGTGTACTTAGTTACGTTGACGGGGGCCCAAAATCTGGCCGGGAAGTCGGCGTTGCGGATGGCGCGAGCGAATGCCCGTGGCCCTGGGCCGTCGGGGCTTGGTGCGTGGTTGTTGCGCTGTCCGCTGTCCGCGTCCTGCGAGTGTGCTGCCGCGTTAGCCGCTCTCCTTCGCGCCTCGAGGGTGGCGCGAAGGTCGCGGTTGTCCCCTAGGCGGTGGCGCACCGGGGTGTGTGACGCCTAGGGCCGCTCGAGATGTCGCGCTGTCTTCGTCGGGCTCTGCTGGCCCCACGACGATGGGTGACCCGGGTGGCTCGAGGTCGCACCAGAGTGGTGGGAGCCGGAACCCTGTGCGTGCTGAATGGCAGCACGTTCCATCAGCCCTCGGAGGTTTCGGTACGTGACCTTGGCCTCTGGGTCCGTCGGCTCACGGAGCCCGCAGAGCAACATCGCCGCTGCGGCGACGTTCTGGCTCGCGTGTGGGAAGAATGGATGACCGTCCGACCCCTCGGTGAGCTGACGATGCACCTGGCGTGCGCGCGCGCGTGCGCCGGATTCAAGAGGCGGATCGAGCCGGCGCTGCTCCAGGTCGGCCTGGAGCCTGTCGAAGTCGATCTTACGGGCCTCGAGCTCCTTTTGCTGCCGCTCGATCTCAGTGCGACGAGCTTGGAGGTGCGCGGGGCTCTCACGTCGGTTCTCATCATCCCGCGCTAATGTAACACCCCAAAATTTTGCTTTTCTTAAATTCATGAGTGATTTGGCACTTTGGTGAATTTTTGGAATTTTCTGGAATTTATTTGGATTTATTTGGAATTTATTTGAATTTATTCCCTTTTGAAATAATTAAAGAATTTAACTTTGCAAATAAAATTTTGTTGGAAATTTTTTATTTGAGTCTAAAATGTTCCAAAATATTTTCCAGAATTTTTCTGGAATTTTTCTGAGTCATTTGCCATTTTTAATGATTTAAATGAATTTCTGGGAATTAATTTGAATTATTTAATCGCAGAAAAATGCGAGTGGGTTTCTTGTTCATCCGAAGGACCGAGTCCGAGTCGGACTCGATCCGACTGAGCCAACCGACCGGTCGAACTCTACCAGAACCCAAACCCGCGTGACCGTTGGATCTTGATCCAACGGCCACGATTGAGCCACGTCACCCGAGCCCGAGCCCGACCGAGCCAGCCAGCTCGCCCGAGTCAGACCCGAACCCAAACCCACGCACCGTTGGATCTTGATCCAACGGCTGTGCGCGTGCCACGTCACCTCTCTAGTTTGCGTCGGACTCGCGCCCGCAGCAGTGGGCCTCGCTTTCAGCTGCGTTCACGGATGCCAAGGGCCCTATTTAATGCGCCGCCACCTGTGCCGTGATGCCGATTTCCGTGCGCACCCGTAGCCCTAGCTCACGCTGCCTGAGCCGCCGCCGTCTAGCCGCAATCGCTTGCCGTGAATTCTTGTAGCGCTCGCCGCGATTAAGTCTTTACCGGCCGTCCGCCGTCCTCCGCCGCCGTTGAGGTCAGATCCGGAACCGGGAGGTTAAGCCGCGCCAGAGGAGACCTCTTAGTTCGCCGGAGCACGCCCGCAGCGCCGTTGCCGTGGTCGACGTCCTCAACTCCGGTAAGCCAGCAACGCCGCAAGCCATCGCCGCCTCGCGAGCTCCCTCAGCCGTCCGATCCGGATCCAACGGTCCAGATCACGCCACGTCATCCCCGGTGAGTTTCCACGTTGAAAATCCTAGATCCATTCTCAGCCGTTAGATCTAGATCAAACGGTTAGGGTTAGCCACGTTGTTTTCGTTAGATTGGATCTTGACCGTCCGATCAAGATCGAACGGTCCAGATCAGCGGAGTAGTTTCTTAACGCAAGAATCCAGATCCAATCTGGGCCGTTGATTTTCAAATCAACGGCCGAGATAGCGCCACGTGGTTGGAAGTCTGACCGCCGCGTGATCAAGGCGTGAGCGTGTCTCGACACGGGGCCCACGTGTCGTCGAGGGCCCACCATCCGGGCCACCCGGCCGTGCGGTGACGCCAAAGAATGATGTCACGGTGGGTCCCACTGTCGATCGCCGCGTGAGCCGTGGACCAGGTCCACGGTGAACCCAAGCCGAGCGTGGACCGAGTCCGTGAACTGGCTGACGTCAGCGGACCAATCAGAGACCGACACGTGTCCTTGCTGACGCAATAATTAATTCCAGATAAAGAAAATGATTTATTAATTCGAAATAATGATTTCAGATTTTGTTTCAAACTTCAAAAGCTTATAAATTTTGCGTTTCAACTCCGATTTGAGTGATTCAAATTTCTAAATTTGTATAAAATTGAGATCTATCTAATGATGAATTTTATTTAATTTTTGGACTAAAGTTTTTCTCTGTAATTTTATTTAATTGATTATTTAAACTTTAAATGCTTGTATCTTTTTCATTTAAACTCCGAATTTGACGATTCCAGTTTCTAAAAATTCATAACATTTGTGTTCTCTCTGTTTATGAACTTTATTTGGATGTTTGGACACCTTTTGTCTACTTTTTTATTCATTTGTTGTTATTTGCACACGTTACGAGTAGACGTTGAAGTGCCGGAAGGATTCGAAGGAGAAGTATTGACTCAGGAGCCAGCTCAGGACCAAGAACAAGTGCTATTTGAAGGCAAGTTATGCTTTGACCATGTTGATCCCATTTTGAAACCTATTTTGATTCAAATTATTGCATGCTAGTTTAATTTAGAAAATGCTTTACTTAATTATGGGTAATTAGATAAATGCCTAATTGCTGTATGACACCTTGGTTAATTAAATATGTACCATGACCCTTGTCACCCTAGTTGTGGTTTACTAGTTGGACATTACTAAAATTGCCAACATGGGTTTTAGACCGTTGTAGCATATTGCTTAGACCTGCTACGTGCTCGTGACATGATTTTGGACAATCAAATGATAATATTGACTTAATGATATATTGAACCGATTTTGGAAAGGTATCATGTGATGTTGATGGCACGTGGTGCTTGGTAATCAACTGGGGTTTGATAAATAGTTTTCGACCGGGGCATGTGGCAAGAATGATCGGGTGGGCGGTTGTGGCACCGAACGTTGTGTTGGTTCTTGGGTAGTCTTGCCTGGTCACCCTAAGGACATAACCTTGCAAGCCTTTGAACTGGGTCAAGCGTGCAACCACATGTCTGTAATGGGACGGACCTGGTTGATTAAGTTGCTAATAACGTACCTGTGGGACCTCAGGATGTCAACTACACCCTTTGTGTAAGTTGTACGGGGGAGCGTACCGGGGCTGCGGCCGGGTACCCATCTAACGGTTGATTGGCCTAAACTTCGCCTTAGCTAAGGGAAGGGTTAGTGTGCAACACCGGGGAGGACCACTTGTATTGTTAAAAGTTTCCGAAAGACTTTGTTACGGGAACTCACCTTTGTGGTGTTTGACTGTATCTTGTGGGTAAAGTGCATAACCTCTGCAGAGTGTATAATCTATTCGAATAGCCGTGTCCGCGGTATTGGACATCGCTCGGGAATTACAGTCAAGGGTTAGACTTTCTTGAAATTAACTTGGTCTTGAAAGGTTGGGTTTGGTTTAAGAATGACGTTAATGGAAATGTGGACTAGGAATGGGAAAGATGTTTATTAAACTCCTGGAAAAGTTATTGATCTTATACTTGTTTCTATTGCTTTCGAATCTGCTTATGCTACTTGTCAAATGCTGTTTTACTGCAAATATACCCTGAGCTATTCCTTGGTATTAAGCCATGCATGTAGTATATTAGCTTGCATTCTGTGCATGACTTGCTAAGTACCAAGTACTCACCCTTGCCACAATACAACACCAGTTGAAGAGGAGTCTACACCAGCTTTGGAGGAGGAGCTCCAAGAGGAACCGTCTACTTAGGGAGCGAGCCCAGTCAGTTACTGTGGTATCTTGGATGGCGCCACGAGTTATTTCATTTTCATTGCTATTATTTCTCTCTTATTAAGTTTCGCCCTGCGTGGCGTATATTTGTAACTGACCATAAGGTCGAGCAACCAGTTTGACTATTTGATTAAAGTACTTTATTAGTATCGAGTGGTATGATTGTGATATTTACCGATGTTAAGACTGTGTGCACTAGCGCATTCCTGGACTAGTGCTGGATACACAGAGGGTCCGGATTTGCAAATTTGGGTCCCGACAGAGGTGGTATCAGAGCCATACTGACCGTAGGCTCAACCCATAAGTTAGAATGGTCGTAGTGAGGATAAAACCTATTTTCTAAAGTTAAAAGTTGTCAAGATAATGAATGAACTCTCGACTTACCCCTTTTTCTTTCTTGTTCATACCCCTTGCTGAGTTCTTTTTGTCTTCCACATTGGTTTTTAAAGTGCTGCGATCTTACGTAAGTATCCTTTGACAGATTGAAGGAGAGATCAACCACGTTGATCTTGAGGTTGGTCACGCCGCAGAACTTTGGTGTATGCTGCAGACTCTCAGAGGTTTTGAGAAACCAAAATACCAAGTGGATGTAATCAGACAAGCAGGATTGATCAAGGCTTGTGACGTGAAGATTGTGGTACTTGCCAGGAAGAAGGGCCCGGGCAATCGCCCGATACATTGCACTGCCAGGAGGTCTACAATGCAGATGGGTATCCAGGAGGACACCGCTTCTTCGACTACCACAGTTGACACAGTTGCAGGGCATGGCGATTGTTTCGCGCCTATGCCGAAGCACCCGTACCTAGGCCGTGGAGGTTTTCTCGATGAGTGAGCATAGGTGTTGTAGTGAGACTCCTTCGTCGAGTCGCGTCATAGAATAAAGAGTCACCCTTTAGGCATTAAACTCCAGTGTTAGTTTCATTTGGATTTTCATTGCTTGCTGAGTGTGCAGTATGTGTTGCAAGGCCCCTAGGCATTTTAAGCAACCATACCAGTTATTACTATTATTAATAATAAAGTTGGATTTTGAGTTACACTTTTTCCCCCGCATAAGTTTTTCTTATTACTTGTCTATTCTCGTTCCCTCTCATCTCTAAACCTTGGAGCAATCGACAGATGGTGAACACCCGCGGAAACCTTGGAGGCAATGGAAGTGGTTCTCGCCCAATAGAAAACCCCAATGATGGAGCACCAGCACCGCCAGTTGATATGCAGAATTTCGGAGCTTTTCTTGCTTTGCTCGACTTTCGATTGATGCATGCCATGATGCAACAGATGCAGCACGTCATTGCTCGAGCCCCTTTGCTAATCAAGTCAACCAGGGACAACGCGAGAATACAAGGCTATCGAGTTCATGAGGCCTCATCCACCCACTTTCTCCGGGAATGCTAACCCGTTGGAAGCCGATGACTGGTTAAGGTCAATTGAGAGGAAGCTACACATTGCTCAATGCATGGGAAATGAGAAGGTACTCTACACTTCTCATCAGTTGGAAGGAACAGCCGCCGAATGGTGGGAGAACTTCTGCGCTACGCGGGATAACCCACAGGACATCACTTGGGAGGAGTTTACAGCTGCATTTCGCCAGTATCATGTGCCAGAAGGAATTATGGACCTCAAGAAGGAGGAGTTCAGAGCACTGAAGCAAGGTAATCAGCCGGTGGCCGAATACCTGAACAAGTTCACACAGCTTGCACGTTACGCACCTGAAGACGTAGCGACAGATAAAGCCAGACAGTCTCGCTTCATGAAGGGACTTAACTCAGGACTACAGGTGGGACTGATCACCCACACCTTTCCAGATTTCCAAGAGTTGGTGAATAAGGCGCTTATTCTTGAGGACAAGCGCAAGGAACTGGATGAGAACAGGAAGCGCAGAATGCAACATCAGGGATCGCGTCAGGGAGCGCAGCAACGTTTGAGGGTTGCGCCAAATCAGTTTTTCAGATTCCAGCCGCAGAATACTACAAGGACACCGTCACCAGCACCAAGACTCGTCAGTCAGAACTCTCAGACACTAGCACCAGCCAGAAACGTCGCTTCAGGCAGTCAACAAGGGACAGTGAGACGCTGCTACAACTGCAACGAGCCAGGACACTTTGCCAACAGTTGTCCTAAGAAGACAGCAGGAGTGACCCCAGTCCGCTTCAATCTGGGATCCACACCAGCCAGGACGCCAGCACCAGGAGCCACACCCTGCATCGTGGTGAGAGGCCGAGTCAACCATGTCACCGCAGATGCACCGCGAATGCCACTGACGTCGTCTTGGGTAAGTTACTTGTTAACTTCGACTGCAACAGCTTGATTTGTTTGATTAGGAGCTTCGCATTCGTTTGTTTCACAAGGCTTTGCTGCTAAAAATGATTTGGAGATTGCAAGTCTTAAATGCATACTTTTAGTTCAAACCCCTGGTTCCGAACTCCGAACGAAAGTAGGATGTTCTGGGGTAAGAATACTAATAGATGGGATAGAGTTCCTAGCGAACCTTATTATTTTGGAGACCCAGACCTTAGATGTTATTTTGGGAATGGATTGGTTATCCAAGCACAAGGCCGTATTGGATTGTGGACGAAGGACTATCTCAGTTGAGAGCCCGTGTGGGAAGAAAGTGGAATTTCAAGCTACCGCCGTTAGAGATGGGCGATTGATGGTTAACGGCACCAAGGCAATCAGCATAGAAGATGTCTCAAAGAGTGAATGAGTACCCAGATATTTTTCCACGAAGATCTACCTGGTATGACGCTTGACAGGACATAGAGTTTGTGATAGAGCTTGTACAGTACAAGACCGATAGCAAAGAGACCTTATCGGATGTCCACCGAGGAATTGGTAGAGATGAAGAAGCAACTTGAAGAGTTAATGGAGAAAGGATTTATCAGACCAAGTTCGTCGCCGTGGGGAGCGCCAGTTCTGTTTGTCAAGAAGAAGGATGGGAGTTTCAGGATGTGCATTGACTACCGTGCACTCAATGAAGTCACCGTGAAGAATAATAACCCGCTACCCAGGATCAATGATCTGTTTGATCAGCTGAGAGGAGCCGGAGTTTTCTCCAAGATTGATCTAAGATCGGGATACCATCAGTTGAAGATCCGATCAGAGGATATTCCGAAGACCGCATTCTCGTCAAGATACGGACATTACGAGTTTACTGTTATGTCCTTTGGTCTGACGAATGCGCCAGCATATTTCATGAATATGATGAACAAGGTGTTCATGGAGTATTTGGACAAGTTTGTTGTTGTGTTCATAGATGATATTCTAATCTACTCCAAGACAGAGGATGAACATGCAGAGCACTTGAGGCGAGTTTTGGAAAAGCTGAGGGAACAGCAACTCTTCGCCAAGTTCAGCAAGTGTGACTTTTGGAAGGACAAGGTGGAATTCCTCGGACATGTAATGACCGCAGAAGGAGTCGCCGTAGATCCAAGCAAGGTAGAAGCTGTGTTACATTGGGAGGCGTAGAAGACCGTGACCCAGATCCGAGTGTCCTTGGAATGGCAGGTTACTACCGCCGTTTCATTGAAGGCTTTTCAACAATTGCGAAACCTCTAACGCAATTGCTGAAAAAGGAGAAGAAGTTTGCATGGACACCAGAGTGCGAGAAAGGTTTTCAAGAGCTGAAGAAGCGATTGACATCAACCCCGGTGTTGGTTTTACCGAACGTCAATCAGAACTTCGATATTTATTGTGATGCATCGCGTCAAGGACTTGGATGTGTCTTGTCTGCAGAATGGAAAGGTCGTCGCTTATGCATCTAGGCAGTTGAGGCCACATGATGAGAATTATCCGACACATGACTTAGAGCTAGCTGCCGTAGTGCATGCCTTGAAATTATGGCGTCACTATTTAATGGGAAACAGATGTGAAGTATACACGGACCATAAGAGTCTTAAGTACATCTTCACCCAATCAGACCTGAACATGAGACAGAGGAGATGGTTAGAGTTGATCAAGGACTACAATGTTGGAATCCATTATCATCCCGGAAAAGCCAACGTAGTTGCCGATGCTCTGAGTCGGAAAAGCCATACGGTGAACATGTTGCTTGCCACAAGTCAGGATGAGCTATGTGAGGATTTCCAGAGAATGCAGATTGAAGTGGTACCAGAAGGATTCTTAGCCGCATTGGAAGTTAAGCCTAACTTGGAAGATCAGATCCGAGAAGGACAGGAGGATGATGACAAGATCTGCAGGATTAAGTCCAACATGGATGAAGGCAAGGCAGAGGACTTCAAGTTGGATGAGCAAGGCACGTTATGGATGAAGGATCGCATTTGTGTGCCGAACAAGAAGGAGCTGAAGCAGTTGATTCTAGAAGAAGCCCATGACTCAAAGTATTCCATTCACCCTGGAAGTGCCAAGATGTATCAAGATTTGAAGGGAAGATTCTGGTGGCCGAGCATGAAGCGTGAGGTTGCCGAGCACGTTGCACTGTGCAACATATGCCAGAGAGTCAAGGCAATGCATCAGAGACTAGCAGGATTGCTACAGCCGTTGAAGATACCTGAGTGGAAGTGGGAGGAAATCGGGATGGATTTCATTACCAGTTTGCCTAAGACTCAAGGAGGCTATGACTCTATATGGGTTATAGTGGATTGCTTGACCAAGGTCGCCCATTTTATCCCTGTGAAGACCACTTACTCGGGAGATAAGTTAGCAGAGTTGTACATGATCAGGATCGTCTGTTTGCACGGAGTGCCAAAAAGGATTGTATCGGACAGAGGTACCCAATTTACCTCAAGGTTCTGGAATAAGTTGCATAAAGCCATGGGAACCCGTTTGAACTTGATCAGACTTATCATCCACAGACGGATGGTCGGCCAGAAAGAGTCAATCAGATTCGGAGGATATGTTAAGAGCGTGTGCATTGGCTTATGCTACCTCTTGGGATAAAAGTCTGCCGTATGCCGAATTCGATTACAATAGCAGTTTCGAGCAAGCCTCTGAGATGTCACCTTTTGAGGCCTTTGTATGGTCGACCCTGTCGGACGCCATTGAACTGGAATGAGACAGGTGAAAGCCGTGTCTTTGGGCCGGATATCCTTCAAGAAGCCGAAGAACAAATTGCCATGATCAGGGAGAGATTAAAGATAGCCCAATCGCGACAGAAGAGTTATGCTGACAACCGTCGCCGAGACCTGAGTTATGAACCAGAGGATTTCATGTATCTCAGAGTCACACCGCTTAGAGGAGTTAAGAGATTCCATGCCAAAGGAAAACTCGCACCAAGATATGTTGGACCATTCAAGGTTCTCAGCCGCAGAGGTGAAGTTGCTTATCAGCTAGAGTTACCGCAATCACTAGCAGAAGTGCATGACGTGTTCCACGTGTCCCAGCTAAAGAAGTGCCTTCGAGTGCCTGAGGAGCAGACACCGCTAGAGTCAATTGAGTTGCAAGAAGATCTGACCTACAAGGAGCACCCCGTGAAGATTCTGGACACAATGGATCGAGAAACTAGAAACAAGTCAACCCGTTTCTGCAGAGTTCAATGGAGCAACCACGCGGAGAGTGAAGCAACTTGGGAGCGCGAAGAGGATTTGAAGAAAGAGTTGCAAGAAGATTCTGTTAAGGGGGGAGGTTTGTAACACCCCAAAATTTTGCTTTTCTTAAATTCATGAGTGATTTGGCACTTTGGTGAATTTTTGGAATTTTCTGGAATTTATTTGGATTTATTTGGAATTTATTTGAATTTATTCCCTTTTGAAATAATTAAAAAATTTAACTTTGCAAATAAAATTTTGTTGGAAATTTTTTATTTGAGTCTAAAATGTTCCAAAATATTTACCAGAATTTTTCTGGAATTTTTCTGAGTCATTTGCTATTTTTAATGATTTAAATGAATTTCTGGGAATTAATTTGAATTATTTAATCGCTGGAAAAATGCGAGTGGGTTTCTTGTTCATCCCAGGACCCGAGTCCAAGTCGGACTCGAGTCCGACCGAATAGCCAGAGCCGGTCCGAACCCGCTCGTAGAACCCAAACCCCGCGTGGCCGTTGGATCTTGATCCAACGGCCACGATGAGCCACGTCACCCGAGCCCGAGCCCGACCGAGCGGCCAGCTCACGAGTGAGACCGAACCCAAACCCACGCACCGTTGGATCTTGATCCAGCGGTGTCTGCGTGCCCACGTCACCCTCTCCGTTTCGGCCGTCGGACTCGCCGCGCAACGGAGTGGGCCTCGATTTCGCGCGTTTCACCAGGCGCGAAAGGCCCTATTTAATGCACCGCCACCGTGTCGCGACCCGATTTCGTGGCGCACTCCGTAGCCTAGCTCACGCCGCTGAGCCGCCGCCGTCTAGCGCATGTCGCTCGCCGCCGTAGTTGCCGTAGCGCTCCGCCGCGATTAAGTGTTGTTTCAGCCGCCGTCAGCCGTCCTCCGCCGCCGTTGAGGTCAGATCCGGAACCGGGAGGTTAAGCCGCGCCAGAGAAGACCTCTCACTTCGCCGGAGCAGGCCCGCAGCGCCGTTGCCGTGGTCGCCGTCCTCAACTCCGGTAAGCCAGCACCGCCGCAAGCCATCGCCGCCTCGCGAGCTCCCTCAGCCGTCCGATCCGGATCCAACGGTCCAGATCACGCCACGTCATCCCCGGTGAGTTTCCACGTTTAAAATCCTAGATCCATTCTCAGCCGTTAGATCTAGATCAAACGGTTAGGGTTAGCCACGTTGTTTTCATTAGATTGGATCTTGACCGTCCGATCAAGATCGAACGGTCCAGATCAGCGGAGTAGTTTCTTAACGCAAGAATCCAGATCCAATCTAGGCCGTTGATTTTCAAATCAACGGCCGAGATAGCGCCACGTGTCCTTGCTGACGCAATAATTAATTCCCAAAAAAGAAAATGATTTATTAATTCGAAATAATGATTTCAGATTTTGTTTCAAACTTCAAATGCTTATAACTTTTGCGTTTCAACTCCGATTTGAGTGATTCAAATTTTTAAATTTGTATAAAATTGAGATCTATCTAATGATGAATTTTATTTAATTTTTGGACTAAACTTTTTCTCTGTAATTTTATTTAATTGATTATTTAAACTTTAAATGCTTGTATCTTTTTCATTTAAACTCCGAATTTGTGATTCTGGCTTTCTAAAAATTCATAACATTTGTGTTCTCTCTGTTTATGAACTTTATTTGGATGTTTGGACACCTTTTGTCTACTTTTTTATTCATTTGTTGTTATTTGCACACGTTACGAGTAGACGTTGAAGTGCCGGAAGGATTCGAAGGAGAAGTATTGACTCAGGAGCCAGCTCAGGACCAAGAACAAGTGCTATTTGAAGGCAAGTTATGCTTTGACCATGTTGATCCCATTTTGAAACCTATTTTGATTCAAATTATTGCATGCTAGTTTAATTTAGAAAATGCTTTACTTAATTATGGGTAATTAGATAAATGCCTAATTGCTGTATGACACCTTGGTTAATTAAATATGTACCATGACCCTTGTCACCCTAGTTGTGGTTTACTAGTTGGACATTACTAAAATTGCCAACATGGGTTTTAGACCGTTGTAGCATATTGCTTAGACCTGCTACGTGCTCGTGACATGATTTTGGACAATCAAATGATAATATTGACTTAATGATATATTGAACCGATTTTGGAAAGGTATCATGTGATGTTGATGGCACGTGGTGCTTGGTAATCAACTGGGGTTTGATAAATAGTTTTCGACCGGGGCATGTGGCAAGAATGATCGGGTGGGCCAGTTGTGGCACCGGGAACGTTGTGTTGGTTCTTCGGGTAGTCTTGCCCTGGTCACCCTAAGGACTTAACCTTGCAAGCCTTTGAACTGGGTCAAGCGTGCAACCACATGTCTGTAATGGGACGGACCTGGTTGATTAAGTTGCTAATAACGTACCTGTGGGACCTCAGGATGTCAACTACACCCTTTGTGTAAGTTGTATGCGGGGAGGCGTCTGGGGGGCTGCGGCCGGGTACCCATCTAACGGTTGATTGGCCTAAACTTCGCCTTAGCTAAGGGAAGGGTTAGTGTGCAACACCGGGGAGGACCACTTGTATTGTCAAAAGTTTCCGAAAGACTTTGTTACGGGAACTCGCCTTTGTGGTGTTTGACTGTATCTTATGGGTAAAGTGCATAACCTCTGCAGAGTGTATAATCTATTCGAATAGCCGTGTCCGCGGTATTGGACATCGCTCGGGAATTACAGTCAAGGGTTAGACTTTCTTGAAATTAACTTGGTCTTGAAAGGTTGGGTTTGGTTTAAGAATGACGTTAATGGAAATGTGGACTAGGAATGGGAAAGATGTTTATTAAACTCCTGGAAAAGTTATTGATCTTATACTTGTTTCTATTGCTTTCGAATCTACTTATGCTACTTGTCAAATGCTTGTTTCTTGCCAAATATACTGAGCTATTCCTTGGTATTAAGCCATGCATGTAGTATATTAGCTTGCATTCGTGCATGACTTGCCGAGTACCAAGTACTCACCCTTGCCACAATACAACACAGTTGAAGAGGAGTCTACACCGGCTTTGGAGGAGGAGCTCCAAGAGGCAGGAATCTACTTAGGGAGCGAGCCTGGTCAGTTGCCTGTCATTATCTTGGATGGCGCCACGGTTATTTTATTTTCATATGCTATTATTTCTCTCTTATTAAGTTTCGCCCTGCGTGGCTTATATTTGTAACTTGACCATAAGGTCGAGCAACCAGTTTGACTATTTAATTAAAGTACTTTATTAGTTCGAGTGGTATGATTGTGATATTTACCGATGTTAAGACTGTGTGCACTAGCGCGTTCCTGGACTAGTGCTGAATACAAAGAGGGTCCGGATTTGCAAATTCGGGTCCCGACAGCTACGGTGCGCGGGAGGAGAGTTTCGGGGCTTGCGGGGTTGGCGAAGGGGTCCGCCACGCCTGCCATGTTGCACTCACGGGAGTGCAGCCGACGCGGGGGGTACTCCCTGTCGGAGCTGGAGCCCGACTAGAGGAGTCCCCCAGCAAGTCATGGAGAGAGGCCGACACGTAGCCGGCCATCGCCACGAACTGAGGATTCGCGGAGGGCAGGGCCGCCGCCCGCTGCTGTACGTGCATGGCACCACCGGAGGCAGCGCCATCGTGGAGTATCTCCGTCGTGGAGGCCCGGGTGGGAACCTCGAGTCGAACGTTGCCGAGGATATCGGCGACCGCGTCCAGGCTCGTGGAGGGAGCCTAGTCGCGGATGGCGGTGGGGATGAGTACGAGCTCTCCCGTCATAGTGACGATGAAGTCGAGGACGCCGAAGCGGATCCAGCCCCTCGACGCCGGTGAGCTGTCACGCGAGAAAGAAGCCATCGAGGAAGTAGATGTGAATCCGAAGTCGACGGCGATGATGACGCACGAAATCCCCATACCTGGCGCGCCAACTGACGGTGTTTCTGCATCGGCAATACGAATTTTTGGTTAGTGGGGGTCGCGCGTTCCCTCTCCCCGAATGGTTGACTCAAGAAGCCAAGGGTTTATACTGGTTCGGGCTGAATGTCCCTACTACAGTTCGTGTTGCGGATGTGTATTGTTTCTCGGGGCGAATAGGTGCCAGGTATTACAAGCGAGGAATTATTTCCTTTGGTGTTCAATCGGTCTCTAGTTTGATCGATCCGACCTCTCCCCCTCTCGGGGTCCTGCCTTTCCTTATATAGATGGAAAAATGGCAGGTTACATGGGAGTTTGGAAAGGAAAAAAGGTAGGGTCCCTCGTGTCTCGGAGTCTGCTCTTCGGTCTTGTCGCCTAACCGGTCCTCGCGTCCTCCACGTCCGGTCGATCGACTAGTCGAGGGAGTCGTTTCTGGGCCTGGTTGGGGGAGTGACGTACTGCTTCATTCGTCCATAGGTGCTGACGTAGTGGTGCTTGACCTTGATATCCCCCGCCAGAGGGCGCGCCCTCTGGTTATGTGTCAAGCGGATGGGACCGGAGCTTGACTTCGTGTGGCTCCCCTGCTACCTTGGGAAGGAGCCATCTAACCTGGCAGGGGCGTCTTGAGCGTCGCGCCCGCAGGGTAGGCGGCCAACTCCCAGCGTGGGCCACGGCGCCGCGGTCGTTGGTGGAGACGGTCCCAACTAGGTTAAAGCCGTAGGTGCTCTGACCCAGGGGGGTCGGGGTCTGGCGGGCACTCCGATGGTGGGGGTCGGAGTGCGTACAAGCCCAGCCGGGCGGGACTCCTTTGTTGCCCAGTGAAGGCCTGCCGGGCGGAGCTGGGCCCAGAGTGGCCCAACTGCTTACTCGGGCTGCTTGGGGTACCCATGGTATGAGTATCCGTCAGGTACCTACTTCCTTCTCTAGATCCAAACACCTAGCTCTAGACTTGGAATGAAATTTTCCTAGTTTGATAAAAGTATCATGGAGCTGGTCATAAGAAGGTACCTCCTCCGTGTCCATTTGTCTGGCTTTCGGTGTGGTACTTCCATGGCATTGGAGACCATGAAGCACATGCCAGAGAAGTCATCGCTGCCCTTCGCCTTCTCTTGCGGTTCATCCTCGTCCTCGTCGCTCCATGTCTCCGTGTTGGAGAGGTCAAGGTCGTCGAACGTGGCGAGGACGCGGTGAAAGAGCTTCTTGCCCTTGGCGAACTTGTGGTGTTTCTTCTCTTGCGCCGGCTCGCGAGCTGGAGGCTTCTTGTTGCGGTTCTTGTTGATGTAGTCATTCTTGCCCGCACCGCCTTGTTCATTATTGCCCTTCTCCAGCTTAGGGCAGTTTGCCCGAATGTGGTTGGGGCCACCACACTCAAAGCAAGTGAACTTGCCACTCCTCTTCCTATCTCTCACCCTCTTGTAAATATTCGAAAATTTTCGAGCGACAAGAGCAAGCTCGTCTTCTGAAAATTGTTCCATAACGTCATCACTTACGTCGCAAAGAGCGGGGAGAGAAAAACCAGAAGAGAAGTTAAGAGGGGGTCCAGAAGAGGAAGACCCAATGGGATCGGTAACCAATGCCATCATTTGGGACTTCGTCATGCGAGCGACGATGTCGAGCTCATGAGTCTTGAGGCGGGAATACAACCCGTCAAGAGTCAAGGTCAACAAGTCCGTACGGTCCGTGATGGTGGTTACCTTCATCTCCCAAATTCTCAGATCGAGTGCTCGAAGAAAATGCCTTGCATTCTCCGAATCAGTGTATGAACAACCCACTGACCGAAGATTGCTGAGAATCTTTGCAAAACGAGCAAAGCACTCATCAAGGCTCTCACCAGCGTGCTGCTCAAACTTGTTGTAGTCACGCTTAAATTGATCCTGTCTCACGGACTTGATCTGAGTGTGCCCTCATGGTAAGCATTGAGGGTCACCCAGATCTCATGAGCCGATCGTAGGTGAGAGACGCGATCATACTCACTGTGGCTAAGTCCCTGTATGAGGAGGTTCTTGGCCTTAGCATTTGCCTCAACGTCAGCCATGTTTGCGGCGTTGACGTTCTCATCGGCCGGAACCTCATACGGGTGCTTCACCTTCTGCCATAAAGAAAAGCCCTGGGCAGTGATATATGTCTCCATCCGAACCTTCTAGAATGGATAATCAACTCCAGCAAAAATTGGAGGCTTAGTTGAGTACTTGTTCGTCGCCATGGCTCTTGAGACCGGTCAAAATCTATGAAAGAGCAAAACCGGCTCTGATACCAATTGAAAGACCGAGATGGCGATCAGAGGGGGGTGAATGATCCCAAATAAAATTTCCCCCACTCAAAGTACTCAAGACAATCCCACAAAGAAGATGGTGCTCCTCAAACTCGCAAAAACCCGCAAAATCGGGAACGACTAAACAACTATATGTATCCCTAGCTTACATGGATGAGAACCATGAATCATGTTAGGGATTTTTAAATCACAATCCTGGTTGTCAAGTGTCCAAATCAAAGAGGGATCAATTCAAATACTTCTTTTCTAAAAGAGATCAAGCCAAAACATAAAAGCCTCTTTTAGAAATCAATTAGAGCAGATGGATGGTGGAATTATGTTACTCCAACATTTTTGGGAATTTTTCCGCCTGTGAGCAGATGAGTCCTGAAGCACTCTACCACAAATCACCACAAAAAGCCTTCTACAAAAATCAGTAAAAATCAAGGACTATGAACAGTCAGGATCTTCAATCAGGAATTTTGGGGCTCGATTGTCATCTCATAGATCCCAAATGGTGAAACCAGTGGACTCCAAAATTTTTCCAAATATGTATATATGAGTCACGCACCTTCTCTAAGAAGAATCAATAAAAAAAGATTTTTCTACATTTTTCTAAAAATCAAAGACTGACTGCTGCGCGAAGAACAAGTTCAGGACAGATTTGCAATCTTGATAGAAACTTGATCTCTAGTCTATCCTAGGGTGCAAGAAGGATGTAAAACCAAATGAGCACCCTCAAGACATCCTTGATCAACATCATTTAGAAGGAGAGGAGGCAAATCCAAATTGCGAGAATTTACATGCGGGAAAGTAAATGCTGAATTTAAATTGCGTAAAGTAAAGACATAATGTAAATGCGGAATTTAAATTCACAAGAATGTAAAGAAAATCTTTGTATTTTCTGGTTGGAAGGTTTACAAAGCCTCACTTCATGTGGGCAAAGCTCAAAGGAGCAACTCAAACCTTCAAGTGAGGGAGGGCACCCCTCCCCCTCTATTTATACTACTCTAGGGCCACCTACCACCCTTGGATGAGTCCCAAACCCTAGGGCACTCCACCAAGGGCTAGGATTAACCCACTCATTTCACCCCACACATGGGCTTTATATGGGCCACATTGGCCATACATGGGTTTTAAACAAAACCCGGTCAACCCGATGCAACGGGCCTTCATCCGCCAGACTTGACCGCTCAGTTTCCGCCTGTTCGAGCCTCCAACCCGAACCGGAAACCTTGAGCCACCTCAAGTCCATTTCTATGACGTCGAAGTGAACCTGGTTTGAGCCCAACCATCTCGTCGGCATCCTCGACCGCTCCGGACCTCGGTTCTCCCAACCTAGTCATGGTACTCACCAAAGAACATAGCTGCCTCAATAACCTGTACCACAAGGACCAAACCATTTTGCACATACCACAATACACATACATTTTTCTTCCTGCATGTTAGTCCACAATTATCATTAATTCAAACATGCAATACCGAGTCAAATCAAACTCAAACCTGAGCACACCTTGCTCAAATAAAGTCAATTACTCATCACAAACATGGATGGATCTCCACATGGTCCTTCACTAAACCCGTATGCCTCTTTTGGTCTTTGTTGGCTAGTTCTAGATCTTTGAGTCTGTTAATGCGAGGAGCTTGTCTCTGCTCCCATTGTGCTTTAGAACTGCATGCTTTGACGTTAGCTTACTGGATTGGTCTCCCGACTGCTAAATTTAAGATGCGACTTTAATTGATGCTTGTCTGCCAGGAGAATATTGTGCCATGAGAGTGATTCGCATGCTATGTTTTCTCTTAGCGAATTGTTTACCTAGTTCTAGTTGATTCTTCATCTGGTGGAAATAGCATGTTGTATTAAGTTTTAAAGAACGATGAAGTAAGGTGGACTAGACCAGGAACATTTGTAAGGCAAGTAAGTAACAGTGCCGGATAATGAAGTATGTGGGCAAATATGAGAAATTGGAGGCGTTTTTTTACTCCAAATTTTAATAGTAGGTATGGTAGATAGTGTTTCTCTTGATCACTACGTTATTATTGTGACATCCATTTTTTTAATATCTGCCATGCTGTTCTTGGGCAACCAATAGTTGTTGCAAACTGTACAAACCTTTCTGAATTCCTACAAACCAGCAGTGGTTGGGTGCCATTGCATGTTATCCATATGTATTAGTAACCATGTTTATTCTAGTGAAAATCATGAAATGGCAAACCTCTATGAAAGCATAGTTTAACAACAAAAGTAGCATTCCTTTTAAAATGGTCATTTTGCATTCCATTTAATTTTAGTTGACCTACTTTACTGATAATTTGTTGTCACCTCTCTGAGGTATTTGCATTCTAAAGAACTGTGGATTTATTGTTGTTCATTTCCTGGATGAGTCTAGTGGAGTACCTTTTTTTTAACCAGGTCTAGTGAAGTACTAACAATGGCTTTGTTGGTTGGCCTTCAGATCTGGAGTGGAAGCTTATATATGTTGGATCTGCTGAATACGAGAATTACGATCAGCTACTTGAGAGTGTGCTTGTTGGCCCTGTCAATGTTGGGACATAACGTTTTGTATAACAATGTTGAGACTTGAGATCTTGATATAGCTATGGGGACGAATGATGATGTTGAGACTTGAGATCTGGATATATGCATAAAGAAATTTGTTTTGTATAATTTAACTCTATGTGTTGGATTATATGTGTTGAACTATGTTTGTGAATTTCACTTTATGTATTGGACTTTGTGTGTTTATTGAACTCCATGTGTTTAATTATATACTATTTGAACTCTTTGTTGGACTATGTATTATGTGATGTACTAGTGTGATGGTTGGATTGTTTTGATCACATGTTTTGATCCTAGGTATTTCGTGCACTACCCGATGAAGTACCCGTTGTTTGTATTATACCCGTCCGCACACTACCCGGAATCCAATTTCTACCCGTTCGTAGAAAATGTTACCCGTTATCCATACCCTACCCGATTTTTACTACCCGTACCCGAAGAAAAAATAATAGGGTAGGGTATGGGATGACCTACTACCCGCCCGAACCCGACCCGTTTACACCCCTAATAGGAGAAGCCTCATGCTCAGTAATCTTTTAAATGCAAATTTTTGAGATTAAAGCACATTGTGGTTTGGAGAGCTTGGTCTAGTGAAGCACATCCTCGACTAGGAGCCATCAACAAAGGCCTCATAAACTTCACTCTCCTTCGCAAAGTTTGAGGTTTAGAGAGCTTATCTAGTGGAACGTATCCTCGACTAGGAGCTATCGACAAAAGTCTCCTAGGCTTCACTCTCTTCCTCAAGTTCATTTTGCATTTTCCAATTTTTATTGACTCAAGCCATCATCAACCATCTCAAGTAAGAAGCTTAACACGTGTTTTTTATCATACACAATACACTCCAAGTTCATCCCAAATAAAATGAGAAGCAGTCTCGTGAGTGTACAGTGTTGAGATCAATTTCAGTTTAAACAAGTCAATTTTTATCATTTTTAGCACTTAGATTCATGAGGATGTTGTGACATTATAAAACGTGACATTATAGAATGTGGCATTATGGTACGAGTTTATTTCACGCTTTTTGGGTTTTTCTGGGTGTTTGGGTTTTTCTGGGAGGGATTGGGTCTTAGGGGATTGAGTTTGGGCCTTAGGGGCTTAAGTTTTGGGCTTTCCGGGGAAGTTTGGGCCTTGGTGAGGGGGTTTTTGGCCCATGTGGAGGGAGAGTATCCTACTCAAACCCTAGCCCACCTCGCCCTCCACCTCCCTAGCCGCCCCCATCTCCCCCATGCGTCCCCCTAGGGCTGGCCACCCCCCTTGCGCCCCCACCTCCATGCGCCCCCCTTAGGGTCCCCCCTAGCCGCCACCCTCCCCTCCCCTAGCAGCCCCTCACTTCTCCTTCCCTAGTGTTCTTTATTTCCTCGCTCGGTGGATCGTCGGTCCGGAGATCTCTGGCGATTCGCTGCGGTTCCGGAGGAAGGAGCGGCCAGACGGAAGAAAGGATTTCGTCGTCGTTCGAGTCTCCAAGAAGAGGTAATGAATCGTGGTTGTTTTGTGGTGTTCTAGGTGCTGCTAGATGGGGGAATCCATGCCTAGAACTCTCTTTTGGGTGCTGTGATTAGATGGGTTAAGTTGGATTCTAGATTTGTCTCGCGAGTGGCTCTCGGCCAGCTTTTACAGTCGATGTTGGGACACGTTTTTGAGGATTTTAGAGTCATGATACGGTCGGTTGGCTGTTACGAAAGTTGTAGGTAATCAATATACCTTTAATTGAGCACTGAAAATGCTAAGTTTAGTTCAGCCGTTTAAACTTTATGGTCGATTTACCGAGCGCTGTCCAATCTGTGACGTGATTGTGACAAATTGTGTTCAACTGTAGATTAGAGGATTTTAGAGGCCGAATCAGTTTTCGTGTATACTTAGAAAAAGGTGGAAAATTTCCTAAGGTTTGAGAAAATGTACTCGTTTACCTGATTTGGAGTTTTAGAACTCAAGATATGCTTGTTGGAAGCCTGCTGTCCCGTTGGACAGATTCTCTATTTTCGGGTTTCAGAAGTGGGTTGGAAAGTCGAGGTAGTTGATAGCTCTTGAGTTGTTTTATGGGCATATTTTTCAATGTTTTATAGCTATGTGCAGACAAGGATCCAAATTTCGGTCCGAAATCCGAAATCTCGGCCGAGATTTCGGATTTTGAACCCTCTTGAGATTCAAAATACCGGTTGTTTAAAAAAAATTTAAAAAAAATTCAAAATGCTACAATGCGTATACAAATTTCACCGAGATCTCGGTGATTTCGGTCGAGACCTCGGCGATTTCGGCCGAGATTTGTATTTTTCTTACCGGATTTTTAATTTTTTTTCACCGCATATGATTGCATTTAGGTTGAAGATCATCCACAAAAATTTTAGATTTTTTTGACCATTTTTGGGTCTGTTCAAACCAGACCGAAATCTCAGAAATTTCGGCCGAAATCTTGGTGATTTTGGCCGAAATCAAGGATTTCCCAGTAGAAAAAAATAACAGATTTCAAATTTGAATTTTAGATTCCGTCCGGATTTGATTTGAATTTCCGAAATCTCGCCGAGATTTAGGATTTCGGGCACCTCCGAAATTTTTTTGAAAACGAGATTTGTAACCCTGTTTGCAGTTGGTGTGACCCCGGGAGTGCCGGCAATATCTTGCCACTCCATCTTGCGAGGTTGAAGGCAAGTGTGTTGTAGTAGTTGTGGCTTGGGTGGCCATATTACTTTGTTATGCGTAGCTTATCCATGTGCTAGATTAAGTTGCCATGTTTGATACTTGCATGTGATATGTTGAATATAATTTGTTAAATGGCTATGCAATTGTGAAATCGAGATTATATGCAAGTTATTCATGTTTATGGCATATGTGCATGCATAAAGGAAGAGGCGACCCATTCTGATGCGGGCCTCTGTGTTCACACGTAGTGAACACGAAAGACCTACCTCGTAGTCCCATCCATAGTGGTGAATGGGAGCGAGTCAGTAAGAGTAGGCACCCTCCACGGGATGGAAGGGAAAGAGGGTGCACACCGACGGGTGTGCACTTGGCAATACCGATATGTGCTAAGCAAAGATGCATGATGCATTGCATTGCATAAATGAGAATGTGAATGAGAAAGTATATGAGAATGTGATTGAGGAAGTCTTCATGGATTTTTTCCATGGTTGGTGATCGGTATGTCGTATGTATGTGAATTGTTATTGTTTGGTACCATTGCAACACACTTTACTGAGTGATGAACTCACGCTTGTTGTTTAATGTTTTTTAGGTACCTTGAATCCGGCATTTGGGAAAGGGAGCTAGACACACGGTATCACTTACCATCACTCATTTAATCAATGTCATACCCTTCGTTTAGTTGTGATGGTTACCTCATTGAACTAAATTATGGTTTTGATGCCTCGTTGGTTGACATGAGTAAATGTTTAGTCCATATTTGTCATGTGATGGATAGATTTATATCCTTAGTTGAATTGTAGCTGAAATCCCTAGTTGCCATGCTATTGTCGACTTTGATTTTGATATTATGTTATGCCTCCATCATTGATGCTCAAAACCATGGAAAAACAAAGGATATGCTGCCGAAATTTCGTTTAAGCAATTAACGTAGTTGTGGTGGACCGACTAGGCTCATCCCTCCCCCCTCGGCTAGCTAAACGAAGCCCCCGTATCTAATGGCCCACGTGAACGGGTCTATAATTGTTAACCTCTTCCTTCGATAAAGCAATGAGTCCATACCCTAGGAGATCGTCCCCTGGTAAAAAGGGGTGATGGATAAAGATCGCTCCTTCCCCCCCCCCTCCGCAACGAGGGGAAGTCCCCTTCCGTGGCAAGGGAGGAAACCGGAGGAAATCACTCCCAGCCATGTCTCCCTCTGACGTGAACCTAGTGCTTGAAGGGAATATGCCCGAGAGGCAATAATAAATTGTTTATTATCTTATTCCATGTTTATAATAGATGTTTATTTCTCATGCTAAAATTGTATTAACCGGAAACGTTGATACATGTGTGTGTAATAAACAAACAAAAGGTTCCTAGTAAAGCCTCTCTTTTAAACTAGCTTGTTGATTAACTGATGATCAAGGTTTCTTGATCATGAACATTGGATGTTGTTAATAACGGGGTCACATTATTAGAAGAATGATGTGATGAACACACACCCAAGTTGGTATAGCAAATTCGATCAAGTCATTAAAGTTTGTTCTTTATCTTGAACATATACAAAATAGCTCTTTTCCTTAGACCATGAGATGATGTCAATCACTAACTCAGGAAGAGTACTTTGATGACATCAAGCGTCACTCCGTAACACGGTGACTATAAAGATGGATTTGGGTACTATGAAAGTATTAGTTGAGGCTCATGCATCAAGAGTGGGATTTGTCCATCCGGATGGCGGAGAGATATACTGGGCCCTCTCGGTGATATCACATTGACATCGCTTGCAAGCACGTGACTAGGTCACAAGAATGTCATATCACGGAACGAGTAAAGAGTACTTATCGGTAACGGGATCAAACTAGGTATAGTTGATACCAATGATCGGATCTCGGATAAGTAATATATCGCGAGACAAAAGGAATTGGTTATGTTGGTTTTGGTTCACACGATCACTAGTTCATCGTTGAGTAAGTGGGAGTCATTATGGATCTCGGATCCCGCCGATGATTATTGATCGAGAGGTGTCTTGATCATGTCCATTTTATTCACGAACCGTAGGGGTGACACACTTAAGGTTCATCGACGCTTTTGAGTGGATACGGAACACCGGAGAAAAGTTTGGACAGCACCGGAATAGTTTCGGGATATCAGAACATTCACATGAAGAGAATGGAGAGTCCATTCACATGAAGAGAATGGAGAGTCCATTCACATGGAGAGTCCATTCACATGGAGAGAATGGAGAGTCCATTCACATGGAGAGTCCATTCACATGGAGAGTCCATTCACATGGAGAGAATGGAGAGTCCATTCACATGGAGAGAATGGAGAGTCAACTCACTCCTATAAAAGGGAGGGTGGAGCTCCTCTCTCATGACTAATCTCCATGACCCTTTGGTTGGTCTTTTCTCCTTCCTCCTGCTGTTCCACCTTTCAAGCAAAGAGCTTAAGCGGCTTGAAACAGCTTTCTCCACCACCACCACTAAGTCGTAGTGTTGTTGGAGTTTCCGTGGATCCTCTACTTCCGCTGCCCCGCTGGATCGAGGATTGGAGGTCGTCGTTGTTCCGCACGTGTGACCAAATGCGGAGGCGCTGCCGTTTGTGGCGCTCATCTTCGCGACTTTGAAGTCGGGCGTGTACCTCTACTTCAACCACGTTTGTTTGCGGGAGCGTTATTCCCGCTTTCGATCTACGAGGTGAGTCATACGAAACCGTTTGCATGCATCTCCTAGATATGATCTTGGTGTTTGGTTGCATTCGTAGGAAAATTTTTGTTTTCCATGCTTGAAACCCATCGGTGGTATCGAGCCGTGTCTATGCGTAGATGTTTTATGCGGTTTAAAACACATGTGGATGTGGGCGTTGATGATCATGTTATTGCATACTTTCGTGTATTTTGGATCATGGTGGCATAGTGGGATTTGAGGCGGCCGGACTAACCTTACATGTCCTCGCACATGAGACTTGTTCCACGCTCGACATGCAACTAGTATTGCATAAGTGGCTTTATGGGTGTCGATTTCTCCTACTATAGTCATGATCTAATTTACAACGGTTTGCTAATAATGTTTTTATCACCGTTGTGGTTCTTGTTCGTAGGTAAGAACAGTTTTTCCTAGAAAGCCCAAAACCACGTAAAATATGCAAAAATAAATTAGAGGCGTCTAACTTGTTTTTGCAGGGCTTGTGATGTGATATATTGTAATGGAGGAAGACAATCAAGATGGCAGCATCATGGACCTTGGTGCCATGCCGGTGGAATGATGGAGATCATACCATGTCGCACAAGATGGAGATCAAGTCTTTGAAAGGACCATATCATATCACTTTATTCATGCATGTGATGTTAATCCTTTTATGCATCTTATTTTGCTTGGATATGATCACGTCGATAGCACTATAAGATGATCCCTCCAAATTAATATCAAGATAATAATGTGTTCTTCCATAGTATGCACCGTTAAGAAAGTTCGTCGTTTCGAAGCACCACGTGATGATCGGGTGTAATAGACTCTACGTTCGCATACAACGGGTGTAAGCCAGATTTACACACGCAAATACTTTGGTTCTACTTGGCGAGCCTAGCATGTACAGACATGACCTCGAACACGAACCGAAAGGTAAAGCATGAGTCATATGGATGATATGATGAACATATTGATGTTAAGCCTTTGAAACTATGCCGTCTCACGTGATGATCGGTTTCGGTATAGTGAATTTGGTTCGTGTAATCACTAAAGATGACTAGAGGATGTTGTTTTTGAGTGGGAGTTCTCGTAGTAATTTTGAATTAAACTTGAACTTAATCTATTATGAACTTAGTCTAATTAACTTTGCAAATCGTTGTAGATGGCACCACCTATTTTCAATTTCAATCTGTTCATGGAGAAAGAGAAACTAGCCACCAACGGTAGCAACTTTACCAATCGGGCCCTTAACTTTGAGGATTCTCCTCGTGGCTGCTCAAAGGAGCTATGTGCTTGATCTTGGCCGCTGGGTGCCCGCGTGATGATGGCCGAGGAGGAGAAAAATGTTTTCTTGACTCGCAAGGAGGACCACAGTCTAGTTCAACTGCGGCATTTTATGCGGCCTTGAGCCTGAGCTGCAAAACGTTTGAGCACAGCAATGCTTTTGATACAATGAGAGAGTTGAAAATGATCTTCGACACCCATGCCGATGAAAGAGAGAGTTATGAAGCTTGAAAAGTTCTTTAGCTGCATGATGGAGGAAAACAGCTCCGTTAGTGAGCACGTACTCAAAATGTGCAGATGCAGCCGATAAACTCATAGCTTTGGGAATAACGATCCCCATTGAGCTAGGAATTCATCGTGTTCTCGATCTACGCCACCAAGCTACAAGAGCTTTGTGATGAACTACAACATGCAGGGCATGAAGAAGTCTCTCCCGAGCTTACATCAATGCTTTGAAAGCTATTTGAAGTGGAGATCAAAAGGAACATCAAGTGTTGATGGTCCAAAAGACTATCGATTTCAAGAAGAAAGGCAAGGCTAAGGGAAACTTCAAGAAGAAGGGCAAGTCTGTTGCCACATCGAGAAGAAGACCAAGGTGGCCCTAAGTCGAATCTTGAATGTTTTTCTTGCAAGAACCTTTGAGCCTTTGAAGCGCAAGCGCCCAAAATATCTGGTGATAAGAAGGGCGGGAATGTGAACAAAGGTATATATGATATACATGTTATTGATGTGTACCTTACTAGTACTCGCATGATGGCGCTCGAGTATTTGATACCGGTTCGGTTGCTAACATATGTAACTTTCGAAAGCAGGAGCTAAGGAACAGGAGACAACTAGCAAGGGATGAGGTGATGATGCGGCGTCGGCAATGGATCAAAGGTTGATGTGATCGCCGTCGACGCTTACCTATCCAATTACCATCGAGGATTAGTTATAAACCTAAATAATTGTTATTTAGTGCTGCGTTGAGCATGAACATCATATCACGGATCTTGTTTAATGCGAGGCGGTTTATTCATTCAAGTCTGAGAACAATGGTTGTTCAATTTATATGAATAATATCTTTTATGGTCATGCACGAAAAGAATGGTTTTATTTATTTTGAATCTTGATAATAGTACACATGTTCATAATGTGAATGCCAAAAGAATTAAGTTGAATGATGATATTGCTGCATATATGTGGCATTGCCGCTTATGTCATATTGGTGTTAAGCATGAAGAAGCTCCATTACGATGGACTACTAGAATCACTTGATTATGAATCATTTTGAAACATGTGAACCATGCCTCATGGGCAAGATGACTAGAACCCGTTTTCCAGGTACAATGGAGGCGGGCAACCGACTTATTGGAAATCATACATACCGATGTGTGTGGTCTAATGAGTGTGTCGGTAGCGTGGTGGATATCGTTACTTCGTTACTTTCACGGATGATTTGAGTAGATATGGATATATTTACTTAATGAAACACAAGTCTGAAACATTTGAAAAGTTCAAAGAATTTCAGAGTGAAGTAGAAAATCATCGTAATAGAAAGATCAAATTTCTACGATCCGATCGTGGAGGAGAGTATCTTAGTTCCGAGTTTGGCACACACATGAGACAATGTGGAATAGTTTCACAACTCACTCTGCTGGAACACCACAGCGTAATGGTGTATCCGAGCGTCAGAATCGTACTTTATTGGATATGGTTCGATCTATGATGTCCCTTACAGATTTGCCACTTTCATTTTGGGGTCATGCACTAGAAACAGCTGCATTCACTTTAAATAGGGCACCATCTAAATCCGTTGAAATGACACCGTATGAATTATGGTTTGGCAACAAACCTAAGCTATCATTTCTAAAAGTTTGGGGATGCGATGTTTATGTGAAGAAACTTCAACCTGATAAACTTCGAACCCAAAGCGGAAAATGCGTCTTCATAGGATACCCTAAAGAAACAATTGGGTACACCTTCTATCACAGATCCGAGGGCAAGGTTTTCGTTGCCAAGAATGGATCCTTTTTGGAAAAAGAGTTTCTCTCGAAAGGTGTGAGTAGTAGGAAGGTAGAACTCGACGAGGTTATTGAACCTTCTCTTCATGGAATGGCAAGTGCAGCGGCGCGGAAGTTGTTTCGGAGTTGACTTCACCAAATGAAGAGGGAACTAATGATAAGGATCATGAAACTCCGAAAGAGAACACTACCGCACCTCGCAGGTCAACAAGAGCGCATAATGCTCCTGACTTTTATGTTCCTACTATGAATGTCATGGTAGTTGAGAATAATGACCCTGCGACGTATGATGAAGCGATGATGAGCCCAGATTCCGACAAATGGCTAGAAGCCATGAAATCGAAATGAGATCCATGTATGAAAACCAAGTATGGACTTTGGTGGACCTACCCAATGACCGCAAGGCCGTTGAGAACAAATGGATTTTCAAAAGAAAATAGAGCCGATGGTAATGTGACCGTCTATAAAGCTCGACTTGTCGCAAAGGGTTTTCGACAAATTCAAGGAGTTGACTACGATGAGACTTTCTCACCCGTAGCGATGCTAAAGTCTGTTAGGATTATGTTAGCAATTGCTGCATTTTTCGATTATGAAATTTGGCGGATGGATGTAAAACCGCGTTCCTTAATGGAAACATTGAGGAAGAGTTGTATATGATACAACCCAAAGGTTTTGTTGATCCTAAGGATCTTGATAAGGTATGCAAACTTGATCCATTTATGGTGAAGCAAGCATCACGAAGTTGGAATCTCCGCTTTGATGAGGTAATCAAAGGTTTTGGATTTGTCCAAACTTACGGAGAAGCTTGTATTTACAAGAAAGTGAGTGGGAGCTCTATAGCATTTACGATATTATATGTGGATGACATATTGTTGATTGGAAATGATATAGAACTTTTGAAAAGCGTAAAGATTACTTAAGCAGTAAGTTTTCAATGAAGGACCTTGGTGAGCGGCGTATATTTTAGGCATCAAAATCTATAGAGATAGATCGAGGCGCTTGATTGGGTTATCGCAAAGTACATACCTTGACAAGATTCTAAAGAAGTTTAGAATGGACGAAAGTAAGAAAGGGTTCTTACCTATGTTGCAAGGCAAGACGTTGAGTAAGACTCAGAGTCCAACTATAGCATAAGATAGAGAAGTAATGAATAAAATTCAATATGATTCATCCATAGGCTCTATCATGTATTCTATGTTGTGTACAAGACCGGATGTGGCACATGCTATTAGTTTGACTAAGCAGTACCAATCTGATCCAGGTTTGGAACACCGACAAATGGTCAAGAATATCTTTAAGTACTTGAGAAGAACTATGGATATGTTTATCATTTATGGTGGTGATGATGAGCTCGTCGTAAAGGTTACGTCGACGCTAGTTTCGACATTGATCCGGATGACTCTAAGTCACAAACCGGGTATATTTTTGAAATGAATGGAGGAGCAGTGAGCTGGAGGAGTTCCAAGCAATCTGTGGTGGCGGGATCTTCAACAGAGGCGGAATATGTTCTTGCTTGAGCGTAGCGAGAAGCGATTTGGATGAAGATGTTCATATCCGAATCGGGTGTGGTTCCGAGTGCGTTGGACCCAATGGTTATCTATTGTGACAACAATGGTGCCATAGCCAATGCTAAAGAACCAAGGTCACACAAGAATTCCAAGCATATTAAGCGCCCGGTTTCACTCCATCCGTGAACATGTCAAGGATGGCGATGTAAAGATTTGCAAAGTGCACACGGATCTGAATGTGGCGACAGCGTTGACTAAAGCTCTCCCAAGGGCAAAACATGATCGACACGAGAACTCAATGGGTGTTAGATTCATCACAATGTAATCTAGATTATTGACTCTAGTGCAAGTGGGAGACTGAAGGGAATATGCGAGAGGCAATAATAAATTGTTTATTATCTTATTCCATGTTTATAATAGATGTTTATTTCTCATGCTAAAATTGTATTAACCGGAAACGTTGATACATGTGTGTGTAATAAACAAACAAAAGGTTCCTAGTAAAGCCTCTCTTTTAAACTAGCTTGTTGATTAACCGATGATCAAGGTTTCACGATCATGAACATTGGATGTTGTTAATAACGGGGTCACATTATTAGAAGAATGATGTGATGAACACACACCCAAGTTGGTATAGCAAATTCGATCAAGTCATTAAAGTTTGTTGCTTTATCTTGAACATATACAAAATAGCTCTTTTCCTTAGACCATGAGATGATGTCAATCACTAACTCAGGAAGAGTACTTTGATGACATCAAGCGTCACTCCGTAACACGGTGACTATAAAGATGGATTTGGGTACTATGAAAGTATTAGTTGAGGCTCATGCATCAAGAGTGGGATTTGTCCATCGGATGACGGAGAGATATACTGGGCCCTCTCGGTGATATCACATTGACATCGCTTGCAAGCACGTGACTAGGTCACAAGAATGTCATATCACGAACGAGTAAAGAGTACTTATCGGTAGCGGGATCAAACTAGGTATAGTTGATACCAATGATCGGATCTCGGATAAGTAATATATCGCGAGACAAAAGGAATTGGTTATGTTGGTTTTGGTTCACACGATCACTAGTTCATCGTTGAGTAAGTGGGAGTCATTATGGATCTCCAGATCCCGCTGATGATTATTGATCAGAGAGGTGTCTTGATCATGTCCATTTTATTCACGAACCGTAGGGTGACACACTTAAGGTTCATCGACGCTTTTGAGTGGATACGGAACACCGGAGAAAAGTTTGGACAGCACCGGAATAGTTTCGGGATATCAGAACATTCACATGAAGAGAATGGAGAGTCCATTCACATGAAGAGAATGGAGAGTCCATTCACATGGAGAGTCCATTCACATGGAGAGAATGGAGAGTCCATTCACATGGAGAGTCCATTCACATGGAGAGTCCATTCACATGGAGAGAATGGAGAGTCCATTCACATGGAGAGAATGGAGAGTCAACTCACTCCTATAAAAGGGAGGGTGGAGCTCCTCTCTCATGACTAATCTCCATGACCCTTTGGTTGGTCTTTTCTCCTTCCTCCTCTTTGTTCCACCTTTCAAGCGGTAGCTTAAGCGGCCTTCTGAAGCTGATTTCTCCACCACCACCACTAAGTCGTAGTGTTGTTGGAGTTTCCGTGGATCCTCTACTTATTGCCCATTGGATCGAGGGATTGGAGGTCGTCGTTGTTCCGTACGTGTGACCAAGTACGGAGGCGCTGCCGTTTGTGGCGCTCATCTTCGCGACTTTGAAGTCGGGCGTGTACCTCTACTTCAACCACGTTTGTTTGCGGGAACGTTATTCCCGCTTTCGGTCTACGAGGGTGAGTCCTTCTGAAACCGTTTGCATGCATCTCCTAGATATGATCTTGGTGTTTGGTTGCATTCGTAGGAAAATTTTTGTTTTCCATGCTTCGAAACCCATCAGTGCCAATCTCCAAGGTCTGACACCCCCCAACAACTCCTCCCAAGTACGCAATGACGTGTCTAGGCAATCTGAGACCCCAACACAAGTGAAATTCCCATCGAACCCCTATAAAAGGTGTACGAACAGAGGGCAAAAAACCCAACACATGAGAGACGTGACTCAATAAAAAATTCAGGTTAGCCCTTGGCAAGAAATAATAAAGAAAAAGAAGGCCAATCAATACGGGCATGTTCCCAGGCCTGCCCTATAAAGGGGGGAAGAAGACAGTGGAGAAGGAGGTTCCCCGAAAAACAAGAAGCAGTCCGACGAGTAAGAAGAGAGAGAGAGAGATCCGGTGGTTCCACGCCACCACACTGGCGCCGTCCGTGGGTAACCCTAACCGCAAGGTGAAACCACCGCCTGCCGATCAAGCCCAAGGGTAGGTTTCCTGCAGCCATGCCACCAAAGAAGGGAAAGGAGGCAATATCCAAGGGGGTGGCAACGACGGCAGGAGCAGAAGAATCAAGACGGCGTGCGAGAAGCCAATCTGGAGATCCCCCTCGACTTCTGGATGATGAGACGCGGATGCCAGTCGCAACAGAAGCCCGAAACATGGTGGGAACTTTACCTCCACAGACTCCGGTGGCCGTGCGCAAGCGAGCCCCCAAACGACGGCCTCCGACGACAGGTCGAACGGTTTCGACACCAGGAGGAGACGTGGCAGAAGCGTCGACACATCTGACTCGTCGCCAAGAGACCCACGGAAACGAAGAAACCCATGGAGAAGGAACCGGAGCTCAGTGGGAGATTGACCCCAACGTGCGGGCACTGATGGAAGCCAACGAGCAACTCATGGCGGAGTTGAAGCGCCTGCAAGGACGATCAGACGGGGGACAATACGAATCACAAGATGAAAGCCCGAGCCGCGAGGTGCTATCCCCAGCGATTGCGATGGCACACAGGGAAGACCACGATCCAAACCCCCTCAGCACCCGCCTACGGGCCAAAAAATGGCCCTCCCCGGGAAGCTTCAAATTTCCCACCATTAAGCCATATGACGGTCGGACAGACCCAAGGGAGTTCCTCCGCGTTTACGATACGGCGATTGAAGCCGCGGGAGGAGATGATGATATCAAGGCAAAGGGGCTCCTCCTAGCACTTGAAGGCATAGCCCTGTCCTGGTACTCTTCGCTGGAGCCCCGGTCGATCACCTGTTGGTTGCAACTCCGCTGCAAGCTTGAAGGCAACTTCGGGGGTAACCGGCGGAATGAAAGAGGAAAGTGACCTATTTGCGGTCAGACAACGCGAAGGAGAAACCCTTAATAGTTACTTCCAGCGTTTCTCCCGGATTAAGTGCCAAGTACGAGGAGTAAGCGACACCACTATCATCAATGCGGCACGTTGCGGCTGCTTGAGAGGACCGTTAGCGAAAAGGCTCGCTCGTAAAGAGGTACATACGGTGGAAGAACTCTTTGCGAAGATGAGGGAATCTGCGAGGCGGAGGAAGACAACCTCCGAAGGGAAGGCGGCCCCAACAAGAGAATCAAGAATTCGCGGCGCAAGAGAGGGCGAGGAAGGACCTCCCTCCCAATGCCAAAGCGAGGGAACGATACCCGAGCCTGGAAGAAGAGGCGAAAGGAGGAGAATCCACCACATTGAAAAACCAAGAAATCGGCAAGCCACGGGCGCAGGCCCGCTGAGCAAGAGAGGCGAGGCCACCCCGAGCCGAGGAAAGCAAGGCGAGGAAGCCGAGTTAACAAGAGGGAAGGGACAGAGTCCCGGCAGTACTTTTGTGAATATCACGGGGAAAATATCACTCATGAAACCATCCAATGCAAAGTAATCAACGGATATCGGCGGTTTGAGGCGAAACAGAGAGAAATCAAGACGCATCCTGCACCGCCAGAAGCACCTCCTGTTGGACCACAACACCCCCTTCCTCGATAAGGGATGAATCATCTCCGTCGCCTTATCAACGTCATTGCGGGTGGCTCCTCGTCACATCTCTCGTCAAAAAGACAGAGGAAGGCTTACGCCCAGCAAATTAACCACATTGCAATTACCCCCGCCGCCCTTCCTCCGGTAAAATGCGAGCCAATCACCTTCACACAGGAGGACGCCACGGGGGTACACTTCACGCATCAAGATTCCTTGGTAGTAACCGCCATTATCGCCGACTGCGAAGTACGTCGAATATTGGTAGATGGAGGGAGCGCTGCGGACATACTATCCATGAAGGCTTTCCAACAAATGATGATTCCACAAGACCGGTTGAAAAAATCGGAAGTCCCGCTGATGGGTTTTGGAGGAAGCATGGTCAGCACCCTGGGGCAATTGGAGCTTGAAGTCACATTCGCGACGCTACAAGCCAACGTCACGAGTCGTGTCACATTCGACGTGGTAGACATGCCGTTCCAATACAACGCGATCCTAGGCAGGGGCTCGTTGACGACCATGGGGGCCATAATTCATCACGGTTTCTTATGCATGAAAATTCCCTCCGTAGATGGCGTCATCACGGTGCGAGGAGACCAAGCCTTGGCAAGGAAGATAGATATGGAGAACCCACCTCAAATCAAACACGTCTGCATTACTGAGCTAGATCCCGTTGTACCTGCAAACCGCAGCCGGTGGCTCCCTAAACCACAACCCCAGGGAGAAACCCAACGGATACCACTCAGGCCAGGAAGCAGCAAGACAGTGATCCTCGGCACCATGTTGTCTCCTGAGGAGGAAAAACATTTGATGCTGCTCCTCCAGGAATATGAAACCGTGTTTGCATGGGGCCCGAAGACCTTCCGGGCGTCCCGAGAGAAACTATCGAACATGTCCTCGCTATTAACCCAAGCGTGAAGCCTAAGAAGCAAAAATTGAGAAAACTTGCAGTAGAAAGACAAGAAGCCGCGAAGGTGGAGGTGACTAAAGCTGCTCAGCGGGAATCATCATGGCTAAGCCCGATATCGGAGTGGTTGGCCAACATCGTCCTAGTCAGGAAGGCCAGCGGGGCATGGAGGATGTGCATCGACTTCACTGACTTAAACAAAGCATGCCCAAAAGATGACTTCCCCCTGCCCCGCATCGACCAGCTGGTTGACTCAACCTCCGGGTCAGAAAGGATGAGCTTCCTTGACGCATACTCTGGTTATCACCAAGTATATATGTAGAAAGGAGACGAAGACAAGACGGCATTTGTTACTCCCTTCGGTACCTCTTTGCGATGCGGATGCCCTTCGGGCTCAAAAGCGCGAGTGCTACCTTGGCGCGCTCATCACGAAGATCTTCGCGATCGATTAGGAAGAAGCGTGGAAGCCTATGTTGGCGATATCATTGTCAAAAGTGAAAAGAAAGAAGATCACGTCGGGGACCTCCGAAACCTTAAATTTGATAAAAGGAAAGGTGAAGCTTAACCCGTCCAAATGTGTTTTAGGCGTGACGCAGAAAGTTGCTAGGTTTCCTGGTCTCCCAACGGGGCATAGAAGCGAATCCAGAAAAGATAAGAGCTGTCCAAGACATGGCTCCACCAAGAAACCTGAAAGAAGTACAACGGTTGGCAGGGCAGATAGCAGCGCTCAGTCGATTCTTGCCAAAATCCGCGGAGCGAAGTTTGCCAGTCTTTAAAGCCTTACGCTCAAACGATAGTTTCATCTGGACAGGGGAGTGCCAACGCGCCTTCGATGACTTGAAGCAAAGTCTTATGGAGATCCCTGTCCTGCAAAGCCCGAAGCAAGGTGAGGAGCTTCTGTTATATCTGGCAGCTAGCCCCTTGGCCGTCAGTGCTGTGCTAGTGCGACCCCAAGGCGTCAAACAACAGCCGGTCTACTTCATCTCTGAAGCCCTCCAAGGAGCGAAGCTACGATACTCTGAAATGGAAAAGCTGGCATATGCTCTGTTAATGGCATCTCGAAAGCTCCGGCATTATTTTCAGGCCAACCGCATCAAAGTGCCAACTACATATCCTCTAGGATCTATGCTTTCCAACAGGGAAAGCCTTTGGCGCATCGACAAGTGGTGGTCAGTCGAGCTAGCTCCCTTTGAGTTAACTATAATACCTCGCACGGCAATCAAAAGCCAAGCCCTCGTCGATTTCATGGTAGAATGGACTTCCCCAGTCCCGGAGGACAACAAAACCCCAGCGATGTGGTCCATCAACTCCGACGGATCTTGGGGGGCGAGTGGAGCGGGAATAGCTGCGGTGATACATACGCCCAGCAGAGAAAAAGTGGAGTTCGCAGCAAGGCTGGGATTTCCCTCAACTAACAATATAGCCGAGTATGAAGCGCTCTTATTGGGTCTCAGAAAAGCGAAGATCATGGGAGCGAGAAGGGCGATATTGTACACCGACTCGAAACTTATTCAGGGGCATATCACCAAAGAATATCAAGTGAAGGATGAACAGCTCCAGAAATACGTCGAGATGGTCCGAACCATGGAGAAGGGTTTCATCGGGTTCACCATTAATGCAATACCCAGGTCCCAAAGCTTGCGCCGAAGCAGGCTAGCCAAGATCGCAGCCACCGGAGGAAGTCTACCTTCGACAATCTTCTTTGAGACACTTCGCACCCCCTCCATTTCTTCCCAGATAAATCTCATTGCTCGAGCAGCCAGTGAGGACTGGAGGAATGAGATATACAACTACCTCCTGGAGGGAGTCTTGCCAGACGATGAGGCACAAGCGAGGCGCCTCGAAAGGCGAGCAAAGAAGTATGCCATCATTAACGGCTTCCTATTCCGCAGCGGCCTCTGCACTCCATGGCTACGCTGCATTTCGCGAGAAGAAAGAGCGCAAGCTTTGCTTGAAGCACACCAGGGAGATTGCGGGGCACACTAAGCCCCTAGGAATCTCGTGAGAAAGATATTCCGAATGGGGCTCTACTGGCCTTCGGCGTTGCAAGATGCGGAGCAAATGGTTAAAATCAGCACATCCGCAGCGTACCAATGGATGACCAAGCAAACAAGGGCCCCGCCCAACGAACTGCATGCGGTACCCCCGGTCTGGCCTTTCGCCAAGTGGGGAATGGATATCGTAGGGGCGCTTCCTAAAGCTCGAGCAAACCTTCAGTTCGTAATTGTCGCCATCGATTACTTCTCCCACTGGATCGAGGCAGAGCCGGTCGCAAAGATAACCGCAGAGGCCGCCGTCAAATTTCTATGGAAAACGATTATTTGTAGATATGGGGTCCCTTTCCAGATCGTGACCGACAATGGGTCTCAATTCGACTCCTGGAAATTCCGCGATTACTGTGATAATATCGGGACAAAGATCTGCTTCGCCTCAGTGGGTCACCCTCAGTCGAACGGGGTGGTGGAATGGGCGAATGGGTTGCTTCTTGATGGCATAAAAAAAGGCTTTACGGCTCTAAAAAGGGGCTTTGGCCTGACGAGCTGGACCACGTTTTATGGGCAACCCGCACTTCGGCCTCAAGAGCGACCGGGTTCTCCCCCTTCCGGCTCCTCTTCGGGGAAGAAGCCGTTTCACCTGCAGAGATCCGCGCAAAATCCTTGCGAGTGATCAAAACTCTGACCCATGAGGCAGTCGACATCACGTGTGATCTAGAGGAAGAACACAAGCTTCAAGCCTTGAAGACCATGAAAGCCTATGCAGAGGCGTCAACTCGAATCTTCAACAAGAAGGTGAAGAAACGCGAAATACACCCCGGGGACATGGTGCTCAAGAGGGCTGCCCCGGCCTTCGCGAAGCTGGAAACGACGTGGGAAGGACCATACATTATCCAAGAGTCAACTGCGAAGGGCGCGCACAAGCTCGTTACCCCCGATGGCGAGGAAATACAACGGACATGGAACACCGACGCGCTCAAGAAATTTTACCCGTAGGTGGTGGAACACAAAGGAAAGAAATGTACCGATCCTTATCAATGAAATAATGGAAAGACATTGCAAACCCGGGCCATCTCCATATTCTCCAAGACTTAAATCGAGAGACCCGTTGCCTCGCGCCGGGTAGGAGTTCGCGGATGCTTGGTCGGGCAAACGTCCCACCCATCCCTCGCTCCGGGGACTCGTTGCTCCGCGCCGGGTAGGAGTTCGCGGATGCTTGGTCGGGCAAACGTCCCACCCATCCCTCGCTCCGGGGACCCGTTGCTCCGCGCCGGGTAGGATTTCGCGGATGCTTGGTCGGGCAAACGTCCCACCCATCCCTCGCTCCGGGGACCCGTTGCCTCGCGCCGAGTAGGAGTTCGCGGATGCTTGGTCGGGCAAACGTCCCACCCATCCCTCGCTCCGGGGACCCGTTGCCTCGCGCCGGGTAGGAGTTCGCGGATGCTTGGTCGGGCAAACGTCCCACCCATCCCTCGCTCCGGGGACCCGTTGCTCTGTGCCGGGTAGGAGTCGCGGATGCTTGGTCGGGCAAACGTCCCACCCATCCCTCGCTCCGGGGACCCGTTGCTCCGCGCCGGGTAGGATTTCGCGGATGCTTGGTCGGGCAAACGTCCCACCCATCCCTTGCTCCGGGGACCCGTTGCTTCGCGCCGGTTAGGAGTTCGCGGGATTCATGGATATTTAGTCGCACCGACACTACCATTCATTCGTCGCCCCGGTTCGCCTTTTTGCGAAACAACAGGCCGGGTTAACGCGCCAACCCCCCCCTCGCTCCGAAGGGTGGGAGTCCGGCTTCGTGCGGAATTTAGCAAGAAATATATGGAAACTAACAAAATCTCTGTTACCCTCCCCGCAGACTGGAGAACACACCGTGTTACACTAGCCAAGTAATCAAGAAAATACGCCCAAGCCAGTACCCTATTTTTCCTTCGACAGGGAAGGAGAGGGTGCTTACGCATCATGTGGCCATACCTATTCCCACATCCTAACCTGGTACGGGGCTGAGCGAAGAATCGAGACCGTTTTACGCTACTGATCAAGGTTCAATAGGAAGCTAAGAATGCATGACCAAAAAGAATTCAAACAAGGAGGATGAAGAATAGACATTGGTAAGAGCCCCCTACAGGGAGTTACATAATATCATCCCAATCATACATAATATGGTAAACCAACAGAAGCTTCTATACGAAATGAAGCGGACCTAAACGCGATAAGCACGCGCCACGGCTTCCGCGAGGGCATCCTTGGCTTCCAGCAGCCGCGGCACCATCCCGATCAATATGTCGAGATTGGCAAGGTCTTGGGCGAGGGCCTCCTCGGCGGCCATGACCATGTCGAAATCCGCCCATAGCTCTCCGATGAAGGCATCGAGATTGCCAGCGACTGGAAGACCCCCGGGAGCGAGAGCGTCACCCGGGAGATCAAGAACCATGATAGGGGCTCTCTCCTCCCCCAGCAGCGGCGGGATCTCCGCCACAGGCGGCCCCTCATCCAGGTTGGCAAAAATGGGGTCTTCTTCCATGACTTCCCCGGGGATGTCAGCCATTGAAAAAGCAAGGGAAAACAGGGGTAGAGAGCGATCGTCTACTCTGAAACTAACAAGGTTGGCCAGGGCAAGGAAGGCAAAAAGGCCAGAGTTAAATAAGAACGCGGGAAGCCAAGGCGTCCCCACTTCCCTCGAGAAGTTTACCGAGTCATTAAGTCCTTCTAACACTCGTCACTGACATCTGGTCCTCGTCGGGAGAAAATGAACGCTTTTCGGACGAGGGGACCCGTGGAACGAACGAACATGCATAGTCATTTGATAAAATGGATAATTTAATTCAAGTGTCTACAAGAACTCCTTCATACAAAAATGTCCAAACTAAGGAGGAGGCGGCTTCTCTTTGCCTTTCCCTGAGTCGCGCATTACAGCACGAGCTCGACGTACCGACTCCCTCGCAGTGGGCTCCCCGTGCTGCTTCCAGAAATCCGACATAAAGCTTGATGATAGCCGAGATGCGGCGGAGGAAGGCTTCCCAGACGAAGCGATATCTCCGAACCCTGGTAACGACGGGGCAGCAGAAGAAAAACTGAAGCACTCGCGGATATGTGTACATCCCTTCGCCTCCAATAACTGAGCACTTTTGATGGAGCCCAGCCTCGCGCAGTAATCGCCGAAGGTCAGCGCCGAATCCCCAAAAATCTTAGTTGATTTCTCGAGGAAGGAGACAGCTTCCAGGCTGGAGGAAGGGATACGACTCGGAGCTGCGTCAATGCCGAACCGAGGAAGCTGCTGAAGAAAGGCCTCCGTAGCCCCATGAATCCCCGAGACAATGGATTCCAGTTCCTTTCGGATCATGTCGTGACGCTCCTCCACTCGTTGTGCGTTACGAAGATGAGCTTGAACCTCGCTTCGCGCCGTTGCGAGTTGAGAGGGGAATTCTTCCACTTGCTTCTTCAACATGTTCTTGCCCTCTTCGGCAACCGCCAACAGGTTCTTTAATTCTTCTATTCGGTCATCTTTCTTCTTCTCGTTCCGCTCCGCCGCCATGCGAGCTCGCTCCTCTTCGACGAGACGGTCCCGCATCAGGGAAACTACTCCCTCGAGCTCTGCGTTCTTTGCAGCCAAATCCCGACTTTGAGATGCTTCGGCCTGCACCTTAGCCAACGAGTCCTTGGAGTCCTGAAGCGCCATTGAAAGACTATCTTTCTCTGCTTCTAGTTCCACCACCCGCTCCTTCGCTGCATCGCAATCCTGGACCCCCTTGTTAAACTTGCCCAAGTACGTCCGAAATCGGCGCGATACCTCCAAAGCGATAACGGCCCCCTAAAAATGAAGAAGAAGGATGTTGAAAGACACAGAGACCAGTAATATAAACTCAAAAGGGAAGATACCTTTAAATGATGATCCATCGAGATCTCACAAAGAGAAAGGTCATTGATTTCCTCAAATAAGGCCACAGATTTATTGTAGGGAGAAAAAGCCGCGCGCATCTTTCTTAAAGACGGAGATGCAGCCGCCCCCCTCTCAAAATCTGAGGCCGAAAAATCTGACAAGTCAAAGCGGACAAAAGAGGAACCGACGCCACCCACGGGGGTTGGTTGGTTCGAAGGTAAAGTCCCTCCACCCGGAAGGGGGGCGCCTTGAGAAGTCAGAATTGGAGGCTCCGGACCCTCTTCCTCCGCGACAGGCGAAGGAATGGCGAGCGCTCCAGTTTGGACCTGCTCCAACGGTTTTAATGCCCCCGCCGCCTCCGCATTATCACCTCCTGCTTCGACTTCGTCAGAACCTGAAAGGACATCGCACCCTAACGAGCTGGCGGGAAAGGTGTCAGGAGTACGACCTTCTCCCCCGGTGGGGGTGTCAGGAGTGGAAACGTTTAGCCACAAACCCTGAGTCTCCCCTGTCGCGGGGACGGCCATATCTTTAGGCTGCTCCCGTGCGCACTCTGAAGCCAGGAAATCACCATCGTCCTCATCGCCCAAATCGATAGTCTCCACTCCGGGGATCCCCAGAAACGAGTACCCAGGGGATTGACCCCCGCCAACATGCACGTCAACGGAAGAATCACGTGTGAGGGCCGAGGGAACCCCCCCATAGCAATTAAGCCTGATGTGGTCTCGGGAAAACTCGTATCCGGGACGGACGGCCTATCTGAGGGCTCGTCCGCAACATCCAAGGGCAGCGTTTCGGAGGGCCCCATAGCGTCCGCAAAATTCGAAGGGGGCGGCGGTAGGAGAGACGTAACCGCAACAGAGCCGGAGGAATCACCTTCGTCACTGGATTCCTCCTCACCCCAATCCGCATCTTCGTCGTCATCATCCCCCAAATCCTCGCTCCCGCCAGAAGTGGCAGCAGCTTGGGGCAGCGCCACGCGAGCTAACCTCGCCCGTTTGGCCGGACGAGGAGAACCGATCGACCCTGCAGGATGAGGGGCGCGGCGTCCCGATCGATAAAGCGAGAGCATCGGGTGATCCCAATAGCACTCATAAGCGGCCTCATACTCAATTGCTTGGCAAGGACCCGAAGCTTGCGAGCCAATTTCTCGGCCGCCCAGCGCCAGATCTTGTACCCTCCGCCGAACCACGGACACCGTGCCTCGACGCACCGCTTCCAGAGTAACTGGCGGAGCTCTCGGCTAAGGGTCGATACGACATGAACAATATTCCTCCACCAGGTCTCGCATCGTACTGCAGGCACGAAGAGCCTTCAGATAATCAAGATATCCAATTTCCTCCGCAGTCGCGCTCCAATTAGGGGATCGAATCGCGCGGACTGGACCCATCGAAGTATGAAGGGAAGAGTCTGGACCCACGAGGATTTGGTAATACCACCGTGACATCCATCCTGAATCCCATTTCCCCTTGGCGGCGCTCGGGATTTCCTTTATGAGGGACCTCTTCGTCTGAAAATTCAGAGAACCAAAACATGACTTGCGGCCTTCGTTCCCTGTTTTCTGTTGTTTTGGTTGCCAAAATGCATCTTCTATGAGAGAAAACAAGCGCCCTGTCAAGTGGATCCCAGCCGGACGGAACGCCCATTCCAGCACTGCCAATCGCACAATAGCGTTAGGGGCAAGCTGTGAAAGCTCTGCATGGAAAACCCGGAGTACTGACGCCAACAGAGGGGCGGACGGGAAGCGAAGGCCCGCTTCGAGAAATGTCGCGAATACCACTGCTTCATTCGCTTGAGGCTGAGGGGCTTCCTCATCACTAGGGAGGCGCATGGAAGGGCGCATCACCCCGAAATCAGCCGCTAATGCGTCGAGATCGGCAGAACTCAACGTCGACCGCCCCAAAATGGGGGATAATCCCGCGTCATCCTCCTTACTCAAAACCGGCTTTATCTTAGGAGGGCGTCTAGGACCCATGGAGATCTAGATTGGTGGAAGATCAGGAAGACAGACGCCAGAGGAGAACACGAATGAGAAAAGAAAACGGAAGAAATGCGGAGCAAAAGAAAAAGAACCTCACCACCGTCGGAAAGCCCTATCTCCACAGGATATGCGCAAAAAAAAATGGATATTTACTATTACATCCCAGCGGGCTGAACGACATCTACCCGCTGACATGAGGGGCTAGTGTGGTGGACCGATCAGGCTCATCCCTCCCCCCTCGGCTAGCTAAACGAAGCCCCCGTATCTAATGGCCCACGTGAACGGGTCTATAATCGTTAACCTCTTCCTTCGATAAAGCAATGAGTCCATACCCTAGGACATCATCCCCCGGTAAAAAGGGGTGATGGATAAAGATCGCTCCTTCCCCCCCCCCTCCGCAACGAGGGGAAGTCCCCTTCCGTGGCAAGGGAGGAAACCGGAGGAAATCACTCCCAGCCATGTCTCCCTCTGACGTGAACCTAGTGCCAATCTCCAAGGTCTGACACCCCCAAACAACTCCTCCCAAGTACGCAATGACGTGTCTGGGCAATCTGAGACCCCAACACAAGTGAAATTCCCGTCGAACCCCTATAAAAGGTGTACGAACAGAGGGCAAAAAACCCAACGCATGAGAGACGTGACTCAATAAAAAATTCAGGTTAGCCCTTGGCAAGAAATAATAAAGAAAAAGAAGGCCAATCAATACGGGCATGTTCCCAGGCCTGCCCTATAAAGGGGGGAAGAAGACAGTGGAGAAGGAGGTTCCCCGAAAAACAAGAAGCAGTCCGACGAGTAAGAAGAGAGAGAGAGAGACCCGGTGGTTCCACGCCACCATAGTAGTTGCTGTAATTTATTGTTAAATGTGTGTTTTTGGTTGCTTCTAGTATCGTTTGGCATTCGCGGCATACTAGGTGCCGGGGTGTTACAGTTGGTATCAGAGCGGGCTTTAGGTCCGTGGAACATGTATTTAGTGTCATACCATAGGTTCAACTAAAATGTGATTTGGAATAACCTAGAAACATGGCTTAGGTTCATACTTAAAATTTTGCCATTGGATAGCAACAATAAAATTTGTTATTGGTTAATTAATTAATTGAAAACTTGACACACTCTAGTACACAATAGGAAAAGGGTATGGGTATCGTTGCCTTGATGTGAATGCTACATTTGATAATGTATGTTGCTATGTTCATGAAAGGAATAGATTGAGTTGTTCTTGTTATTGTGATTAAGTGAGGTTGTGGTGCTGAAGGGTTTCGGTCACCTTTTTGTTCATAGTAAGGTTGTGGTTTGACGGTGTGGCTGGTTAGAGCCATCACCGAAGGACTAATAACCTCCTGTGGGGGAGAGTGCTTGTCTTTTCTATCGTAGATCGGGAAGTTGGTTGGAGTTAAATAGAAGAGTTGGATGTAGATCCTTTCGGATTTTCTTTACCATTCTAACGATCGGTTTTTGTTGGTTTTCTTGGTCTTAGTTGGTTGAAATCAAAGGAAAAGTATTTGGTATTGGATTTTCGCTGATTGTTTATTCGGCATTTCTTGGTTTTGTCTTCCTTGGTTGAACACAAGGAAGAAGAGTTTAGTGTTGCGCCTCTTTTGGTCACCATTTCAGCGTTGACGCCCGGTTTTGTTGGTTACTTTATGGAAGAAGTTATCGATTTCGTCTTGTGTTGTCCTTTTTCGAGTTTAAAACAAGTTATTGAAGTCTTGATGTAAAACATAAGTCGTGTGGAATCTGGCGTTAAGGCTATATCGGAAAAGATTTGGTTGAACATTTGGTTTTCCCTTGTGCTATATCCGAGTCAGACTCGAGTCCGGGACCCCGACTGCGCGTACCCCGCCTCTCGGTCCGAACCACGCCAATGTAACCCTAACGCTGGCGGACTTGGATCGTGATCCAACAGCCACGATCGAGCCACGTCGCCCGAACCCGAGCCCGACCGAGCCAACCAGGTCGCCCGAGCCGGACCCGAGCCAGACCCGAGCCCAAACCCCCGTGCCGTTGGATATTGATCCAACGGTCCACGTTGAGCCACGTCACCGAATCCGAATTGGATTCGGATTCCGCCGCCGCAACCGGGTGGACCTCGGTCTCCGCGCAATACACGGAAGCCGAGGCCCCTATTTAAGGCACCGCCGCCACCGTGTAGCTGACTTCCGTGCACACCCGTAGCACTAGACCACATCGCCCAAGCCGCCGCAGTTCGCCCGCTAGAGCTCGCCGTAGTTGGGATAGGTCTCCGCCGCGGTTATTCGCCGATTCCGCCGCCGTTGAGTTCAGATTCGGAACCGCAAGGACGAGACGCGTCGGAGGGTACCATCCACTTCGTCGGAGGAGCCCCGCAACGCCGTTGCCATGGTCGTCGTCCTCATCTCCGGTCTGCGAGCGGTGCCGCACTCCATCGACGTCGCTCAAGCTCCCTCCACCGTCCGATCCAGATCCGAGGGCTCAGATTCGTCCACGTCACCACGGTAAGATCTCACGTTGTAATTTCTAGATCTGTTTTCAACCGTTGGATCTAGATCCAACGGTTTAGATCGTGCCACGTAGCCGTAACTGCACCATGCTTGGATAGATCTCAGCCGTTAGATCTAGATCGTACGGCTAGGGTTAGCCACGTTGTAAACTCTAGATTGGATCTTGACCGTCCGATCAAGATCGAACGGTCCAGATGGACCGAGCTGTTTCCTATTGCGTGAACCCAGATCCGATCTGGGCCATTGATTTTCAAATCAACGGCCGAGATCCAGCCACATGGCCGGAAGCGTGACCGACGCAGTCAGCGCGGTCACCGCCCGGTCACCGCTGACGTCATGCGTGACGTCAACGTGGGGCCCGCGTGTCAACGGCTCAGCCGAACCGCACCATGATGTCACCGTGACGTCACGGTGGGGCCCACCGTCACCGTCCTCGGTAGTGCGTGATGACGCCATCGGCCGACGTCATCCGAGGGGCCCACCTGTCAGAGGCACACGTGCCGTGGACCTGGTCCACGATGGACCGAGCCAAACCGTGCGACGGGTCCATGGACCCGAGGCGACGTGGCGGCCTCTGATTGGTCCACGTGTCGTGCTGACGCAATAAATCATTTTCCGAAAATGAAATTATTTATTTAATTCGGTTTATTGATTTTAAATATAGATTCAAACTTCAAACGCTTATAACTTTTGTGTTTCAACTCCGATTTGGGTGGTTCAAATTTCTAAATTTTCATAAAAATGAGAACTACTCAAATATGAATTTTAATTAATTTTTTATTATGAATATTTCTCTCTTTATATTTAATTAATACTTTCTTTAAATTTCAAATGATTATAACTTTTGCATTTAAACTCCGATTTGGACGATTCCAGTTTCTAAAAATTTATAAAATTATGCTCTCTCTGTTTATGGACTTCATTTGGATGTTTGGACACTTTTTGTATACTATTTATTTATTTATTGCTATTTGCACGCTTTACGAGTAGACGTCGAAGTGCCCGAAGGCTTCGAAGGGGAAGTGTTGACCCAGGAGCCAGCTCAAGACCAAGAACAAGTACTATTTGAATAGCCGCGTCCGCGGTATTGGACATTGGAAAGGTATCATGTGTTGTGATGTTGATGGCACGTGGTGCATGGTAATCAACTGGGGTTTGATAAAATAGCTTTTGACCGGGGCATGTGGCAAGAATGATTAGGTGGGCCAGTTGTGGCACCGGGAATGTTGGTTTGGTTCTTCGGGTAGTCTTGCCCTGGTCACACTAAGGACTTAACCTTGCAAGCCTTTGAACTGAGTCAAGTGTGCAACCACATGTCTGTAATGGGGCGGGTCTAGTTGATTAAGTTGCTAATAACGTACCTGTGGGACCTCAGGATGTCAACTACACCCTTTGTGTAGTTGTACGGGGGAGCGTACTGGGGCTGCGGCCAGGTACCCATCTAACAGTGGATTGGCCTAAACTTCGCCTTCGCTAAGGGAAGGGTTAGTGTGCAACACCGGAGAGGACCACTTGTGCTGTTAGAAGTTTCCGAAAGACTTTGTTACGGGAACTCGCCTTTGTGGTGTTTGACTGTATCTTGTGGGTAAAGTGCATAACCTCTGTAGAGTGTAAAATCTATTCGAATACAAGCGCGTCATGATTGGACATTGCTCGGGAATTACAGTTAAGGGTTAGACTTTCATGAAAACAACTTGGACTTGGAAAGAGGGTTTGGTTTAAAGAATGATGTTGATGGAAATGTGGATTAAGATTGGGAAAGATGTTTATTAAACTCCTGGAAACGTTATTGATCTTATACTTGTTTCTACTGCTTTCGAATCTACTATGATACTTGTCAAATGCTGATTTACTGCAAATAAACCTTGAGCTATTCCTTGTGCTAAGCCATGCATGTAGTATATTAGTTTGCATTCTGTGCATGACTTGCTGAGTACCTAGTACTCACCCTTGCCTCAATAAAACACCAGTCGAAGAGGAGTCTACACCAGCTTTGGAGGAGGAGCTCCCAGAGGAACCGTCTAGCTAGGGAGCGAGCCCAGTCAGTTGCCTGTGGTATACTGGATGGCGCCACGAAGTTATCTTATTTTCCGCTGCTATTATTTCTCTTAATAAGTTTCGCCCTGCGTGGCGTATATTTGTAACTTGACCCTAAGGTCGGGCAACCAGTTTGGTTAACTACTTTAAGTACTTTATTAATTCGTTGAGTATGATTGTGATATTTACCAAAGTTGAGACTGTGTGCACTAGCGCGTTCCTAGACTAGTGCTGAATACACAGAGGGTCCGGATTTGCAGATTCGGGTCCCGACAGAGGTGGTAACAGAGCCATACTGACTGTAGGCTCAACCCTTAGTAAGAATGGTCGTAGTGAGGATAAAACCTATTTTCTAAAGCTAAAAGTTTGTCAAGATAATGAATGAATTCTCGACTTACCCCTTTCTTCCTTGTTCATACCCCTTGCTGAGTTCTTTTTGTCTTCCACATTGATTTTAAAATGTTGCGTTCTTACGCAAGTGTCTTCTGGCAGATGATGATGAAGAACAACTACGCCGAGCGTGAAGGAGGCTACGCTGCCGAGTTATGGCGTATGCTTCAGTTTCTTGGAGGTTTTGAGAGACCGCTCTACCGAGGGACTACACTCGTGCAGGCAGGAATGGTTATAGGATGGGACGTCAAGATCACGGTGTATGCCCGGGAGAAGACAAAGTTCAGTCGCCCTTTTCACTTCACCGCCAGGAGGTCTACCTTTGAGATGGGAATTCAGGAAGTGTCGCGTCGAGCGATGCAGCAGATCGCCCGCACTTACTCCAGGGAGCTGGAAGGCACCGTATTCCATCACCACCCACGCCGAGACAGCAAAGCTCAGCGGAAGCTGATAGAGGATGAGGATGCTACTGTCACTCACTTAGCCAGATTCGTCGCCGCCCAGGAGGAGCTGATCGAGGACACAGTTCAGGAGTTGAAGAAGGCTTGCGAGCAGGTTGAGGAGGAGAAGAAGCACTTGGAGAATGCCACTGAGTACGTCGCTCACGCTGCATAAAGGATCGCAGAGCTGGAGACCGCACTGTATGGACAGGGTCCTGATCCAGTGTTGGAGTTGGAAGCCCCAGAGCCAGAGGAGAACCCAGAAGAGGCACCGCAGCCACAGCAACAACCAGATCCAGAGTCAGAGGAGGACGCCGCGTCGTCAACCACAGCTGTAGTTGCAGGGCATGGCGATTATTTCGCGCCTATGCCGTCGCACCCCCACCCAGGCAGTGGAGGTTTTCTTGACGAGTGAGCGTAGGTTTTGCAGTTGAGACTCCTTCGTCGAGTCGCGTTATAGAATAAGAGTCACCCTTTAGAGGCGTTGGATTTTCATTGTTTGCTGAGTGTGCAGTATGTGTTGCAAGGCCCCAAGGCATTGTGAGCAACCATACCGAGTTATTATTATTAGTTAATAAAGTTGGATTTTGAGTTACACCTTTTCCCCTTCATAAGTTTCCCTATTACTTGTCTATTCTTGTTCCCTCTCATCTCTGAAACCTTGGAGAAATCAACAGATGGTGAACACCCGCGGAAACCTTGGAGGCAATGGCAGTGGTTCTCGCCCAGCTGGAAACCCCAATGATGGAGCACCTGCACCCCACCTAGCACCGCCAGTGGACATGCAGAATTTTGGAGCTTTTCTTGCTGCTCAGACTCAGTTGATGCATGCTATGATGCAACAGATGCAACACGTCACTGCTCAGGCCAACACTAATCAAGTCAATTAGGGACAACGCCAGAATACAAGACTGTCAGAGTTCATGAGGACTCATCCACCCACTTTTTCTGGAAATGCCAATCCGTTGGAGGCCGACGATTGGTTAAGGTCAATTGAGAGGAAGCTACACATTGCTCAATGCATGGGAAATGAGAAGGTACTCTACGCTTCTCATCAGTTGGAAGGGACAGCCGCAGAATGGTGGGAAAACTTCTGCGCAACACGGGAGAATCCACAGGACATTACTTGGGAAGAATTCACAGCTGCTTTCCGTCAGTATCATGTACAAGAGGGAATTATGGACCTCAAGAAGGAAGAGTTCAGAGCACTGAAGCAAGGTAATCAGCCGGTGGCCGAATACCTGAACAAGTTCACACAGCTTGCATGTTACGCACCTGAAGACGTAGCGACAGATAAAGCCAAACAGTCTCACTTCATGAAGGGACTTAACTCAGGACTGCATGTGGGACTGATCACCCACACCTTTCCAGATTTCCAGGAGCTTGTGAATAAAGCACTCATTCTTGAAGATAAGCGCAAAGAACTGGATGAAAACCGGAAGCGAAGGATGCAACAGCAGGGATCGAGTCAGGGATCGCAGCAACGTTTGAGAGTTGCGCCAAATCAATTTTTCAGATTCCAGCCGCAGAATGCAACAAGGACACCGTCACCAGCACCGAGACCGATCAATCAGAATTATCAGACCCCAGCCCCAGCCAGAAACGCCGCTTCAGGCAATCAACACGGGACAGTGAGACGTTGCTACAACTGCAACGAGCCAGGACACTTCGCCAACAGTTGCCCTAAGAAGACAGCAGGAGTGACCCCAGTCCGCTTCAATCCGGGATCCACACCAGCCAGGATGCCAGCACCAGGAGCAAACCGAGTTACAGCACAGCCAGGAGCCGCACCCCAGACCGTGGTGAGAGGCCGAGTCAACCATGTCACCGTAGAGGCACTTTAGAATGCCACGAACATCGTACTGGGTAAGTTACTTGTCAACTCAGTACCTGCAGCAGTTTTGTTTGATTCTGGAGCTTCGCATTCATTTGTTTCTCAAGGCTTTGCTGCTAAAAATGATTTGGAGATTGCAAGACTTAAGTGCATACTTTTAGTTCAAACCCCTGGTTCCGAACTCTGAACTAAATTAGGATGTTCTGGGGTGAGAATACTAATAGATGGGGTAGAGTTCCTAGCGAACCTTATTATTTTGGAAACCCAGACCTTAGATGTTATTTTGGGAATGGATTGGTTATCCAAGCACAAGGCCGTATTGGATTGTGGACGAAGGATTATCTCAGTTGAGGATCCGTGTGGAAGGAAAGTGGAATTTCAAGCTACCGCCGTTAGAGATGGACTGTTGATGGTTAACAGCGCCAAAGCAATCAGCATAGAGGATGTCTCAGTAGTGAATGAGTACCCAGATGTTTTTCCTGAAGATCTACCGGGTATGCCGCCAGACAAAGACATAGAGTTTGTGATAGAGCTTGTACCTGGTACAGCACCGATAGCAAAGAGACCTTACCGGATGTCCACCGAGGAATTAGTAGAGATGAAGAAGCAGCTTGAAGAGTTAATGGAGAAAGGATTCATCAGACTGATTTCGTCGCCATGGGGAGCGCCAGTTCTGTTCGTCAAGAAGAAGGACGGAAGTTTCAGGATGTGCATTGACTACCGTGCACTCAATGAAGTCACCGTGAAGAATAAGTACCCGCTGCCCAGGATTGATGATCTGTTTGATCAGCTGAGAGGAGCCGGAGTTTTCTCCAAAATTGATCTGAGATCGGGATACCACCAGCTGAAGATCCGATCGAAAGATATACTGAAGACCGCGTTTTCGTCCAGATACGGACATTGCGAGTTTACGTTATGTCCTTCGGTCTTACGAATGCGCCAGCATATTTCATGAATATGATGAATAAGGTGTTCATGGAATATTTGGATAAGTTTGTTGTTGTGTTCATAGATGATATCCTAATCTACTTCAAGAAAAAGGATGGACATGTAGAGCACTTGAGGCGAGTTTTGGAAAAGCTGAGGGAACAGCAACTAATCGCTAAGTTCAGCAAGTGCGACTTTTGGAAGGACAAGGCGGAGTTCCTCGGACATGTAATGACCGCAGAAGGAGTCGCCGTCGACCCGAGCAAGGTAGAAGCTGTGTTACATTGGGAGCAGCCGAAGACCGTGACCCAGATCCGGAGTTTCCTTGGAATGGCAGGTTACTACCGCCGCTTCATTGAAGGCTTTTCGATAATTGCAAGACCTCTCACGCAATTGCTGAAAAAGGAGAAGAAGTTTGCATGGACGCCGGAGTGCGAGAAAGGTTTTCAAGAGCTGAAGAAGCGATTGACATCAGCCCCAGTGTTGGTTCTGCCGGATGTTAATCAGAGCTTCGATATTTATTGTGATGCATTGCGCCAAGGACTTGGATGTGTGCTGATGCAGAACAGAAAGGTCGTTGCTTATGCATCAAGGCAGTTGAGGCCGCATGAGGAGAATTATCCAACGCATGACCTAGAGCTAGCTGCCGTAGTGCATGCTTTGAAGTTGTAGCGTCACTATTTGATTGGAAACAGATGTGAAGTATATACGGACCATAAGAGTCTTAAGTACATCTTCACCCAATCGGACTTGAATATGAGGCAGAGGAGATGGTTAGAGTTGATCAAGGATTACAATGTCGGAATCCATTACCATCCCGGAAAGGCCAACGTGGTGGCCGATGCTCTGAGTCGGAAAAGCCATACCGTGAACATGTTGATAGCCACGAGTCAGGATGAGCTATGTGAGGATTTCCAGAGAATGCAGATTGAAGTAGTACCAGGAGGATTCTTGGCCGCATTAGAAGTGAAGCCTACCCTGGAGGATCAGATCCGAGAAGGACATAAGGATGATGACAAGATCCGCAGGATTAAGTCCAAGATGGACGAGGGCAAGGCAAAAGACTTCAAACTAGACGAGCAAGGCACATTATGGATGAAGTATCGAATCTATGTGCCAAACAAGAAGGAGCTGAAGCAGTTGATCTTAGAGGAAGCCCATGACTCCAAGTATTCAATTCATCCGGGAAGTGCCAAGATGTATCAGTATTTGAAAGAAAGATTCGGGTGGCCGAGCATGAAGCGTGAAGTTGCCGAGCATGTTGCGCTGTGCGACATATGCCAGAGAGTCAAGGCAATGCATCAGAGACCAGCAGGATTGTTACAGTCGTTGAAGATACCTGAGTGGAAGTGGGAGGAAATCGGAATGGACTTCATTACCGGTTTACCCAAGACTCAAGGAGGATATGACTCCATATGGGTCATAGTGGACCGCTTGACTAAGGTCGCCCATTTTATTCCAGTAAAGACCACTTACTCGGGAGATAAGTTAGCAGAATTGTACATGACCAGGATCGTTTGTTTGCACGGAGTGCCGAAGAAGATTGTATCGGACAGAGGTACCCAGTTTACCTCGAGATTCTGGAATAAGCTGCATGAAGCCATGGGAACACGTTTGAACTTTAGTACAACATATCATCTGCAGATGGATGGACAGACTGAGAGAGTTAATCAGATATTGGAGGATATGTTAAGAGCGTGTGCATTTGCTTATGCTACCTCTTGGGATAAAAAGTCGCCAGTATCCGAGTTCGGCTACAACAACAAATTTATCACAAGTTTGCAAATGTCACCATTTGAGGCACTATACGGTCGACCTTGTCGAACACCGTTGAACTAGAATGAGACAGGTGAACGCCGTGTCTTTGGGCTGGACATTCTCCAAGAGGCCGAAGAACAGATTGCCATGATCCGAGAAAGATTAAAGATAGCACAGTCAAGGCAGAAAAGCTACGACGATAATCATCATTGAGACCTGAGTTTTGAACCAGAAGATTTCGTGTATCTCAGAGTTACGCCACTCAAGGGAGTTAAGAGGTTCCACGCCAAGGGAAAGCTTGCACCGAGATATGTTGGACCATTTAAAATCTTGAGCTGTAGAGGAGAAGTTGCATACCAGCTGGAGTTACCGCAATCACTAGCTGAAGAAGTGTCTTCGAGTACCAGATGAGCAGACACCATTGGAGTCGATAGAACGGCAAGAGGATCTAACTTACAAGGAACACCCCGTCAAGATTTTGGACACATTGGATCGAGAGACGAGAAACAAGTCAACCCGTTTCTGCAGGGTTCAATGGAGCAACCATGCAGAGAGCGAAGCAACTTGGGAGCGTGAAGAGGATTTGAAGAAAGAGTTCCCGAACCTATTCTATAGTAAGCCCTGAATCTCGGGGATGAGATTCTGTTAACAGGGGAGGTTTGTAACACCCCAATTTTTGCTTTTCATGAATTTAAATGAAATTTGGCACTTTTGTGAATTTTTGGAATTTTTTGGGATTTATTTGGAGTTTATTTGAATTTATTCCCATTTGAAATAATTAAAGAATTTAATTTTGCAAATAAAATTTTGTTGGAAATACTTTATTTGAGTCCAAAATGTTCAAAAATATTTTCTAGAATTTTTCTGGAATTTTTCTGAGTGTTTTGCTATTTTTAATGAATTAAATGAATTTCTGGGAATTAATTTGAATATTTAATCGCTGGAAAAACCCAAACCGGGTTTTACTGTTCATCCGACCGGACCCGAGTCCGAGTCAAATTCGAGTTCGACCCGGACCCGACCGCGCCAGCCGTCTCGGTCGAACCACGTCACCGTACCCTAACGCGCGTGACCGTTGGATCGTGATCCAACGGCCACGATCGAGCCACGTCGCCCGAACCCGAACCCGACCGAGCCAACTAGGTCGCCCGAACCGGACCCGAGCCCAAACCTCCGTGCCGTTGGATCTTGATCCAACGGTCCACGTTGAGCCACGTCACCGAATCCGAATTGGATTCGGATTCCGCCGCCGCAACCGGGTGGACCTCGGTCTCCGCGCAATACACGGAAGCCGAGGCCCCTATTTAAGGCACCGCCGCCACCGTGTAGCTGACTTCCGTGCGCACCCGTAGCCCTAGACCACATCGCCCGAGCCGCCACCGTTCGCCCGCTAGAGCTCGCCGTAGTTGGGATAGGTCTCCGCCGCGGTTATTCGCCGATTCCGCTGCCGATCGCCATCCTCCACCGCCGTTGAGTTCAGATCCGGAGCCGCAAGGACGAGACGCGTCGGAGCGTACCATCCACTTCGCCGGAGGTGCCCTGCAACGCCGTTGCCGTGGTCGTCGTCCTCGTCTCCGGTCTGCGAGCGCCGCCGCACGCCATCGCCGTCGCTCGAGCTCCCTCCACCGTCCGATCCAGATCTGAGGGCTCAGATTCGTCCATGTCATCACGGTAAGATCCCACGTTGTAATTTCTAGATCTGTTTTCAACCGTTGGATCTAGATCCAACGGTTTAGATCGTGCCACGTAGCCGTAACTGCACCGTGCTTTGATAGATCTCAGCCGTTATATCTAGATCGTACGGCTAGGGTTAGCCACGTTGTAAACTCTAGATTGGATCTTGACCGTGCGATCAAGATCGAATGGTCCAGATGGACCGAGCTATTTCCTAACGCGTGAACCCAGATCCGATCTGGGCCGTTGATTTTCAAATCAACGGCCGAGATCCAGCCACGTGGCCGGAAGCGTGACCGACGCGGTCAGCGTGGGGACCGCGTGTCAGCGGCTCAGTCAAACCGCACCATGACGTTATTTCTCTTTTATTAAGTTTTCTAGATCGTACTTACCCTTGCCACAATACAACACCAGTTGAAGAAGCGTCTATACCAGCTTTGGAGGAGGAGCTCCAAGAGGAACCGTCTAACTAGGGAGTGAGCCCAGTCAGTTGCCTGTGGTATACTGGATGGCGCCACGAAGTTATCTTACATTCCGCTGTTGTTATTTCTCTTTTATTAAGTTTTCACCCTGCGTGGCGTATATTTGTAACTTGGCCTTAAGGTCGAGCAACCAGCTTGGTTAACTAATTAAAGCATCTTATTATTTCGTTGAGTATGATTGTGATATTTACCAATGTTGAGACTGTGTGTACTAGCGTGTTCCTGGACTAGTGCTGAATACACAGAGGGTCCATATTTGCAAATTCGGGTCCCAACAGTATGATGGTGTAACGACATGAGGATTGTTGATTTTGTCCTAGACGAATGTCTGTCTAGGATCCGTATTTATGAAAGATGTCTAGAGGAGATCGTGTCGCGTGGTTAGGATTAATTATTGGTGGAATGAACTGGGCATATGTGATATGTGACTTAGGGATTTTATGCAAGGTATTTCTTGATTACGCTGGAATAAATGTGAAGTGATGTATTTTAAGCTTGGAATAACAAGTTGTACGAATGATATTTCGTCATCGTTAGTAGACCAAAAGAAGATGTGGATATGTGTCTCATGTTGAGTTAACTGATAAGTTATTTGTGCTGAAGCTGTGAGGATGTGGTTCTTCTTGTTGATTGTCATTAGATAGATATGGGCTAGAGTTCGATGTTATTATGACCAATAGTGGTTATGTGAATAGACAAAGGTAGCTGAACAAAGATTGGATGTTGTAACTTATGTTCAAAGTGTTCGACTTTCCACGGTTTGGTGAATATGAAATCCTTAATGGCTCAGAGTATTGGAATACTAGAAATAGTGGGATTCGAGTGGAACCTTCTTTTAAAGGTTTATGGATTCAATCGATTGTATGATTTTTCATGGAGTGCCTGCCTTTTGTTAAGACGTTCTAATTAGTGGGCAATAGAACTCCCCTAGTTAACTGGCATTTTTGCCAAGTTGCGGACTTGGCTTTGATGATTGGAAAGGAGGATGAAAGAGTAGTTTTGGGAATTAATCGGTTTGTGGATTCCAGATTATTGTGTGAGTCTTGCCAATCTTTGGGTTTTGGCTAATTTGTTTAGTTTATGCTATGATTATGGATTTACACCCAAAAGTATTTGAGTGGATCGTGCTCCTTCGCATCCAAACTGAATTATCTTTGGAAATAATATTTTAAGTGTAGCAAATGGACATAGTGGGTCGTGTCGGAAACCCTTGAGTTAAGCACTTAATTTTGTAACTCTTTTGTGCCAAAAGTTGGATTTATTGGAAATTGTGTGTGGTGTTTGCGAGTGCTTAAAAAAGTGGATCTTATGAATGTTTCATAAGTGTTTTTGACGGTGCAGTGTTCTCTTTCGGGAATGAGTTTCCCTTTCTCTTTGAGATAATTTGTGGCGGTTGTGGGTGCAGATGTTTGACTTGAGAGTCGATGTTCTTGACGGATACTCATACCATGGGTACACCTAGCGGCCCAGAACTACGAACGGGCCGCCTCGAATCTAGCTCTAGCTAGAGGCCCCAATGGGCCACGAAGGACACTCGTCCCCGACCTAGCCAACCGAGAAGCGATCCAACCCCCGCCATGGGTCGGAGCCCCGCAGGCTCCGATCCCCGCCATAGGTCGGCCGCCCCGTAGGCTCTAACCATCGCCATAGGTCGGACGTCGCACAAGCTCCGACCAGGCTAAGACAAGTCTCCGTCAAGAGTTGGCCGCCTGCCCTTCAAACACAACGGCTTGGAACAATCGTACGGGGGCAGGTGACTCCTTCCCAAGGCAGCGGGGAGGCTGCCGAAGTCAAAAGCGTAAGTCTCGTCGTCCCGTCATGCGTAGTGAGAGGATACGCTCCCTCCCGAGGCTACACCAGAGCCAACCACTACGACGTCAGCACCTGACGACACGCGAAGGGTGGGCACGCCATGTCCTGACAAAACAGAAAACCACGCCGCTCTGCGTGTCTACCAACCCGACGTGGTGAGAGCATACATCGGTCAATCACCGAGCCTGAAGGCCAGGACTCCCAGGCGTAGGACACTCCACCCTTTCTTCTCCAAATTCCCATGTAACCTGCCCCCTCTGACTATATAAAGGGAGGCAGGACCCTCGGGGAAGGGGTGTTCTTTTCTTTCACAAGTAGAGGTAGTACCCGAGGCCTTTCCTCAGTCCTCGCTGGTAACACCGCAGTCATCTGCACACAGGCAATATGAACCCACCATACAAACTGGAGTAGGGACATTCAGCCCGAACCAGTATACTTCTTGGGCTCCCTGAGTCTAACCATTCAAGGAGAGGGAACGCGCGACCCCTTGACTAAAATTCACTAGCCAGTATTCGAAACACCGACAGTTGGTGCGCCAGGTAGGGGACTTCGCGCGTCATCACCATCATCATCTCCTGATTCCTGCTCACTTCCTTGATGGCTTCTGTAGGATCGAAGTATATGAATATAGCAATCAGAGGGGGGGTGAATGATTGTGCGGAAGCTAAAACCAAATTCTTGATCTATTAAAAGATCACCCCAAAACAGAACCAAAAAATTGCTTCGTTTTCGATAAAAACAGAATGACAGAGGTTTAGTAAAACGAGAATTCCCGGAGATCCAACTATTAGATTGATCTGAAATTTGGACACGAGAAACTAGATTCCAATACGAATCGAACCCAAAAAGAATCAGCTCGATCGGACTTACAGATCAAAAGTTATGAGCTTCGCAAGCTTGCTGATCCAGAACTTGACGAGAATCAATCTAATCAAAACTTCAAGATTAAACAAGATCTTCAAAAGATTAAACAACTAGACTTTGAGAAACACTAGATCAATACCCTAGAAAGGTTTTGATGGATCAAATCAAGATGAAACTTAACGATCAAAAACCAATCTAGAATTAGAACAAGCATGCAAACAAGAACCAAAATAGAAAACACTGTAGCGACGTGGTTACTGTAGCACGCAAAAAGTCTTGGAAGAATTGATCTTTATTTCTTGTCTAAAATACTCTCATCAAAAGAGTACAACCCCTAAAACCAAGCTCAAGGCTTGATGCGCTCAGCTCTCCTTGGTTGGATACACTTCAACAGGAGACAACCCCTCCTATTTAAAGGACCAACCCACAAGGAGTTCTGAATACAATTCCTATTCCCTAGAAGGAATCAGATCCAACACAACTCTATTTGGCCCAACCTGGCCGAGTACAACTCTTGCACGCCGTATGGCAACCCTACCATACTCACGTGACTAACACTTTGCACGCCAGTATGGCCACCTGCCATACTCACGTGACTTAACACTTTTGCACGCGAATGACCTCCTGCCATTCTCACGTGACTAACCATTCTTCATGTGCACCATTCTCTTAGCCCGAACGTCCCGCATGACATCCTTGACCACCAAGACCTCAGTTCCTCCCTGAACCTAGTCCCGAACCTCAGTTCTTCCATGAACCTAGTTCCGGTCCCGTCATCGACCACATTCGTCTTCGAGCAATACCTGCACATGAACAAACCACAAAACAATTCCGAGCACAAGTCCACGACTTGACTCACATTAATCCATGCAACTACTCACATGAGCATTGCATAAAGTCCACTTCAAAAGAAGTATCATGAAATTATCACAAATTTCATAATCTCAAAATCAAATTCAAATTTCAATCTCAAAATCGCTCAAAAACCCATTCACGACGGACCAAAAAATTTGGTCCGCTGCATATGTAAAACTTCTTGCTTTTTCAATAACTTGGTTTGGCACAACAACCTTCAAAACCACATTTACGACAGACCAAAAAAGTTGGTCTGTCGTACATGGGAGAATGAGGTTGTCAAAAGCATGTTTACAAAGGACCAAGAAAGTTGGTGCATGGTACATGGGAGAATGAGGTTGTCAAAAACATGTTTACAAAGGACCAAGTAAGTTGGTCCGTTGTACATGGGAGAATGAGGTTGTCAAAAGCATGTTTACAAAGGACCAAGAAAGTTGGTCCGTTGTACATGGGAGAATGAGGTTGTCAAAAGCATGTTTACAAAGGACCAAGAAAGTTGGTCCGTTGTACATGGGAAACTTACTGTTTTCTTTAAGTTTGGTCCGGCGCCAAAGCGAAACTTACTGTTTCTTGTCAAATTGTCAAACACATGCACAAGCACATTTTGCAAATCCAATTCTAAGTTAATTTTTCAGTTCAAAGCCAATTTTTCACACATGATTTCACAATCTCCCCCTTGATGAAAACATTGGCAACACTACTTAGAATTGAACATTTGGCATTCACTTTACAAAAGATTTTGAAATCCAAAGGATCAAAGACCAAAGTAAGAAAACACAGAATTCCCTTTTTACCAAAAGCAAAACAAAATCTCCCCCTGAGAATGAAAAATGTGTGAATGTGCAATGCGCCAAAATTCCAAAATTCTCCAAACTTCTCCCAAAATTCTCAAATTTCCAAACACAACTCCCCCTTTTTCTTCTCCCCCTTTTCCATTAAGCTTTTCAACAATTCCCAATTTTCTCCCCCTTTGACAATGGATTCATCAAGAGTACAAAAGAGAGAACATGTTTAAAATTTTCTTGTAGCAATGATTTCACAAGGAGAAACAAATGAGTGCCAAGATAGAAGAGGATGAGCTCATTTGATCATATAACCTTATATATCACATAATATGCAAAATACATGATATTAATGTGATTTTTAACAAGTTAGGGAATGACATGTATCTCAACCTCAATTACACAACTATAGCCAAGTACGAAGCAAGATCTCAGTAAAAGAACAAAAGCTCAAAAATTGAAGCAACTAACAACTCTGGGCGAGCAAGTGATTTCAACTCCAATCTAGTAGACCAATTTAATCTTTAAACAAGAATCGCATGTGGCATGCTTGAAGCATACTTCTTTTATTTCCTTGGATTGGCATGCTTGAAGCATACATCTTGTTTTTGAGGGAATGACATGCTTGAAGCATATATCTTATCTTTTTAGGGAAAGCATTCCTGAAGCTCATAACTTGAGGCTTTTGCTTTTAACAACCATGTATTATTGATTCCCTTTTCTTTTCATTTTTCTTTGAAAACATGCAAAAGTGATTAAAAAGTCTTATGAAAGAGTAAAGCTAAAACAGACTTGCTTCATAGCCCAATTTTGTCAAGAAGATTCAATATCAAGCCTAGAAGAGTAAGATATCACAAGGTATTTAGCTATAGGCAATCAGACCAAGGAATTTCGCAATGTCATTTTTAGTTCAAGTGGAACAATTTAGATTATCATATATTAGCACAATTACACAATATATAAAGAAATATGATAAAGTGAGCTCATAAAGTGAAAGAACTTGGCAAAGAAACTCCCTCAAAACAAACCCATTGGATGAACAATCCCAAGTTCTCCCGAATAAAAGCAAAACGAAGAAGACAAAGGTTTTGTGAAAATGTCTGCCAATTGATGTTCAAGATCCACATGATGAAGCACAATGTTGCCTTTTTCAACATGATCTCTAAGAAAGTGAAATCTGATGTCAATATGTTTTGTTCTTGAATGTTGCACAGGGTTCTTAGCAATGCAAATTGCACTAGTGTTATCACACAGAAGAGGAACACTATCCAAAATAGCCCCATAATCTTTAAGTGTAGCTACTATCCAAAGAATTTGAGAACAACAACTAGCCAGCCTACATATTCAGATTCACAGCTTGATTGTGCAAATGAAGATTGCTTTCTAGATGACCATGCAATGAGAGAATTTCCCAAGAAGTGACATGAACCAGAAGTGCTTTTCCTATCAATTCTACATCCTCCAAAATCAGCATCAGAAAAGGATCTCAAACTAATGCATGAGGAAGCAGAAAGCCAAATGCCAAAATCTTGAGTTCCATGAAGATACCTGAAAATCCTTTTGACAAATTTTGTCGATGTGAAGCACGTGGGGAAGCTTGAAAACGAGCACACAAGCATACAGCAAATTGTATATCCGGCCTTGATGCAGTGAGGTACAAAAGTGAACCTATCATGCTTCTATATTCCTTTTGATCAACCGGCTCACCATCTTCATCCGGATCAAGTGTGCAATTGCTTTCCATAGGTGTCATGATTGGTTTGCTGTTTTCCATCCCAAATCTATGCAACAAGTCTTTTGTGTATTTGCTTTGATGTACAAAGGTACCATCCTTTGTTTGCTTGATTTGAAATCCCAAAAAGTATGTCAACTCACCCATCATACTCATCTCAAACTCCTTTCTCATTGTTTCAAAACTTCAGACACTAAAACATGAGAGGAACCACCAAAGATAATATCATCAACATAAATCTGAACGAATAATTGATCATTGCCTTGCTTGAGTAAAAGAGAGTTTTGTCAACCTTTCCCATTGAAAACCCCTTTCAAGTAAAAAGGTTTTTAGCCTATCATACCATGCTCTAGGGGCTTGTTTCAAACCATACAAAGCTTTTGATAGTTTGAACACATGATTTGGAAACTTTGGATTTTCAAAACCAGGTGGTTGCTTGACATAAACCTCCTCATTTATGTAGCCATTAAGAAAAGCACTTTTCACATCCATTTGATACAATTTGAAACCTTTGGATGCAGCAAAAGCTAAAAGGATTCTAATGGCTTCAATTCTAGCAACAGAGCAAAGGTTTCATCAAAATCTAAGCCTTCAATTTGAGTGTAACCTTGAGCAACCAATCTAGCCTTTGTTTCTAACAACAACACCATCCTCACTTTGTTTATTTTTGAAAACCCATCTAGTTCCAATAACATTAAAATTAGGAGGAGGTGAGACAAGTTTCCAAACTTTATTTCGCTCAAAATTCTCTAATTCTTCATGCATGGCATTGATCCAAGATTCGTCGATAATGCATGAGATATATCTTTGGAGTTCAAAAGAAGCAACTAAAGCGAGAATGAGCATGAGTGTCGAATGAATAAACCTGGATCGAAAGTGACTCTCTCATTTAGGTCTCCAATCATTTGTTCAGATGGATGCATTTTTGAATGTGCAAGGGAGCATTGGCTTTTGAGACTTCTCCTTCTCCTTCTTCATTTTCAGCATGTACAGATGATGTTGTAGCTTGAGGATGGTTAGTCAGAGGTGATGTAGTAGTAGGTGCCAAGGGTGCTACTGACTTGTTGTGCATTAGGAAGAGTCAAGACATCATCTTCAACATCATCATTATCTTCAAAGATTTTCTCCCCCTGAATGTATGCTACAGCACTGCATCACTTGGACTAGTACCTGGACTAGACTCATCAAAAGTAACCTCACAAGTTTCCACAATTTTGTTAGTTTCCAAAACAAGCACACGATAGCCACGAGTATGAGCAGGATATCCAAGAAAAATGCCATCGCTTGATCTAGCTTCAAATTTATCAAGATTTCCAGATTTCAAGACAAAACATTTGCATCCAAAAACTCGAAAGTGAGAAATGAAGGTCTATGTCCAAACCAAGCTCATATGGAGTCTTACCCAATTTTGATCTCAAAACACACGGTTTGAAACATAACATGCAATTGAAATCGCTTCAGCCCAAAAGTTCCTAGGAGTGTGATGTTCATCTAACATGGTTCTAGCCATCTCAACCAATGTTCTGTTTTCCTTTCAACTATACCATTCTGTTGAGGCACTCTAGGTGATGAAAATTGATGATCAATTCCTTTTCAAGACAAAAGTGATTAAAAGAAGCATTTTTGAATTCGGCCCATTATCACTTCTAATAGCTTTGAGAGCTCCAGGATGATCAATAGAAAGCCTAAGAACAAGACTTCTAAAATGACTAAAAGCCTCATCCTTAGATGCCATAAAGTATACCCAAGAGTATCTAGAAAAATCATCAACAATCACAAGCACATACCATTGCCTCCAAAGGATTGAACTCGAGATGGTCCAATCAGTATCAAGATGTAGAAGCTGTCCCGAGCATTTGTCATCACCATGGTAAGAGGTGGATGTGAACCTGCAATCATCTTACCATGTCTACAAGAGGAACATACTAAATTGCTATCACCCTTAAGCTTAGGCAAGCCACGTATGAGATCTAAATCGCTTACACGAGTAAGATGATCAAAACCAACATGACCAAGTCTACGATGCCAAAAGAATAAATCTTTAGAAACATTGGCAATTAGACACCTATGTTTAGAAGAAGGTGATGCATCAAAATCAGCTTTAAAAACTCTTCCAAAACGAGAAATCTTGAACACAAGATCACCAAGCATCTAGCACTTTGCATTCATTTTTCTTAAAGCTTATCTCAAGATCTTCATCAAGCATTTGTGAGACAGAAAGCAAGTTATATTTCAAGTTTTCAACAAGAGCCACATCCTTGAACATAAACTTGTCACTTACCTTTACTGTACCTTTTGCCACAACAGAAGAGGAAGAAGCATCTCCAAAAGTAACACTTTCAAAGACGAGATGCACGAGTGAGGGAGGAGAACCAATTCTTTTTACTGCACATGTGGCGTGAGCATCCTAATCCACTAGCCATATGTTCTCCTTCCTCGCGAGAGGCCTACATAGCAACAAAACATGTCGAGGTCTCGATCAAGGGGTTAGGAATGAGATTTTTGGGAATCCAAAGATCGAGACACACGACGCACAACAAGAGGCACAACACGATAATTTTTATGTACAAAATCAAATTTATCTTTTCCCATGTTTCTAGGAACAAGGTGTTTTCATCACTCTAGGCGCATAAGGAGTAAAATGTGCTTTGCTGAATTTTGACCTAGCCTCAGTTCTTTCCTTCTTTTGTTGTTTGGCTAGTCTAAAGCAATAATCTACTAAGTGTCCATCTCTACCACAATGAGTGCAAGTGTACTTGACATGATGTTTAGCTTTAATAAGAAAGGCACATTTTGCTTTCATCATAGTAGAGGATAAAAACCAGCAGATTGAAAAGCAATTTTCTTAGGCTCATTAGATAACTCAATTTTGTAAGGAGCACGAACAACAAATCTTGAGGTTTAGTTTCAGTATGTGGCATAAGGATCAAAACCTAAACCTCTCTTGTTTGTGCTAACCTTAGATTGATCCAAGATCATGTTCAACTTTTTCTTGCCATTAGTGAATCGTTCCAAAAAGTTTTGCAGGTAATCAACTTTCTTAGCAAGAATTAAACAATTATTGCAGGAACATCTACTTTTCCTTTTTGCTTGCGACAAGTTGAGCATGAGAGAATTTCATGTGAAAGCAAATTATCGCTTAATTGAGAAACCCTAGCATTTGCATCTTTCAATTTTAATTCAAGAGTTGAGCATTTAGAACAAGAAGTTGAACTATGCAAATCATCAGTGGAACAGCTAGCATGTACAACATGTTTCTCATTTTTCTCATTTAGATGCAACAAAAGAGCATGTTCTTTCCTAAGCAAGGTGAGCTCATTGTAAATTAAGTCACATGATTTGCAAGTATCATCACTAGGAATCAAAGTCTTAAGTCTAGCAATTTCAGCATTCAATGATTCAATAATGAAATCATGTTTCTTAATTTTCTTATCACGCTTTGTCAAGCAATTTTCCAAGACGAGCAACAGCAATAGCTAATTCATCATAAGAGGGATCTACCTCATTGAAGTCGCTGTCGTGGTCGCCCCTGAAGCTATCCTTGCTGCTTGCCATGAGACATAATCCTATCAAATCATGCTTGCTTGGAGTTGCATCATCTTCGCTGCTCTCCGAGTCCACATCGCTCAAATTGACTTGTTCAAGAGCCGGAAAGAACTCAGTGAACCACCTTGCGGTTGATGAAGCTCTTCTTCTTCCTATCATTTGACGAGAACCTTTTCTTCTCATTCCTTACGCCGTTGTCCTTCTCCTCCTTTGATGTTTTTCCTGCAAGCTTAGGACAATTTGTGCGAATATGGTTGAGGTCACCACACTCATAGCATCTTGGAGGACCACCTCTCTTTCTCATTCTCACATTACGCAAAGCTTTGTTAAAGCGAGAAGAGAGTAGTGCCAGATCTTCTTCAGAAACTCTTCAAGTTGCTCATCTGTTAAAGAAGACATGGAAGACAAGGCAAAGCTAGAAGAAGAATTTGCATTTGACATGTTAGGGTTAGAGATCAAAGCAATTGATTTAATGTTACCCTTCCTGGCAAGAACATCCAACTCATGAGTTTTCAACTTAGAGTAAAGAACATCTAATGTGAGTGTGCTCATGGTAGTAGATTCTTGTATAGATGTTACTTTCATCTCCCACACCGACATGTCCAAAGCACTAAGCAATTGTCGAGCATTTTCAGCATCGGTGTAGCTAACTCCAACAAAGACGTAGATTGCTAAGAATTTTATTGAAACGTGCAAAGAAGTCATCTACAGATTCACTAGGTTTCATCTCAAAACGCATGTATTCTTTTTGTAAATATCTTGGCGAACCTCTTTGACAGTGTTAGAACCCTCATGGTAATCACAAAGAGATTTCCATACCTCATATGGATCGAAGATGAACCACACGATCAAAGTCGCAAGGCCCTAAGCCTTGGATGATCAAGCTGCGCGCCTTGCTATTTGCTTCAACATGTGTGCGATTGGTGTCGTTGACGTTGTCGTTTGCAGGGACTTCATATGGCTTGTAGACCTTCTCCCAAATTGTGAAGCCCTGTGCTTGGATGAACGCCTCCATCTTGGCCTTCCAAAACTGAAAATCAACACCATCGAACACACATGGTTTTGTCGAATAACGATCCATTGATCTAATCACCGGTTAAGATAGATTAGAGAAACCTTGCTCTGATACCACTTGTAGGATCGAAGTATATGAATATAGCAATCAGAGGGGGGGTGAATGATTGTGCGGAAGCTAAAACCAAATTCTTGATCTATTAAAAGATCACCCCAAAACAGAACCAAAAAATTGCTTCGTTTTCGATAAAAACAGAATGACAGAGGTTTAGTAAAACGAGAATTCCCGGAGATCCAACTATTAGATTGATCTGAAATTTGGACACGAGAAACTAGATTCCAATACGAATCGAACCCAAAAAGAATCAGCTCGATCGGACTTACAGATCAAAAGTTATGAGCTTCGCAAGCTTGCTGATCCAGAACTTGACGAGAATCAATCTAATCAAAACTTCAAGATTAAACAAGATCTTCAAAAGATTAAACAACTAGACTTTGAGAAACACTAGATCAATACCCTAGAAAGGTTTTTGATGGATCAAATCAAGATGAAACTTAACGATCAAAAACCAATCTAGAATTAGAACAAGCATGCAAACAAGAACCAAAATAGAAAACACTGTAGCGACGTGGTTACTGTAGCACGCAAAAAGTCTTGGAAGAATTGATCTTTATTTCTTGTCTAAAATACTCTCATCAAAAGAGTACAACCCCTAAAACCAAGCTCAAGGCTTGATGCGCTCAGCTCTCCTTGGTTGGATACACTTCAACAGGAGACAACCCCTCCTATTTAAAGGACCAACCCACAAGGAGTTCTGAATACAATTCCTATTCCCTAGAAGGAATCTGTATCCAACACAACTCTATTTGGCCCAACCTGGCCGAGTACAACTCTTGCACGCGTATGGCAACCCTACCATACTCACGTGACTAACACTTTGCACGCGTATGGCCACCTGCCATACTCACGTGACTTAACACTTTGCACGCGAATGACCTCCTGCCATTCTCACGTGACTAACCATTCTTCATGTGCACCATTCTCTTAGCCCGAACGTCCCGCATGACATCCTTGACCACCAAGACCTCAGTTCCTCCCTGAACCTAGTCCCTAACCTCAGTTCTTCCATGAACCTAGTTCCGGTCCCGTCATCGACCACATTCGTCTTCGAGCAATACCTGCACATGAACAAACCACAAAACAATTCCGAGCACAAGTCCACGACTTGACTCACATTAATCCATGCAACTACTCACATGAGCATTGCATAAAGTCCACTTCAAAAGAAGTATCATGAAATTATCACAAATTTCATAATCTCAAAATCAAATTCAAATTTCAATCTCAAAATCGCTCAAAAACCCATTCACGACGGACCAAAAAATTTGGTCCGCTGCATATGTAAAACTTATCGCTTTTCAATAACTTGGTTTGGCACAACAACCTTCAAAAACACATTTACGACATGCATCCAAAAAAGTTGGTCTGCATGTACATGGGAAAACGAGGTTGTCAAAAGCATGTTTACAAAGGACCAAGAAAGTTGGTCCATGCGTACATGGGAGAATGAGGTTGTCAAAAACATGTTTACAAAGGACCAAGTAAGTTGGTCCGTTGTACATGGGAGAATGAGGTTGTCAAAAGCATGTTTACAAAGGACCAAGAAAGTTGGTCCGTTGTACATGGGAGAATGAGGTTGTCAAAAGCATGTTTACAAAGGACCAAGAAAGTTGGTCCGTTGTACATGGGAAACTTACTGTTTTCTTTAAGTTTGGTCCGGCGCCAAAGCGAAACTTACTGTTTCTTGTCAAATTGTCAAACACATGCACAAGCACATTTTGCAAATCCAATTCTAAGTTAATTTTTCAGTTCAAAGCCAATTTTTCAGCACATGATTTCACAGCTTCCCTCACCCGCGACGGTGTGTCTGCGTTGAGGGGCCAAATCCGTTTCGGCACCCTCGAATTTGTCGCCACTCCAGCAGGAGAGCTCATGCTTATCTCCACCAGCTCCGGGGACCGAGCATCCGCCGGGAGCCTGGATCCCATCACTGACACCCTCGGCGACCTCCTGCTCGAGGTCCCCGTATGGAGCCCCGCGCCGGAGCCCACCAAGGGCCGAACCATCCTTGGCGACAGCATGCCCGAGCTCAAGCGGGCGGCGAGGTCCCCCCCGCGGGCTCGCAGCTCATGGCAATGACTGGCTACGTGCCGGCCTCCATCCACGACTTACTGGAGGACTCCTCCAGCCACGGCTCCAGCTCTGACATGGAGCACATTGCGGACGGACCACACTCCCGCGAATGCAACATGGCGGGCGTAACCGACCCGGCCGCGACCCGCGCGAGTCTAGGAATCCTCCCCCAGCACATCGAAGCGCAGGAAACAGAGTACCAGCGCGAACGCGCTGAGCGTCTCCAGGCTCGACATGCCGAGCTTCAACAATAGCGCGATGAGCTGGAGGCTCGAAGGGCTGAGCTCGACAAACTCCAGGCCGACCTGGAGTAGCGTTAGCCCGATCCCCCGCCACGCGCACACACGCGCGCCAGGTGTACCACCAGCTGGCCGAGGGGTCCAACGGCCTTCCATTCTTCCCCCCACGCAAGCCAGAACGTTGCCGCAGCCGCGATGCTGCTCCGTGGCATCCCCGAGCCCGATGACCTTGAGGCTAAGGCCACGTACCAGAACCTCTGGTGCCTGGTGGAATGTGATGCCGTCCAGCACGTGCAGGGTTTCGGCTCCCACCACTTGGGCGCCTCCTCGAGCCGTCCGAGCCACGCTACCGCTCGGGATCAGCGGAGCCCGGCCGGGACGACGCCGCAACCCGAGCTGCCCCAGGCCTCGTGCACCCGGTGCACCATCGCCTGGGCAGCAACCACGATGTCCGCGCCAATCTCGAGGCGCAGAGAAAAGTGATAGGCGAAGTGTCCTGATCTCGGGTCGTAGACGGCAGTCGGCGTGACGGCCGCAGCCCGAGCCCCGATCTGCAACGCGAACTTCCCTGCCAGGTTCCGGGCGCCAGTGAACATAACCAAGTACACGGGGGCAACGAGCCCCAATGTCTGGTTAGAAGACTACTGGCTCGCATGCCGGACGGGAGGAGCTACTGATGACCTCTTCATCATCCAGTACCTCTCCATCTACCTCGCGGACTCAGCTTGAGCCTGGCTTGAGTACTTGCCTGCAAAGACCGTCAGGAACTGGGCCGACTTGAAGAACCTCTTCGTCGGAAACTTCCAGGGCACGTACAAGCGCCCTGGAAACTCCTGGGACCTGAAGAGCTGCAAGCAGCAGCCGGGAGAGACCCTCCGGGACTACGTCCGGCGTTTCTTCCAACAATGCAACGAGCTCCCGGACATCCGCGACACCGACATCATCGGGGCTTTCATCTACGGCACTAGTTGCAAGGCCTTGGTGCACAAGCTAGGCTGTGTCAAGTCCAAAACCACCAAGGAGCTCTTGGACATCGCCACCAACCACGCCTCGGGGGAAGAGGCCGTGGGGGCCATCTTCGAGAAAGGGAAGACCAAACAAGAGCCCGGCGCTGAAGCCGGTGCACCCTCCGACCGCTCCGACAAACGAAAGTGGCAGGGGAAACAAGGCCGCGAAGGTCGCCTGGTCGCAGCCGCCGACTGCCCCGCCAAGCAGCAGGCGCGGCAGACACCCGACCACTTTGAAAAGCTGATGGGCAGCCCGTGCCCGAACCATGGGTACCCCGTCAAACACAAGTACCAGAACTACAAGGTCATGAAGTGCTTCATCTCCGGAACCCCCACCTCTTCGCAGGGCAAGGGGGAGAAGCGGGACTCGGCAGCGGAATTTGGTTTTAGCTTCCGCACAATCATTCACCCCACAATCATTCGACCGACTTCCCAGAAATCGACGGCTACCTCATGATCTTTGGCAGACCGGCATGCCAAGGGGGGTGAATGATTGTGCAGACGCTAAAACCAAATTTTTGATCTATTAAAAATTCACCCCAAAACGTAACCAAATAATTGCCTCGTATTCGACAAAAACAGATTGATAGAGGTTTTGTAAAATGTGAATTTCCGGAGATCCAACCGTCGGATCGATCTAAAATTTAGATAAAAGAAACTAGATTCCAATAGGAATCGAACCCAAAAAGAATCAGCTCGATCAAACTTACGGATCAAAATTTATGAACCTCGCAAGCTTGCTGTGGCAGAATATGACGAGAATTGATCTAATCAAAACTTGTAGAGTAATCAAGAACGACATAAGATTAACTAACTAAACTTTGAGGAACTGTAAATCAATACCCTAGAAAGTTTTTTGACGGATCAAATCAAGATGAAACTCAAAGAATAAAAACCAATCTAGAATTAGAACAAGCATGCAAACTAGAACCAAAACAGGAAACACTGTAGCAACGTGGTTACTATAGCACGCACGGATCTGGAAGAATTGATCTTTATTTCTTTTGTCTAAAGTACTCCCATCAAAAGAGTACAAACCCTAAAACAAAGCTCTATGCTTGATTGATGCCCTTCAACAGGAGACAACCCCTCCTATTTAAAGGAGCAAAACACAAGGAGTCCTTAATACAATTCCTACTCCTAATCCTAGAAGGAGTCCCACTCCTAATCCTAGAAGGAGTATGTATTCAACACAACTCCACTTGGCCAAACCTGGCCAAAAATAGCTCTTGCACGCGTATGGCAACCCAGCCATACTCACGTGACTAACAACTCTTGCACGCATACGGTCACCAGGCCATACTCACGTGACTAACCATTCTTCATGTGCACCATTCTCTTAGCCCGAACGTCCAGCATGACATCCTTGACCACCAAGACCTCGGTTCCTCCTTGAACCTAGTCTAGAACCTCAGTTCCTCCATGAACCTAGTTCCGGTCCCGTCATCGACCACGTTCGTCGTTGGGCAATACCTGCACATGAGCAAACAAGAAACGAATCCGAGCACAAGTCCACGACTTGACTCAAAGTCAATCCACACAACTACTCACACGAGCATTGCATAAAGTCCACTTCAAAACAAGCATCATGAAATTCTCACGAATTTCATAATCTCAAATTCAAACCAAAATTCAATTCCAAAATTGCTCAAAACCCTAATCGAGCAAAAGACCATTCACGCCGGACCACACACCGGTCCGACGCAACTCACGACGGACCAAAAACCCGGTCCGGCGTACATGCGAAACTATCAGTTCAAATCAGAGAAAACATGTTCAAAAAACATGTTCACAACGGACCAAATTTTTGGTCCGGCGTACATGCAAAAACAACGCTCAAAAATTGCGTTCACGACGGACCAAGAATTTGGTCCGGCGTAACATAGAAGCTTACTGTTTTTGTAAAACTTGGTCCGGCACAAAACATGTTCACGACGGACTAAACCAAAATCATTCCGGCGTACACAAGAAAAGACCTTCAAATCACCGTTCACGACGAACCAAAACTTGGGTCCGGCGTAGATGCGAAAACAGCCGTCAAATGCTCTTTCACGGCGGACCAAAAGTTTGGTTCGGCGTAGCCTCAAGAAACGGTCCGGCGCAAAAGGAAAACTTACTGTTTTTCCAGGTTTGGTCCGACGCCAATGCGAAACTTACTATTTCTTGTCAATTTGTTAAAACACATGCACAAACACATTTTGCAAATTCAATTCTTAAGCCAATTTTTCAGCACATGATTTCACAATCTCCCCCTTGATGAAAACATTGGCAACACCACTTAGAATTGAACATTTGGCATTCACTTCACAAAAGAATTTTTGAACAGGCCAAGGAATCTCCCCCTTTGACCAATATGCAAAGTAAAAACTCTCCCTAGGTGAAAATACGAAAAATCTCCTCATAAGAAGAAAAATGTGTGTGAATGTGCAATGTGCCCAAAAATTCCAAAATTTCCCAAACTTCTCCCAAAATTCTCAAAATTCCAAAAACTTCTCCCCCCTTTTCCTTAAACTTCTCCTCCTTTGACAATGGATTCATCAAGAGTATAAAAGAGAGAAAAACAAGTTCAGAATTTTCCCTGTAGCAATGATTCCACAAAAAGAGAAACAAAAGGGTGCCAAGATAGGAAAAGATGAGCTCATTCGATCATATAACCTTATATATCACATAATACGCAAAATATATGATCTTGATATGATTTTAACAAGTTAGGAAATGACAAGCATCTCAACCTTAGTTTAGTCAACTACAGCCAAGTACTAAGCAAGACCTTAGCAGAAAAGGCAAGGCTCAAAACTGAAGCAACTAACAACTCAGGGCGAGCAAGTAGTTTCAACTCCAATCTAGACCAATTTAATCTTTAAACAATAAATTGCATGTGGCATGCTTGAAGCATACCTCTTTTATTTCCTTGGAGTGGCATGCTTGAAGCATACATCTTGTCTTTGAGGGAATGGCATGCTTGAAGCATACATCTTATCTTTTTAGGGAAAGCATGTCTGAACCATATAACTTGAAGCTTTTGCTTTTAACAACCATTTTTTTTTGCTGATTCCCTTTTCTTTGATTGTAAACATGCAAAAGTGATTAAAAGGTCTTATGAAAGAGTAAAGCTGAAAACACACTTGCTCCATAGCCCAAATTTGTCAAGAAGATTCAATATCAAGCCTAGAAGCGTAAGATATCGCAGAGTATTTAGCTATAGGCAATCAGACCAAGGAATTCCGCAATGTCATTTTTAGTTCAAGTGGAACAATTTAGATTATCATATATCAGCTCAATTACATAATATATAAAGAAATATGATAAAGTAAGCTCATCAAGTGAAAGAACTTGGCAAGGAAACTCCCCCTCAAAATAAACCCATTGGATGAACAATCCCAAATTCTCTCCGAATAAAAGCAAAACGAGAAGAAGACAAAGCTTTTGTGAAAATGTCTGCCAATTGATGTTCAATATCCACATGGTGAAGCACAATATTTCCCTTTTCTACATGATCTCTAAGAAAGTGAAATCTGATGTCAATATGTTTTGTCCTTGAATGTTGCACATGGTTTTTAGCAATGCAAATTGCACTAGTGTTATCACAAAAGAGAGGAACACTATCCAGATTAACCCCATAATCTGTAAGTGTAGCTACTATCCAAAGAATTTGAGAGCAACAACTAGCAGCAACCACATATTCAGATTCAACAGTTGATTGTGTAACAGAAGATTGTTTTCTAGAATACCATGCAATAAGAGAATTGCCCAAAAAATGACATGTACCAAATGTACTTTTTCTATCAATTCTACATCCTCCAAAATCAGCATCAGAGAAAGCTCTTAAACTAATGCATGAGGAAGCAGAAAGCCAAATGCCAAAATCTTGAGAACCATGGAGATATCTGAAAATTCGCTTGACAGCTTGTCGATGTGAAGCACGCGGGGAAGCTTGAAAACGAGCACACAAGCACACAGCAAATTGTATATCTTGCCTTGATCCAGTGAGGTACAAAAGTGAAACTATCATGCTTCTATATTCCTTTTGATCAACCGGCTCACCATCTTCATCCGGATCAAGTGTGCAAGTGCTTTCCATGGGAGTCATGATTGGCTTGCTGTTTTCCATCCCAAAACGATGTAGCAAGTCTTTTGTGTATTTGCTTTGATGTACAAAAGTAACATCCTTTGTTTGCTTGATTTGTAGTCCCAAATCAATTGGGAGTCATGATTGGCTTGCTGTTTTCCATCCCAAAACGATGTAGCAAGTCTTTTGTGTATTTGCTTTGATGTACAAAAGTACCATCCTTTGTTTGCTTGATTTGTAGTCCCAAAAAGTATGTCAACGCACCCATCATACTCATCTCAAACTCCTTCTTCATGATTTCTGAAAACTTGGTCACTAAAACATGAGAGAAACCACCAAAGATAATATCATCAACATAAATCTGAACGAACAGTTGATCATTGCCTTGCTTGAGTAAAAAGAGAGTTTTGTCAACTTTTCCCATTGTAAACCCCTTTTTCAAGTAAAAAGGTTTTTAGACTATCATACCATGCTCTAGGGGCTTGTTTCAAACCATACAAAGCTTTTGATAATTTGAACACATGATCTGAAAACTTTGGATTTTTAAAACTAGGTGGTTGCTTGACATAAACCTCCTCATTTATGTAGCCATTAAGAAAAGCACTTTTCACATTCATTTGGTAAATGCTAAAAGAATTCTAATGGCTTCAATTCTAGCAACAGGAGCAAAGGTTTCATCAAAATCTAAGCCTTCAACTTGAGTAAAACCTTGAGCAACCAATCTAGCCTTGTTTCTAACAACAACACCGTCCTCACTTTGTTTATTTTTGAAAACCCATCTAGTTCCAATGACATTAAAATCAGGAGGAGGTGAGACTAGTTTCTAAATTTTATTTCGTTCAAAATTCTCTAATTCTTCATGCATGGCATTGATCCAAGATTCGTCAGATAATGCATGAGATATATCGTTGGGTTCAAAAGAAGCAACTAAAGCAGAATGAGCATAGGTGTCAGAATGAATAAAGCTGGATCGGGTGATTCTCTCATTTAGGTCTCCAATCATTTGTTCAGATGGATGCATTTTCTGAATGTGCAAGGGAGCTTTGGCTTTTGAAACTTCTTCTTCTTCTTCATTTTCATCATGTACAGATGATGTTGTAGCTTGAGGATGGTTAGCTGTAGGTGATGTAGCAGTAGGTGCTAAAGGTGCTACAGCTTGTTGTACATTAGGAAGAATCAAGACCTCATCTTCAACATCAACAACATCATTGTCTTCAAAGATTTTCTCCCCCAGAACATATGTGCCTGTACCTACATCACTTAGACTAGTGCCCGGACTAGCCTCATCAAAAGTAACTTCACAGGTTTCTAGAATTTTGTTAGTTTCCAAAACAAGCACACGGTAGCCACGAGTATGAGCAGGATATCCAAGAAAAATGCCATCCATTGATCTAGCTTCAAATTTATCAAGATTTCCAGATTTCAAGACAAAGCATTTGCATCCAAAAACTCTAAAGTGAGAAACAGTAGGCCTATGTCCAAACCGAAGCTCATATGGAGTCTTACCCAATTTTGATCTCAAAAACACACAGTTTGAAACATAGCATGCAGTTGAAATTGCTTCAGCCCAAAATTTCCTAGGAGTATGATGTTCATCTAACAAGGTTCTAGCCATCTCAACCAACGTTCTGTTTTTCCTTTCAACTACAACATTTTGTTGAGGCACTCTAGGTGATGAAAATTGATGATCAATTCCTTTTCAGCACAAAAGTGATCAAAAGAAGAATTTTTAAACTCAGTTCCATTATCACTTCTAATAGCACTAAGAGCTCCTGGATTATCAACAGAAAGCCTAAGCACAAGACTTCTAAAATGACTAAAGGTCTCCTCTTTAGATGCCATAAAGTACACCCAAGAGTATCTAGAAAAATCATCAACAAGCACAAGCACATACCATTTGCCTCCAAAGGATTGAACTCGAGATGGTCCAACTGTATCAAGATGTAGAAGCTGTCCTGGAGCGTTTGTCATCACCATGGTAAGAGGTGGATGTGAACCTACAATCATCTTAACATGTCTACAAGAAGAGCATACTAGATCGCTATCACCCTTAAGCTTAGGAACGCCACGTATGAGATCTAAACCACTTACACGAGTAAGGTGATCAAAACCAACATGACCAAGTCTACGATGCCAAAAGAATAATTCTTTAGAAACATTGGCAACTAGACACCTATGCTTAGAAGAAGGTGATGCATCAAAATCAGCTTTAAATACTCTTCCAAAGCGAGAAATCCTGAAAACAAGCTCACCTGAAGCATCTAGCACTTTGCATTCATTTTTCTTAAAGCTTATTTCAAGATCTTCATCAATCATTTGTGAGATAGAAAGCAAGTTATATTTCAAATTTTCAACCAAAGCCACATCCTTGAACATAAACTTGTCACTTACCTTCACTATACCTTTTGCCACAACAGCAGAGGAAGAGGCATCTCCAAAAGTAACACTTTCAGCATGAGATGCACGAGTGAGGGAGGAGAACCAATTCTTATCACCGGACATGTGGTGTGAGCATCCGGAATCAACTAACCATATGTTCTCCTTCCTCGCACGAGAAGCCTACATAGAAACAAAGCATGTCGAGGTCTCAGTACTAGGGTTAGAAATCAGATTTTTGGGAATCTAGAACTGAGACACACGACGCAACCAAGTAGGCACAACACGAGTATTCTTATGCACAAAATCAGATTTGCCCTTTCTCATGTTTCTATCAACCAAAGGTGTTTGCTTCACCCTAGGCACATAATGAGAAATGAAACGTGCATGTTTGAAATTAGACCTAGCCATTGTCTTTTCTTTCTTTTATTGTTTGGCTAGTCTAAAGCAAAAATCTACTAGATGTCCATCTCTACCACAATGAGTGCAAGTGTACTTGACATGATGTTTTGCTTTAACAGTAGAAGCACATTTTGCATTCATCATAGTAGAAGAAAGAAAACTAGCAGATTTAAAAGCAATCTTTTTAGGCTCATCAAGAATCTCAATTTTGTCATTGCAAGGAGCATGAACAACAGTGTGAGGTTTGGTTTCAAATGAAGCATGAAGATCAAAACCTAAACCCTTTTTATTTGAGCTAACCTTTGATTTATCCAAAATCATGTTCAAATTTTTTTTGCCATTAGTGAATCGTTCCAAAGAACTTTGCAAGTAATCAACTTTCTTAACAAGAGTTAAACAATTGTTGCAAGGAATATCAACCTTCCCTTTTTGCTTACGACAAGTAGAGCATGAAAGAACCTCATGTGTGAGCAGATTATCAGTCATTTGAGAAACGCTAGCATTTGCATGTTTTAACTTCAATTCAAGAGTTGAGCATTTAGAACAAGAAGTTGAACCATGCAATTCATCAGTGGAACCACTAGCATTTTTAACATGTTTCTCATTTTTCTCATTTAGATGTAACAGAAGATCATGTTCTTCCCTAAGCAAGGTGAGCTCATTGTAAATTAAGTCACATGATTTGCAAGCATCATCATTAGGAATCAAAGTTTTAAGTCTAGCAATTTCAGCATTCAATGACTCCACAAGAATATCATGTTTCTTAATTTTTCTATCACGTTTATCAAGCAATTTTCCAAGACGGGCAACATCATTGGCTAATTCATCATAAGAAGGATCTACCTCATTGAAGTCGTTGTTGTGGTCGTCCTCGGTAAAGCTGTCCTTGCTGCTTGCCATGAGACACAACCACATCAAATCATGCTTACTTGGAGTTGCATCATCCTAGCTGCTCTCCGAATCCACATCGCTCAAATTAACTTGTTCAAGAGCGGAAAGAACTCTGTGGACAACTTTGCGGTTGATGAAGTTCTTCTTCTTCTTATCACTAGGAGAGAACTTCTTTTCTTTTCTTCTGTCGTTGTCCTTCTCCTCCCTTGATGCTTTTCCTGCAAGTTTAGGACAATTTGTGCGATATGGTTGAGGTCACCACACTCATAGTATCTTGGAGGGCCACCACCAACTCTCTTCCTCATTCTCACATTCTACAAAGCTTTGTTAAAGCGAGAAGAGAGTAGTGCCAGATCTTCTTCAAGAAATTCTTCAATTTGCTCATCTGTTAAAGAAGACAAGGAGGACAAAGCAAAGCTAGAAGAGGAATTCGCATTTGACATGTTAGGATTAGAGATCAAAGCAATTGATTTAACATTACCCTTCCTGGCAAGAACATCTAACTCATGAGTTTTCAATTTAGAATAAAGAACATCTAAAGTAAGTGCACTCATGACAGTTGATTCTCTAATGGATGTTACTTTCATCTCCCAAATAGACATGTCTAATGCACCAAGCAATTGTCTAGCATTAGCAGCATCATCAAAGCTAACTCCAACAACACGCAAATTGCTAAGAATTTTATTAAAGCGTGCAAAGAAATCATCTAGCGACTCACCATATTTCATCTCAAATCGCATGTATTCCTTTTTGTAAAGATCTTGACAAACCTCTTTGATATTGTTAGAACCCTCATGGTAATCACACAGAGATTTCCATACCTCATATGCGGAATTGAGATGGATCACACGGTCAAAGTCGCTCCGTCCCAAGCCTTGGATTGTCAAGTTGCGTGCCTTGCTGTTTGCTTCGACATGTGCGCGATTGGCGTCGCTGACGTTGTCGTTTGCAGGGACTTCGTATGGCTTGAAGACCTTCTACCAAATTGCGAAGCCCTGCGCCTAGATGAACACCTCCATCTTGGCCTTCCAAAACTGAAAATCAACACCATCGAACACACACGGTTTTGTCGAATAACAATCCATTAATCTAATCATCGGTTAAGATAGATTAGAAAAACTTTGCTCTGATACCACTTGTAGGATCGAAGTATACAAAAATAGCAATCAGAGTGGGGGTGAATGATTGTGCGGAAGCTAAAACCAAAATTTTGATCTATTAAAAATTCACCCCAAAATGGAACCAAATAATTGCCTCGTATTCGATAAAACAGATTGATAGAGGTTTGGTAAAATATGAATTCCTAGAGATCCAACCGTCAGATTGATCTGAAATTTAGACAAAAGAAACTAGATTCCAATATGCATCAAACCCAAAAAGAATCAGTTCGATCGGACTTACGGATCAAATGTTATGAACCTTGCAAGCTTGCTGTGGTAGAATATGACAAGAATTGATCTAATCAAAACTTATAGATTAATCAAGAACGACAAAAGATTAACCAACTAAACTTTGAGGAACTCTAAATCAATACCCTAGAAAGGTTTTTGATGGATCAAATCAAGATGAATCTCAAAGAACAAAAACCAATCTAGAATTAGAACAAGCATGCAAACAAGAAACAAAACAGGAAACACTGTAGCAACGTGGTTACTGTAGCACGCACGGATCTGGAAGAATTGATCTTTCTTTATTTTGTCTAAAGTACTCCCATCAAAAGAGTACAAACCCTAAAACAAAGCTCTATGCTTGATTGATGCCCTTCAACAGGAGACAACCCCTCCTATTTAAAGGAGCAAAACACAAGGAGTCCTGAATACAATTCCTACTCCTAATCATAGAAGGAGTCCCACTCCTAATCCTAGAAGGAGTATGTATTCAACACAACTCCACTTGGCCCAACCTGGCCAAATAGAGCTGTTGCACACGTATGGCAACCCAGCCATACTCACGTGACTAACAACTCTTGCACGCATACGGTCACCATGCCATACTCATGTGACTAACCATTCTTCATGTGCACTATTCTCTTAGCCCGAACGTCCCGCATGACATCCTTGACCACCAAGACCTCAGTTCTTGCTTGAACCTAGTCCCGAACCTCAGTTCCTCCATGAACCTCGTTCTGGTCCCGTCATCGACCACGTTCGTCCTTGAGCAATACCTGCACATGAGCAAACTAGAAACGAATCCGAGCACAAGTCCACGACTTGACTCAAAGTCAATCCATGCAACTACTCACACGAGTATTGCATAAAGTGCACTTCAAAACAAGCATCATGAAATTCTCACGAATTTCATAATCTCAAATTCAAACCAAAATTCAATTCCAAAATTGCTCAAAACCCTAATCGAGCAAAAGACCATTCACGCCGGACCACACATCGGTCCGGCGCAACTCACGACGGACCAAATTTTTGGTCCGGCGTACATGCAAGAACAATGCTCAAAAATTGCGTTCACGACGGATCAAGAATTTGGTCCGGCGTGCATGGCCCGACGTAACATAGAAGCTTACTGTTTTTGTAAAACTTGGTCCGGCACAAAACATGTTCATGACGGACTAAACCAAAATCAGTCTGGCGTACAGAAGAAAAAGACCTTCAAATCGTCGTTCACGACGAACCAAAACTTGGGTCCGGCGTAGATGCAAAACAGCAGTCAAAAGCTCTTTCACGGCGGACCAAAAGTTTGGTCCGACGTAGACTCAAGAAATGGTCCGGCGCAAAAAGAAAACTTACTGTTTTTCCAGGTTTCGTCCGGCGCCAATGCAAAACTTATTGTTTCTTGTCAATTTGTTAAAACACATGCACAAACACAATTTTCAAATTCAATTCTTAAGCCAATTTTTTAGCACATGATTTCACATATCCGACCAAGACCACGCTGGTCGGAGCCACGCTCCCCGCCAAATAGGAAAGCGCGCTAGTCGACTTCCTCCGCGCCAATCGAGACGTCTTCGCATGGAAGCCCTCCGACATGCTAGGAATTCCAAGGGAAGTCGCCGATAGGAATGGCAACGGGTATATACCCGGCGGGTATCACCACCCCGTACCCGTACCCGTGGTAGCAAAATTTACCCGCTACAATACCCATACCCGCATAGGGGTACAAAATTTACGCGTACCCGTGCGGGTAACGGGGACCCACAGGTAACCCGCACCCGAAAGTCAGGACTCAGGTTTCATGACAAAAAATTTGGTTGAAATTACAAAAAAATTCCTAGAACCATTTTGGAATATTTGGAACCCAATAAAATTGGTTTCGCAGAATTTGGTTGAAATTTGTGGATTTAAATATTCCGGAGCGAATAGCGGGCATTAAACGAAAGCCGCGCGAGTTAAAATGCCAGAGAGCCTTCAAAAAATCTTGGAAAAATTCTCAAAATGTTTTTAGAATACTTGGGACCTAATGCAATAGGTTCCAGGATTTCTGGAGCATTTTTGAACTCGGGCGGAATTTCGGGTACTGGCGGGAATCTGGAAATTGGATTTTTCGAACGGGAGGAATTGAATTCCGACTTTGGAAGGGAAAGGATGCTAGGTTAAATTAAACACCAAGGAAAATCCAAATTTTGAATTAAATAATTTAAATTAGATTTTTCCAGAAGGCTGAAAACGAGGATGTTACAATTGCTGTTGTTTTTTGGTGAAGAATCAAACATGCCAGAAGACATTTACCTTAACACAGATTGCGGGTTTAATGACGACAGTTCTTTTTAAGGTTCACCTTGGCTATTACCTGTGGAATACCGGGCTTAGAAAGCATACTACAAGATGAAAGTTTTCCACTACTTTTTTACTGTGTTCTGTAAGATTATGCAATAAAACTTCCGCTATAATAAAATTATGCAACTTTTGCATAGTTATGTTTTCAAATTATGTTAGTGTGTGCTAGCTACTGATCATGGGACTAGCACAGTATATTTTAGAACCTTTGTTTTATGTTGTACTGTAGCATGAAAGGGAGGGGTCTCGCAATGTACTATCTCTTCAATCTCGCAAGCAACCTCTACCAGAAGAAATAAGAACAGAAAAATATATTTACTGATGAGGACATTCTTTCAGGTCAATTCAGTTAGAGCTCTTCTACAGTGGATTAAAATCAATATAAGCCGTCCATTCCTTTGAATCTAATAGTTAAAATCAATTTAGATCTAGTTATACTACCACCTGTAGTATTGGTAGTAAATTCAGAAAGGGGTAAAAGGGTAAAAAAAAATATCATATTATTTGTCCTCTACGGTAAAACACGTCCTGTGATCCTGATGAATGGCAGATGAATGGAAAAATCATCAGGTATTCGGTGAATCCAAAACTCTGAACGAATTAGGAAAAATCTAAAATACCTCTGATGAATGGATAGGAAAAGCCTAAAATACCCTTGATTTCAACTACCACTTAGAGATGGCAACGGGTCTATACCAGCCGGGTATCACCACTCTGTACCCATACCCGCATTAGTAAAATTCACCCGTCACAATATCCATACCCGCACACGGGTAAAAAATTTACCCGTACCCGTACTCGTGCGGGTAACGGGGACCCGACGGGTAACCCGCAACCGCACCCACATTATGGATAGATGCCCCTGCAGGCTGTAACAACATATTGTATAAGGCAATTCATTGAAAATGTAATGCATATTCGTATTAAAAATTAACATTATACTAGAGGGCCCTTACGAAAGCATAATTTCATTAAAATATTTATAGTGATCTAAAAAATAGCATACTGCATTACAAGTTTGTTTCAGGAATGAAAATAAAATAAACATAGTTGGAGACCCACAGGTGAACAGGTACGGGTAATAGCAGAATGGACATGTACCCACTCACCCGCTGGGTAGTAAATTTTGCCTGTTAATATACCCGCGTGTATGAAAAATGATTCATACCCGTCCCCTAATAGAGTACATACCCATCGGGTTTTGGGTTTCGGGTCCCCGTTACCATCTCTACCACCATTATTTACTACCTATGTTATCTACCGTAAAATTTCTCTTCGGTTAAGACTATAGTAGGTAACAGAGTTGAGTACAATAATAAGCAAACAGTTAATCAAGTTTACCTGTTTTTGCCAGTCAGTCCTAAGTGTTATGAACAAAAGTACAATCGTTTGGACAAGTGTTCCGAGCAGCATGCCAATCCAAATGCCCTTTAGCGACAATCAAGGAGAGTTAGGAGCACAACTTAACAGCCAATATGCACAGAGGTAATGGTTTTAGTAGCAAATTGACTGATACACAAGTATTGTCTAAATTGATTGTCTTACCTTTACATGACATACAACAACATAATCTAGTATTTGTTGAAACTAGAAGCCCAGGTTCTGTTCTAACTTCAGCCTACAATGCAAAACTACTCTCTACTGGATGGCAACAGAGCAACGCCTGAAACAATGCAGAGCAGACTAGCAGCCAAACTTCAGAAAAGAAACTTGAGAGAAGAACTTAGTTCTGAACTCTGAACTTCATGCATGTTCTCTGCACTTTTCGTTGCTGTTGCTGAACTTTTCGGCGACAATATGCAGAACAGGAAAAACAACCGAACGCTCTCTTATCTCATTACTTTATTCACGTTACTTTTACAGGGCTACACTGTGCCTTATATACTCATCATCCGACTCGGCTTGTAAACACTGTTCAACTCGTACACGGCGGCCGTAATTAGTTTCAACAGTTTTGCTCCAAGAGGGATGATAATCAAGTAATATGATAAAATGCTAAAGGGAACCCCAGTTTGCCGACGCGCACCAACAGCAACACCTACAGGTAATCAAACAAGGTTGTAGTTTAAAACAAACGAAATGATTGTAATATATAAATTTCACATTCAGTAAAACATTGAAGCAGACCTGATAGCACTGGTTGAACACTGTTCAACAAAATGGAGAAGGCCAGAAAAGGCGAAAGATCAGCAACTAAGGTCGGCATCGCTTGACTCTCAGTAAATATGTCAGTACATATGTAGGCAGCGCTTGCACGGAGGACAAGTAAGTACACGAGCAACGGAAATACAATCATGAAAGAAGTGATGACCGCATTGAAGAAGGCAAACTTGGCCCTTCTTGCACTTCCAGCTCCAGACTTATTTGCCACGAGCACCCTATAACATACACAGGCATTATCATCAAAATTCTGAAAAATGGATGTCACACGAGCAGCTAACGAATAAGAAGCTTAAGACCATGAAGTTACCCTGTTGCAACCAAAAAGCCGAAATAAATCATCTCCTCCCAATCAATGATGACAAGGCTGCGAGGCTTAGCTAAATTAGTTTATATGTAACCACGAAAAAGAACAATATGGCAACTAGCTGTTGTTCTCTGAACTAATAGCAAATCTAGAGTGGAAAACTAAAGCATGTCAAGAATAACGACTAAGAAAGCTTTAAAGTACACTAGTGTATATATTTCGATAAAAAAAATAAACTAGTATATATTACCTTATTAAAAGAGCATCAAGTGCAACCTCTGCATTCTTCATGTACCCGGTAAGGAGCACCAATATGGTGTTGTACCACAATTCCAAACTGAAAAGGCAAACAGGAACAAGAAAACATATATGTTAGGTGCATTCAAAATCTTGATAAAACCAGTAAATTATGAAACGTTGTTTTTCTGAAACTGCACATGTATACTCGAAGTTATTCTTACTGTACCAGGGCATGTCACCGGATGATAGGGAGAGCTTGACAATGGCGGCGAGGTGGGTGAACGGAGCGGATGAGAACCCCGTCCATGTGAGAGGGCAGCCGCCAAAGAAGACGAAGGCGATCTGGCCAAAGTCGGGGATCCACACGGCCATGACCATGGAGCCCATGACCCCGGCGAGGCCGAGATGGCACTTGACGGTCATGAGCCATGACAGGACGAGGTTGAGGCAGAGGTTGAGGTGGCCGAGGTAGCCGATGATGATGTTCTTGCTCTGCGCCTGCAGGTACATCTGGAGCTTGAGGGTGCAGGCGTAGGAGAACAAGCCGGAGATGGACAATTGCAAGATGGTGTCAGCGAAGTCGGCGATCTCGGGGTGCTGGACGCAGAAATCTTGGAGCGTCGCGGTGGGGAGGTAGACGGGGAGGAGTTGCAGGACGCAGGCGCAGAAGATGATCCGTGAGCGCTGCAGGTAGATGCCGAGCATGTGGTACAGCTTGGCGCCGTACGACTGCCCGCACAGCGTCTCCAGGGCGCTCGCCATGCCCAGCTGCAACAAGTTCACGACATTACAATTGAGTGAGTTTCCATAGTGTAATCTGGATGGATAAGTTAGTATAAGATTGTGTGTTAGTATGAGTAGAGCGACACAAACTTTTCAGCTGTTCAGCTGAATAGTGAGCGAGAAATCACTGTCAAGTCTCGAGACTCTTGGAATCGCTGCGATGCGCGGCAGCCAGAGGTGTATACTGTATACAAGCGAGATATAGATATGCATGAGGTACAGGGCCAGATTCGTTTGGGACATGCTGGCCGATCGAGAAGACTTTCAACTTTGGTATTAGTAGATTAAAGGGGAAAAAAAAAGACTATCGCCCTTTGAAGTTTTGTGGTGGTCTATTTTACGTTCTCAACTATAAAATCAGGCATCTAACGGACCTAATCTTCTAAAATCAGAGCAAATAACTTACTGAGGCAGTTTTGAAAGTGGTTTTTTGCCTCCGTATAATCATGTAGTACAACTGGTTGGGAAAAAAAAAGTCTGGTGTATGGTTAAGTTAGGTTTGTTTAGCACAAAGATGCACCAGCGTATTTGTAACAAGACGTACAAAACTAAAGTGATGAACCTCGATTTTTCCACTGATTGATGAAAACTTGAGAATCCGTCTGGATGATTACTGGCCTTGGAGTAATTCCACGGCTAGATGAGGTCATTTATTAGGGATATGTATGATCATTTCCCATTAATATTTTTATAGATTTATTACTTCTTTTATCTTTGCGTACGCATAATGTGCTTGGACAGATACATTAAAACGGAGGGAATATCCCCCTCGGAGAAATCAGTACTTAGGGTTTTATAAGTACGTTTACGGTCGAACTCACCTGAGAGCTTGTCTCTCCTCATACATTAGGGGTCTATTTGGTACTCTGTATGCGCACGGTTTGACTCAACACTGCATTAACCGTACGCGAGCTAGTGTTTGGTTGCCTGCATGCATGCATGCGGCCTGCTCGACGCATGCAACAAAGGCCAAAATAGCATACGCGCCTACAGGCAACCAAACAGGCCCTAGGTGTACCTTGGTTCTGCTCATTGGAAGCATTTTCCGCCTGTTGAGCAACACTCCACCTCATCCACCAGCTCCGAGAAACAACGAGTGCAGGGCGATGTACACCATAATTATCGAATTCGGAGTAAATCTCCATGAATCGTGAATCAGATTTATTAAATCTGAACCGATTCAAGATACAGGGTTCATATTCACAGTGAAAATTTTAAAAAAAGGTGACGAAGTGCGAATCGAACCCCATGGCCCATACAACGACTTAAATAGAACCACGTTTATGCATGGTAATTGTGATGTACACAAGCTCTCCAAAACGTTATTATTTAGAGCATGTTATGTTCCAACAGTATACTTACCTGCAGAGCTGATGACCGCATTTCCCGTTTTATGAAGCCAGTCTCGACAGAACAGTCCGTATTTCCCGTTTTATCAAGCCTCTCGATTATGTGCCGTGTAACTGGTCTCTTCGCTGGGTCAAAATTCATGCACTCGATCCCTATCTCAGCACATACTCTTACTTGTTCCAACAGTGTGTCCCCCTCAGATATCTCCAACCTATTCTTCCAACTTTCAACTACCTACGAAGATGCAATCGTGAGTTACAGTTTATTTGTATAAAAAAATTGATTATTGGTGATTTACACCCACTCAGAAAAAAAGGGAATATATGTTAGAAATCCAGAAAAAAAAACCTAGTCACTAATATGGTAGATCGTAATTAAGTTAACCTATGTTGGCCATTGGATGTTAGTATTAAAAGAAAAAATAAGCTAGGTTTTCTATGAAGAATGCTGTGAAACCATGTGTTGAAAAAATTGGTTTAATGATAATTTTGGTATTGCAAAGTGGTTGTGCTCATGGCATGTACATGTGCATGTGTTATTTCAGATGCTCAATTGATATGCTTGTGATAGCATGGTAATTGTTTTGCTTAATGCAATGCGCTCGTGTGAGTAGTTGCATGGACTAACTGAGTCAAGTTGGGAAGAACTTGTGCTCAGAATTTTGTTTTGTGGATTGTTCATGTGCAGGTGTTGCTCGAGAGCGAACGTGGTCGATGACGGGACCGGGACTAGGTTCATGGAGGAACTAAGGTTCGGGACTAGGTTCAAGGAGGAATCGAGGTCCTAGTGGTCGAGGATATCATACGGGACGTTCGGGCTAGAGAACGGTGCACATGAAGGCTAGTTAGTCACGTGAGTGCGGCAGGTGGGCCGTACGCGTGCAGTTGTAATCGCTTGGGGGTAGCTTGCATGTATTGGGCCATATTGGGCCAAGTGGACATGCATGCTAATTCCTTAAGGTTTACTTCTTATAAATAGGAGGGGTTGTCTCCTGTTTATTGGTGTGTCAGGCATTAGGGTTTGTACTCTTTTATTTGGAGTACTATAACCAGATTAGACAAAAAGGAATAAAGATTAATTTCTTCAACGAGCCGTACAAAGAAAAAAAAGGAAGAGCAGAATAGCGCATTTCGGTGGAAGGAAAGAAGGGCGACAGAACATCGATCGTTTCCTTGGTGCTACAGTAATTCTGTTTTTCTCTCTCTTCGTTTGTGCGTCTGATTTGGTTCTAGATTGATTCATTTTTCACCATGATAATTTTGATTTGATCTATCCAAAATCTTTCTAGGGCATCAATTTAGTGTTTCTCAAAGTTTTGTTGGTTAATCTTTTGTAGATTTTGTTTAATCACGAAAATAGGGTTTAATTAATCCTCATCATTATTGATACAGCCAACTTGTGAAGCTTATAACTTTTGATCCGTAGATCCAATTGGGTTGATTCTTGTTGGGTTAGTGTTGAAATTGAATCTAGTTTCTACAATTTAAATTTCACATCAATCCGACGGTTAGATTTTCGGGAATTCATATTAGATCTATTCTCGGTATATTCTATCACAGCAAGATTGCGGAGCTCATAACTTTTGATCCGTAAGTCCGATCGAGTTGATTATTTTTTTATTTGTATTTGAATCTAGTTTCTTGTGTTAAAATTTCAGGTCAATCCGATGGTTGGATCTCCAAGAATTTGTGATTTGCCGAACGTCTATCAATCTGTTTTTGTTGAATACGAAGCGATTAGTTGATTCCGAATTGGGATGAATTTTTTGTAGACCAAAATTTTGATTTTAGCTTTCTAACAATCATTCACCCCTCTCTGATTGCTATATTAGTATATATCGATCCTACAAATACAAAACATCTAGCCTCAATCTAGTGGACCATAATTAAAGCTAAGCTACACTGGCCATTGGATTTTATTACTTAAAGATATATATCACTTTGTATTTTTCAAAGTAAGATCATCCTTGACTATGGCCAATGGAATACTGCCTCGTGCAAACAAACAAAGAAAAGAAAAGGCATAGGCACGCAAAATAAAAGGTAAAACAACAAAGAAAAAAATAAAGAGGACAAAATTTAGAACCTAGCTTAGAGTTCTAATCATTTACTATTCATATAGTATGGAAAGAGGTGGACATCTCTAATATCTACCATATTCATTTACCATATACTCTCAGTCAGTCAGTACAAAAATAGTTCTACATCATTTATCTTGGTGGATCTAAATCCTATGCCAGAGGCAGAGAACCAGGGCATATGCCCTATGGAAGTCAGCAATGATCGAAATTACCAGAACAACAATGACAATCATAGGAGTTCATTTTTAGAATTTTTTCTTCGATGTCTTGAACTCGATTATACCCCATCGTCATCATCTAATGAGGGAGCATTCATAACCTCTGTCAATTCTAGATTCTGAGTTTCTGCGATCATGGAAGAGACAGATGCACAACGAGTAGAACATGAACATCGTGAAGCTTAGGAAAAGGCTGCCTGGGAGTAAAGCGAGAGTCTCTTGATTGCAAAGCAAAAGGTTATGGAAGAGGCAAGACGCCTATACCACAACAACCAACAAGGAACCTCACGAAGACCGAATCCTTCAGGGAGTCGTGCTTGACATACCCCTTTGATCACACCACAGGTCCCGAGGGCACCAGTAAGAGACCTAAACATGATTCCAAGTAATTCACAAGATGAAACTCCTGTGGATAAAATCCGTATTATAACTAATGCAATTTTAAATCAGCATATAGATAGGGATAATGTACCATTCACAAGATCTTTAGCTGCTGATCTGTAAGAAGCTACTATAGAAGTACAGAACATGTCCCCTTCTATGAGGTCTTTGATTGATTCCTGTGTGGATCATTCCTCATCTGATCGGTATTAACAAAACTCCAAGCACCAACAGAGTGAGCTAAAAAGGATAAGCGCTTTCGACAGGCTTGGCCCAGGTGAAAACATTAATCATGGTCGACGAAGACCTCATTCTCCTGATTATACAGAACAAGTGCCTAACGTACGAACACATGTGGAATTGTATACAGGATGCAAAGCCTTTTCTCTAGGGCTCAGGAATGTCACTTAGCCTGAAAAATTCAAGCCAAGTCCTTTGGAAAGTTATGATGGAACTCAAAATCCATAAGAACTTAGGGGGTGTTTAGTAGAGCTCCAGCTCCACTAAATTCTTGGAGTTGGTGGAGCTAGGAATATCACCAATTTCGTGGAGCTAGAGCTGTGGGTATATTAAGAGTGTTTAGGTGGATCATCTTGTTTACATTCTAGAATAAAATTATAAATTCAAGTCACTTTATTTCAGTCTACAAGTTTCAGCTCTGAGGTGGAGCTGGAATCTGGAGCTCTGCCAAACAGGGCCTTAGTTATTTAATGAACTTAAAGGGTCCATTTTCAGTTTGGAGAATTTATGCCATACTATTTTAAAAAATCTTAAAAGTTGTTATGCTAAGCCAGGCAAAGAAGATGACATGCATCATCTTCACCAAACCTCTGGCAAAAATTTACGGCAGTTTATTAAAAAATTTGTAGAGGTCTGTAATATAATTTCAAATATATTTGATGATTCCATGATTCGTGCATTTAAATAGGTTATATGCTGCAAATGTTTCACAGAGGACCTTAACATTCACCCGCCGTCTACCATATCATAACTCTTCAATATGGCAGATCGGTACTAGATGCTCAAGAGGCAGTTGAATGGAACTGTATAGACGATAAGGGCTATACACTACCCCAACTAGGTTTGAAGATTTTTGAAGGTAATAAACCTAAAGAATCTGCTATACATGAAGACCATAAAGGTTAAAATAAGAAAAATGGTAAAAAGATATCCCAAAGGGAGGTCGCAGGTGTTTCTGAATGACACATGTTCTGTAACGACCAGTTTATTCCTAAGAATTCCACTTCAAATAGTGAAAATGAATGATGGTCTCCTTTGCGTAATGCACTAGGACATGACTTACGCAATTGCCACACATGGCAAAGCACATGGATGAATTCTACTCCAGCAAAGGTAATATGTCAACCTTACCAGAAGGATGAAATAATAAAGACGCGGATGGCGACGAAGACATGGGGTATCAAAAACTAGACAATCATGTCAACATGATCTTCGGTGGGTCATCTGCATATTCTTTAAAGAGCCAATTTAAATCCGCTTGGAAGGAGGTCAATAACATTGACACCCAACCTAGAAAGCCAAATTTCTAAAATGGTTGGATATCGCGATCACCTTCAGCAAGAACGATTGCCCAAAAGGTATGTCTACTTCTTGTAAGCTTCCTTTAATAGTACCTCCTACGATTAGTAATTGTAAGGTAGGAAGGGTTTTAATTGATGGAGGGAGTTCATTAGACTTACTTTTTATCTATACTCTTGATGAAAGGCAAATTCCCCATTCTAAGATTTGACTAGTGATTTTGGAATTGTCCCTGGTCCTTCGGTAACCCCAATAGGACAAATTGTATTACTTGTCACTTTTGGAGATACCCGTAATTTAAGAACGAGTTGATTTCATTTGAAGTTGTCGACTTTGAGTCTGCATATAATGCCGTTTTTGTTAGACCTTCACTCATTAAATTCATGGCAGTTACTCATCATGCCTACTAGAGCATCAAGATTCCTGGTCCAAAAGGCATGATTAATGTGCAAGGTAATCCAACTACTGCACTAAATTGTGATATAAAATTACTTGAGATTGATGATCAATTGCCATTAAAAAATTTTGATGATGAAGATAAGTCTTTCAAGGTTGACAAACCTGGCAAGTCAGAAAGGCTAGAAGCTAATCCTCAACCAAATGAGCAAATAAAGCTTGTTCCCATCGACCCTACCGACCAGCCAAAAACTATTCGAATATGATCGGGAATGAATGCTAAATAGGAAGACACGCTCGTTGCCTTCCTCTGGGCTAACGCAGATGTGTTCATGTGGAAACTATCCAACATGCCTAGAGTCCCAAGGGAGGTAATACAGCACAAGTTAGCTATCTAACCTGAAATACAACCAATGTGTGATTGACTCCTGATCGGCAAGAAACTATCAAACAAGAGTTGAACAAACTCTTAGAAGAAGGCTTTATTTACAAAGTTGATCATCCTGATTGGCTTGCAAATCCAGTTATGGTCAAGAAATGGTTAGCGGTGAATGTGTATTAATTGATTTCACCAGCCTAAATACCACTTGTTCAAAAAATGATTTCCCTTTGCCCCAAATTGACCAGTTGGTCAACTCAACCGTGGGTTACGAACTGATGAGTTTCGTGGATGCCTATTCATGTTATCATTAAATAAGCATGGCAAGAGAAGATAAAGAGAACACTTCCTTCATGACCCTGTTTGGAATCTACCACTACCAGAAGATGCCATTCAAGCTTAAAAATGCTGGAGCCACGTACCAGCGCCTTATGCACAAGTTTTCATAAGTCATATAGGACGAAATCACAAAGCTTATGTTGATGATCTTGTTGTAAAGAGCAAGAAAACTCTTAATTATTTGTCGAATTTGGTCAAAAAATTTTGCAACTTGAAGAAGCATGGAATAAAATTAAATCCTAAAAAGTGTACTTTTAGAGTTTCTTCTGGTAAATTACTAGGAATCCTTGTTTGTTCACATGGAATTGAAACTAATCCTAAGAAGATTTGCACCATTCAATTCTTAAGATCTCCTTCTTCCATAAAGGAAGTATAAGGATTAACTAATCAGATGGTAGCTCTTAGTCGCTTTATATCCAGATCGGGAGAATGTGGATTACCTTTCTTTAAGGTAATAAGAAAACACAATAAATTCTACTAGTCGGATGAAGGAGAAAAGATCTTTAAAGATATTAAAAATTATTTGTCAAGCTCACCAACGTTGGTATCACCTAACCCAAAGGAACCATTGATACATTATCTAGTGGCTATAAATAATGTGGTTAGTATTGTCCTGGTCGTCGAACGAGATATGGTTCAAAAATTTGTTTATTATGTAAGTAAAGTTTTATATGGACCTAAGGAGCGATACCCTTAGGTTCAAAAACAACTATATTCTCTATTAATGGCTTCAAGAAAATTAAGACACTATTTCCAATCTCATTAGGTTATAGTACCCTCATGTTTTTCTTTAGGTAATATTTTTCATAACCAGGAAGCAACTGGTTGGATTGCTAAGTGGACAGTTGAACTTGAATCTTTTGACACCCATTTCATTGCCCGATCAGCAATCAAGTTGAATTCTAGCATATTTTATCGCTGAATGGACTAATAGTGGGCCTTATGAAAAACAAAATTCCATTGATATAGACCACTAGACTTTATACTTTGATGGTTCTAGAGAACTAAGAGGTTCGGGGGGTGGTATAGTACTGATAACACCTCAGGGAGACCAGTTATAATATGTAATCCAAATACAGTTCCCTGCTACCAATAATATGGCAGAGTATGAATATTTTTTAGCTGGGCTCTAAGCAACTAAATCCCTTGGAGTTCGTCGTAATATAAGACTTCTGTTGCAGTAATGTCTCACTATCTAGATGAAGTGAGGAATATGAAAGAAAATACCTCATTGACTTTGAAGTCCAATACATTCTGCAAAAAGATAATTTTTTAGCGGGCCAATTAGTTAAACTAGGTTCCTCACGATCACCTATTCCAACAGGTGTATTTCGTGAATATCTATCTAAACCTTCTATAGAAACTTCCATAGAAGAGTCCCCGACCAGAAATGAGGTCGGAGTCCTCAAGAAAGATACACACTAGGCTAAATCATTTAGAACTATCTAGAACATGGGTCACTACCCAAGGATATACATAAAAAGACAAATTAATTCAAAATGCGTGATTGTACAAATTACTTGATAATACACTATATAGAAAGGGAATTTAGAGAATTCTAATGAAATGCATACCTCAAGAACAAGGGATAGCATTGGTTAAAGAAATACATGGAGCTTGTGTGGAGCATATGCTTCATAGAAAACACTAGTTGGGAAAGCATTCCGACAAGGGTTCTACTGGCCCACCACTCTACAAGATGCCATGCACCTTGTATAGATATGCGATCAATGTCAGTTTCATGCTTGACGGGTATATCAACTTGCTAATCAACTGCAAACCATTTCATTGTCATGGCCATTTTCAACATAGGGCATTGATATAGTAGGTCCGTTCCTAAAAGTAATTAATGGATTCAAATTCCTCTTTGTTGCTATTGAGACATTCACAAAATGGATCGAAGCTAAACCTGTGGTTTCAATTATGGCACAAGCAGCGAAAAAATTCTTTGTGAAAAATATAGTCACTAGATTCAGAGTTCCTAGTAGACTAATTACTGATAATGGATCACAATTGGTCAGTGGTCTGTTTCAAAATTACTATGAAGAAATAGGAACAAAGATTTGTTTCACTTCTGTTGCTCATCCGCAAAGCAATAGAGCTGTAGAATGTGCTAACAGTCAAATCATACAAGGCATGAAGAAATGAGTATTCGATTGTCTAAGAATATGCTCGAGGGCTTGGGTAGATGACCTCTACTTAGTGCTTTGGGCCATACGCATGATGACCACTAGAGCAACAAGAGAAACACCTTTCTCACTAGTCTACGAAGCAAAAACTGTGTTGCCTAGTGAAATTCATACAGGCTCCCCGTGAACTACTCTTTATGAACAGGTTGATCAAAATAGCCAACATCAAGCTAACGTCAATCTCCTTGAAGAAAAACAAAAATGAGCACTTATCATGTCGGCAACCTACCTACATGGTTTAAGACGATACTACAACAAACGAGTTCAACCATGAACCCTTAATTGAACCCTTAACGTGGGAGACTTGGTTTTAAGGCGTATCCAGAACTAGTCTAACATAAATAAGTTATCTTCCAAATGGGAATGTCCCTTTACTAAGGTATCCATCACCTAACCTGGTTCTGTTCGGTTGGTTCTGGAAGACTACCAAATACTTTCCAATACGTGGAACATCGAACATCTTCGTAGGTTTTATGTGTAAATTTTTACATTCAGGTATTAAATTCATATTATATACATTACATCTCTACTATGTTACATCCAAACTATTTCTTGTCTTGCTTTCATTCTAAGAAATCATGAAAACTTTATCCAACCAGAGCTCCCTAAAGCAAAGTACAAGGTTGTTGGTCGGATTGTGAGATGACTTCAAATAAAGCCTTTTCATGTAAACTAGTACTTACTGCATTGAAACTCATTAGACTGACCTCATCTCTGATCTGCTGCCAGTTAATACTAAGTACAAAGCAAAGGGAAGCACTAGTCGGTACTCCATAATAAATTGTTTGTCTTACAATTACGATGCTGATCAGCAAACAAACAATTGGGGGCTAGTAGTGATACAATTCAAAAAAATTCACAAGCTGATAAGTAATAGTATAACTTCAACACAAAAGAGATTGACACAGATGAAAATTTTTCATTCATCTATAAAGAATTTTTTACATTATCCATATACATGTCCTTGGCAAATTTCACTTCTACGCATTTCTGTTCATCTCCTTTTTAGTTGAAGATTGTAGGTTGGGCGGTAGCTTCTTCAGATCAATTGCTTCTTTGTAGAAATGCCTCAATTTAGTAAAAAGGGCATTGATTTGGAAAGAAATTGATGTTCAAAGTGCTGACTTAATAGTATCTGGCACAACAGGGATGTGATCACTGATAATCTTCAATTGATCCCTTGTCCCCATAACCAACTCATCAACCGACGGATTTACATTTGTAAGTTCAACTTGTTTTCCTTTCAAATCTACAGATATCTTCTTCAATTGAACAAAAACAAAACTTAGGGTGGATTTACTTACCCCCTAGATCCTTATTATCTCTTCATTATAGATCTTCATTTGTTCCTTCATTTTATTTACCTCTTCTTATGCCTTGGAACTCAACTCTGTTAGCTTCTTTTTTCTCTATTTCTCCTTGGGACAGCTGATGTTCCTTGGCCTTTATTAATTTATTAATTCTAAACAAAAATCAAGATCAAATTATTATTATTTAAATAATAGCAAATAGAAAAATTATTAGGTCAGGAATGATGACTTGAAGCTCTTAACTGAGCTTCTTTACTCGCTCATCATTCTCTTTGAAGGACTGGTGGAGTCTGGAGTTCTTCTTTTCACTGTCTTGATATTTCTCTTTGTGCTCGATGAGATTAAATTTATAGCCCTTGGTGGAATTCTGAGCCACTAAAAGCTTAAAATCAACTTACTTTTTTTTTTGTAATTTTCTCGACTTTGGCCTTTGCCAAAGTTTGGACTTGCCTACCTAGATAACAAATACATTCTTTTTTTCTTAAAACTTAATAAGAGAAAGAATGAAGAATACCTTAGATAACAAATTATTGAAAACTTGTTCGTACATCCTCTCCTGGTCAGCAACGCCAGAAGTGGATGGTGCTTCAATCTCAGTGGTTGTGGTCTTTGTATTGACCACATCCACTAATCTTTCTTTATTGATCGGAGCAGCGACCATCTCTCTGGTCACTCCGACCTCTTCCTCTACCACCCTAGGAGATGTATGAACCTCCTCGACAGCAGTACATGCCTCACCAATGAGAGGTTCATCTCCAATAGCTAGGGGATCTTCACCCTCAACATTGGTTGGACTTTCCCTGTGCCTTGTGCACTTGTTGGGATTTCTTCGGCAACCTCATCAGCAAGTGCCAGAAATGGCTCCACACTAGTCAACGCAGCATCGACTAGAGGGTCCACCTTAGAATTCACTTCAATTGCAATCTAGGGTGTAGCGGGGGGCTAAAAAGAGAAGAATCAATATTTTTTTAAAAAAAGGACATAATAAAGAAACTATACTAGTTCTAAAATTAAAGATACTTATGACTAAAAAACTTACTTGAAGGACACCCCTAAGCCCATGCTCCTGGATAACCAAGGGGTGTCGGATGTCGCTACATCCGAAATAGGAGTCTTTTTCCTCTTTATGATGAGAGAAACATTGTCCTCCTCACTCTAAATATATGAAAACAAAGGATAATTCTTATATGGAATATCCTATGCACCATATCTTCTTCTATTATGTACCTGTAACAAAGTCATGCTCTATGTCCCCACAGAAGTTCCAGCCATCTTCTCTAGGGTTTGAGGTTGGTCTTGTGTACACTTACAATGTGTACCTTGGACTGGACTAGAGTTGGTCGGCTCAGCACCAGTCCCTGTGGTGGAAGTTGGAACCACCACCTTCGAGGCACCTCAGCCTGTAGTCCTATTCTTTTTCATTGGAGGAGCTTGGGCAGAAACCTAAGATTAGTCAGATGCTACCGATCATGCATCTACAAATTATTAGAAAATAAATTTGTTAACACAAATAATGATTCTATAACCAAATGAATTACTTGGTACTTACCTCGATGCATTCATTTATGAACTCATCGCTCTGTCCGATCAGGTTGGCTGGTTGCTTGTCCAAAGCAACCTAGTCAGATCCGTCCGAAGGAACACAGAAAATAGCTGCAACCTTCAAACGGGTTTCCCTGGTAGTCAGAACTAATTGCAAAAAAACATATTTATATGTTAGCAAGTTCTAAAAATAGTAATATATTAAAGGGGAGGTCAGGGATTCAGAGTCCCTTACCCCTAGGTTCATCCTTGGCAGGATCTTGGTTGTCTTCGATACTTTAGGCATATCTGAACCGCCTCTTTTGGGGACATAGGTTGTGGTATAGAAAATTGTAGATGATCTTATGGCCCGATAAGCCCCCTGATACCAGCATGGAGATGAACTTCACGATCTTCTCCTCACTAGTCAATTCCAGTGAATCCTTCACGTTCTTTGCCTCCGACCTCGTCCAGGTCGTAGCAACATTCTTGGTGAATTTGAGGCAACCGCCTCCTGGTATATCTAATTAAAACCAGTCTCGCGGGTAGTCTTTCATGTATCCTTGGTCGGGAGTGAAGGATATTGGACACAAACTTGGAGTTTAAAATAAACACTACAAAAAACATCTTGGGTTTTATTGTTTCTAGTATATTGGTAAAAGCAGCAGAAAAGTTGAATAGAAGGAGGAATACCAAGAAAAGTCTTGCAAAGATGCAAGAAAAAACTCAAAATCAAGACGGAATTTAGAGGAAGATGATGGAGCTCGATCTCATAGTATTCAAGTACATCGGCTAGGAATTTGCTCTCAAGGAGACGAAAACCAAACCTAGGGAAAGCGGAGAAGAGTACAATGTGTCGTTCCTAACGGACAGGTTTTGCATCTTCTCCGCTAGGATCCCAGTGATGGGAACGCGGTATGCTACACTAGCACAAATTAAAATTTCTACCGCAAACCAGAAAATCTACTCGCAAGAAGGGGATCATAGATCTATTACCACTAGACGCGCAATTGCGGAATCCTTCGTACGTCGTTGTAGTGGATCGTTCTCGGCGTGAATCGTCCTCGCCGCGGATCGTCCTCGCCGCGGATTGTCCTCGCCACGGATCGTCCTCGCCGCGGATCGTCCTCGCCACGGATCGTCCTCGCCACGGATCGTCCTCGCCTCGGATCGTCCTCTCCACACCGCAGTAGCAGCAGCGTCACCACAGCAGTCCACACGTTCGGGGATGGAACGTCGTGCGTCGGTGTGCAAGCACCGGGTCGCTCGGCAAGGGCAACGAGAGGAGGTGGCTAGGGTTTCTGGCGAAACACCTCTAAACCGCACGAAAGTGTGTGTTGCGCCCAGCCTCCTCCCCTCCTTATATAGCCACGAGGTGAAACCCTAGGCAGTCAGGGCCCATCTACGCGCTAAGCCCACAAGGTCCATTAATTACGGATCCAATCCGAATTAATGTGTCCCAGCCCGTTAAGTGTGTGACCCTGTAGGTTCATGCGCATTTGGACACGGATTCGGAAAAACCCCTTTTCTAATCCAATAGTCGGTAGCGGCTCCTTGCAGAGCATGCCAACTCCCAAATGCATATGATTAAAGTACTGATGTAATAATCCCTTTGCCAAACTATATGAAGATCGAACTTAAGGCGAGAAGCATGTCATCCTTTGACAGTTCAATCCATCTCTCATATCCGTGATATATTAATAAGTTGTGATTGACTTCTCAATCACGGCATGGCCATGCACTTCCTTAATCATATCACACGAGTGGCCTAGACATATATCTCTGTTACATTGGAGTGGCAAATTCCATCTTGACTGCTCACTTCCCTCTACATGTTTCATAGTAAACATTAAAGCTACCTTTATAACTATCCGGTTAGGAAATAGTGTTTGGTAACCCCAAGGTAAACTATTACATATGTAAGGAATATGACAATCTCAGGTCTAAGGATCATACATCTACTATGTATGAGATACACTGATGACACATAAGAATGTAACATTCTCGCAGTGTCCCATTGTGAGTCTATCTAACACATGTTCTTCAACATGCGTCCACAATGTATTGATGATATCTCCATATCCCATGATCTATGAAACATGATCATCGAACAATACATGTGCTGATCTATTCATCGTTGTCCTATACGATGATATCCGATCAGAGATATTTATCGAATTATATCAATAAGTAAAGAGCTTCATAAACAAGTCACACACTTGTTGATCAAAACAATGATATACATTCATTGGATCAATAATCATATTATTATTCATAAAACATAGTCATGTTACAATCATCCATATGATTACCTCAAGGGCATAACACTAACACCCAGTGCACCATCTCGCGCGATGGGATCAACCCCTGATCCTCAAGTTCTTGAATATTGCTCTTAGTGAATACAGAGTTTTCCATTGATAATAAAAAAGAACCCGAAAGGTGAAAAACTTCAAACTTTCTTCTAGCTTTTCAGACTTTTCACCTCCATTTCTTAATCAAAATTCCCTAATGAGAGAATAAAAAAGAATGGAAGATGAAAAAGACTAAATAACCAAGCGAAAAGAAAGTAGAAAGACATAAAAGTTTTTTCATGCATAAGAATTTGGAGGCGTGATGTGTTCAACGGAAGTTTTATCCCCTTTATTTATACTATTCATTCAGATAGCTAATTTAGCCAGTTTAGTTACCAAAGAAATTGCAAAAGATTTCTCTATCGGGAGTGTAAACAATGACATGATTGGCACGAGACCCCATAATGTCTTGAGAATTAAAAAGCCTCGAGTAAATACACGTACTTAATCGAGCCTTGGGGGCTAGCTGACAACGATTAATGTCTTTAAATAATTTATGGGCCTATGTGCTTATGAATAAAAAGAGTCCATAAGTAAAGATAAGGCCCAAGGCCCATTACCTGGTTACGGTTTCCCACTAGAGTCAAATTTAATCACGTAAAAATATTTCCGACCAGTGTACAAAACATAGGTCAGAGATATATTATGCCTAAAGTACCTCAAGTAGATATCCATATCCTGGTCAAGGATGGCTCATTCAGTTATTCCAACTAGCATACAGGTTAGGTATTGAGTAGCCCTCTCCCTGACCTGGACGAGGTTGGAAAGGAAGTTACCTCCATATAAGACTAGCATGTGGAAGACTCTCTCTCTCTCTCTCTCTCTCTCTCTCTCGCCCCCTCCCTCTCTCTCTGACAGGTACAAACAATTGGTTGGAAATTATTCATTACGAAAAGACACCTCTTCACAAGAAGACCTCTTTTGGTGGGAAGACACATCTTAGAAGATGACAACTATCATCCCTTTATCTGGTATAAATAGGGGACCCGCGCAAGGACAAAGGAGGGACATGGAGACACAAAGCAATCGCAGACAAGACAATAGCAAAATTAATGCTAGTAATTTTAGTTCTTCATTCAGAAGCCTGTGCTCTGTCAAACACACGTGAGTAATAAAAGAGCAATCCTATTTTTTCAATTTCTGATTTGTTAGACAAAGGGAAGAATATACCCTGCTTATTTGTTGTGCTAGATTATAAATATAACGTCCGTTGTAGTTACCAAAACATATATAACTATATTTCAACTATAGATACTAACGTGATATAATATGAAATAATGTGCTGAAAAATTGGCTTAGTGATGATTTTGGTATTGCAAAGTGGTTGTACTCATGGCATGTGTGGTGTATGTGCATGTGTTGTTTCAGATGATTAATTGATATGCTTGTAATAGTATGGTAGTTGTTTTGTTTTATGCAATGCGCTCGTGTGAGTGGTTGCATGGATTGATCTTGAGTCAAGTCGTGGACTTATGCTCGTACACGGTTTCGTGTTTGTTCATGTGTAGATGTTGCTGGAGATCGAACGTGGTCGGTGACGGGACCAGAACTAGGTTCATGGAGGAACTGAGGTTCGGGACTGGGTTCAGGGAGGAATCAAGATCCTAGTGGTCAAGGATGTCATACGAGACGTTTGGACTAAAGAACGGTGCATATGGAGGTTAGTGAGTCATGTGATAGCGGCAGGTGGGTCGTACGTGTGCAAATATAAGTTTTGTGTTGTTGTGCGCATATATTGGGCTATATGTTATTGGTTCAGGTGAATATGCATGCATGTATCTAAATACAACTGTTTAGGGTTTGTTTAGTATAAATAGAAGAGGTATCTCCTATTTTCATCAAGTTGTAAGCTGCACAAAATAGAGAAATAAAAAGAGAGCGCGGCGTTTGGCGCAGACGGGAATGTAACGGGCGGCCGCCAGTAGCATTTTGTAGCTACAAAGAACTTGTGACTATCAGAACTACAGAATTTCGTGGCCGCGATGCATCAGAGGAGTATTTACAACAACTACTCGATGTAAACGCGCAAACCCCATTAATTCAGACATCAAACTAATAACAAAAAATTATCCAACAAGTAAAGTACCCTCACAGATTTAATGCGATTTTTTTTTATAAATAATCATTTTTTTTTGGATATTACAAAAATATACCTCCAAAAATTTTTTTTACAAAATTGACCTCTTTTCGCGCTAAGCAGACGCGAGTGGGGAGTTATCGCGCCAGGTAGGCACGAAGTGGAGACTGGTCGCGCCATGTCAGCGCGAAATGGAGTGGTCGCGCCACATCATCGCGAATTGGAGTGGTCGCGCCACGCGGGCGCGACGGGCAGGCCACTGGCGCAACTCGCGCCACGGGGGCGCGACGGGAGCGGGGGGAACAGCTGGGCCCGCGGGCGGCAGGCTGGGCAGGCTGCAGCATAATGCGGCCGAACCGCTCGGTCCAAGCCAGAGAGAAGAGAAAGAACAAGGAAAGAAAAGAAGAAGAAGAGAAAAGAAAGAAGAAGAAGAAGGAAAGAAGAGGAAGAAAAGGAAGAAGAAGAAGAAAAGAAAAGGAAGAAGAGGAGGAGAAGGCAACACATTTTTGTGATCGTTCTTCGTTCGTTCATCGTTCGTTCGTTCGTCGTTCTTCGTTCGTCGTTCTTCGTTCTTCGTTTGTTTGTCGTTCGTCGGTAAGTAATTTTTTTAATTATTTTTTCGTCAGTGTAATTTATATATATGTAGGGAAATTATAGTTTATTAACATATTGTATTATGTAATAATTTTCTTTTATGCGTAATTTATAAAATAAAGTGTGAATATTGTTGTATATGTGCAAGTAATATTGGTACGTAATATAATATTGGCCTAGAAATATATTAGTTAGAATATTTAATTAATAGAGCAAAAAAATGCTTTGTTGGTTGGGCAAAATTAACATAGTAGTTAGTAATTATTTATGATTTAGATAGGAAGAAATATATTTTTTTTATAAGTAATCGTTTTTTATTCGCATATTACAAAAATATACATAGGTTAATATTGTTGGTACGTAATACAATATTGTCCTAGATATAAATTAGTTAGAATATTTAATTATTGGAGGAAAACTAACATAGAGTTAGTAATTACTTATGAAACTTGAAAAAGTAGGTTTAGATAGAAAAAAAGATGGTATGTACAGAAAAAGTAGAAAAGGATACGAACAATTGTTGCGGGCATAGATAAATTTTTAAGTAAAATGTAGTATGCTATTTGAAAGTTACTATGCTAATATTGTTATGGTATGAACCTAATATTGCAGCACACACCAGAAAATTGTTAGGGTATGAACTAAAACGTAATTTCAATTTTATCCTCAATTATTTAAATCGAATATGTTGAAATGGTGATAACTTTTGATCCATAAGTTCAAATTGAGTGAAACAAGTTTCTAAATGCATGTTAAATCATGTAATTTTTTAAAATCATGAAAAAAATGCAAAAAACTGTAGTTTTGTATCATTGTAATGTGTGTAGTGTGGTAGGATGCAGCTGAAATCTTTTTTTTTTCTAACTCTATTGCAGTTCAAATTATGCAGTAGGTATATCAAATATTACTTGCGCATATCATAAACAGTTTTTGATATGCAGTAGCTACGTCTGCTATGGATGCATTCAAAGTGTTTTTCGGTGACGGAGTGGTTCAGGAGGGGCAATACGGGGTCGATCTGAGTAGCTTTCAACAGTGTATTTTGTACCATCAGAATCCGGATGAAATGAGTTTCGAAGATCTGTGCGGGTGGCTTTGTCACAGTCTTTCATTGAATCCTATAGTGCACGATGTGAGCATTAAATGCTTGTGGCCGAGAGGTACACACGACTCGGTATGGGTGCTTAGACCGTTGGAGCGGGCTGAGTCTTGGAGGAACTACGTCAATTCATCAAGACGGCATGGCTAGGGTTTTGTCCTCTTTGTGCAGGCGATGGTCAAAACAGACTTGCCAAGTAACGAAACCTCGGTCGTGGTGCAAGCAGAAAGTCCGGCGGAAGTTGATGAGAATATTCGATCTAGGGCTGCCGCGACGGGACAAGCAGATGAAGGGGAGGAGTTGGAAGGGTTAGTGGATGTGCTAGAGCAAGACAATCTGCGGGCAGCGGGGGAAGAAGAGACACTTGTGATGGACGAACACGATGAATCATCCTCAGATGATGATGGCAGTACGCCCGCACATGTTCCTGCTGCCTGGAATAGGGGCGAAGCGAAAGACCTAGCAGTCGACGATGCCCTTGACTCGACATGTGAGTATCGACCAACGGAGGTTCGTGTGCACGCAATGTACGCGGAGAAGTCCGCTTTGCAGGATGCTATAAGGGTCTGGGCGATGAGCTTGCAGCGGCTGTCGAGGGTTGTGAAATCCAGTAAAGATTGCTACACGGTGAAGTGCGAAAACGCCGAATGTGGTTGGCGTGTTCATGCCCACAGGCCCAAGTATGAGTTGAACTGGGTAGTCACGATGGTGGTGCAGCACAGTTGTGTTCTAAGCAATGTAACATCGAGACATCGTAACCTCACATCATCTTTCATCGCGAACGTGATGTATGGAGAGATTGTCGAGAAGTTTGACATGGAGGCACAAAGACATAGTACTTGCCGTGAGGAGCAGATATAAATACCAAATCAGCTACGCCAAAGCGTGGAGAAGCGGCGAAGGCATTGGAGAAACGCTTCGGTACATTCGAGGCATCCTATAATAATCTTCCCCGACTTTTAGATGTCCTGAAGGAAAGAAACCCCGGGACATATACTGCAATACATGATAGAGAATCTCAAAACCCGCCTGGTTATATGGTTATAGAGCGTGCTTTCATCGCACTTGGACCTTGTGTGGAGGCTTTCAGGCATTACCGGCCGATTATGTGCGTGGACGGGACTTTCCTCACTGGCAAGTACAAGGGCCAAATTCTGACGACCATCGGTGTGGACGGAAATAACCAGATACTTCCTATAGCCTTTGCTTTCGTGGAAGGTGAAAATTACGAGAGTTGGCTCTGGTTCTTCAGAAATCTGAAGATCGGGGTTGTGAAGGATAGGCCCAATGTGTGCATAATTCACGACCGCCACGCTGGGCTGATGAAAGCGATAAAGAAGATGCAGGAAGATGTGCAAGAGCCCTTTCCGTGGCCGGATTTGCAGAACCGGTGGTGCATGCGACATATGGCGGCTAACCTGTTCAAATATTTCAAAAGTAAGAAATTGATGAACCTATTCAAGAGGTTGTGCAAGCAAAATCAGCAAAGAAAGTTTGATGCCATCTGGGAGAAGCTTGACGAGCTCACTAGCAAGCAGATACGTGACGGAGAGAGACAAGCGGGGGGCAGTACTTCGGAAGCACAACAGCGTTTGCAGCCCTTACCGGATATTGACCCACCAAACATTAGAAGGAGGCTTTCGAGAAACATCAAGTGTTTCTCGCACTGGATCGAGTCTGAACCGGTTGAGAAGTGGGCACTGTTGTACGACACACTTGGGGCAAGGTATGGGGTTATGACAACCAACCTTGCCGAGGTATACAACTGGGTAATAAGGGGTCTTCGTGGCACGCCCCTTGTTGCTATCGTCGAAGGTATGTTGTACGGTACAGTGAGATATTTCCGGGAACGGCACGCCGCGGCAGTGCTGCATGCAAGTACCATTCAGAGTCCGTACTGCAGCGTCGTTACAGCTTGGATGGCGGAGAAGGTTCAGAAGGCCCTCCTACATTCAGTCGTCGTCATGGGTACGACGGAGTTACGATTTGAGGTCACACTGAGGAATATGGAGGGGTTGGGAATGTCAAGTGGGAGAATCACCCACGAAGTGAGCTTGGGCGGTGGTGTGGATGGCATGTGCACCTGCACTTGCCGAAAGCCGTACCTTCTGCATAAACCTTGTTCGCATGTCTTGGCGGCCTGTGGGCAGATTCAAATGAGTAGTGTACAATTTGTTTCTCCGTACTACATGGCGGATACGGTCGTTCAAACGTGGTCCGGTGAACTACATGGGTTTCGTGTTGCCGGAAACTTCACTGAAATTGACAATACAATGCGCAGATGGGTCCCTGACATTAACAGAGTGAAGGGCGGGAAAGGTCGTCGCCAAACGCGCCGCATTCGCAACGACATGGATGAGTCCGAGGTCGGAGGCCCTGTCCGAAGGTGTGTCCTGTGTGGAGAGTACGGCCACAGGAAGAACAAATGTCCTGCGAAGAGCGTCTCAGATGGAGGGTCTTGATGTATATGCCTCTAAGGCGTGTTGCCTTTTACTGGGGTTCCTCCCGTTTCTATGGAATGTAATAATCGTACATGTGTACGTTAAATTCTATGTTCCTTCTGTATTTCATGCTTCGAGGAGTGACTACTTGTAATATTAGAAGATTTGCGTGAGATTATGTATTGAAGAAAACTACATGTTAGTTGAGATTGTCATCATCGCTAGTTATGTTAGTTGTTCTTAGTCACGAAAAATCTTCTCCTCGTTGCATCTGCTAGCTGAGATTGTCATCATCGCTAGTTATGTTAGTTGTTCTTAGTTGTATTCTAGCAAATATAGCCTGTTTTTCCCTTTCACTTACTGTATACCTTTGATTTCAGCATTATAAATTATTAATTTGTTTGTTCTGCGCAGGTATGGCGGCTGTGGGCGAGGGTTGCGATTGGTCGTACGGGCTTCTTGATCGTCACTTGGACGCACGCCACCGTGCACGGTTGCATGCGACTACCAGAGCGGGCACGGATCCTGGTGTCTTGTCCACGCGGACGCCAGTACGTGCATGGGGCCTTGACGACCGCTGGTTACCCAGGTACGTAAGCATAGCAATTTTTTTGGTACTGAATGGGTTCTGTTACACGTTATGTTCTCACTTGTAATTCATTTATGCAGACTGGAGGCGGCGGGACTACTTCCCCTTGCTCGGATGGTGGAGGCCACACAGGAGGATCAGATCGAAGGTCTGGATGGTGAGGTCGTCGTCGTCGAGAGATCCCGACGCTTCCCCTTCGACCGATCCCTCCTTACAGCCCTCGTGGACCGCTGGCGGCCTGAGACGCATACCTTCCACCTGCCCTGCGGAGAGATGGCGCCCACTCTGCAGGATGTTTCGATGCTGACCGGTCTCCCAATCGCTGGCCAGGCGGTTGTACCAGCCGAGGTGGATGACGACTGGCGTGACGACCTTTTTGCTCGGTTCGCAGGAGTCCTCCCCCCGGCACAGGGAGGCCAGCCGCAGTACGCCCCGCTACACCCACGACAGAGGCACGGTCCCACTCTCACGTGGCTTCGCCAGTTCGAGGTATGTGTTGGCACGGTTCGAAATTGGTCCGATTTATTTTATCTGTGTAACCAGTGAGCTTTCCCGACTGTAGGTAACTAGGATGGCTGGGGATGCCACGGAGTACCAGGTGAGCCGGCACCTAGAGGCTTACCTGTTGTGGTTGTTCGGGTGGGTGATGTTCACCACGACCCATGGAGACAGCGTCGACGCTAGGCTTGTCCCGATCGCACGGGCCATAGTGGATGCTGCCCCCCACGAGGTACCTGAGTACAGCTGGGGGTCAGTTGTACTTTGTGCCACCTACCGGGGTCTATGCGACGCGTGCCTCAGGACGTGCCTCGGTTCGATCCTCTCTGGGTGCCCACTCCTGCTCATGCTATGGTCATTCGAGCGGTTCCAGATTGGATGGCCATGGGTTGACGACCGGGTCTACGGCCCGGAGTTCTACGGGGACACGGAGGTGGACCGCCCTACCATGGGCTCTCTTTGGTGCCGCAGACGGGTACGTACATTTTTTTTGTACTATGCAATCTCGCATTCCTGCCTTTTTTGTATTAACTTTTTATCGGTACCTTTTGTAGCCACAATGGGCTGGTCTGCAGGTACGGAGTGTCTACGCACACTTCACCGAGGCGTTCGACCTTTTGCGACCAGAGCGTGTCCGGTGGGAGCCTTACACCTTAGCAGAGGTCCAGAAGCGCGCACAGCACGGTTTGTCTGTGCTTTGCGAGCGAGATCTTGTGTACTCGATCACACGACGAAAGCTCCTGTACGATGTGTACGTTGAGGATTACTCGCCTCACCGGGTAATGAGGCAGCTGGGACTCAGGTAGGAGGTCCCTGTTCCACGAGGCGTGCCAGTCCCCACGGAGACACACATGTCGGTAACATCACTCCACCTTACATTTCGAATGCAACTTATTGCGCATGCTAACGGGTTTACAACTTCCGCAGGCATTCGAGGAGAGGTGACCGCCGGACTAACTGGGCCGTGAAGATGGCCCCTTGGGTGGAGCAGTGGACTCAGGCACTACAAGACCGGGTTCCAGATTATGACGTATACGACATACAGGGATACCAGGAGTACCTGCAATGGTACTCCCCACTTACGCGAGTACGCTTCTTGCCCCCTGCTGACCCGGAGGATATCGTACCGGCTCGTGCTCACGACACATATCCCACCCACGTTGCATCGGCGATGCACTTTGTGGTACGTAAACTAGGCAATCTACTCAAATTTTTGACGACATGAAAGCATACATATATGTTACGTCATGTCATCACTTTCAGGGCGACATGGGGACAGAGATGGAGCAAGACTTGAGGTCCATGAGAGGGCGTTTGTGCGGGAGTTTGGAGACCTCCCGGGAGGAGATCACGGCGTTCATGGATCGAATGATCGCGAAGACGGCGAGGATTGTGCGGGCCGTTTCGTGCCGGCATAGTTTTGACGCCGCAGGTGTGGGGTCGCATACGTCGAGCGTAAGACAGCAGGGGGTCCGGATTAATACATGACCGCCGCAGACGCCACCGCCGCCGACACCCCCCTTCAGACCTCCCACGCTGCCGTACCCACCGCCGCCCCCGACAGCACCCTTCGGACCTCGGACGCTGTCGTACCCGCCGCCGCCACAGGAGCAGCCTGGGAGCTCGTCATGGTAGCAGCAGGCCCCGTTCTTCGGGGCAGGTAATATTCTCACTTAAACATGCATTGCATTTTGTGGTAACTAATAGTCGTGTATGACAGGCCACCCGTTCGGATACACTGGAGGCGCGACATGGATGCCTACTCCTTTCTTCGTTTAGACCCCAGGTGTGTTCAATATGCTCCGTAAACTGACATTGCAAGACATTTTACTTTGAAATATATTCGTCAATCGAACTGACTGTAGTACTTCCAGGTTACCGTCCGGAGGGCCAAACTACGCCGCACACGCGGGCGGACGACTTCGACACGGAGTATGCTGGTCCGACGCATCCGGACGTCCTGGTTGGGTCGCACCCAAGCGCCGCCACGCCTACACACCCTACAGACCCGAGTTCTTCAAGCCGCACTCCTGTACCACCCGTGCTTGGAGCCAGGATCAGGCACCCACCAGACCGGTGGACCCCTTCAGGGCCCAGACGTCGACCGGCAGATGCACGTCCACAGGAGAGGCGTACCAGACCTCGTGCACAGGGGCAGGGAGGTGCACAGGGGCAGGGAGGTGACCAGGGAGAGGGAGGTGACCAGGGAGAGGACCACGATGAGGTCGACGATTGAGTATTGTATTGCTACGTTGTATTTCTGCGTTGTAATGTTTGTTGTTGATTGTACATTTCTGTCAGCTTTTGCCAAATCAAACTCGTGTCATTATTGCTTTTGTCCCATCACATGCAAAGCGCCAGAAGAATCCGATGCTCGCGGATTTGATCTTCTCTTAAGTCCGCCACTCTACCCTATGGCTGGCTATTTAAGGCCGAGTGATCGTCTCCCAATAATCACAGCAAGCTTTCCCCTCGCCCCCAACCAAGTTGGCCAACCAACCAACCGGTGCCAATGGAGTTTCCCTCGCCCCCACTGCCGTAGCCATCCCCGAAGGCACACAGGTCCGCATATGCCTATGCCGGGATCCATGCCGCTTTCGGTAGTCTGTAGACAACTCATACACATACGGTATGAGATACTGGAGCTGCCGCAACTGCGACTCCGAGCCAACGCTGGGGATGCGAATGCGGCGGAGAAGCCCGGTATGTGCGTACTCGCATTTCATGTTACATCGAACCGTACAAACCTTGATACGGTAATACTATCTGCTCTCACCAATTGCAGCGTCCGTTGTGCGAGTTCGTCGAATTCTACGACGCGGAGCAGACGTCTGACATGGAGAGGATGCGAGATCGGGAGTACTCGCATCGTAGAGCTATGGTAGAGCAACAGTGGCGTGAGCAGGAGGAGGAGGAGAAGCGCATGAAGGCTGCCGAAGAAATGCGTGCACAGAGGGATGCCGAACGGCTGCGCCTAGCGGGCCAGCTGGAGGCTGAGCGAGAGAGGAAGCGCGAGAGGGCGGCTAGGGCCAGGGCGGCAGGCCCCGATGGTTTGTGCAAGGGGAAATATCCCCGGTGCACTCAGTAGTGTAGCAGAAGAACCCTTATTGTTTCGTTTACCTAAGGCATGTTAACTTTAAGCCATTATTTCTGCATTTCCTATATTGTAATGTTACGTTGTTACCGTTATTTCATTTACCAGAAGGGCTCTGTCATGTGATGTTATGTTGTTGCTTATGTACTTACGTTTTGTTTTTTTGCATTTATGAATTTCTTATTGATTGTATTGGACCATGCGTGATATCTTATCGGAGTACTCCATAATACTTACGGTTATATCAAACATCAAATCTCATCCATTATTACAAAAAAATAACCCCAAACACGATATCTTACGGCCTGCCGAAAAGGGTTAAGCGCTATAGTTCTAGAGTATTCGATAATACTTAGGGTTATTGCGCTGGTGCGTTTTAGATGAAAGCAAAGGTGTAAATCAAATATTTTCCCATAATATCCCAGTCCATATATCAAATAACAAATCTCATCCATTATTACAAAAAAATCCCCCCAAACACGATTTCTTACGACCTGCCGAAATAGCTTAAGCGTTATAGTTTGGGACTACTCGATACCACTTATGGTTATTGAGCTAGTGCGATTTGGATGCAAGCAAATGTGAAAATCAAATTTTTTCCCATAATATGTCAGTCCATATATCAAATATCAAAGATCATCCATTGATACAAAAAAAGTTCCCCAAAACACGATATCTTACGGCCTGCCGAAAAGGCTTAAGCGCTACAGTTTAGGAATACTCCATAATACTTAGGGTTATTGAGCTAGTGCGTTTTACATGCAAAAAATGGTGTAAATAAAAGATTTTCCCATAATATGCCGGCCCATATATCAAATATCAAATCTCATCCATTGTTACAAAAAAATCCCCCCAAACACGATTTGTTACGGCCTGCCGAAATAGCTTAAGCGTTATAGTTTGGGACTACTTGATACCACTTAGGGTTATTGAGCTAGTGCGATTTGGATGCAAGCAAATGTGAAAATCAAATTTTTTCACATAATATGTCAGTCCATATATCAAATATCAAAGATCATCCATTGATACAAAAAAGTTCCCCAAAACACGATATCTTACGGCCTGCCGAAAAGGCTTAAGCGCTACAGTTTAGGAATACTCCATAATACTTAGGGTTATTGAGCTAGTGCGTTTTACATGCAAACAATGGTGTAAATAAAAGATTTTCCCATAATATGCCGGCCCATATATCAAATATCAAATCTCATGCATTGTTACAAAAAATTACCCCCCAACACGATATCTTACGGCCTGCCGAAATAGCTTAAGCGTTATAGTTTGGGACTACTCGATACCACTTAGGGTTATTGCGCTAGTGCATTTTAGATGCAAACAAAGGTGTACATAAAATATTTTTCCATAATATGCTAGCCCAGATATCAAATAGCAAATCTCATCCATTCTTATAAAAAATTACCCCTAAACACGATATTTTACGGACTACCGAAAAGGCTTAAACGCTTTAATTTCTTCATAATTGATAAATGGATCTTTAGATAAACTTAATTTGTACATTTCATTTTCGCATGCAAATAAAGGTTATTGCGCTGGTGCGTTTTACACGCAAATAAAGGTGTACATCACATATTTGCCCATAATATGCCAGTCCATATATGAAATATCAAATCTCATCCACTGTTACAAAAAATACCCCCATACATGGTATCTTACGGCCTACCGAAAAGGCTTAAGCGCTATAGTTCAGGAGTAATCGATAATACTTAGGGTTATTGCGCTGGTGCGTTTTACATGCAAATAAAGGTGTAAATTAAATTTTTCGCACAATATGCCAGTCCATATATGAAATATCAAATATTTTCTTAAAAGGATTAAGCGTTGTAGTATCTTCATAATTTATAAAAGGATTAAGCGTTATAGTATCTTCTTAATCCTTACATCTTAATATAAATTTAATAGATTATTTCAGTATTTATGTGATTAATCTATTTATTTTCGCATATTTTGAGGAAAATAACTCAGAACCAAAATTTTCAAAAAAAATTTCTGCTTCATTTTTTCCTTTTTCTTTTTCTTTTCTCTTCTTTCCTTTTTCTTTTTTCTCTTCTTTCTCTTCTTTCCTTTTTTCCTTTTTTCTCTTCTTCCCTTTTTTCTTTTTCCTCGCTTCGCAAGGCGGCCGGCCAGCTTCCCTGCCCGTCTGCCTGCGGGCCCGTCGCCTGTCAGCGAGGTGGCGCGAAGATAAGCTCGTCGCCTGTCGGGCGCTGATTACTTGTTTCCTCCGACGTGGCGTGATAACTCCCTTTTCGCGTTCTCGTGGCGCGAAAAGAGGTCAATTTTGTAAAAAAAAAATTATGGAGGTATATTTTTGTAATATAAAAAAAAATGATTATTTATAAAAAAAATTCGATTTAATGCTATGTAAATTGCATTTTCACATTCGATCAAAAACAAGGACAAAAAATGCAAATTTCCTTGAAAATAATAACTTCTATGATTATATTTAGTGCAAATACTACATTTATTATTTATCTTCACATATTTTGGTGTTACCTTGATACTCAACAAAAATATGGTTTGCAACAATTTGTGATCTGCATGCATTACTGGATGTTCTCCCTAGAATGATATTATACAAAGTTAAAGCATAACATAATTATTTCAAAATCTTGCCTTTATCTTAGAACCATCACATAAGCTGTTCTTACCTTCTCAACTGCAGAATGTTCCTTGTTTCCAGTCAGCATCTCCATGATTATAACACCAAGACTGAATATGTCTAACCTGAATGTGATTCGTCCACTCAAGAAAAATTCTGGAGCCATATATCCCCTGCATGAAATTTTCATAGTCTGATCGATGAATGTGCAGAGGGAAATGTTTCATAATCCATACCTAACACCCAAAAAAAAACAGAAAAACTATCGGACGCTATACCGTCTAAACGGTATAGCAATGAAACGCATGAAACTTGTGATTTTTTACACTGAAACTTATGAAACTTAACACTAAAAACTAATGAAACCTGAAACTCATAAAACTAAACACTGGAACACATGAAATCGATCACGAGTTTCACAAGTTTCATAAGTTTCGGGCTATACCGTTGGAACGGTATACCGTCCAATAGTTCTGCTCAAAAAAAATTGAGCTTTAAAGAGGCTGGCTTACGGTGTTCCAATCAATTTTGAAGCAAGAGTCCCACTTTGATTCCGATCGAAGCACCTTGAGAGACCAAAATCAGCAATTTTCGGTACCATGCTATCATCTAGCAGTATATTAGCAGGTTTGAGATCTAAGTGAATAATACTCTTTTGATGAAGATAATATAAACCCTCACAGATTCCCTTGATTATTGGATAGCGCACTTTCCATCCAAGTCCACGAGATGCATCTGTGATGGGGGGAGGACAAAGTGTTTGGTATTTTAGATAATGTAAATCTTCGAATGCTAGATAGTATACCACATGGTAAGAAAGTAGTTTCTATAGTCATATTATACATAATAACCTTTAATAATCAAAATAAAGATGGAAATAAACGTTACTTGCCACATCATCCTACCAGTGATATACTTATCGAGACTCCCTTTAGGTAGGTACTCGAAGCAAAGCAACCTGTGTCGTACATCTGCCATGACAAATTTTTCTTTGTACTTTTCATGTATCCCTTGTGTGTCAGAACAATATCCTAGAAATCGTACTATATTCTTGTGCTTAACCCCCATCAGACATTCAACCTCACGGTTGAATTTCTTCTCATCGATGTCAAGCGTTTCTTTCAGCTTCTTCACGGCGACCGTCCCATTTCCAAGCATTCCCTGCAGTCGCAGCATGCCTTGTCAGAATGAAGATTAGAATTCGAAGATTTACATTAGCAGCTGTAAATCGTCGCAATTTCCATACCTTGTAAACCGTCGCAAATCCACCTCTGCCGATCTGCAGCTCATCGGAGAAATCTTTTGTGATGGCTTGTAGAAGTGATAATGTCAGGCTCGTCGGCTCTGCACTGTCATCGAGTAGCTTGCGCTCCAGGACATTGTGCCTGGTAATAGCTTCGCCATCCATTTGTGATTACATATGACAGTTCCCTTCAAACAAATTAAAGGTTGCAGCAAATTAATTGGTGCATGGTAAAATAGTAAGCAGAGAGCTGTGATCGATGATGAAACAGGAATATCGATGAACACGATGAAGCAGCAGGTTCCTGAATTAAAAGCTACTGATCGTGCGAAAAGGGTATCTACAACAGCCAGCACCCAACTTAATTATCTGGAGAAGATATTTTCAAGAAACAAAAACTTAATTACCTGGAGAAACACTGCTGCGTAGTAAAGAAGATGTTTCAGATCTTGCCCTAGCTAGTCCGCGGTAAGGCGACGGGATCATTTATGAAGCCATCAAAGGGAGGAGGGGGGAGAGATACCAGGGGAATTTTTTTTAAAAATAAACATTTTTTAATCGAAAAATTCAAGAATATACTTGAAAGAAAAAAAATTACAAAAGTGTCCTCCAGTCGCGCCACGTGGCAGCGACTGGCATGGATGATGTGACATTTTCCATTTAATTCATTCTATTTAATTCAAATAATTCATATCGGATGCTAGGAACCTCAAAAAATTATTAAAAAAATTTCTAGATTTTTATTACGCTATAAGCATTCACAATATATTAAAAAAAGTAGCATGTTTCATGTAAATTTAAAATTTTAAAATCAGGTTTACTAAAAGACCATTTTAGGTATTATGAAGAAACTATATAAACCATGGCTCCAAAAATCTTGGAAAAAAATTCTAAATTTTATTATTATAAGGATTCATAATATCTCACAAAAATACTATGTTCCATGGAAATTTAAATAGTTAAAATCAAGTTTAGTTAAATACCCTTTTATGTATTATGAAGAAACTATATAAACCTGTCAAAAATCATGAAATAAATTTCACCTATTCTTAGGGTCTAGATGAACAGGTGAAATTTATTTCATGAATTTTGGACGCAGGGTTTATTTAGTTTCTTCATAATACATAAAAGGGTATTTAACTAAACTTGATTTTAAATATTTAAATTTTAATGGAATATAGTATTTTTTGTGAGATATTATGAATCCTTATGGCTTAATAAAAATTTAGAAATTTTTTTCATAATTTTTCGAGGTTCCTAGCATCCGATATGAATTATTTGAATTAAATAGAATGAATTAAATGGAAAATGCCACGTCATGCATGCCAGTCGCTGCCACGTGGCGACTGGTCAATACGCAATCGCGTGGCACGATTGAAGGACACTTTTGTAATTTTTTTTCTTTCGAGTATATTCTTGAATTTTTCGATTAAAAAATATTTATTTTAAAAAAAAATTCGATACCAGGGCGGGTAGCCATCTGCTCTCTCCTTGATGGCTCATTTGATAATGAAATTATCATCTCGACTCTGCTGTAAATAATTAATTATGAGGCCATCACCGCGGGGGGTGATCAGATGTAGAGGTGGGCATTTGGGCCGGGCTTTTTGGGCCGGTCCGAAGCACGGTGGGTTGGCTGATGTAAAGCACGACGCGCGATTCGCCGGCGGCCGCACGCAATATGTAGCTTCGGCCGGGCCCGAATTAGGCATGACGCGGCACGACACGGCACGACGATTTAAATTGGGCCGTCTTGCGCCGCAAGACGGCGACGAACGGGCATGAAATCACGGATTAAAGCCTAAAAGTTGGCAGATATTGTTGATTCTGTGTATTTTCAATCATTGCATTTATGTTTGACATTTTGTTGATGTGATTAGTCTCTTATGTAATTAAAATAGGTAGTTTAGTAGTAGTGATTTGTTTTATTTCTTTGCTCGTCACAATAGTGAAAATGGGTCGGGTCTGGGCCGGCACGGCACGAAGTAGGCACGAAGCGCAAATGGTCTGGGCTTAGGCTCGCCAAATGTGAGTCGGGCCGGCACGGTTGGCACGACGATGGTCGCCGCAAGACGGTGACGGTTTCGCCCAAAGACGATGTCTGACCGGCACTAAGACGGCACGACACCCACCTCTAATCAGATAAGACACAGGGTGGGTACTGGGTAGCGTGTCCTTTCCGGCTGCCTCTAGCGCTGTGATGCCACCAGCCCACTGCGGTCCATCACACGTCATGTTGCAACTTGCAACCAACTCAGTAAATAATTAATTAATCGTGTGGGAGCATAGTTGGATGGTACATTTGATAATGAAAGGATTGACTGACTGGAGACGTATGATTTCAGACATTCTGTTTTAGTCTGGAAAAATAATCCTTGAATTGCGAAGCCGTCCAACTTTGAACATCTCAATTCTCCGAACCAAAGCAAATAACCTGTTAGCTTAAGGCTGTCTTTGTTTAGGCTGGAGGAAAATCACGGAAAGAAGAGTTTAATTACTGGTGGAAATTGGAGTGAAATGAAAGAGACTTGATAAAGGGGATGGCAATTTTTGTAAATAAGATCAAGTTGCAAAGGTGCAGGGAAGTGGGATTTTCGGAAGCTCCAGCCAGCCCGGTAAGCATCGTTTCCTCGCTTCTCTCGTAGTGCAAATTGGTGAGCTTCTCCTCTTCAAATTGAAAATTCTTGTTTGTTTTGGCCATGACTTATGAAGGCCTAGAACCCAAATAAGTCTAAGTAGAAGCCTAAACAAACAGTAATTTTTCAGCTTAGTTTAGAACCATCTTAGTTTTGGCTTACGTCGCATCTTCTTCAAATTTCGACAAAATTCGGTGAAATTTGGTTCTTTCGGTAGGTTCCAAAGTTCCAAACTACATTTGACGACCTAGTTACATTTCAGTTGGTTCATTTGAATTTTGTCGAAAATTTCTAATTTTGGTTAAATTTTTGTTCAACCGTTTCACCTCAAAATTACACCAAAACTTATAAAATAATCAAATTTCAGTGATTTTAGTGGTGTCAAAAAAATTAAAATGAAATTCAAAACACTGCATCCTAGTAGGCAAATATACCGCCAGGGAGATGATAAATAGCTTGGTAAACGCTAGCTCGCGATGATGGTGTCGTGATCGATGAAGAAAGGAAGAAAGAAACGCGTGTGGCCATTTGTTAGCTTGGTTGATGCTGGCTCGCGGTGACCGTGTCGTGATGAAGAAAGGAAGAAAGAAACACGCGTATGGTCATTTGTCAGCTTGGTTAACGCTAAGCTCACGGTGACCGTGACGTGATGACGTGATGGTCAGTGCCTTGGTGGCATGCATGCAGCAGGGGCGTACGTAGCCAAACACGGCGGTTTCATTGGATTCGGGCCGAATCTTCGACCGCTTAGTCCCTGCGTTCAGTTTCTGATATAGAAAGTGATGATTGCATATTCGCTCGGACGTGGTCAAAGAAAGAAAAAAAATTACTAGACGGTGAGTTACCCACGTGGTTTGGTAGCCACTGTTTGTTGGAGGCAAAAATTGGCAATTGGCTACTTTGTCTGCTGCCTACATAATGGACACGCATAGAGAGGGCATGTCTTGACATGTCTTCTTTTCAAGGATATGCAGTACTACACAAATGTTCGTCACAGATAGTTCTAAAACCTCATCACAAATGATTTTGTGAATTGTCCGTAAACATTTGTCAGTGATAACAACAACACATCACAGCCTGTTTTTGAACCGTTAGTGAAAATTAACATCAGAGATGGTTCTGTGATAGTATACTATCAGAAATGGTTCTATACTATCACAGACGGTTCTAGGCTAGAACCATATCTGATCCATCCACAGTTCGTTCTAAAAGTTGCTATCCTTTGATTTATCCATCCACTACATCTTCAATCTCGAATGAGAATACCATATGTAGCCTATTTTCATTCTGGTATTGTGCATGAACAGGATTATTTTCATTGTTCTCTATTCCGTCAATATAGAATTGATTAAGCCACGCCTAATCAACTCTGTATTTGGCTACTTTGCCTGCTGCCTACATAATGGACTCGAACTCTAAGCGTGTCTTGACATCTCTTCTTTTCAAGGACATGCACTACTACAATGATTCTATATTTTATGAAATAGAGAACCATGAAAATAATCCTATTTCTGCACAAAACCATAGTGAAAATAGATTACCTATGGTATTCTTATTCGGGGATGGGAGGATGAAGCGAAAAGATAAATCAGAACATGGCAACTCTTGAGACGAATTATGGATATAATTGGATTTTGCCATAAAATCCATCAATATTTGCTCTCACAGATGCATTGTATTCAAGATGAGCAAATATTAATAATAAAGTCAGGTGACAATATGTTGAGGAGTTGAATTATGTGCACTCAAGCTAAAAGTATTAATACATCATTGAAAACAATTCATATTTTTTATCATCAGCTCCCATTAATAAGAGAAGAAGAAAGCATTTTAAAGCAGATCAAGTCAATCTTACATCTTCAGTTTTCCACTACACTTGCCAAGTGCTTCTCTCATGATTCTTTTTCTAAGAGGAATTGAGAAGTAATAAAATCTAATTTTGTCATAATATTCTTTAGCTTTTTGTCAGCATCAGCAAGAGCCAAATCCCTGAAAAGAAAATTAACTAACGGATGAAATATTTCTCAAATCAAACTTAGATTAAACAAGTTGAGAATTATGGAGGTTCATGTCAATCACATCAAGCACTCACTACTATAGAACAGTACATCACTGCTGGGTCCAAAACGCCATCACTGCCGGTTATGGGAGCCAGCAGTGATTGGTCAGCTAAAAAGATATCTCTGCCAGTTAAAAAGACCAAATCCGGCAGTGATATAAATGTTTATATTCAATATTCTGGCAGTTTTAAAACAACACGAAGAGATTCAGGAGGTCACCCATCCTAGTTAGTATTACTCTCCCCCAAGCACGCTTAACTAATGAGGTCTATCGTCGATTTTAACGCACTTTCCAAGAGGTCACCCATCCTAGTACTACTCTCGCCCGAGCACGCTTAACTTCAAAGTTCTTACATGATTTAGTATTGTAGTGTCGGTATGATAGCATTTGAAATATAATGCGTCCCACTCCCCTTAACCTCACAAAGCACCCGAACACTGTTTTTAGTATTATCATATTCCGAATTTACCATGATTTGGATGCTCCAAATTTTGGCTAAGTGTTCGATTTTACTATGACTTGGATGCTTCAAATTTTGGCTAAGTATTCAAACATCCAAGTTTTGGCAAACCTTATCACTGCCGGCTCTACGCATAATCGGCAGTGATAATGTCAAATTACGCTCAGATGCGCGGGAAAATACATATCTCTACCAGTTAAAGAATAAACCGGTAGTAAAAGTTCCAATATCACTGCCGATTCTATTTAGAACCGGCAATGATATGTCACTACCGGTTTTGAGTATAAACCGGTAGTGATAGTTTGTTATCACTGCCGGTTGGTTATACCAACCGGCAGTGATACATTTCCTGGGTAGCGAATCTTACGAACCGGCAGTGATATTTTATCACTGACGGCTTTAGCCCAACCGGCAGTGATATGGCGGCAAGGATTGCCTATTCTATAGTAGTGACTGATCAAAGAACACCATGTATGATTTTGCTGAGTAGAAAGTTAAGCCACTCTACCTTTTCACAATCTCTTCACCATGGCTGGATTGGGCAGCTTGAAGGCCATGGATAGCTTTATCTCCTTCTTCTAAGCCAGCTGCCACCTCCTTTACGACTTCCTAGATTAAAGCAACAGCAATCAATCAAACCAGTCTTAAATATTTGTTTACATTAGATATCCACACAAAGGATGTCAAGCAAACTTACTTTTAACTTTGGAAGATTCTATCTCAGATCTAAGGCATGCACTTTGTGATGATTCCAATTTTGTCCTAAGGGATTCACAAGTAGCTTCTCAATTTTGCTTTTCTTTTTCCTAAGTAATTATCAAGTTGGAAGAATTTTATTTAGTGTCTCCAAGACTTCATAAAAGATCTGCTGACTCAGCTAGTGATGGAGTGTAATATTAATAAAGGAGCTACTCAGCTAGTATTAATACCTCACTTCTATTGAAATCAACTCATTGAAATGCAAATTATTTGATTATAGGGCAAGTCAATCTACGGGACAAAAATGGAATCAAGCAAGGCATATTCAAAAACAAGTATAATGGACTGATCATGTAACATAGTCAATCTACAGAACAAAAGCAAGGCATATTCAAAAATAAGCTATTTCAATTTTTTATAATCCAACTACTCAAGAAATGATAACAATTTCAGCATTTTATGCCCTCTCTAAATGTGAAAAAAATCAACAAATAGTACTTTCGCCAATGTAATTGCAGGATGCTAAAACTCATCACAATTTTGATAAACACTAATCAACAAACCACTATAGATATTGAATATTTCTATCATTTTGGCATCTATCGTAGGGTTCAAGTTTGTAAATCAATGGTGCATGTATCGCTACAAAATAGTGTGACATACATGTTTGCTGGCAGCGAAGCGAAGCGATCGCAGGGGGAGGCGGTCGCCGAGGAGGAGTTTGCCAAGGAGGGGATCGCCGGGGAGGACTTCATCCAGGAGGAGCTCGCCAGGGGGCTAGGGTTTGGGGGAGGCGAAATGCACTAGGAAAGGAAAGGTCTGCGCAGCCAACCTCTATCGGTATGTTCATATAGTGGTCTCAGTTGATATCATACATAGTTCATAGTTAGAACCATTTGTAATAGGCAGATATCACAGACGATTTTAGTTTAGAATCATTTGTGAAGTAATCATAGACTATTTTATACTAAAACCATTTGTGATATTGCTATATATCACAAACGGTTAGAACCGTCTGTGATGATGTCACTGACGGTTTCAATATAGAATCATCAGTGATGTTCCTCATCACAGACGGTTCTTCAAAACCATCTGTGATGAGGCGTCCAATATAAGTCTTTCTGTAATAGTGATGGCAACCCACTGAGTTGAGAACACTTGATGTGCGTTGCGGGGAGTCAGTGATTGCGAGGATATGACGAGGGCATCAGGTGGATGTTGGGGAGCAGGCATAGGCACAGACATGTGGCAAAAGGCAACCCACCATGATGACGGCGAGTTGGCAGGGAAGGCACCGCAACATGAGTTGGCTAGTGCTTGATCGACTAGATAGACTAACCACAACAACAAATAGGTAATCTGAGTCCCTCTTTTAATTTATGATTTTTTAATTGTAACTTTGTAAATAGGTCGAATAGAGATTGATTAATGTTAGCTTGTTCATAGATTTACAAAACTTAGACAAGCGAATGTTGCACAATTATTTAATATAATAAAGTATTGATAATAACCTTCGAACCGATGAGAATACAACACCCTCTAATTTTATGTTGGTTTCGCCACTGCATGCTGGCATTCAGAGTTGAAGCTCTTCTATCCGGGTGCGTAATCTGAGCAAGCAACATCCGGTAGATCTCTCGTCTGATCGAGCAAGATGGAAACGACTCCTCTAAGATTACTTCAATTGGCACTGCATGTCCTAATCCATCGGATGCCAGACAGGAACTATACAAGGAGAGCGTTTCTTCGGCGTCTTCTTAAAGGGGCATGCAGCTAATTGCAACATTCAGGCCCCATTTGGCAACTTGGAACCGGACCGCTTCTACTAGAATCTGGGAGAAACCCAGCCAAACGGGCTAAAGCTTGGAATGATTCCCCTAGAAACGTTTCTTGTTTTTCCACCTTAAGGTTGAATCGCCCTCAACCCCATTCCACCCCGATTCACAGAATCCAGACAGCTAGCCAAACGGTTTCCAGACAGTGATTCTGATTCTACTTGAAACGTTTCTACCAAGAATCTGGAACCATTTCTGTTTCTACTAGAATCTGGAACAGTACCAAACAGGGCCTCAGTTCGCACTCGCTGCCGGCTTCATTTTACCTTACCTAAGTTTTGATTGCGTATGCAATATTGCATAATAGATAAAGCAAAGTAGGAGGTGTGCTCCTATGCATCACTATTTGAAAATTACATAAATATTAAAATATAAATAAAAAGTAGATATTAATTACTTATCTCTTCACTTGTTTCAAGATATATGCAACTAGTATTAAAAGGGTGATGCATAGAACTACTACTTGCTTAGTAATTGAAGGTCAAACACTCTAATTAATCTTGGACAACATTAGAAAAATTTATTGACTCCATTTTCACGGAGACGTGGGCATCAGGCCAGGCTATTTAGGGTTGGCCCATGACACAGAGGGCATGGCCCCACACGCGTGCGAGTGGGTTGTGGCGGGGCACGGTGGGCGGCACAACACAGCACACCGAGTTGGGCCATGCTCAGGTTGGCACAACCCTTCACAGTGGCGAGCAGGCATGGCACGGCACGGCCGGCTGGCGCCATGCTGCACGTGGCAAGGCACACAACAGGAGAGGGAGGGAGGGAGTGAGCATACCTGGAAGCCCATGCCTCACTGCGCACATGAGCCACCCTTGCCGCAAGCCTGCGCCACGTGTAACACCCCAATTTTTGCTTTTCATAAGTTTGAATGTTATTTTGCACTTTGGAGACTTTTTGGAATTTTCTGGAATTTATTTGGATTTATTTTGAATTTATTCCCTTTTGAAATAATTAAACAAATTAAATTTACAAATAAAATTTTGTTGGAGATATTTTATTTGAGTCTAAAATGTCTCAAAGTATTTTCCAGAAATTTTTTGGAATTTTTTTGAGTGTTTTGCTATTTTCTTGAATTAAATGAATTTCTGAAAATTAATTTGAATATTTAATCGCTGGAAAATCAACTCGGGTCGAGTACTGTTCATCCGACCGAGACGGAACCCGAGTCGGACAAGAGTCCGACCCGCTCCACCTGACTTGGTCAGGCCACGCCGCGCCGAACCCAAACTCAACCCTAATGCCCGACCGTTGGATCCGCATCCAACGGCCGTGCGTGAGCCACGTCGCACGCGTACGCGAACCGTTGGATCGTGCCACATGGACGGCTGGCCGTCATCGTCTTCGCCGAGTCCGAAACGGACTGCGCCGCCGTGCCGTCCGAGTTCGGTTAGGGCTTCGCGGATTTCGCGCACGTCGAGGCAATATTTAATGCCCCGTCGCCACCCCGTTGAAGCTCTTTGCCGTGCGCACCTTTTGCCCCAAGTTTTCGAGCCCTAGCCGTCGCCGCGTAGCCGCTATTGCTCGTCATAGTTGAAGCCTCGCTCCGTCGCAGTTTTTCTTCGTTCCCGGCGCCGTCCGTCGTCCTCCGTCGCGTTCAAGCCCGGATCCGGAGCCCTCACGTCAAGCCGCACCCGTGGAGACCACTCACCTCGCCGGAGTCGCGCCCAAACGCCGTTGGGCGTGTCGTCGTCCCCAACTCCGGTGCCCTCTGCTCCACCGCGCCATGGTCGGAACCGCGAAGCTTCTCCGCCGTTGGATCTTCATCGCACGCCTGAGGTTCTTCCACGTCATCTTCGTGTATTTTTCACGTTTCAGTTTTTAGATCTGATTTCAACCGTTGGATCTAGATCCAACGGCTTAGATTAAGCCACATAGCTGTACACTGCACCGTGCTAGATCCAATGTCAGCCGTTAGACCTAGATCGTACAGTTAGAGTTGAACCGCGTTATAGCAATAGATACGATCTCAACCGTTCGATCGTGATCGAACGGCGCTCAGCGTGCCACGCGTCGCCACCCGGGTCATGCCACGTCGACCCCCAACAACGCGGTTAACTCGATCGGATCTGGACCATCCGAACTAAATCATACGGTCCAGATCAGCCACGTTGCACCGCAACGTGCGAATTCCAGATCCGATCCGAGCCGTTGATTTTCAAATCAACGGCCCAGACAGTTCACGCGTGTAGCGGGAGCCGACCGACGCGTCGGGCCAGCGGTCACGCGGCCGCCCGGGCCGATGTCACGCTGCGGACGCCGGCGTGGGCCCAGCGTGTCGGCCGGCCCAACGCGTCTCCATGATGTCACTCGTGACGTCATGCTGACGTCACGGTGGGACCCGCGTGTTAGTGTCACATGCGCCCGTGGGCCGGGTCCACGGTGGACCAGGCCCGAACCATGGACCAAGTCCATGAACCCGCGGACGTCACGCTGACGTCATATTTTGATTTTTCAATAGAAAAATAATTCGGTGGGAATTTAAATCCCGTGCTGACGTCATAAATCGGGTTTTCAATAGAAAAATAAATGAATTAATTCGGTTTAATGATTTATTTGAATTTTCAAACTTCAAACGCTTATAACTTTTGCGTTTTAACTCCGAATTGAACGATTCCATTTTCTAAATTTTTATAAAATTGAGATCTACTTAAATATGAATTTTAATTAATTTTTGAATATGAAATTTTCTCTGTTATTATTTAATTAATAGATTCTTTAAACTTTAATCAATTACAACTTTTGCATTTTAACTCCGATTTGGGCGATTCCAATTTCTAAAAATTCGTAAAATTATGCCCTTTATGTTTATGGACTGTTTTTGAGGCTTTGATCAATGTGCATGTACTGTTTTATTTATTTATTGCTATTTGCACGCTTGACGAGTAGACGTTGAAGTACCCGCGGGCTTCGAAGGAGAAGTGTTGACCTAGGAGCCAGCTCAAGACCAAGATCAAGTACTCTTTGAAGGCAAGTTGTGCTTTGACCATGTTGAGCCCATTCTTTTGAAATTATGTTGTTTCAAAGTATTGCATGCTAATTTAATTAGAATTTATGTTGATTAATTCTGGGATTAGTTAAATACCTAGTTGCTGTACGACACTTTGATGACTATAACTGTATGCCATGAACCCCTTGTCACCCTAGTTGTGGATTGTTTAGTTGGACATTATTAAATTGCCAACAGGGGTAATTAGACCGTTGTAGTTTATTGCTTAGACCTGCCACGTAGTCACAACATGGTTTTGGATAATTACATGTTAACATTGACTTAATGCCATATGGAACATGTTTTTGAGATGTGTCATGTGTTATTGATGATGTTATCGATGGCACGTGGTGGATGGTAATCAACTGGGATTTGATAAATAGATTAAGACCTGGCATGTGGCAAAAATGATACGGTGGGCCATGAATGGCACAGGGGAAGTTGATTTGGTTCTTCGGGTAGTCTTGCCCTGGTCAACCTAAGGACTTAATCTTGCAAGCCTTTGAACTGAGTCAAACGTGCAACCACATGTCTGTAATGGGACGGACCTAGTTGATTAAGTTGCTAATAACGTACCTGTGGGACCTCGGGGTGTCAACTATACCCTTTTGTGTAGTTGTACGGGGGAGTGTACCGGGTCTGCGGCCAGGTACCCATCTAACGGTTGATTGGCCTAGACTTCGCCTTTGCTAAGGGAAACGTTAGTGTGCAATAACCGGAGAGGCCCACTTGTGCTGTTAGAAGTTTTCGAAAGACTTTGTTACGGACACTTGCCTTTGTGGTGTTTGGCTGTATCTTGTGGGTAAAGTGCATAACTTCTGCAGAGTGTAAAATCTATTCGAATAGCCGTGTCAGCGGCATTGGACATTGCTCGGGAATTACAGTCAAGGGTTATACTTTAATGAAAACAACTTGGACTTGAAAAAGTTTGGTTGGGTTTAATGATGACGTTGATTGAAATGTGGATTAGGAAAGGGGAAGTGTTTATTAAACTCCTGGAAAAGTTGTTGATACTACATTGCTTCTACTGCTTTCGAATCTACTTATGTTACTTTCTAATTGCTGCTTTACTGCAAATGAACCTGTTAACCTATCCTTTGTAATAAGCCATGCATATAGAATATTAGTTGCATTCTGTGCATGACTTGCTGAGTACCAAGTACTCACCCTTGCCACAATACAACATCAGTTGAAGAAGAGTCGACGCCAGCTTTGGAGGAAGAGTTCCAGGAGGAGCCGTTTAACTAGGGAGCGAGCCCAGTCAGTTGCCTGTGGTATACTGGATGGCGCCACGAAATCTACTTTATTCCACTGAAGTTATTTCTCTTTTAATAAATCTTCGCCCTACGAGGCATATCTTTGTAACTTGACCATAAGGTCGAGCAACCAGTTTGGTTACTATAATTAAGGTACTTTCTATTTCGTTGAGTATGATTGTGATATTTACCGATGTTGAGACTGTTTGCACTAGCGTGATCCTGGACTAGTGCTGAATACACAGAGGGTCCGGATTTGCAAATTCGGGTCCCGACAGAGGTGGTATCAGAGCCATACTGACTGTAGGCTCACCCGTAGTTAGAATGGCCGTAGTGAGGATAAAACTTATTTTCTAAAGTTAAAAGTGGTCAAGATAATGAATGAATTCTCGAGTTATCCCCTTCTTTCTTGTTCATACCCCTGGCTGAGTTCTTTTTGTCTCCCACTTTGATTTTAAAATGTTGCGATCTTACGCGAGCGTCTTTTGGCAGATGTTGATGAAGAACAACTACGCCGAGCGTGCAGGAGGCTATGCCACTGAGTTGTGGCGTATGCTGCAGGTACTTGGAGGTTTCGAGAGGCCACTTTACCAGGGGACCACCATAGTGCAGGCTGGATTGGTCATGGCATGGGACGTCAAGATCAAAGTGTACGCTCGAGAAAAGACGAAGTTCAGTCGCCCATGCTACTTCATAGCCAGGAGGTCTACATTTGAGTTGGGAATCCAGGAGGTGTCACGCCGAGCTATGAGGCACATTGCTCGCACCTATTCCCGAGAGCAAGAAGCCACAGTGTTTCGTCACCACCCACGCCGAGACAACAGGATCGAGCGGGAGCCGATTGAAGATGAAGATGTCACCATCACACACTTGGCGAGTTTTGTCATCGTGCAAGAGGATGCACTTGATGATACGGTGCAGGAGCTGCAGAAGGCCCGTGAGGAGGTCCAGAAAGAGAAGAAAAGTTTGCAGGAAGTTCGGGAGTATATGTCTCACCTTCTGCGAAGGATCGATGAGCTAGAAATGGCGTTGTACGGACAGGAGCCAGAGCCAGTACTGGAGCTGCACGAGCCAGATCCCGAGGAGCCACAGCCCGAGCCATAGTCCGAGCCTGAGCCTGAGGATGATGCCATTTCTTCGACAACTACCGCTGTGGGGCATGGTGATCGCTTCGCACCTATGCCGCCACGTCCACCAAAAGGAGGCATTGGAGGTTTTCTCGACGAGTGAGCGTAGGTTTTGTAGTTGAGACTCCTTCGCCGAGTCGCGTATTAGAATAAAGAGTCACCCTTAGAGGCGTTAGACTCCAGTGTTAGTCAATTTGGATTTTCATTGTTTGCTAAGTGTGCAGTATGTGTTGCAAGACCCTTAGGCATTGTGAGCAACCATACCAAGTTATTATTAATTAAATAATAAAAGTTGGATTTTAAGTTACACCTTTCGCCCCGCATAGTTCTCTACTACTTGTCTATTCTTGTTTCCCTCTCGTCTCTAAACCTTGGAGCAATCGACAGATGGTGAACACCCGTGGAAACCTTAGAGGCAATGGAAGTGGTTCTCGCCCAGCAGGAAACCCCAATGATGGAGCACCTACACCCCAGCCAGCACCACAAGTGGATATGCAGAACTTTGGAGCTTTCCTTGCTGCTCAGACTCAGGTTATGCATGCGATGATGCAGCAGATGCAACATATTACCGCCCAAACTACGATCAATCAGAATAATCAAGTCAATCAGGGACAGCGCCAGAATTCAAGACTGTTAGAGTTTATGAGGACTCATCCACCCACTTTTTCTGGAAATGCCAATCCATTGGAAGCTGATGACTGGTTAAGGTCAATTGAGAGGAAGCTACACATAACCCAGTGTGTGGGAAATGAGAGGGTGCTCTACGCCTCTCATCAGCTAGAAGGAACCGCAGCTGAATGGTGGGAGAACTTCTGCGCTACACGGGAGAACCCACAGGACATCACATGGGAGCAATTCACAACTGTGTTTCGCCAGTATCATGTGACAGAAGGAATAATGGACTTAAAGAAGGAAGAATTCAGGGCATTGAAGCAAGGTAATCAACCGGTGGCTGAATACTTGAACAAGTTCACACAGCTTGCACGCTACGCGCCGGAAGACGTAGCGAATGGCACAAGGCCGCATACCTCATTTCTTGAAGGGAATGAACTCTGGACTGCAGGTGGGACTGATCACCCACACCTTTCCAGATTTCCAAGAGTTAGTGAACAAGGCGCTCATCCTTGAGGACAAGCGCAAGGAACTGGATGAGAGCCGGAAGCGCAGGATGCAATAGCAGGGATCGCGTCAGGGAGTGCATCAACGTTTGAGGGTTGCGCCAAATCAATTTTTTCATATTCCAACCGCAGAATGCAGCAAGCACACCGTCGCCTGCTAACCAGGGTTACCAGACACCAGCTCCAGCCAGAAACGCCGCTTTGGGCAGTCAACAGGGGGCAGTGAGATGATGCTACACATGCAACGAGCCAGGGCACTTCTCCAACAGTTGCCCTAAGAAGATAGCAGGAGTGACCATAGTCCGCTTCAATCTGGGATCCACACCAGCCAGGACGCCTACACTAGGGGCAAACCGAGGGACATCACAGCCAGGAGCCACGCCCCAGACCGTGGTGAGAGGCCGTGTCAACCATGTCACCGCAGATACACTTCAGAATGCCACAGACATTGTACTAGGTAAGTTACTTGTCAACTCAGTACCTGCAACGGTTTTGTTTGACTCTGGAGCTTCGCATTCGTTTGTTTCTCAAGGCTTTGCTGCTAAAAATGGTTTGGAGATTGCAAGACTTAAATGCATTCTTCTAGTTCAAACCCTTGGTTCTGAACTCCGAACTAAGGTAGGATGTTCTGGGGTAAGAATATTAATAGATGGGGTAGAGTTCCTAGCGAACCTTATTTTATTGGAAACCCAGACCTTAGATGTCATCTTAAGAATGGACTGGTTATCCAAGCACAAGGCCGTGCTGGATTGTGTGCGAAGGATTATCTCAGTTGAAGGCTCATGTGGAAGAAAAGTGGAATTTCAAGCAACCGTTGTTCGAGATGGACAGCTGATGGTCAACAGCACGAAGGCAATCAGCATAGAAGATGTTTCAGTGGTGAATGAGTATCCTGATGTCTTTCCTGAAGATTTGCCTGGAATGCCACCAGACAGAGACATAGAGTTTGTGATAGAGTTAGTACCTGGAATGGCACCAATAGCCAAGAGGCCTTACTGGATGTCCACCGAAGATTTGGTAGAGATGAAGAAGTAGCTTGAAGAGTTGATGGAGAAAGGATTCATCAGACCAAGTTCGTCGCCGTGGGGAACGCCAGTTCTGTTCGTCAAGAAGAAGGATGGGAGTTTCAGGATGTGCATTGATTACCATGCACTCAATGAAGTCACCGTGAAGAACAAGTACCCGCTACCCAGGATCTATGATCTGTTTGACCAATTGAGAGGAGCCGGAGTTTTCTCCAAGATTGATTTGAGGTCAGGATATCACCAGTTGAAGATCCGATCAGAGGATATTCCGAAGACCGCATTCTCGTCAAGATAAGAACATTACGAGTTTACAATTATGTCCTTTGGTCTGATGAATGCGCCAGCTTACTTCATGAATATGATGAATAAAGTCTTCATGGAATATTTGGACAAGTTTGTTGCTATGTTCATAGATGACATCCTAGTCTACTCAAAGACAAAGGATGAACATGCAGAGCAGTTGAGGCGAGTTTTGGAGAAGCTGAGAGAACTGCAACTCTTCGCCAAGTTCAGTAAATGTGATTTTTGGAAAGACAAGGTGGAGTTTCTTGGACATGTAATGACCGCATAAGGAGTCGCTGTTGATCCAAGCAAGGTAGAAGCTATGTTACATTTGGAGCAACCTAAGACCGTGACCCAGATTCGGAGTTTTCTTGGGATGGCAGGTTACTACCGCCGCTTCATTGAAGGCTTTTCGACAATTGCGAGACCTCTTACGCAATTGTTGAAAAAGGAGAAGAAGTTTACATGGACGCCGGAGTGCTAGAAAGGTTTTCAAGAGCTGAAGAAGCGATTGACATCAGCCCCGGTGTTAGTTCTACCGGACGTCAATCAAAGCTTCGATATTTATTATGATGCATCGCGCCAAGGACTTGGATGTGTGCTGATGCAGAACAAGAAGGTTGTTGCTTATGCATCAAGGCAGTTGAGGCCACACGAGGAGAATTATCCGACGCATGACTTAGAGTTAGCAGCTGTAGTGCATGCTTTGAAGTTGTGGCGTCATTATTTGACCGGGAACAGGTGTGAAGTGTATACGGACCATAAGAGTCTTAAGTACATTTTCACCCAATCAGACCTGAACATGAGGCAGAGGAGATGGTTAGAGTTGATCAAGGATTACAATGTGGGAATCCATTACCATCCCGGAAAGGCTAACGTGGTGGCTGACGCCTTGAGTCGAAAGAGCCATACCGTGAATATGTTAATAGCCATGAGTCAGGACGAGCTATGCAAGGAGTTTCAGAGGATGCAGATTGAGGTGGTACACGAGGGATTCTTGGCCACATTGGAGGTAAAGCCTATTCTGGAGGATCAGATCAGAGGAGGACAGAAGGATGATGACAAGATCCGCAGGATTAAGTCCAAGATGGATGAAGACAAGGCAAAAGGCTTTACGTTGGATGAGCAAGGCACATTGTGGATGAAGGACCACATCTGTGTGCCGAACAAAAAGGAGCTGAAGTAGTTGATTCTGGAGGAAGCCCATGACTCCAAGTATTCCATTCACCCAGGAAGTGCCAAGATGTACCAAGACCTGAAGGAAAGATTCTGGTGGCCAAGCATGAAGCGGGAAGTCGCCGAGCATGTTGCATTGTGCGACATATGCCAGAGAGTCAAAGCAATGCATCAGAGACCAGCAGGATTGCTGCAACCATTGAAGATACCTGAGTGGAAATAGGAGGAAATCGGAATGGACTTCATTACCGGTTTGCCTAAAACTCAAGGAGGTTGTAACTCCATATGGGTTATAGTGGATCGCTTGACTAAGGTCGCCCATTTCATCCCAGTAAAGACCACTTACTCGGGAGATAAATTAGCAGAGTTGTACATGACCAGGATCGTCTGTTTGCATGGAGTGCTGAAGAAGATTTTTTCGAAACGAGGTACCCAATTTACCTCGAGATTCTGGAATAAGCTGCATGAAGCCATGGGGACCCGTTTGAACTTCAGTACAGCATATCATCCGCAGACGGATGACAGACTGAAAGAGTTAATCAGATTCTGGAGGACATGTTAAGAGCTTGTGCATTGGCCTATGCAACCTCTTGGGATAAGAGTCTGCCGTATGCCGAGTTCAGCTACAATAATAGTTATCAGGCCAGTCTACAGATGTCACCTTTTGAGGCACTGTATGGTCGACCTTGTCGGACGCCGTTGAACTGGAATGAGACAGGTGAACGCTGTGTCTTTGGGCCGGACATTCTTCAAGAAGCTGAAGAGCAGATTGCCATGATCCGGGAAAGACTGAAGATAGCTCAGTCAAGACAGAAGAGTTACGCAGACAACCGTCACCGAGACTTGAGCTTTGAACCAGAGGATTTCGTGTACCTTAGGGTTACACCCCTCAAGGGAGTTAAAAGATTCCACGCCAAAGGGAAACTCGCACCACGTTATGTTGGGCCATTTAAGATTTTGAGCCGTAGAGGCGAAGTTGCTTACCAGTTGGAGTTCCCGCAGTCGTTAGCAGGTGTGCATGATGTGTTCCACGTGTCACAACTAAAAAAGTGCCTTCGAGTACCAGATGAGCAGGCACCGTTAGAATCAATAGAACTGCAGGAGGATCTGACTTACAAGGAGCACCCTGTAAAGATCCTGGACACCATGGATCGAGAGACAAGAAATAAATCAACACGTTTCTGCAGAGTTCAGTGGAGCAACCATGCAGAGAGTGAAGCAACTTGGGAGCGCGAGGAGGATTTGAAGAAAGAATTTCCGAACCTACTCTTTAGTTAGCCCTGAATCTCGGGGAGGAGATTCTGTTAAGGGGGAGATTTGTAGCACCCCAATTTTTGCTTTTCATAAGTTTGAATGTTATTTTGCACTTTGGAGATTTTTTGGAATTTTCTGGAATTTATTTGGATTTAATTTGAATTTATTCCCTTTTGAAATAATTAAAGAATTTAGATTTACAAATAAAATTTTGTTGGAGATATTTTATTTGACTCCAAAATGTCTCAAAGTATTTTCCAGAATTTTTCTGGATTTTTCTGAGTGTTTCGCTATTTTCTTGAATTAAATGAATTTCTGAAAATTAATTTGAATATTTAATCGCTGGAACATCAACTCGGTTCGAGTACTGTTCATCCGACCGAGTCGGAACCCGAGTCAGACTCGAGTCTGACTCGCGCCACCTGACTTGGTCAGGCCACGCCGCGCCAAACCCAAACTCAACCCTAGCGCCCGACCGTTGGATCTGCATCCAACGGCCGTGCGGGAGCCGCGTCGCACGCGTACGCGAACCGTTGGATCGTGCCGCGTGGACGACTGGCCATCATCGTCTCCGTCGAGTTCGAAACGGACTGTGTCGCCGTGTCATCCGAGTTCGGTTAGGGCTTCGGGGATTTCGCGCACGTCGAGGCACTATTTAATGCCCCGTCGACACCTCGTTGAAGCTCTTTGCCGTGCGCACCTTTTGCCCCAAGTTTTCAAGCCCTAGCCGCCGTCGCGTAGCCGCTATTGCTCGTCGTAGTTGAAGCCTCGCTCCGCCGCATTTTTTCTTCGTTCCCGGCGCCGTCCGTCGTCCTCCGCCGCGTTCAAGCCCGGATCCGGAACCCTCGCGTCAAGCCGCACCCGTGGAGACCACTCACCTCGCCGGAGTCGCGCCCAAACACCGTTGGGCGTGTCGTCGTCCCCAACTCCGGTGCCCTCTGCTCCGCCGCGCCATCGCCGGAACCGCGAAGCTTCTCCGCCATTAGATCTTCATCGCACGCCTGAGGTTCGTCCACATCATCTCCGTGTATTTTTCACGTTTCGGTTTTTAGATCTGATCTCAACCGTTGGATCTAGATCCAATGGCTTAGATTAATCCACGTAGCCATAGACTGCACCGCGCTAGATCCAATGTCAGCCATTAGATCTAGATCGTACGGTTAGGGTTGAACCGCGTTATTGCAATGGATACGTTCTCAACCGTTCGATCGAGATCGAACGGCGCTCAGCGTGCCACGCGTCACCACCCGGGTGATGCCACGTTGACCCCCCAACGATGCAGTTAACTCGATCGGATCTGGACCGTCCGATCTAAATCGTACGGTCTAGATCAACCACGTTGCACCGCAATGTGCGAATTCCAGATCCGATCCGGGCCGTTGATTTGAGATTGTGCCACGTGTGCGGGAGCCGGATCGACGCGGCAGCGATGACAACAGCTGCCGCCGACGCCACGCGGTGACGTCGCCGCGGGGCCCGCGTGTCGGGCCGGTCGGCTAACATCTCCATGACGTCATGCTAACGTCACGGTGGGACACGCGTGTCAGCCGACCCTTGGCCGAGCGCAATGACGTCAGTGCTGACGTCATCCGATGGGTCCCGCATGTTAGTGTCGCATGCGCCCGTGGTCCGGGTCCACGGTGGACCAGGCCTGAATCATGGACCAAGTCCATGAAGCCGCGGACGTCACGCTGACGTCATATTTTGATTTTTCAATAGAAAAATAATTCGGTGGAAATTTAAATCCCGTGCTAACGTCATGCTGACGTCATAAATCGGGTTTTCAATAGAAAAATAAATGAATTAATTCGGTTTAATGATTTATTTGAATTTTCAAACTTCAAACGCTTATAACTTTTGCGTTTTAACTCCGAATTGAACGATTCCATTTTCTAAATTTTTATAAAATTGAGATCTACTTAAATATGAAATTTAATTAATTTTTGAATATGAAATTTTCTCTGTTATTATTTAATTAATAGATTCTTTAAACTTTAATCAATTACAACTTTTGCATTTTAACTCCGATTTGGGCGATTCCAGTTTCTAAAAATTCGTAAAATTATGCCCTTTCGGTTTGTGGACTTTGTTTGAGGTTTTGAGCAATGTGCATGTACTGTTTTATTTATTTATTGCTATTTGCACGCTTGACGAGTAGACGTTGAAGTACCCGAGGGCTTCGAAGGAGAAGTGTTGACCTAGGAGCCAGCTCAAGACCAAGATCAAGTACTCTTTGAAGGCAAGTTGTGCATTGACCATGTTGAGCCCATTCTTTTGAAATTATGTTGTTTCAAAGTATTGCATGCTAATTTAATTAGAATTTATGTTGATTAATTCTGGGATTAGTTAAATACCTAGTTGTTGTACGACACCTTGATGACTATAACTGTATGCCATGAACACCTTGTCACTCTAGTTGTGGATTGTTTAGTTGGACATTATTAAATTGCCAACAGGGGTAATTAGACTGTTGTAGTTTATTGCTTAGACCTGCCACGTAGTCACAACATGATTTTGGATAATTACATGTTAACATTGACTTAATGGCATATGGAACATGTTTTTTAGATGTGTCATGTGTTATTGATGATGTTATCGTTGGCACGTGGTGCATGGTAATCAACTGGGATTTGATAAATAGATTTAGACCGGGGCATGTGGCAAGAATGATACGGTGGGCCATGAATGGCACCGGGGAAGTTGATTTGGTTCTTCGGGTAGTCTTGCCCTGGTCAACCTAAGGACTTAACCTTGCAAGCCTTTGAACTGAGTCAAACGTGCAACCACATGTCTGTAATGGGACGGACCTAGTTGATTAAGTTGCTAATAACGTACCTGTGGGACCTCGGGGTGTCAACTATACCCTTTTGTGTAGTTGTACGGGGGAGCGTACCGGGGCTGCGGCCAGGTACCCATCTAACGGTTGATTGGCCTAGACTTCGCCTTTGCTAAGGGAAGGGTTAGTGTGCAATAACCGGAGAGGCCCACTTGTGCTGTTAGAAGTTTTCGAAAGACTTTGTTACGGACACTTGCCTTTGTGGTGTTTGCCTGTATCTTGTGGGTAAAGTGCATAACCTCTGCAGAGTGTAAAATCTATTCGAATAGCCATGTCAGCGGCATTGGACATTGTAACATCTTAAAATTTGGGTTTTCAAAAAATTTTGGTTTAGTTTTGTCGGGACCCGAATCTGCAAATCCGGACCCTATGTGTATTCAGCACTAGTCCAGGAACGCGCTAGTGCCCACAGTCTCAACTTTGGTAAATATCACAACCATACTCAACGAATTAATAAAGTACTTAAAGTAGTTAAACCAAACTGGTTGCCCGACCTTAGGGTCGAGTTACAAATATACGCCTCGCAGGGCGAAACTTATTAAGAGAAATAATAGCAGCGGAAAATAAGATAACTTCGTGGCGCCATCCAGTATACCACAGGCAACTGACTGGGCTCGCTTCCTAGCTAGACGGTCCTCTGGGAGCTCCTCCTCCAAAGCTGGTGTAGACTCCTCTTCGACTGGTGTTTTATTGAGGCAAGGATGAGTACTTGGTACTCAGCAAGTCATGCACATAATGCAAACTAATATACTACATGCATGGCTTAGTACAAAGGAATAGCTCAAGGTTTATTTGTAGTAAATCAGCATTTGACAAGTATCATAAGTAGATTCGAAAGCAGTAGAAACAGGTATAAGATCAATAACTTTTCCAGGAGTTTAATAAACATCTTTCCCAATCCTAATCCACATTTCCATCAACATCATTCTTTAAACCAAACCCTCTTTCCAAGTCCAAGTTGTTTTCATGAAAGTCTAACCCTTAACTGTAATTCCCGAGCAATGTCCAATACCGCGGACGCGGCTATTCGAATAGATTTTACACTCTGCAGAGGTTATGCACTTTACCCACAAGATACAATCAGACACCGCAAAGGCGAGTGTCCGTAACAAAGTCTTTCAGAAACTTCTAACATCACAAGTGGTCCTCTCCGGCAATTGCGCACTAACCCTTCCCTTAGCGAAGGCGAAGTTTAGGCCAATCCACCGTTAGATGGGTACCTGGCCGCAGCCCCAGTACGCTCCCCCGTACAACTTACACAAAGGGCGTAGTTGACACCCAGAGGTCCCACATGTACGTTATTAGCAACTTAATCAACTAGATCCGCCCTATTACAGACATGTGGTTGCACGCTTGACTCAGTTCAAAGGCTTGCAAGGTTAAGTCCTTAGGGTGACGGTGCCACAACTGGCCCACCCGATCATTCTTGCCACATGCCCCGGTCAAAAGCTATTTATCAAACCCCAGTTGATTACCATGCACCACGTGCCATCAACATCACAACACATGATACCTTTCCAAAACAGGTTCAATATATCATTAAGTCAATATTAACATTTGATTGTCCAAAATCATGTCAAGAGCACGTAGCAGGTCTAAGCAATATACTACAACGATGTACATTCCCAAGTTGGCAATTCAATAATGTCTGTGAAATCATGTGCTGAAAAATTGGATTAGAATTGAATTTGCAAAATGTGTTTGTTCTTGTGTTTTGACAATTTGAGAAACAGTACGTTTCGCTTTGGCGCCGGATCAAACTTAAAGAAAACAGTAAGTTTCCCATCTACGACGGACCAAATTTTTTGGTCCTACGTGAACATGTTTTTGGCAACCTCATTTTCCCATCTACGACGGACCAAATTTTTTGCTCCTACGTGAACATGTTTTTCGCAACCTCATTTTCCCATGTACGACAAACCAAATTTTTTGGTCCTACGTGAACATGTTTTTTAGCAACCTCGTTTTTCCCATGTATGACAAACCAAATTTTTTGGTCTGTCATACACATGCTTTTGGCGACCTCGTTTTTCCCTTGTATGACAAAACCAAATTTTTGATGCATCATACACATGCTTTGGCGACCTCGTTTTCCCTTGTATGACAAACCAAATTTTTGGTACATCATACACATGTTTTTGGCGACCTCGTTTTTCCCTTGTATGACAAACCAAATTTTTTGGTCTGTCATACACATGTTTTTGGCGACCTCGTTTTTCCCATGTATGACAAACCAAATTTTTTGGTTTGTCATAAACATGTTTTTGGCAACCTCGTTTTCCCATGTACGACAGACCTATTTTTTTGTTATGTCGTAATTGTGCTTCTGAAGGTTTTTTTGCGCGGGACCAAGTTCTTAAAAACAGTAAGGTTTACATGTACGCCAGACCAAATTTTTTGGTCCGTCGTGAATGGTTTTTTTGAGTGAATTTTTCATGTGTACGCCGGACCATATTTTTTGGTCCGTCGTGAATGCGTTTTTGCTCTATTAGGGTTTTGAGCAAAATTGGAATTGTGTTTGATTTGTTTTTGAGATTATGAAATTTGTGAGAATTTCATGATACTTGTTTTAAAGTGGACTTTATGCAATGCTCGTGTGAGTATTTGCATGGACTAATGTTGAGTCAAGTCGTGGACTTGTGCTTGGAATTGTTCTGTGGTTTGTTCATGTGCAGGTATTGCTCGAAGACGAACGTGGTCGATGACGGGACCGGAACTAGGTTCATGGAGGAACCGAGGTTCGGGACTAGGTTCAGGGAGGAACTGAGGTCTTGGTGGTTAAGGATGTCATGCGGGACGTTCGGGCTAAGAGAATGGTGCACATGAAGAATGGTTAGTCACGTGAGAATGGCAGGAGGTCATTCGCGTGCAAAGTGTTAGTCACGTGAGTATGGCAGGTGGGCATACGCGTGCAAAGTGTTAGTCACGTGAGTATGGTAGGGTTGCCATACGCGTGCAAGAGTTGTACTCGGCCAGGTTGGGCCAAGAGGAGTTGTGTTGAATACATACTCCTTCTAGGATTAGGAGTGGGACTCCTACTAGGATTATGAATTGTATTCAGAACTCCTTGTGTTTTGCTCCTTTAAATAGGAGGGGTGTCTCCTGTTGAAGGGCATCAATCGGAGCTGAGTGCATTGAGAGCCTCAAGCTCAGTTTTAGGGTTTGTACTCTTTTGATGAGAGTACTTTAGACAAAAGAAATAAAGATCAATTCTTCCAAGATTCTTGCGTGCTACAGTAACCACGTTGCTACAGTGTTTTCTATCTTGGTTATTGTTTGCATGCTTGTTCTAAATCTAGATTGGTTTTTGATCCTTGAGTTTCATCTTGATTTGATCAATCAAAAACCTTTCTAGGGTATTGATTTAGAGTTCCTCAAAGTCTAGTTAATTAATCTTTTGAAGATCTTGTTTAATCTTGAAGTTTTGATTAGATTGATTTTCGTCAAGTTCTGGAACAGCAAGTTTGCGAAGCTCATAACTTTTGATCCATAAGTCCGATCGAGCTGATTCTTTTTGGGTTTGATTCGTATTGGAATCTAGTTTCTTGTGTCCAAATTTCAGATCGTTGCGACGGATGGATCTCCGGAAATTCGCGTTTTACCGAACCTCTGTCATTCTGTTTTTGTCGAATACGAGGCAATTATTTGGTTCTATTTTGGGGTGAACTTTTAGTAGATCAAGAATTTGGTTTTAGCTTCCGCACAATCAATCACCCCCCCCTCTGATTGCTATATTCGTATACTTCGATCCTACAATGTCCAACTAGTAATCCATAACAAGGGTGACAAGGGGTCATGGTACATATTTATTTAATCAAGGTGTCATACAGCAATTTGGCATTTATCTAATTTCCCATAATTAAGTAAAGCATTTTATATTTTAACTAGCATGCAATTCATTAAATCAAAATAGGTTTCAAAATGGGATCAACATGGTCAAAGCATAACTTTCCTTCAAAGAGTACTTGTTCTTGGTCCTGAGCTGGCTCTTGGGTCAACACTTCTCCTTCGAAGCCTTCGGGCACTTCAACGTCTACTCGTAAAGTGTGCAAATAGCAAATAATAAATTAACAGTAGACAAAAAGTGTCCAAACATCCAAATAAAGTTCAAAAACAGAGAGAGCATAATTTTATGAATTATAGAAACTGGAATCGTCAAATTCGGAGTTTAAATGCAAAAGTTATAACCGTTTAAAGTTTAAATAATCAAGTAAATAATATTACAGAGAAAAACTTTGGTCCAAAATTAAATAAAATTCATCATTAGGTAGATCTCAATTTTATACAAATTTAGAAATTTGAATCACTCAAATCGGAGTTAAAATGCAAAAGTTATAAGCGTTTGAAGTTTGAATCAAATTCTGAAATCAATAATTCGAATTAATAAATCATTTTCTTTTTCGGAAATTAATTATAGCGTCAGCATGACACGTGGACCAACCAGGAGCCGCCACGTCGCCTCGGGTCCATGGACCCGGCGCATGGGCGCGGCTCGGTCCACCCTGGACTCGGTCCACGGCTTGTATCGCTGACAGGTGGGCCCTGCCGGTGACGTCAGCATGACGTCAGCACACGGCTCAGCCGAGTGGGCTGACAGGCGGGCCCCACCGTGACGTCATGGTGCGGTTTGCTGGGACGCTGACAGCTGGGCCCCACTGACACGCGGGCCCCGCGTGTCAGAGACACGCTCCACGCGCGGGCGCTGACCGCGCTGACCGCGACGGTCGGCCTCCCTGCCACGTGGCTGGATCTCCGCCGTTGATTTGAAAATCAACGGCCCAGAGCAGATCTGGTTAACGCGTTTGGAAAACAAATCGGCTGACCTGGACCGTTCGATCTTGATCGGACGGTCAAGATACAATCTGGAGATTTCAACGAGGCTAACCCTAACCGTTTGATCTAGATCTAACGGTTGAGAATGGATCTAGTACGGTGCGGTTCTAGCTACGTGGCACAATCTAAGCCGTTGGATCTAAATCCAACGGTTGGAGATAGATCTGAGGATTAGAACGTGGATCTCACCGGGGATGACGTGGCGTGATCTGGGCCCTTGGATCTGGATCGGACGGTTGAGGGAATTCGCGGGGCGGCGATGGCTTGCGGCGGCGCTGGCTTACCGGAGACGAGGACGGCGACCACGGCGACGGCGCAGCAGGGCTCCTCCGGCGAAGTGAGTGGTGCTCACCGACGCGGCTTGACCTCACGGCTCCGGATCTGGGCTCAACGACGGCGGAGGACGGCGGACGGCGGCGGAATCAGCGGATAACCGCGGCGGAGCACTAAGCCAACTACGGCGAGCTTGCGTGGGCAAACGGCGGCGGCTCAGGCGGCGTGGGCTACGGTTACGGGTGCGCACGGAAGTCAGCAACACGGTAGCGGTGGCGGCGCAATAAATAGGACCCTCGGTGTCCGTGAAATGCGCGGAAACCGAGGCCCACTCCGTTGCGGCGACGGAATCCGGCGGCGACTCGGATTGGGTGACGTGGCTCAACCACAGCCGTTGGATCAAGATCCAACGGTGCGGGGGTTTGGGCGCGGGTCCGCTCGGCGAGTGGGCCGCCTGGTCGGGCTCGGTTCGGCCGACGTGGCTCAATCGTGGCCGTTGGATCAAGATCCAACGCCACGCGAGTTAGGTTGGCCGAGCGGGTTCGAAAGCAATTTGGATCGGGTCAGACTCGAGTCTGACTTGGACTCGGGTCCGGTCGGATGAACAGTACAAACCGGTTGGGTTTTTCCAGCGATTAAATAATTCAATTAATTGCCAGAAATTCATTTAATCCATTAAAAATAGCAAAAGACTCAGAAAAATTCTAGAAAATATTTTGGAGCATTTTGGACTCAAATAAAATATTTCCAACAAAACTTTATTTGCAAAGTTAAATTCTTTAATTATTTCAAAAGGGAATAAATTCAAATTAATTCCAAATAAATCCAAATAAATTCCAGAAAATTCCAAAAATTCACCAAAGTGCCAAATCACACATGAATTTAAGAAAAGCAAAATTTTGGGGTGTTACAAACCTCCCCCCCCCCTTAACAGAATCTCATCCCCGAGATTCAGGGCTTACTAAAGAATAGGTTCGGAAACTCTTTGTTCAAATCCTCTTCGCGCTCCCAAGTTGCTTCACTCTCCGCTTGGTTGCTCCATTGAACTCTGCAAAAACGGGTTGACTTGTTTCTTGTCTCCCGGTCCATTGTGTCCAAAATCTTCACGGGATGCTCCTTGTAAGTCAGATCTTCTTGAAGCTCAATTGACTCTAGCGGTGTCTGCTCATCTGGCACTCGAAGACACTTCTTCAGCTGGGACACGTGGAACACGTCATGTACTCCTGCCAACGACTGCGGTAACTCCAACTGATAAGCAACTTCCCCTCTGTGACTGAGAACCTTGAATGGTCCGACATATCTCAGCGTGAGTTTTCCTTTGGTATGGAATCTCTTAACTCCTCTGAGTGGTGTGACTCTGAGATACACAAAATCTTCTGGTTCAAAACTCAGGTCTCGGCGACGGTTATCAGCATAACTCTTCTATCTTGACTGTGCTATCTTCAGTCTTTCTCGGATCATGGTAATCTGTTCTTCGGCTTCTTGAAGAATTTCTGGTCCAAAGACACGACGTTCACCTGTCCCATTCCAGTTCAACGGTGTTCGACAAGGTCGACCGTACAATGCCTCAAAAGATGACATTCACAAACTTGCTTGATAACTGTTATTGTAGCTGAACTCTGCGTATGGCAGACTTTTATACCAAGAGGTAGCATAAGCCAATGCACAAGCTCGTAACATATCCTCCAATATCTGATTAACTCTTTCGGTCTGTCCGTCCGTCTGCGGATGATAAGCTGTACTGAAATTCAAGTGGGTTCCCATGGCTTCATGCAGCTTATTCCAGAACCTCGAGGTAAACTGGGTACCTCTGTCCGAAACAATCTTCTTCGGCACTTCGTGCAAACAGACGATCCTGGTCATATACAATTCTGCCAACTTATCTCCCGAGTAAATGGTCTTCACTGGAATAAAGTGGGCGACCTTAGTCAAGCGATCCACTATAACCCATACGGAGTCACAACCTCCTTGAGTCTTGGGTAAACCGGTAATGAAGTCCATTCCGATCTCCTCCCATTTCCACTCAGGTATCCTCAACGGCTGTAGCAATCCTGCTGGTCTCTGATACATTGCCTTGACACTCTGACATATGTCGCACAGAGAGACATGCTCGGCAACTTCACGCTTCATGCTTGGCCACCAGAATCTTTCCTTCAAATCCCGATACATCTTGGCGCTTCTAGGGTGAATTGAATACTTGGAGTCATGGGCTTCTTCTAGGATCAGCTGCTTCAGCTCCTTCTTGTTCGGCACACAAATTCGATTCTCCATCCACATCGTGCCTTGCTCATCCAGCTTGAAGTCTTTTGCCTTGCCTTCATCCACCTTGGACTTAATCCTGCGGATCTTGTCATCATCCTTCTGTCCTTCTCGGATCTGACCCTCCAGGGTAGGCTTTACTTCCAATGTGGCCCAGAATCCTTCTGGTACGACTTCAATATGCATTCTCTGGAAATCCTCACATAGCTCACCCTGACTTGTGGCTAGCAACATGTTCACGGTATGGCTTTTCCTACTCAAAGCATCAGCCACCACGTTGGCCTTCCCGGGATGGTAATGGATCCCAACATTATAATCCTTGATCAACTCTAACCATCTCCTCTGCCTCATGTTCAGATCTGATTGGGTGAAAATGTACTTAAGACTCTTATGATCCGTATACACTTCACATCTATTTCCAATCAAATAGTGACGCCATAACTTCAAAGCATGCACTACGGCAGCTAACTCCAGGTCATGCGTTGGATAATTCTCCTCATGCGGCCTCAACTGCCTTGATGCATAAGCGACGACCTTCCCATTCTATATCAGTACACATCCAAGTCCTTGGCGTGATGCGTCACAATAAATATCAAAGCTTTGATTAACATCCAGTAGAACTAACACTGGCGCTGATGTCAATCTTCTCTTTAGTTCTTGAAAACCTTTCTCGCACTCTGGCGTCCATGCAAACTTCTTCTCCTTTTTCAGCAATTGCGTGAGAGGTTTCGCAATTGTCGAAAAGCCTTCAATGAAGCGGCGGTAGTAACCTGCCATACCAAGGAAACTTCTGATCTGGGTCACGGTCTTCGGCTGCTCCCAATGTAACACAGCTTCTACCTTGCTCGGATCAACGGCGACTCCTTCTGCGGTCATTACATGTCCGAGGAACTCCACCTTGTCCTTCCAAAAGTCACACTTGCTGAACTTGGCGAAAAGTTGCTGTTTCCTCAGCTTTTCCAACACTCGCCTCAAGTGCTCGGCATGTTCATCCTGTCTTGGAGTAGATTAAGATATCATCTATGAACACAACGACAAACTTGTCCAAATACTCCATGAACACCTTGTTCATCATATTCATGAAATATGCTGGCGCATTCGTCAAACCAAAGGACATAACTGTAAACTCGTAATGTCCATATCTTGACGAGAATGCGGTCTTCGGTATATCCTCTGATCGGATCTTCAGCTGGTGGTATCCCGATCTCAAGTCAATCTTGGAGAAAACTCCGGCTCCTCTCAGCTGATCAAACAAGTCATCAATCCTGGGTAGTGGATACTTATTCTTCACGGTGACTTCATGTCGGGACCCGAATTTGCAAATCCGGACCCTCTGTGTATTCAGCACTAGTCCAGGAACGCGCTAGTGCACACAGTCTTAACATCGGTAAATATCACAATCATACCACTCGATACTAATAAAGTACTTTAATTAAATAGTCAAACTGGTTGCTCGACCTTATGGTCAAGTTACAAATATACGCCTCGCAGGGCGAAACTTATTAAGAGAGAAATAATAGCAGCGAAAAATAAGATATCATCGTGGCGCCATCCAGTATACCACAGGCAACTGACTGGGCTCGCTCCCTAAGTAGACGGATCCTCTTGGAGCTCCTCCTCCAAAGCTGGTGTAGTCTCCTCTTCAACTGGTGTTGTATTGTGGCAAAGGTGAGTACTTGGTACTCAGCAAGTCATGCACAGAATGCAAGCTAATATACTACATGCATGGCTTGATACAAAGGAATAGCTCAAGGTATATTTGCGATACTTGACATTTGACAAGTAACATAAGTAGATTCGAAAGCAGTAGAAGCAAGTAAAGCATAACTAAATTTTCAAGGAGTTTAATAAACATCTTTCCCATCCTAATCCACATTTCCATCAACATCATTACTAATCCAACCCAACCTTTCAAGTCTAAGTTATTTTTGAGAAAGTCTAACCCTTGACTGTAATTCCCGAGCGATGTCCAATACCGCGGACACGGCTATTCGAATAGATTCTACACTCTGCAGAGGTTATGCACTTTACCCACAAGATACAGTCAAACACCACAAAGGCGAGTTCCCGTAACAAAGTCTTTCGGAAACTTCTAACAATACAAGTGGTCCTCCCCGGTTGTTGCACACTAACCCTTCCCTTAGCTAAGGCGAAGTTTAGGCCAACCAACCGTTAGATGGGTACCTGGCCTCAGCCCCGGTACGCTCCCCCGTACAACTTACACAAAGGGTGTAGTTGATCTCCTGAGGTCCCACAGGTACGTTATTAGCAACTTAGTCAACTAGGTCCGTCCCATTACAGACATGTGGTTGCACGTTAGACCCAGTTCAAAGGCTTGCAAGGTGAAGTCCTTAGGGTGACCAGGGCAAGACTACCCGAAGAACCAAAAAACATTTCCGGTGCCACAACTGGCCCACCCGATCATTCTTGCCACATGCCCCGGTCGAAAACTATTTATCAAACCCCAGTTGATTTCCATGCACCACGTGCCATCAACATCACAAGATACCTTTCCAAAACAGGTTCAATATATCATTAAGTCAATATTAACATTTGTTTGTCCAAATCATGTCATGAGCACGTAGCAGGTCTAAGCAATATACTACAACGGTCTAAACCCATGTTGGCAATTTTAGTAATGTCCAACTAGTAATCCACAACTAGGGTGACAAGGGGTCATGGCACATATTTAAGTAATCAAGGTGTCATACAGCAAATTGGTATTTATCTAATTCCCCATATTTAAATAAAGTATTTTCTAATTGAACTAGCATGCAATAAGTTAAATCAAAATAAGTTTCAAAATAGGATCAACATGGTCAAAGCACAACTTGCCTTCAAAAAGTACTTGTTCTTGGTCTTGAGTTGGATCCTGAGTCAATACTTCTCCTTCGAATCCTTTCGGCACTTCAACGTCTACTCGTAACGCGTGTAAATAGCAATACACGAATAAACAATAGGCAAAAGTGTCCAAACATCGAAATAAAATCCATAAACAGAGAGAACATAATTTTATGAATTTTTAGGAACTGGAATCGCTCAATTCGGAGTTAGAACACAAAAGTTATAGCATTTTGAAGTTTAAATAATCAATTAAATAATATTACAGAGGAAAACTTTAATTCAAAAATTAAATAAAATTCATAATTAGGTAGATCTCAATTTTATACAAATTTAGAAATTTGAATCACTCAAATCGGAGTTGAAACGCAAAAATTATAAGCGTTTGAAGTTTGAAACAAAATCTGAAATCATTATTTCGAATTAATAAATCATTTTCTTTTTCGGAAATTAATTATTGCGTCAGCCTGGACACGTGGCAGCCTCGATTGGGTGGTCGACGTCGTGGATCCACGGACTCGGTCCACGCTCGGCTCGGGTTCACCGTGGACCGGTCCCACGGCTCATCCACTTGAGCCGATGGCGGGCATTGTCCGCTGGCTCGCTCACGCCGGCTGGCGCGGCCGACACGGGGCCCCACATGTCAGTGGCGTGCTCCCACGCGCACGGTGCGGCGGCTAGAGCTACGTGGCATGATCAGGGCCGTTGGATCTAGATCCAACGGTCTAGATCTACCCTAGTTTAACGCAGTTTCCAGCACGTGGCGATCGTGGGCCGTTGGATCTTGATCCAACGGTCCAGATCCGATCTAGTTTATAGGGTTTGGGTTGCACGTGGGCTCACCTGGTTCGCCGGATTTTGATCGGACGGCTGAGGACCTTCGCGGGTTCTGATGGCAGCACGGCGGAGCGGCTGGACCGGAGATGAGGAAGACGACTCGAACCGCGGCGCTCCCGTGAGAAACCGGCGATGCAGAGAGGTCCCACGGATGCGCCTCTGGCCGAGGCTTCGGATCTGGCTTCAACACGGCCGATGCGGTTCGCCGACGACGAAACAACGCAAAACCCTCGGCGGCGTTCTTAGCGTCGGCGGCGATTGCGCTACTGGTGGCGGCGCAGGCTTGGGACCTAGACGTGCGTGCTTTCGGCACATGGGCGATCACGAGGGGTATTTATTGCCCCGGCTTCGCGGCGAATCGCGGAAACCCTAACGAACGCGGCCCACGGCGGAGGAGTCCTGGCCGGACTCGTCGGGGGAGACGATATCGCGACCGCACACGTGGCAGGATCCAACGGCCCAAGCACGTGCGCGACGCGGCCGAATGGCATTCGTCCGATCGGGATCGGACGGTGCGCAATTAGGGTTAGGGTTTGGGTTCGGGGACGCGGTTGAGCCTAGTCACGTGGCGCGGGTCTGACTCGGGTCAGACTCGGGTCTGGTTCGAGTCGGAGGAACAGTACTAAACCCTAATTGAAATTCCAACGATTTAATATTCAAAATAATTTCCAGAAATTCATTTAAATCATTAAAAATAGCAAACGACTCAGAAAAATTCCAGAAAAATTCTGGAAAATATTTTAGGGCATTTGGGACTCAAATAGAATATTTCCAACAAAACTTTATTTGAAAATTTAGTTTCTTTAATTATTTCAATACGGAATAAATTCAAATTAAATCCAAATAAATCCAAATAAATTCCAGAAAATTCCAAAAATTCACCAAAGTGCCAAATCACACATGAATTTAAGAAAAGCAAATTTTTGGGGTGTTACACTTCATTGAGTGCACGGTAGTCAATGCACATCCTGAAACTCCCGTCCTTCTTCTTGACGAACAAAACTGGTGCTCCCCACGGCGACGAACTCGGTCTGATGAATCCTTTCTCCATCAACTCTTATAACTGCTTCTTCATCTCTACCAATTCCTCGGTGGACATCCGATAAGGTCTCTTTCCTATCGGCGCTGTACCAGGTACAAGCTCTATCACAAACTCTATGTCTCTGTCTGGCGGCATACCAGGTAGATCTTCGGGAAAAACATCTGGGTACTCATTCACTACTGAGACATCTTCTATGCTGATTGCCTTGGCGCTGTTAACCATCAACTGTCCATCTCTAACGGCGGTAGCTTGAAATTCCACTTTCGTTCCACACGGGCTCTCAACTGAGATAATCCTTCGTCCACAATCCAATACTGCCTTGTGCTTAGATAACCAATCCATTCCCAAAATAACATCTAGGGTCTGGGTTTCCAATATAATAAGATTCGCTAGGAATTCTACCCCATCAATTAGTATTCTCACCCAGAACTTCCTAATTTAGTTCGGAGTTCGGAACCAGGGGTTTGAACTAAAAGCATGCATTTAAGTCTTGCAATCTCCAAATCAATTTTAGCAGCAAAGCCTTGAGAAACAAATGAATGCTAAGCTCCAGAATCAAACAAATCTGTTGCAGGTACTGAGTTGACAAGTAACTTACCCAGTACGACGTCCGTGGCATTCTGAAGTGCCTCTGCGGTGACATGGTTGACTCGGCCTCTCACCACGGTCTGGGGTGCGGCTCCTGGCTGTGTTGTCCCTCGGTTTGCTCCTGGTGCTGGCGTCCTGACTGGTGTGCATCCCAGATTGAAGCGAACTGGGGTCACTCCTGCTGTCTTCTTAGGACAACTGTTGGCGAAGTGTCCTGGCTCATTGCAGTTGTAGCAGCGTCTCACTGTCCCCTGTTGATTGCCTGAAGCGGTGTTTCTGGCTGGAGCTGGGGTCTGATAATTCTGATTGACCGGTCTTGGTGCGGGTGACGGTGTCCTTGTTGCATTCTGTGGCTGGAATCTGAAAAACTGATTTGGCGCAACCCTCAAACGTTGCTGCGATCCCTGACGCGATCCCTGCTGTTGCATCCTTCGCTTCTGATTCTCATCCAGTTCCTTGCGCTTATCTTCAAGAATGAGCGCCTTGTTCACAAGTTCCTGGAAATCTGGAAAGGTGTGGGTGATCAGTCCCACCTGCATCCTGAGTTAAGTCCCTTCATGAAGGGAGACTGTCTGGCCTTATCTGTCGCTACGTCTTCAGGTGCGTAATGTGCAAGCTGTGTGAACTTTTTCAGGTATTCGGCCACCGGCTGATTACCTTGCTTCAGTGCTCTGAACTCTTCCTTCTTGAGGTCCATTATTCCCTCTGGTACATGATACTGACGGAAAGCAGTTGTGAATTCTTCCCAAGTAATGTCCTGTGGATTCTCCCGTGTTGCGCAGAAGTTTTCCCACCATTCTGCGGCTGTCCCTTCCAACTGATGAGAAGCGTAGAGTACCTTCTCATTTCCCATGCATTGAGCAATGTGTAGCTTCCTCTCAATTGACCTTAACCAATCGTCGGCCTCCAACGGATTGGCATTCCCGGAGAAAGTGGGTGGGTGAGTCCTCATGAACTCTGACAGTCTTGTATTCTGGCGTTGTCCCTGATTGACTTGATTAGCGGTGGCCTGAGCAGTGACGTGTTGCATCTGTTGCATCATAGCATGCATCAACTGAGTCTGAGCAGCAAGAAAAGCTCCAAAATTCTGCATGTCCACTGGCGGTGCTAGGTGGGGTGCAGGTGCTCCATCATTGGGGTTCCCAACTGGGCGAGAACCACTGCCATTGCCTCCAAGGTTTCCACGGGTGTTCACCATCTGTCGATTGCTCCTCGGTTTTAGAGATGAGAGGGAACAAGAATTGACAAGTAATAGGGAAACTTATGCGGGGGAAAAAGTGTAACTCAAAATCCAACTTTATTAATAATAATAACTCGGTATGGTTGCTCACAATGCCTAAGGGCCTTGCAACACATACTGAACACTCAGCAAACAATGCAAATCCAACGCCTCTAAAGGGTGACTCTTATTCTATAACGCGACTCGACGAAGGAGTCTCAACTGCAAAACCTACGCTCACTCGTCAAGAAAACCTCCACTGCCTGGGTGGGGGTGCGACGGCATAGGCGCGAAACAATCGCCATGCCCTGCAACTGCAGCTGTGGTTGATGACGCGGCGTCTTCCTCTGACTCTGGATCTGGCTGTTGCTGTGGCTGCGGCGCCTCTTCTGGGTTCTTCTCTGGCTCTGGGGCTTTGTAACACCCCAAAATTTTACTTGTCCTAAATTCATGTGTGATTTGGCACTTTGGTGAATTTTTGGAATTTTCTGGAATTTATTTGGATTTATTTGGAATTTATTTGAATTTATTCCATTTTGAAATAATTAAAGAATTTAATTTTGCAAATAAAATTTTGTTGGAAATATTTTATTTGAGTCCAAAATGATCCAAAATATTTTCCAGAATTTTTCTGGAATTTTTCTGAGTCTTTTGCTATTTTTAATGAATTAAATGAATTACTGGGAATTATTTTAAATATTAAATCGCTGGAAAATCAACTCGGGTCAAATCTCGTTCATCCGACCGAGTCGGAACCCGAGTCGGACTCGAGTCCGACCCGAGCCACGTGACTCGACCGAACCCACTCCTAACCCTAATCAATCCCAACCGTTGGATCAAGATCCAACGGCTGAGATCCGCCCGTACCGGTTCGAGCCGTATCCGGCCCGGATCCGATCGCGCCGTGCGATCGTGGCCGTTGATCGCGCCACGTGGACGGCTGAGAGTCGTCGTCTTCGCCGAGACCGAGCCGGACTCCGCCGCCGCGCCGCCGCCGTGTAGGATTAGGTTTCCGTCTAGGACACGAACGCCGAGGCTATTTAAAGCGTGAGACGTCCCCGAGGTTGCCCTCATCCTTGCGCACTCCGTTCCCGAGCCATCTACTTTGAGCCGCCGCCCGTTGAGCCGCAATCGCTCGCGGAGTTGTCTCTTCCCTCCGCCGAGGTTTGCGCCAAGTTCGTCGTCGTCCGTCGTCTTCCGCCGAGAAGGAGCTCGAATCTGGGATCCGCGACGCAGACGCACTGCAGGAAGGATTCATCTCGCCGGAGAAGCCCCGTAGCGCCGCGCCCTTGGTCATCGTTCCGTCTCGGTGCCCAGGCCTCGCGCGCCATCGCCGGACTCGCGAGCTCTGTGGGCCGTCGAGATCGGATCGGACGGTTGAGGTGAAGTTCACGTGTTCTAAACCCGATTAGATACGGGACCGTTGGATCAAGATCCAACGGTTCACAATCGCCACGTGCTGTGGCAGTGCGATTATAGGATTAGATCTGGACCGTCCGATCTAAATCGAACGGCCCACGATCAACGAGTAGTTTCAACGTGTTAACCCTGGATCTAATCCGCGCCGTTGAATTTCAAATCAACGGTCGTGATTGCGCCACGTGTCGGGAAGTTGGACCGACGCGGTCGGGCTGGCCCACGCCGCAGCGTCGTGTGTGACGCTGACACGCGGGGCCCGCGTGACACAGGGCCCGCATGTCAGTGGCTGACCCCGCCAAGCGCTGACGTCACCCATGACGTCACAGTGGGTCCCACCACATCGACCGTGGTGAGCCCGTGACGTCGGCGATGACGTCACCCGAGAGGGCCCACATGTCGATCTCACGCGTGGAGTCGTGGGCCGAGTCCACAGTGGACCCGAGCCGAGCGTGGACCAAGTCCATGGACCGGTGACGCCACCGCCCAATCAGAGGCTGCCACGTGTCCTTGCTGACGCAATAATTAATTTCCGAAAAAAGAAAATGATTTATTAATTCGAAATATTGATTCAAATTTAGATTCAAACTTCAAACGCTTGTAACTTTTGCGTTTCAACTCCGATTTGAGTGATTCAAATTTCTAAATTTGTATAAAATTCAGATCTACTTAAATATGAATTTTATTTAATTTTTGGACTAAAGTTTTTCTCTGTAATATTATTTAATTGATTATTTAAACTTTAATAAATCATAACTTTTGCGTTTTAACTCCAAATTTGACGATTCCAGTTTCTAAAAATCCAGAAAATTATGTTCTCTCTGTTTATGGATTTTATTTGGAGTTTTGGGATGTTTTTGCCTAGTGTTTATTTGTGTATTTGCTATTTGCACGCTTTACGAGTAGACGTTGAAGTGCCGGAAGGATTCGAGTGAGAAGTGTTGACTCAGGATCCAACTCAAGACCAAGAGCAAGTACTTTTTGAAGGCAAGTTGTGCTTTGACCATATTGATCCTATTTCGAAATCTATTTTGATTTAAACTATTGCATGCTAGTTCAATTAGAAAGATACTTTGTTTAAACATGGGGGTTAGATAAATACCAATTTGCTATATGACACCTTGATTACTTAAGTATGTGCCATGACCCTTTGTCACCCTAGTTGTGGTTTACTAGTTGGACATTATCAAATTGCCAACATGGGTTTAGATCGTTGTAGTATCTTTGCTTAGACACACTTTCGTGCTCATGACATGATTTTGGATAATCAAATGCTAATATTGACTTAATGATATATTGAACCTGTTTTGGAAAAGTATCATGTGATGTTGATGGCACGTGGTGCATGGTAATCAGCGGGGTTTGATAAACGATTTCGGCCAGGGCATGTGGCAAGAGTAATCAGGTGGGCAGTTGTGGCATTGGGAGTGTTGATTTGGTTTTAGGGTAGTCTTGCCTGGTCACTCTAAGGACTTAACCTTGCAAGCCTTTGAACTGGTCATACTTGCAACCACATGGCCGGAATGGGACGGCCCTAGTTGATTAAGTCGCTAAGGACTCACTTGTGGAGCCTCAGGGTGTCAATTACACCGTTTGTGTGATTATGCGGGGAGCGTATCGTGGCTGTGGCCGAGATACCCATCTAGCAGTGTGTTGGTCCCATACTTCGCCTTGGCTAAGGAAGGGATGGTGTAGAGCACGAGCAGGAGAGGACCACCTGTGTTGTTTGAGGCTTAGAAAGGCTTTGTTACTGGGAACTCGCCTTTGTGGTGTTTGATTTGTATCTTGTGGGTAAAGTGCATAACCTCTGCAGAGTGTAGAATCTATTTGAATAGCCGAGTCCACTGCAGATCGGACAATGCTCGGGAATTACAATCAAGGGTTAGACTTTACGAAAATAACTTGGATTTGAAAAGTTGGGTTGGTTTAGTAATGAAGTTGATGGAAATGTGGTTTAGGATGGGGAAAAATGTTTATTAAATTTCTTGAGAAGTTATTTATGCTTTACTTATTTCTACCGCTTTGAATCTACTTTTATTACTTGTCAAAAGTCATTTCGCAAATATACCTTGAGCTATTCCTTTGTACCAAGCCATGCATATAGTATATTAGCTTGCATTCTGTGCATGACTGCTGAGTACCAAGTACTCACCCTTGCCTCAACACAATACCAGTTGAAGAGGAGATTACGCCCGATTTCGGAGGAGGATTTCCAAGAAGACCCGTCTACTTAGAGTGCGAGCCCGATCGGTTACTGTGGTATCTTGGATGGCGCCACGGGTTATTTGATTTTCATTCGTTATTTCTCTTTTAATAAGTTTCGCCTATGCAGGCATATATTTGTAACTTGGCCATAAGGTCGAGTAACCCTTTGATTATTTAAATAAAGTACTTTGATAGTATCGTTTGGTATGATTGTGATATATACCGATGTTAAGACTGTGTGTGCACTAGCGCGTTCCTGGATCGGGTGCTGAATACACGAGAGGGTCGGATTTGCAAATTCGGGGTCCCGACAGAGGTGGTATCGAGCCATACTTATTTGTAGGCTCAACCCTAAGTTGGAATGGTCGTAGTGAGGATAAAACCTATTTTCTAAAGCTAAAAATTTGTGAAGACAAGAAATGACATCTCGACTTACCCCTTCTCTCTTTTCTTGTCTCTTGCTGAAATTTCCCTTACCTTGTCACAATTAAAAATTCCGAGTTCTTACGTAAAGCACGCTTGTGACAGATGGAGGAAGAGTTCAACCACGTTGATCTCGGGAGTTGGTCACGCCCGCGGAACTTTGGCATATGCTCTGAGACTCGGAGATTTTGAGAAGCCCCAATACCAAGTGGAAGTGATCAGGCAAGGTGATTGATCAAGGCTTGTGACGTGAGGATTGAAGTACCGCTAGGAAAAGGGCCAGTGCAATCGCCGATACAACTGACCTTTGCCAGAGATCCACAATGCAGATGGGTATCCAAGAAGTATCACGACGAGCAATGCGGCACATTACCCGTATCTACGCCCGAGAATTGAGAGTACGGTGTTCCGTTACCATCCGCCAGCGATAACCTTCGACCGAAGGAGATTCGGGATGAGGATGCCACGGTGACACGGTTGGCACGATTTGTCGTCGCCAGGAGGATGTACTAGATAATACAAGCAAGGAGCTCTGAAGGCCCGCAAGGAGATCACGACAGAGAAGAAACGAGATGGCAGGAAGCTCAAGAGTATGTGGCACACCTTCTACGAAGGATTGACGAGTTGGAGATGACTTTGTACGGACTGCACTCCAGTGAGCCGCATTGAGCCACACGAGCCAGATCCAGAGGAGTCAGATCTCGATGAGGACACCGCTTCTTCGACTACCACGGATGACACGATATGCGGGACATGGCAATCGTTGGCGCCTATGCCGCAAAGACACCGTACTCCAGGCCGTGGAGGTTTTCTCGATGAGTGAGCATAGGTTCTATAGTGAGACTCCTTCGCGAGTCGAGTCATAGAATAAAGAGTCACCCTTTAGGCGTTAGACTCCAGAGTTAGTTCGATTTGGATTTGCTTTGTTTGTCGAGTGTGCGTTATGTGTTGCAAGGCCCTTAGGCATTGTAAGCGACCATACCAAGTTATTAAATAATAAAGATGGACCTTAAAGTTACCCCTTTCGCCCCGCATAAGTTCCATACTACTTGTCTATTCTTGTTTCCCTCTCATCTCTAAACCTAGAGCAAATCGACAGATGGTGAACACCCGTGGGAACTTTGGAAGCAATGGGAGTGGTTCTCGCCCAGCAGAAAACCCCAATGATAGAGCACCAAGACCGCTTGATTGATATGCAGAATTTTGGAGCCTTTCTTGCTTTGCTCGTGACTCGGTTGATGCATGCTATGATGCAACAAATGCAGCACGCCATCTTGCTCGTGCCATCGCTAATCAAGTTAATCAGGGACCACGCCAGAATACAAGGCTGTCAGAGTTCATGAGGACTCACCCACCCACTTTCTCTGGGAATGCCAATCCATTGGAGGCCGATGATTGGTTAAGATCAATCGAGAGGAAGCTACACATAGCTCAATGCATAGGGAATGAGAAGGTACTTTACGCTTCTCATCGCTTGGAAGGAACAACACGAATGGTGGGAGAACTTCGTGCCACGCAGAGAACCCTCAAGATATCACTTGGGAAGAGTTCACGGTGCATTCCGACAAGATCACGTGCCTGAAGGAATCATGGACCTTAAGAAGGAGGAGTTGAGAGCAGCGAAGCAAGGTAATCGGCCCGGTGGCCGACTACCTGAACAAGTTCACACAGCTAGCACGCTACGCACTGAGGATGTAGCGACTGCACAAATCCAGGCATAGCCTCGTTTTATGAAGGGACTTAACTCAGATTGCAAGTAGGGTTGATCACCCACACCTTTCCAGATTTCCAGGAGTTGGTGAATAAGGCACTTATTCTTGAGGACAAGCGCAAGGAACCGGATGAGAACAGAAGCGCAGGATGCAACAGCAAGGATCACGCCAGTGAACGCAACAGCCGCTTGAGAGTTGCACCAAATCAATTCTTCGATTCCAACCACGAGAATGCAACAAGGACACCATCCTCAAGCACCAAGACTCCGCCAATCGAACTACCAAAACCCCACCGCTAGAAACGCTTACTCTGTGCAAAAGAAGGAACAAATGAGGCGCTGTTACAATCAAGAACGAGCCGTGACACTTTGCCAACAATTGTCCGAAGAAGACAGCAGGAGCGACCCTGGGCCGCTTCAATCTAGGAACCACCCAGGCTAGACGCCAAAGACTGTGAGCCACACCCTGCATCGTGGTGAGAGGCCGGGTCAACCATGTCACCGCAGATGCAGCTGCAGAATGCTACGGACGTCGTCTTGGGTAAGTTACTTGTTAACTCGATGCACCTGCTTGATTTTGTTTGACTCTGGAGCTTCGCATTCGTTTGTTTCGCAAGGCTTTGCTACTAGAAATGATTTGAGGATTGCAAGACTTAAGTGCATGCTTTTAGTTCAAACCCCTGGTTCCGAACTCCGAACGAAAGTAGGATGTTCCGGGGTGAGAATACTAATAGATGGGATAGAGTTCCTAGCAAACCTTATGATTTTGGAGACCCAGACCTTAGATGTTATATTGGGAATGGATTGGTTATCCACGCACAAGGCCGTATTGGATTGTGGACGAAGGACTATCTCAGTCGAGAGCCCGTGTGGGAAGAAAGTGGAATTTCAAGCCACTGCAGCTTAGAGATGGACGATTGATGGTTAACAGTACCAAGGCAATCGGCATAGAGGATGTCCCAAGAGTGAATGAGTACTCCGATGTTTTCCCCGAGGATCTACAGTATGCCGCCAGACAGGGGACATAGAGTTTGTGATAGAGCTTGTACCGGTACAAGACCGATAGCAAAGAGACCCTATCGGATGTCTACCGAGGAGTTGGTAGAGATGAAGAAACAGTGGAAGAGTTAATGGATAAAGGATTTATCGAGACCAAGTTCGTCGCCGTGGGGAGCACGAGTTTTGTTTGTCAAGAAGAAGGGCGGAGTTTCAGGATGTGCATTGACTACCGTGCACTCAATGAAGTCACCGTGAAGAATAAGTATCCGCTACCTGTGATTGATGATTTGTTTGATCAGTTAAGAGGAGCCGGAGTTTTCTCCAAGATTGATCTGAGATCGATACCATCGCTTGAAGATCCGATCGAGAAGATATTCAAGACTGCATTCTCGTCAAGATATGGACATTACGAGTTCACGATTATGTCCTTTGGGTGACGAATGCGCCAAACTTATTTCATGAATATGATGAATAAGGTGTTCATGGAATATTTGGACAAGTTTGTCGTCGTGTTCATAGACGATATCCTAATCTACTCCAGGTGAGGAGGATGAACATGCCGAACACTTAAGGCGAAGTTTTGGAAAAGCCGAGGAACGACAACTTTTCGCCAAGTTCACAAGTGTGATTTACGGAAGGACAAGGTGGAGTTTCTTGGACATGTAATGACCGCATGAAGGAGTCGCCGTAGATCCAAGCAAAGTAGAAGTGTGTTACATTGGGAGCACCAAGAGGCTGTGACCTGCATTCGGAGTTTCCTTGGAATGGCAGGATACTACCGCCGTTTCATCGAAGGCTTTTCGACAATTGCAAAACCTCTTACGCAATTCTTTGAAGAAGGAAAAGAAGTTTGCATGGACGCGAGAATGTGAGAAAGGATTTCAGGAGTGAAGAAGCGATTGACATCAAGACCGGTGTTAGTTCTACCGGATGTTGCTCAAAGCTTCGATATTTATTGCGACGCATCGCGCCAAGGACTTGGATGTGTGCTGATGCAGAATGGAAAGGTCGCCGCTTATGCATCAAGGCGATTGAGGCCGCATGAGGAAAATTATCCGACACATGACTTGGAGTTAGTGCCGTAGTGCATGCTTTGAAGATATGGCGCCACTATCGATTGGAAACAGATGTGAAGTGTATACGGATCATAAGAGCCTTAAGTACATATTCACCCGGTCGGATCTGAATATGAGGCGAGAGGAGATGGTTAGAGTTGATCAAGGACTACAATGTTGGAATCCATTACCATCCGGGAAGGCCAACGTAGTAGCCGATGCTCGAGTCGGAAAAGCCATACCGTGAGTACGTTGCTAGCCACAAGCCAGGATGAGTTATGTAAGGATTTTCAAAATGAAGATTGAGGTTGTACCTAGCGGATTCTTGGCCGCATGATGGAAGTAAAGCCTACCTTAGAGGACCGGATCCGAGAAGGGCGAAGGATGATGACAAGATCCGCAGGATTAAGTCCATCAAGGAGGAAGGCAAGGCGAGGACTTCAAGTTGGATGAGCAAGGCACGTTGTGGATGAATGATCGCATTTGTGTGCCTAACAAAAAGGAGTTAAAGCAATCGATTCTCGAAGAAGCCCATGACTCCAAGTACTCAATTCATCCCGAAGCGCCAAGATGTATCGGGATCTCAAGGAGAGATTCTCGGTGGCCGAGTATGAAACGTGAAGTTGCCGAGCATGTTGCATTGTGCGACGTATGCCGTAGAGTCAAGGCAATGCATCGAGGACCAGGATTGCTACAACCGCTGAAAATACCTCGAGTGGAAGTGGGAGGAAATCGGAATGGATTTCATTACCGGTTGTCAAGACTCAAGGAGGTTATGACTCCATATGGGTTATAGTGGATCGCCTAACTAAAGTAGCCCATTTTATCCCGTGAAGACCACTTACTCGGAGATAAATTAGCGTAATTATACATGATCGATTGTCTGCTTGCACGGAGTGCCAAAGAGGATTGTATCGGACAGAGGTACCCAATTTACCTCAAGGTTCGGAATAAGTTGCATGAAGCCATGGGAACCCGCTTGAACTTCAAGATGCCTTATCATCCACAGACGGATGGACAGACCGAAAGGTCAACCAGGTCTGGAGGATATGTTGAGAGCTTGTGCATTGGCTTATGCTACCTCTTGGGATAAAAAGTTTGCCGTATGCCGAAGTTCAGTTACAACAATAGTTATCGAGGCTAGTTCTGAGATGTCACCTTTTGAGGCCTTTGTATGGTCGACCACCTGTCGGACGCCATTGAATTGGAATGAGACCGGCGCCGTGTCTTTGGGCCTGATATTCTTCAAGAAGTGAAGAACAGTCGCCATGATTAGGGAAAGGTTGAAGATAGCCCAATCTCGACAGAAGAGTTATCTTGACAATCGTCGCCGAGATTTGAGTTTTGAACCGTAAGACTTTGTATACCTCGAGTTACGCCTCTCGGGAGTTAAGAGGTTCCATGCCAAAGGGAAACTCGCACCCCGTTATGTTGGACCATTTAAGATTGTGAGCCGCAGAGGCGAGGTTGCTTATCAGCTGGAGTTGCCACAATCGTTAGCAGGAATACATGATGTATTCCATGTGTCCCGATTGAAGAAGTGTCTTCGAGTTCCCGAGAAATGCACACCGCTAGAGTCAATTGAGTTGCAAGAGGATTTGACCTATAAGGAGTATCCCGTGAGGATTCTAGACACAATGGATCGAGAAACTAGAAACAAGTCAACCCGTTTACGTAGAGTTCGATGGAGCAACCATGAAGAAGGCGGCGACTTGGGAGTCACGAAGAGGATTTGAAGAAAGAGTTTCCAAACCTATTCCTTTAGTAAGCCTCGAATCTCGGGGACGAGATTCTATTAAGGGGGGGAGGTTTGTAACACCCCAAAATTTTACTTGTCCTAAATTCATGTGTGATTTGGCACTTTGGTGAATTTTTGGAATTTTCTGGAATTTATTTGGATTTATTTGGAATTTATTTGAATTTATTCCATTTTGAAATAATTAAAGAATTTAATTTTGCAAATAAAATTTTGTTGGAAATATTTTATTTGAGTCCAAAATGATCCAAAATATTTTCAAATTTTTCTGGAATTTTTAAAGTCTTTGCTATTTTTAATGAATTAAATGAATTATCGGGAATTATTTTAAATATTAAATCATTTGGAAAATCAACTCGGTCAAGTATCGCTCATCCGATCGAAGTCGGAACTCCGAGTCGGACTCGAGTCCGACCGAGCCACGTGACTCGACCGAACCCACTCTAACCCTAATCAATCCCAACCGTTGGATCAAGATCCAACGGTGAGATCCGCCTGCACGTTCGGAAGCCAGTATCCGGCTCGGATCCGATCGCGCCAGGCGATCGTGGCCGTTGATCGCGCCACGTGGGCGGTGAGAGTCGTCGTCTTCGCCGAGACCGAGCCGGACTCCGCCGCGCCCGCCGCCGTGTAGGATTAGGTTTCCGTCTAGGGCACGAACGCCGAGGCTATTTAAAGCGTGAGACGTCCCCCGAGGTTGCCCTCATCCTTGCGCACCCGTTCCCCCGAGCCATCTCGCCTGAGCCGCCGCTGAGCCGCAATCGCCGCCGGAGTTGTCTCTTCCTCCGCCGAGGTTTGCGCCGCTTTCCGCTGCCGTCTGGCCGCCTTCCGCCGAGAAGGAGCTCAGATCTGGGATCCCCGCGACGAGACGCACCCGAGGGAAGGATTCATCTCGCCGGAGAAGCCCCGTAGCGCCGCGCCCTTGGTCATCGTTCCCGTCTCCGGTGCCCAGGCCTCGCCGCGCCATCGCCGGACTCCGCGAGCTCTGTGGACCGTCAGATCCAGATCGGACGGTTGAGGTGAGTTCACGTGTTCTAAACCCGATTAGATCTGGACCGTTGGATCAAGATCCAACGGTTCACAATCGCCACGTGCTGTAGCAGTGCGATTATAGGATTAGATCTGGACCGTCCGATCTAAATCGAACGGCCCACGATCAACGAGTAGTTTCAACGTGTTAACCCTGGATCTAATCCGCGCCGTTGAATTTCAAATCAACGGTCGTGATTGCGCCACGTGTCGGGAAGTTGGACCGACGCGGTCAGCGCTGGCCCACGCCGCGTGCGTGGGACGCGGCCACGCGGGGCGCGCGTGTCAGAGGGCCCGCATGTCAGTGGCTGACCCCGCCAAGCGCTGACGTCACCCATGACGTCCGCTGGGTCCCACTCGGCCGACCGCGGCCGAGCCTGGCCGACGCCGGCCGATGACGTCACCCGAGAGGGCCCACATGTCGGGCCTCACGCGGAGTCGTGGACCGAGTCCACCGGACTCCGAGCCGAGCGTGGACCAAGTCCATGGACCACCGACGCCACCGCCCAATCGAGGCTGCCACGTGTCCTTCCGACTAATAATTAATTTCGAAAGAAAATGATTTATTAATTCGAAATATTGATTCAAATTTAGATTCAAACTTCAAACGCTTGTAACTTTTATGCGTTTCAACTCCGATTTGAGTGATTCAAATTTCTAAATTTGTATAAAATTCAGATCTACTTAAATATGAATTTTATTTAATTTTTGGACTAAAGTTTTTCTCTGTAATATTATTTAATTGATTATTTAAACTTCAATAAATCATAACTTTTGCGTTTTAACTCCAAATTTGTGATTCCAGTTTCTAAAAATCCAGAAAATTATGTTCTCTCTGTTTATGGATTTTATTTGGAGTTTTGGGATGTTTTGCCTAGTGTTTATTTGTGTATTTGCTATTTGCACGCTTTACGAGTAGACGTTGAAGTCTGGAAGGATTCGAGGAGAAGTGTTGACTCAGGATCCAACTCAAGACCAAGAGCAAGTACTTTTTGAAGGCAAGTTGTGCTTTGACCATATTGATCCTATTTCGAAATCTATTTTGATTTAAACTATTGCATGCTAGTTCAATTAGAAAGATACTTTGTTTAAACATGGGGTTAGATAAATACCAATTTGCTATATGACACCTTGATTACTTAAGTATGTGCCATGACCCTTTGTCACCCTAGTTGTGGTTTACTAGTTGGACATTATCAAATTGCCAACATGGGTTTAGATCGTTGTAGTATGTCGCTTAGACACATACGTGCTCATGACATGATTTTGGATAATCAAATGCTAATATTGACTTAATGATATATTGAACCTGTTTTGGAAAAGTATCATGTGATGTTGATGGCACGTGGTGCATGGTAATCAAGCGGGGTTTGATAAATGATTTTCGGCCAGGGGCATGTGGCAAGAATGTCAATTGGGCCGGTTGTGGCATTGGGAGTGTTGATTTGGTTTTTCGGGTAGTCTTGCCCTGGTCACTCTAAGGACTTAACCTTGCAAGCCTTTGAACTGGGTCATACTTGCAACCACATGGCTGGAATGGGACGGCCCTAGTTGATTAAGTCGCTAAGGACTCACTTGTGGAGCCTCAGGGTGTCAATTACACCGTTTGTGTGATTGTACGGGGGAGCGTATCGTGGCTGTGGCCAGATACCCATCTAACGGTGTGTTGGTCCCATACTTCGCCTTGGCTAAGGGAAGGGATGGTGTAGAGCCTGAACAGGAGAGGACCACTGTGTTGTTTGAGGCTTCAAAGGCTTTGTTACTGAGGAACTCGCCTTTGTGGTGTTTGATTTGTATCTTGTGGGTAAAGTGCATAACCTCTGCAGAGTGTAGAATCTATTTGAATAGCCGAGTCCACTGATCGACAATGCTCGGGAATTACAGTCAAGGGTTAGACTTTCTGAAAATAACTTGGATTTGAAAAGTTGGGTTGGTTTAGTAATGAAGTTGATGGAAATGTGGTTTAGGATGGGGAAAAGTGTTTATTAAATTTCTTGAGAAGTTATTTATGCTTTACTTATTTCTACTGCTTTCGAATCTACTTTTATTACTTGTCAAAAGTCATTTCATCGCAAATATACCTTGAGCTATTCCTTTGTACCAAGCCATGCATATAGTATATTAGCTTGCATTCATGCATGACTTGTCGAGTACCAAGTACTCACCCTTGCCTCAACACAATACCATTGAAGAGGAGATTACGCCGGTTCGGAGGAGGATTTCCAAGAAGACCCGTCTACTTAGGGTGCGAGCCTCGGTTACTGTGGTATCTTTGGATGGCGCCACGAAGTTATTTGATTTTCATTCTTGTTATTTCTCTTTTAATAAGTTTCGCCTTGCGAGGCATATATTTGTAACTTGGCCATAAGGTCGAGTAACCCTTTGATTATTTAAATAAAGTACTTTGATAGTATCGTTTGGTATGATTGTGATATATACCGATGTTAAGACTGTGTGCACTAGCGCGTTCCTGGACTGGTGCTGAATACACAGAGGGTCCGGATTTGCAAATTCGGGGTCCCGACAGGCTTCCAACTCCAACACTGGATCAGGACCCTGTCCATACAGTGCAGTCTCCAGCTCTGTGATCCTTCCCGTAGCATAGGCGACATACTCACTAGCATTCTCCAAGTGCTTCTTCTCTTCCTCCACCTGTTCGCGAGCCTTCTTCAACTCCTGAATTGTGTCCTCGATCAGCTCCTCCTGGGCGGCGACAAATCTGGCTAAGTGAGTGACGGTAGCATCCTCATCCTCTATCGGCTTCCGCTGAGCTTTGCTGTCTCGGCGTGGGTGGTGATGGAATACGGTGCCTTCCAGCTCCCTGGAGTAAGTGCGGGCGATCTGCTGCATCGCTCGACGCGACACTTCCTGAATTCCCATCTCAAAGGTAGACCTCCTGGCGGTGAAGTGAAAAGGGCGACTGAACTTCGTCTTCTCTCGGGCATACACCGTGATCTTGACGTCTCATCCTATGACCATTCCTGCCTGCACGAGTGTGGTCCCTCGAAAGAGCGGTCTCTCAAAACCTCCAAGAAACTGAAGCATACGCCACAACTCGGCAGTGTAGCCTCCTTCACGCTCGGCGTAGTTGTTCTTCATCATCATCTGCCAAAAGACGCTCGCGTAAGAACGCAACATTTTAAAATCAATGTGGAAGAAAAAAGAACTCAGCAAGGGGTATGAACAAGAAAGAAGGGGTAAGTCGAGAATTCATTCGTTATCTTGACAAACTTTTAGCTTTAGAAAATAGGTTTTATCCTCACTATGACCAATCTAACTAGGGGTTGAGCCTACAGTCAGTATGGCTCTGATACCACCTCTGTCGGGACCCGAATCTGCAAATCCAGACCCTCTATGTATTCAGCACTAGTCCAGGAACGCGCTAGTGCACACAGTCTCAACTTTGGTAAATATCACAATCATACTCAACGAATTAATAAAGTACTTAAAGTAGTTAACCAAACTGGTTGCCCGACCTTAAGGTCGAGTTACAAATGTACGCCTCGCAGGGCGAAACTTATTAAGAGAAATAATAGCAGCGGAAAATAAGATAACTTCGTGGCGCCATCCAGTATACCACAGGTGTCGGGACCCCGAATTTGCAAATCCGGACCCTCTGTGTATTCAGCACTAGTCCAGGAACGCGCTAGTGCACACAGTCTTAACATCGGTAAATATCACAATCATACCACTCGATACTAATAAAGTACTTTAATTAAGTAATCAAACTGGTTACCCGACCTTATGGTCAAGTTACAAATGTACGCCTCGCAGGGCGAAACTTATTAAGAGAGAAATAATAGCAGCGGAAAATAAGATAACTTCGTGGCGCCATCCAGTATACCACAGGCAACTGACTGGGCTCGCTCCCTAAGTAGACGGTTCCTCGTGGAGCTCCTCCTCCAAAGCTGGTGTAGTCTCCTCTTCAACTGGTGTTGTATTGTGGCAAGGGTGAGTACTTGGTACTCAGCAAGTCATGCACAGAATGCAAGCTAATATACTATATGCATGGCTTGGTACAAAGGAATAGCTCAAGGTATATTTGCAGTAAACAGCATTTGACAAGTATCATAAGTAGATTCGAAAGCATTAGAAACAAGTATAGCATAAATAACTTTTCAAGGAGTTTAGTAAACATCTTTTCCCATCTTAATCCACATGTCCATCAACATTATTGTTAATCCAACCCAACCTTTCAAATCCAAGTTATTTTCAGAAAGTCTAACCCTTGACTGTAATCCCCGAGCGATGTCCAATACCGCGGACTCGGCTATTCGAATAGATTCTACACTCTGCAGAGGTTGTGCACTTTACCCACAAGATCTGATCAAACACCACAAAGGCGAGTTCAGTAACAAAGCCTTTGGAAGCCTCAAACAACACAGTGGTCCTCTCCGGTTTGTGCTCTACACCATCCCTTCCCTTAACCAAGGCGAAGTATGGGACCAACACACCGTTAGATGGGTATCGGCCACACGCCACGATACGCTCCCCGCACAATCACACAAACGGTGTAATTGACACCCTGAGGCTCCACAGTGAGTCCTTAGCGACTTAGTCAACTAGGGCCGTCCCATTCCACCATGTGGTTGCAAGTATGACTCAGTTCAAAGGCTTGCAAGGTTAAGTCCTTAGAGTGACCAGGGCAAGACTACCTCAAGAACCAAATCAACATCCCCAAAGGCCACACCGCCCACTGATTATTCTTGCCACATGCCCCTACGAAAACTATTTATCAAAACCCCAGTTGATTACCATGCACCACGTGCTATCAACATCACATGATACCTTTCCAAAACAGGTTAAATATATCATTAAGTCAATATTAACATTTGATTGTCCAAAATCATGTCATGAGCACGAGTGTGTCTAAGCAATATACTACAACGGTCTAAAACCCATGTTGGCAATTTGATTATGTCCAACTAGTAAACCACAACTAGGGTGACAAGGGGTCATGGCACATATTTAATTAATCAAGGTGTCATATGACAAAGAATTGGTATTTATCTAATCTCCCATATTTAAATAAAGTATTTTCTAATTGAACTAGCATGCAATAATTTGAACCAAAATAGATTTCAAAATGGGATCAACATGGTCAAAGCATAACTTGCCTTCAAAGAGTACTTGTTCTTGGTCTTGAGTTGGATCCTGAGTTAGTACTTCTCCTTCGAATCCTTCCGGCACTTCAACGTCTACTCGTAACGCGTGCAAATAGCAATACACGAATAAACAATAGGCAAAAAGTATCCAAACATCCAAATAAAATCCATAAACAAAGAGAACATAATTTTCTGGATTTTTTAGGAACTGGAATCGTTCAAATCGGAGTTAAAATGCAAAAGTTATGATTATTTAAAGTTTAAATAATCAATTAAATAATTTTACAGAGAAAAACTTTAGTCCAAAAATTAAATAAAATTCATATTTAGGTAGATCTCAATTTTATACAAATTTAGAAATTTGAATCACTCAAATCGGAGTTGAAACGCAAAAGTTATAAGCGTTTGAAGTTTGAAACAAAATCTGAAATCATTATTTCGAATTAATAAATCATTTTCTTTTTCGGAAATTAATTATTGCGTCAGCTGTGACACGTGCAGCCTCTGATTGGTCTGCTGACGTCAGCCGGTCCATGTGGACGGTCCACACGCTCGGCTCGGGTCTACAGTGGACTCGGTCCACGACTCAACGTGTCATCGACAATTGGGTCCCCTCGGGTGACGCCACTGGGCCGACGTCGGCGGGGCTCACCACTGCGGTCGGCAATGTGGGTCCCATTGGTGACGTCATTCGACGTCCGGCGCTCGGTACCGGGACGACCTCGACATTGGGCGCGCCATGGCGTCGTGGACGTCATGGTGCGCGGTTCGATCACGTCGGCCGACACGCAGCGGCGTGTCGGCGTCTTACACGAGCGGCCACGCGGCGGTCAAAGCTTCCCGACACGTGGCGCAATCTCGCCGTTGATTTGAAAATCGACGCCCGCATTAGATTCGCTCTCACGCGTTTGGGTTAACGCGTTTGATCTGGACCGTTGAATCTAGATCGGACGGTCCAGATTGGATCTAGTGGTTTTGGACGAAATCTCACCGTGAGATGTCGTGGCGCAATCTGGGGCGTTGGATCTTGATCGGACGGCTGAGAAGCTTCGAGCGACGGCGATGGCGCGGCGGGCGGAGCCGATCGCCGAGCCGGGACGGCGACACGGCCAACGGCGTTTGCTCTTCCGGCGAGGTGAGAGGTCCCTTCGGGTGCGTCTTGTCGCGGTGAGTCCGGATCTGGGGTCAACGGCGGCGGGGGACGGCGGACGGCGGCGGAACGAAGCAAAAACCGTGGCGGAGCGGCGCGCAACTACGGCGAGCGATTGCGCGCTGTGCACCGCGCGGCGGCGGCTAGGGCAACGGCCGCGCAAGGTCAAGGTGATCCTCGGGTGCGATCCGGCATTAAATAGCCTCGGCTTCCGCTAAAAACGGAAACCTAATCCCTCACGGCGGCGGCCGGCGGAGTCCGCTTTCGGACTAGGGCGGGACGACGACGGAGGGTCAGACACGTGGCACGCGATCAACGGCCACGATCGCGCGGGCGTAATCGGGTTCGGCCTGACGCGGCTCGAACCCAGACGGCGTATCTCGGCCGTTGGATCCCGATCCAACGGTCGGGATCGATTAGGGTTAGGAGTCGGTTTGGTCGAGTCAACTGGCTCGGGTCGGACTCGAGTCCGACTCGGGTTCCGACTCGGTCGGATGAATAGTACTTGACACGACTTGGATTTTCCAGCGATTTAATATTTAAAATAATTCCCAGTAATTCATTTAATTCAAGAAAAATAGCAAAAGACTCAGAAAAATTCTGGAAAAATTCTGGAAAATATTTTGGAACATTTTGGACTCAAATAAAATATTTCCAACAAAATTTTATTTGCAAAGTTTAATTCTTTAATTATTTCAAAATGGAATAAATTCCAAATAAATTCCAGAAAATTCCAAAAATTCACAAAAGTGCACAATAATATTTAATTTCATGAAAAGCAAAAATTGGGGTGTTACAACAGGCAACTGACTTGGCTCGCTTCCTAGCTAGACGGTTCCTCTTGGAGCTCCTCCTCCAAAGCTGGTGTAGACTCCTCTTCGACTGGTGTTTTATTGAGGCAAGGGTGAGTACTTGGTACTCAGCAAGTCATGCACAAAATGCAAACTAATATACTACATGCATGGCTTAGTACAAAGGAATAGCTCAAGGTTTATTTGCAGTAAATCAGCATTTGACAAGTATCATAAGTAGATTCGAAAGCTGTAGAAACAGGTATAAGATCAATAACTTTTCCAGGAGTTTAATAAACATCTTTCCCAATCCTAATCCACATTTCCATCAACATCATTCTTTAAACCAAACCCTCTTTCCAAGTCCAAGTTGTTTTCATGAAAGTCTAACCCTTAACTGTAATTCCCGAGCAATGTCCAATACCGCGGACGCGGCTATTCGAATAGATTTTACACTCTGCAGAAGTTATGCACTTTACCCACAAGATACAGTCAGACACCACAAAGGTGAGTGTCCGTAACAAAGTCTTTCAGAAACTTCTAACAGCACAAGTGGTCCTCTCCGGCAATTGCACACTAACCCTTCCCTTAGTGAAGGCGAAGTTTAGGCCAATCCACCGTTAGATGGGTACCTGGCCGCAGCCCCGGTACGCTCCCCCGTACAACTTACACAAAGGGCGTAGTTGACACCCAGAGGTCCCACAGGTACGTTATTAGCAACTTAATCAACTAGGTCCGCCCCATTACAGACATGTGGTTGCACGCTTGACTCAGTTCAAAGGCTTGCAAGGTTAAGTCCTTAGGGTGACCAGGGCAAGACTACCCGAAGAACCAAACCAACATTCCAGGTGCCACAACTGGCCCACCCGATCATTCTTGCCACATGCTCCGGTCAAAAGCTATTTATCAAACCCTAGTTGATTACCATGCACCACGTGCCATCAACATCACAACACATGATACCTTTCCAAAACAGGTTCAATATATCATTAAGTCAATATTAACATTTGATTGTCCAAAATCATGTCAAGAGCACGTAGTAGGTCTAAGCAATATACTACAACGATCTACATTCCCAAGTTGGCAATTCAATAATGTCCAACTAGTAATCCATAACTAGGGTGACAAGGGGTCATGGTACATATTTATTTAATCAAGGTGTCATACAACAATTTAGCATTTATCTAATTTCCCATAATTAAGTAAAGCATTTTCTATTTTAACTAGCATGCAATTCATTAAATCAAAATAGGTTTCAAAATGGGATCAACATGGTCAAAGCATAACTTTCCTTCAAAGAGTACTTATTCTTGGTCCTGAGCTGGCTCCTGGGTCAACACTTCTCCTTCGAAGCCTTCGGGCACTTCAATGTCTACTCGTAAAGCGTGCAAATAGCAAATAATAAATAAACAGTAGACAAAAAGTGTCAAAATATCTAAATAAAATTCAAAAACAGAGAGAGCATAATTTTATGAATTTTTAGAATCTGGAATCGTCAAATTCGGAGTTTAAATGCAAAAGTTATAACCGTTTAAAGTTTAAATAATCAATTAAATAATATTACAGAGAAAAACGTTGGTCCAAAATTAAATAAAACTCATCATTAGGTAGATCTCAATTTTATACAAATTTAGAAATTTGAATCACTCAAATCGGAGTTAAAATGCAAAAGTTATAAGCGTTTGAAGTTTGAATCAAATTCTGAAATCAATAATTCGAATTAATAAATCATTTTCTTTTTCGGAAATTAATTATTGCGTCAGCATGACACGTGGACCAACCAGGAGCCGCCACGTCGCCTCGGGTCCATGGACCCGGCGCACGGGCGCGGCTCGGTCCACGGCTTGTATCGGCCGACAGTGGGCCTGCCGGTGACTTGACAAGACATGGCTCGGTAAGTGGGTCGACAGCGGTTCCCGTGACGTCAGCGTGACGTCATGGTGCGGTTTGCTGGGACGCTGACGGTAGGGCCCCACTGACACGCGGGCCCGCGTGTCAGAGACACGCTCCATGCGCGGGCGCTGAACGCGCTGACCGCGACGGTCGGCCTCCCTGCCACGTGGCTGGATCTCGGCCGTTGATTCGAAAATCAACGGCCCAAATCAGATCTGGTTAACGCGTTTGGAAAACAAATCGGCTGACCTGGACCGTTCGATCTTGATCGGATTGTCAAGATCCAATCTGGAGATTTCAACGAGGCTAACCCTAACCGTTTGATCTAGATCTAACGGTTGAGAATGGATCTAGTACGGTGCGGTTCTAGCTACGTGGCACAATCTAAGCCGTTGGATCTAAATCCAACGGTTGGAAATAGATCTAAGGATTAGAGCGTGGATCTCACCGGGGATGACGTGGCGTGATCTGGGCCCTTGGATCTGGATCGGACGGTTGAGGGAATTCGCGGGGCGGCGCTGGCTTGCGGCGGCGCTGGCTTACCGGAGACGAGGACGGCGACCATGGCGACGGCGCAGCAGGGCTCCTCCGACGAAGTGAGTGGTGCTCACCGACGCGGCTTGACCTCACGGCTCTGGATCTTGGCTCAACAACGGTGGAGGACGGCGGACGGCGGCGGAATCAGCGGATAACCGCGGCGGAGCGCTAAGCCAACTACGGCGAGCTTGCGTGGGCAAACGGCGGTGGCTCAGGTGGCGTGGGCTAGGGCTACGGGTGCGCACGGAAATCGGCAACACGGTAGAGGTGGCGGTGCAATAAATAGGACCCTCGGTGTCCGTGAAACGCGCGGAAACCGAGGCCCACTCCGTTGCGGCGGCGGAATCCGGCGGCGACTCGGATTGGGTGACGTGGCTCAACCACAGCCGTTGGATCAAGATCCAACGGTGCAGGGGTTTGGGCGCGGGTTTGCCTCGGGTGAGCTGGCTGGCTCGGTCGGGCTCGGGTTCAGTCGACGTGGCTCAATCTTGGCCGTTGGATCAAGATCCAACGGTCACGCGGGTTAGGGTTCGGCCGAGCGGGTTCGATCGAAACAGCTGGCTCGGGTTGGAGCATTTTGGACTCAAATAAAATATTTCCAACAAAACTTTATTTGCAAAGTTAAATTCTTTAATTATTTCAAAAGGGAATAAATTCAAATTAATTCCAAATAAATCCAAATAAATTCCAGAAAATTCCAAAAATTCACCAAAGTGCCAAATCACACATGAATTTATGAAAACAAAATTTTGGGGCGTTACAAACCTCCCCCCCATAACAGAATCTCGTCCCCGAGATTCAAGGCTTACTAAAGAATAGGTTCGGAAACTCTTTCTTCAAATCCTCTTCGCGCTCCCAAGTTGCTTCACTCTCCGCATGGTTGCTCCATTGAACTCTGCAAAAACGGGTTGACTTGTTTCTTGTCTCTTGGTCCATTGTGTCCAAAATCTTCACGGGATGCTCCTCGTAAGTCAGATCTTCTTGAAGCTCAATTGACTCTAGCGGTGTCTGCTCATATGGCACTCGAAGACACTTCTTCAGCTGAGACACGTGGAACACATCATGTACTCCTGCCAACGACTGCGGTAACTCCAACTGATAAGCAACTTCCCCTCTGCGACTGAGAACCTTGAATGGTCCGACATATCTCGGCGCGAGTTTTCCTTTGGCATGGAATCTCTTAACTCTGAGTGGTGTGACTCTGAGATACACAAAATCTTCTGGTTCAAAACTCAGGTCTCGGCGACGGTTATCAGCATAACTCTTCTGTCTTGACGTGGCTCAATCGTGGCCGTTGGATCAAGATCCAACGGTCACGCGGGTTAGGGTTCGGCCGAGCGGGTTCGACCGAAACGGCTGGCTCGGGTCGGACTCTAGTCTGACTTGGACTCGGGCCCGGTCCGATGAACAGTACAAACCGGTTGGGTTTTTCCAGCGATTAAATAATTCAATTAATTCCCAGAAATTCATTTAATCCATTAAAAATAGCAAGACTCACAAAAATTTCAGAAAAATTCTGGAAAATATTTTGGAGCATTTTGGACTCAAATAAAATATTTCCAACAAAACTTTATTTGCAAAGTTAAATTCTTTAATTATTTTAAAAGGTAATAAATTCAAATTAATTCCAAATAAATCCAAATAAATTCCAAAAAATTCCAAAAATTCACCAAAGTGCCAAATCACACATGAATTTAAGAAAATCAAAATTTTGGTGTGTTACTAGTTTAGCTTCCCAAAAATTTTCGTTGATTTTCTCGTGTTTATAAAGCTTGATTTGAATTTTCTAAAAGCTAAAATAATTTAATTTGATTATTGTAAACCTCAAATAAAATAGATTTAATTTTATTTGGATTCCTTGTGCTTCAAGAAATTCTTCTGTAATTTTTGAGATTTTTTGGAGCTCGTTTGCTGTTTATTGGATTTATTCGGGATCGATTTGTATTAAGCCCTTTTATTGATATTAATTAATTATTTGGAAAAGTTTATATAAAGTTTTGTTGAAAATATTTTATTTGAGTTCAAAACATCTCAAAATATTTTCTTGAATTGTTCTAGAATTTTTCTGGTTTTTTTATTGCCTCAAATGGTTTAATTGAATTTGTGGAATTGTTTTAATTGGAAAATGTTGGAAAAATTGAATTTTGGAAATTGGGCCGAAATCCCCTTCCTCCCTCCCACGCCACCATTGTCTTGCGGCCTGCTTCGCCAAGACACGCGCGAGGCCCGGCCGCCACGCCCCGGCCGCTCTAGCCTCCCACCACTGGCCGGGCCACCCACGAGCTCAGCGCAAGGCCAAATGAGCTGCCCCACTGCGCCACGTGTCGCGCCCACGTTGGGCCATGTCGCCCCAATCTGTTTCATGCACGGAAACTGCTCGTTTAAATGCCTACAAGGCCCGTTTTTGCTCCAAACGCGTCCAAACTTGATTTTTCTTGACCTAGCCGCCACCCCAACATGGGAATGTTAAATTTTTTGAGTTTGATGGTGAAATTTTTTGTGTAGACTCCCAGATCAGACTGCATTTCAGACAGCGGCAAACTTCCTCGCGCGTTCCCCGCTGTTCCAGAAGGTATTTCTTCGAGCTACCTACGTCATGGTGTGTCTCCTGGTCCCATCTAGCTCTCGGTCAAATTTCATTAAGTTCTAATCATTATTCTAGAAGTTATGGCCGTCCAAAGTTTAGATCCAAAACCCGTTAATCGCTAGTTTGTGATTAATCCGAAAGGGCGCCGCAAAATCCGCTTATACCGTTGAGTTCATCTCGCCGCGTTCTACGTGGTAGACATTCCCCCTTTGCCATCCCATCCTCCGGCCTATTTAGGCCGCCGTTTAGCCGTCGCCGCGCGCCGCCTTTTGACGCCGGCTATTTTAGCTCGCTCCGGCCGTGTTGTCGCGTCCGGTGGATCATGATGTACTGTTTTGGTCCATTCTTAAAGTTCCTTTGCTCTCCGTTTGATGTCGAACCCGATTCCGGCCTAAAACCGTCGTCTTTGACCTAGCCGTTGCCGCAGGTTCGCGTATCGGTTAGCCATCCTTGGTAGCGTTTTATCGCGGCCATGTCGTTGCATCGACGGTCGCTATCTTGTTTCATGAGTATCCTATCATTGTTTGACCTCCGTCGTTAACGCTCTTTTATTAACGCTTTCGTCGTTAACGTTCCTCTGTTAACGTTTTGCCGTTAATGTTCCACCGTTAACGCTGCGTCGTTAACGTTCCACCGTTAACGTTTCACCGTTAACGCTCCGTCGTTAACGTCCCACCGTTAACGCTTCGCCGAACGTTCCACCGTTAGCGTTTCGCCGTTAACGCTCCGCCGTTAACGCTCCGTCGTTAATGTTCCTTCGATAACGTTTTGCCGTTAACGTTTCGTCGTTAACGCTTCATCGTTAACGCTTGGCTCTCTTCGCTTCGTTGTCATCGCATGCGTGCATTCATGCAAGAGCCCTAGTGCGATGTCCTCATCTTCTCTATCATCATGACGTGAGCCTAGTCTCATCATCATATCATCTTCAAAGCCGAATCAAAACCCTAACCTAAGACCGGTTCGATGGACTAAGTTCATCGTGAGCCGCGTTGTTATCTTTGCAATCTTTTCCGTTGTTTCAATCGTGGTAAGACACTTGTCTTGTCTTATCCCTGAAAACCTAATCTGCCATTAATCGAGAATTCCTTCGTGGACTTGGTCGATAGACCATTGGCCATCTGTCATACCCCTGTGCCCAATCTATCCGTCTCTCTTTTGTTTGACTGTGTCCGTTCGGTTAACAAAAGTCAACTTCGAGAATCAGTTTAGTTCACTGTGAACTAACATATCCTTATGGACCCCATCTATAGATCGAGAGCCCATATGTCGCTATCTGTCCAATCAAGATAATAACTTCGAAAGAAATATTCTTCGGAATATTATTCTTTCTTTCCCAGTTATTAGTCTTTCCCTTTTCGGTGCTTTCCCGAAAACCCGTTCTCTTTTGTCAACTCTTCGATCTAATCCGTTCGAGTTCCCGATTTCATCTAAGCCGTTGTGCCCAATGCTATTTTTTCTTAATTTGGAGTTTATTTGATTTGTCTTTGAGTTTTGTTGTATTTGTGTTTCTTTATCGTTAGACGCGTTGTCCGGAAGTCGTCCTACGAAGCTGAAAGTCAAGGAAGCGCAGATTGAAGATCGAGGATAAATAATCAAGGATAAAGAGTAAAGAACAGTAAAAGTTGCAAGGGCCAGGCAAGTTGTGCTTTGACCATGTTGATCCCCTTTTCGAAAATTATGTTGTTTTAAATTATTGCATGCTAGTTGGATATAAACTGATTTCAATTAATTTGGGATTAGATATTTAACCTACTTGTTATTGCCACCTTGTCTATAATAGTTGTACGCCATGATTCATTTGTCACCCTAGGTTTGTTGATTAATAGTTGGTAGCTAAATACTTTGCCGACATGGGTTAGTTAGACCGTCAAGAGTCGCTTAGTCTTGCAGCGTACCTTTGACATCATTTTGGAAATACAAAAGCTCAATATTGACTAATAGAATATGCAATGTATTTTCGAACGGTGCGACGTGTTGCCGACACGATGAAGTTGATATGTGGAGGTATTCGTACTTCTTCAATGATGTTGAGTTGTTGTTGGCATTGTGTTGCGCAATAATCAACTAGGGTGATAAAATGATTTACACCGGGGCAAGTGGCAAGATTATAATCAGGTGGGCCAGGTGTGGCACCGGAAAGGTTGATTTGGTTCTTCGGGTAGTCTTGCCCTGGTCGCCTAAGGACTTAACCTTGCAAGCCTTTGAACTGAGTCAATCATACAACCACATGTTCGGAATGGGACGGACCTAGTTGATTAAGTCGCTAATAACTTGCTTGTGATACCTCGGGGTGTCGACTACACCGTTTGTGTAGCTTGAAGGGGGAGCGTACCAGGGCTGCGGCATGGTACCCATCCAACGGTATGTCGGTCCCATACTTCGCCTTTGCTAAGGGAAGGGATGGTGTATGGCAAAAACCAGAGAAGTTCACTTGTCTAGTTAGAGGCTTCCGAAAGACTTTGTTATGATCACTCATTCGCATACCCTTGTATGGCGATTCACGGCTGACGTGGTGAGTGGATTGTATCTTGTGGGTAAAGTGTATAACCTCTGCAGAGTGTAAAATCTATTCAAATAGCCGTGTCTGCGGTACTGGACATTGCTCGGGGATTACAGTCAAGGGTTAGCTTTTCATGAAAATGAACTTGGGCTTGGAGGCAGTTTGCCTGTGGAAAAGTGATAATTGTTTAAGGATGTGGAATGGTTTACTTGTGAAACAACTGTGAAATTATTACTATTGTTATCTGTTTTATCGCTTTACAATCTATTATGAATATTTGTGAATGTTGTTTATTGCAAAATAACCCCTTCAGCCTATCTATTGGAATAAGCCATGCATATAGTTATTAGACTTGCATTCTGTGCATGACTTGTTGAGTGCTTTATGTACTCACCCCTTGCAAACAAACAATCACCAGTGAGCAAAAGTCTACATCGTCGAAGAAGAAGAAGTTCCGTGAGAAGGCGATTATCTAGGAGTCGAACCCTGTCAGTTGCCTGTGGCGTATTGATGGGATTCACCGATGTTCTTTGTTCTGCTGCTGCTTATTTGGAGTTGAAGCCGTCAAGGCCTCACAAATGTAAGGTTGACCTTAAGGTCGTTCAATAGTTTATATTCTATATTTGTGTTATTTCTCTTTTCCGCTGTGTATGATTGTGATATTCATCTACGATGAGACTGTGTGCACTAGCGTGATCCTGGACTAGTGTTGAATACACAGAGGGTCCGGATTTGCACATTCGGGTCTCGACAGAGGTGGTATCAGAGCCAGGTTGACTGTAGGTCTTGACCCTAGATAGATTGGCCGTCTTTAGGAGCTTCAAAATTATTTCCTAAAGAGAAATTTTAACTTGAAAGAATAATACATTCTTGACTTATCTTATTCTTCCATTCTTTCCTCTTTGCTGAAAATTCTATCCTTCCCTTCGATTTTAATGGAAATCTTACCTGAGTTGTTCCGAATAGTTAACGATGTTTCACACTTAAGGAGAAAGTACTGGATGTCGCCGTCAACCGTGAAGATCGTGAAGTAAGAAATCATCGAGCTCGAAGAGAAGTGGATCGATCAGGTGTTCCAGAAGCTTGAAGAACCAGTGCTTAGTAGTAAGTTGAGACTCATGTGTGAGAGTCGCGTCTCTTAAGATAGGAGTGTTACCCTTTTAGAAGCTAGATTATTGTGTGCTTAGGAATTTGGTTCTTCATTGATTGCTGAGTGTGCAGTATGTGTTGCAAAGCTTTTAGGCTTTGATAAGCAACCATACCAAGTTATTAATAGTTGTTTGTATAAGTTTTTGGGTTAAACCTGTTCCCCTGCACTAGGATTCTTGAACCTTATCTATGCTTTTTCCCTCTTACCTAAACCTTGGAGTGATCAACAAATGGAAAGGACCAACTACATTGATAACTTTGAGGCGATTCAAGTCGATTCGATTGCTACTACGTGTCGGTGTTAAAGCGGTTGTGACCAACTTGTCCCTGCACCAACCGTGACAATTCGACACTTGGATCAGTTTGTAACCACCCACGTTTGATGGATCAGCCACTCTCAAAGATGCAGAAATATGGCTTCGTGTCATAGAAGAGAAGCTTGCTTTGGTGTAATGTGAAGATGAAGAGAAGGTCCCCTATGCTACTTGCCAGTTAAAAGGAGATGCATTAGTCTGGTGGAAAGGTTTCTACGCCACCTCTGAAGATGGACATACTATCACTTGGGTGGAGTTCGTCACCGCCCTTCGTCAGTTTGTTGCGTCACCAGATGATAGTGTGACTACGGCAAGTTCAGATATGTGTACAACCCCTGCACCCAATACCATACCGAGACGTTGTTCTTTAAAGTGTTATCCACCAAGCAAGTCAGAAGATCGTTCATGCATTCGAGGTGGAGAAATAGGACACACTACTGATGAACATGCAATCAATTGTTCCAGTTGTGAAGGAAGCCATCTACTTGGAGAATGCCCTATGCACAATATCACCTGCTATCCTTGTGAAGGTCAGGATCATTGCCCATCTCAATGTTCCCTGGATTCAGTAGTGACCGTTGTGATTCGACATCAGCGAGAGAATTTTTGAGCTGTCATTGCTCAAGAGTTAGCAAAAAGAGAAGGATTGTCATCCGCACCAGCTGTGCCACGTGAAGAAAAGAAGAAGAAGCATGTCAACCCTATCCATTTACCTCAGGAAATCAGTAATACTTGGTCACCATGGAATTGTTTCTTGTGTGATAAATGAGGTCATTGGCCTAGAGAATGCCCCATCAACCCGGCACGATGACCAAACGTTCATTTTACAACTGTTGTAAGTTAGGCCATTTTGTTATGGAATACCCACAGAAAGATCAAGCAATTTCTGAAGACATGATTATTCCAGAAATTACTGCAGTAAAGTTTGTAACACCAAAAGTGAGTGGTAAAACTACGAGAGCAACTTGCTCAAAGAATCAGTTGAAGCAAAAGGAATTGGTTAACAAGACTCTTGGTCTAGAAGGTGAGTGTAAGGAATTGGAGGACTACCGCAAGCGTCAGAAAGTTTGTCAAGAAGGACCACCGCAACAGCGATTGAGGAGTGTCCCTCAACAACTCAGTTGCCATACTGCTCAGATTTTGTTCGAGGCACTTTCACCTATGCTTCGCCCCGATGGTCAGAGTTTCCATAACATCAACCTAGTGAAAAGTTCTCAAGGAAGAAGTCTGCTGTCTAGAATTTGCTTTGCTGGTCGCCAGCCAGGACATTTTGCTAACCACTGCCCTCAAAAGGAAGTGATCACTACCGATCGCATCGATCTCAGCTCTACCCCTACCATGATTAGTGCCATGTCATGTGGAAGCCAACAGATGTCAGTCAAGCGTTACTTCAGGTGCAATGAGCCGGGACACTTTGCTAATAGTTGTCCTAGGAGAAAAGATGTTTTACCTGCCCACTTCAATCCTAGTCCTACCCCTACCGAGACACTTGCGTCAGAAAGTGAATTGTGAAGGAGTATTCAGTTGATACAGAGTTACAGTCAATGATAAAGAATCAAGCCGACAAAGATAGTGCCAGACCAACCGGAATGCTATCCAAGTCCTGTTGAAGACCGCGTAATTGCATATAAGCTTTGTTGTCAGATACAGCTTGTCCAATTTCTAGAAGATGCAAAAAATCAAGTGATCAGGAACAGAAGCAAGGAGCCTATCAATGGAGTTGCCAGAAATGTCAGCATGAGTGCAGGAGATGTTCAAGATTTCCCGACAGAGAAGGTGTCAAGATTTTCCGTAGAAGAAGTGCCTTCTTGTGCCAGAGAAGCAGACACAGTTGGAGTCAGTGGACTTGTAAGAGGATCTCATCTGCAAGGAGCAGCCTACAAATTTTCTGATGTTATCAAGCGCTTGTTCAGAAATGACCTTGTCCAGTGTACGGTTGTTTGGAAGTTGAAGAAGCTCAAGAGTTGAGTCCCCTAAACCTAATTCTATAGTCAGCCCTGAATCTCGGGGACGAGATTCTGTTAAGGGGAGGAGATTTGTAACATCCCAAAATTTGGGTTTTCAAAAATTTTTAGTTTAGTTTAGCTTCCCAAAAAATTTCGTTGATTTTCTCGCGTTTATAAAGCTTGATTTGAATTTTCTAAAAGCTAAAACAATTTAATTTGATTATTCTAAACCTCAAATAAAATAAATTTAATTTTATTTGGATTCCTTGTGCTTCAAGAAATTCTTCTGTAATTTTTGAGATTTTTCGGAGCTCGTTTGCTGTTTATTGGATTTATTCGGGATTGGTTTGTATTAAGCCCTTTTATTGAAATTAATTAATTATTTGGAAAAGTTTATATAAAGTTTTGTTGAAAATATTTTATTTGAGTTCAAAATATCTCAAAATATTTTCTAGAATTTTTCTAGAATTTTTCTGGTATTTTTATTGCCTCAAATGATTTAATTGAATTTGTGGAATTGTTTTAATTGGAAAATGTTGGAAAAATTGAATTTCGGAAATTGGGCCGAAATCCCCTTCCTCCCTCCCGCGCCACACTCACGCCTGCTGACCAAGACGCTACGAGGCCCGGCCGCCCACGCCCGACCCACTCGGCCGCCTCGCCCACACCACTGGCTGCCTAGCCACGAGCCCACAAGGCCAAAGAGCCGCCAGCCAGCCCCACTGCGCCACGTGTCGGGCCCACGTTGGGCCACGTCGCCCCAATCCGTTTCATGCACGGAAACTGCTCATTTAAATGCCTACAAGGCCCGTTTTTGCTCCAAACGTGTCCAAACTTGATTTTTCTTGACCTAGCTGCCACCCCAACCTGGTATATCCCTTCCATGGTCTCTCCCACGCATCCAATGTCACCCGAACGTCGCCCGAACGCCGGCCGAACTTTGGAGCCGCGTCCTGAGCATCTCGTCGACTATTTTCGAGATCCATCTTTGCCATGGTGTGCCAAAAGATAGCATCTGCTTGCTGTCCAAAATTCAGCCAATTTGGCCCACGGGATCAAAAGTTATGGCTGTTTAAATCTCGAATCTTGTCGAGGCCATAACTCTCTCAATTTTTCGAGTTTGATGGTGAAATTTTCTGTGTAGACTCCTGGGGATGTTCTCTATGTGATGCACATCTTGCCCCACGGTTTTGTCATCTGGATTTGGCGCAGAAAAATATTTTCCCCGATCAGACTGCGATCAGACTGCGTTTCAGACAGCGGCAAACTCCCTCGCGCGTTCCCCGTTGTTCCAGAAGGTATTTCTTCGAGCCACCTATGTCACGGTGTGCCTCCTGGTCCCATCTAGCTCTCGGTCAAATTTCGTTAAGTTCCGATTATTATTCTAGAAGTTATGGCCGTCGAAAGTTTAGATCTGAAACCCGTTAATCGGCAGTTTGTGATTAATCCGGAAGGGCACCGCAAAATCCGCTTATACCGTTGAGTTCTTCTCGCCGCGTTCTACGTGGTAGACATTCCCCCTTTGCCATCCCATCCTCCGGAATTTTTTTTATATATTTAGGCCGCCGTTTAGCCGTCGCCGCGCGCCGCCTTTTGACGCCGGCTATTTTAGATCGCTCCAGTCGTGTTGTCTCGTCCGATGGATCATAATGTACTGTTTTGGTCCATCCTTAACGTTCCTTTGCTCTCCGTTTGATGTCGAACCCGATTCCGGCCTAAAACCGTCGTCTTTGACCTAGCCGTTGCCACAGGTTCGCGTATCGGTTAGCCATCCTTGGTAGCGTTTTATCGCGGCCATGTCGTTGCACCGACGGTCGCTATCTTGTTTCATGAGTATCCTATCATTGTTTGACCTCCGTCGTTAACGCTCTGTCGTTAACGCTTTCGTCGTTAACGTTCCTCCGTTAACGTTTTGCCGTTAACGTTCCACCGTTAACGCTCCGTCGTTAACGTTCCACCGTTAACGTTTCACCGTTAACGCTCCGTCGTTAACATCCCACCGTTAACGCTTCGCCGAACGTTCCACCGTTAGCGTTTCGTCGTTAACGCTCCGCCGTTAACGCTCCGTCGTTAATGTTCCTTCGTTAACGTTTTGCCGTTAACGTTTCGTCGTTAACGCTTCATCGTTAACGCTTGGCTCTCTTCGCTTCGTTGTCATCGCATGCGTGCATTCATGCAAGAGCCCTAGTGCGATGTCCTCATCTTCTCTATCATCATGACGTGTGTAATAGCACTTAATGTTGGTTCCGAGTTTAGAGCTCGTTCGACAGGAAAAAATCAGTGGACCACCAGCTGTACTGTGGGGTAGTCAATCATCTGTGGAGTGAGTCAAGCCCCTAGCCATTGTCTTCCCCCCACTCCACCTTTTTCCTTCCATTTCCCCTCATTTTTTCTCTCTCTCCCTCTCATTTTGGCTGGTTGCCCCCAAACCGAACCAGCCACTCCCTTGGCCTTGGCTTCTTCTCCTCCTTGGCGTGTGGGACAGTAGCACCAAGACCTTGGGCTCCTCCTCCTCCTTCCCCAGCTGCAGCAAGGAGTTTTCCCCACCTCCATGGCCGGCAGGACCCCCTCCTTCCTCTCCTAGCTGGTGGCTCCCTCCTCCCTGCGCAGCAGCAGCAGCAGCTGCTGCTGCTGCTGGTTCCTCTTCTTCTTCCCTAGGTAAGTGGAGCAAATCCCTAGTTTCCTTGCTTGTGAGCTCAGATCTGGACGTCCTACACTGCCTAGGAGTGGTTCTAGGGTTCTAGAGTTGAAACTTGTGGAGGGAAACTAGCTATTTTGGAGGGAAACCTAGGATCTGTTTTCGAGCAGATTTTTGATCTGTTTTGCAGCTCAGTTTTGGGGTATTTTGGTTGGTCTAATGCTCAGTCAGCTGAAGAGGAAGTTGTAGCCCTTCCTTTTACCTTTAAATGGAGTACAAGAACTTGAAAATCCGTTAAGCCATTTGAAAGTTATGTCGATTTTACTACAGACTGTCCCGAGTAAGTGGGTCTGTGAGCTGAAAAGTTGAGCTTCAGATTTGAGCTTGTTGCTGACCGAGTTAGCTTTTCCATTTGCCTACAAAGTTATGGGAAATTTCCTGTTGTTTAATAAAATGTACTCGTTTGTTTGATTACAATTCAAGAATCAAAAGTTATGTTGTTTTGAACTTCCTACCCAGAAATCTGTTTTTCTGGAAGTTCAGAAATTGGGTTGAATGTTCAGAGGTTGATTAGAAGCTCTTGGAGCCATCCCCTGTTAATTTGGTTGCCAGAGAAGTTGTAGATAATGCTCTCAAGTTTCTGTAGAGCACAAGAACACTCAATTTGAATCAACCATTTAAAAGTTATGCCCAAATTACTCTCTGCTGTACAAGTTGTGAACTAGTAGTAGATTTAATTTTGTTCGATTGATTTGGGCAAGTTGCAGGCCGAATCAGTCTTTCCATTTGCCTAGACATATCTAAGAAATTTTGTGTAAATGAATAAAATGTATTTGTTTGCTTGTTTTGCATTATTTAATCATAAGTTATGCATTGTTGAAATAGGCTCCCCGAAACTGCTATTTGTCTGAAATTTCAGAAATGAGGTTTTTCGGGTAGAGTACTCTTTTGAAATCTGGTAGTGATTGGGGAAGAACCAACTTGAATGGGCTTGATGTATGGATATATGGTTGTCTTACGGTCGATTAGAGTCCAAGAACATGAAATTTGGTTCAACCATTAAAAAGTTATGAAAGTTTTACCGAATTCTGCCCAAAGTGCAACTAATAAAAGATTCAATTTTGATCTGTGATTTTGAGCAAGATAGAAGCAGAATTTGGATTTAAATTTGCCTAGAGATAATTAGAGCATTCTGAGTAGATGCTTAAAGTGTCTTTGTTTACTCAATTTGGAGTTGTATAGCAATAGTTTTGCTTTGGCAAAGAGGAGTACCCAAACCAGTTTTGTATGAAAATTCAGATTTGGGGAAAACTTGACTTAGTGAGTAAAAGTGTTGTTTGTGGTTGTGTTGGCTATAATTTGTATGAAATCGATTCCGCAATGTTTATTTTAGGAGGTGTGGCTTCGGAGGTGGCTTCAACCTCGCGCCACATTGTTTCGTGTGGGTAGAAGGCAAGTGCATTTCTAGTATAATGCTAGGATTTGATTCTTGCTAATCCTTATGAATATGTGCATGTTGAAGTGAATTTCATGAATTGTGAAGGTATTATAAGAGTAAATGATTATGCATTTAAAGTTGTTTAATGCTAATGAGTGAGTGGATGATGATGATTATTATCTTCATGATTGTGAGAATGCATGGCTATGTAGGTATTCAAATTTCGTACATGTGAAAAGATATAAATGAATGCAGTTTGCAACTTAATTGTGTTAATTGCATTTGTGCATTCATAATGGAAGAGGCGACCCATTCTGATGCGGGCCTCTGTGTTCACACGTAGTGAACACGAAAGTCCTACCTCGTAGTCCCATTGATCGCGGTGAATGGGAGCGAGACAGTAAGAGTAGGCACCTTCCACGGGATGGAAGGGACGTGAGGGTGCACACCGACGGGTGTGCACTCTGTGAGTACCGTGCGATGCATCTAAAAAGAGCATACATGTGCATTGCATCGCTAACGATTGAGTTTTGTGTGTTAAATGGAGTTGTGAAGAGTTGGGATCGAGTCGTGGACTCACCCAAAAAGATTCAATGAGGTAGGTGTATGAAAAGGGCAATGAGGTAAGTGGTAGCGGTACAATTGTTTATGTATTGGTTGAATCTTGTAAGAGTTACATTCTTAATGATGGGTTGGAATTGCTAACTTGTTAATCATATTGATTTGATGCACTTTCTTTGAGTTTTGAACTCACGCTTGTTTGTTAATATTTTTAGGTACTCGGAAGAAGCGACTTGCGGGTTTGGGCGTATTGCACCTCCACTGTGTCTCACGACATGTTTCAGACTTTTGGAATCAATTAGTAAATTTGTAACTAGTTAATTTATTTGTGTAATCATGTGGTATTTAAGTTGAGTTGTTAATGAATGGATTTTTGGTAGTTGTTAATTGCCTACATGTCATGATGGTTGATTGATTCCATGACATGTTGAAATTATTATCGCTATATTGACTATTGTGATCTCTTTTGCCTGCTGAGTGGATGTCCACTTAGTAGGGGAGATCTTGCAAAAAAAATTTAGTGAAAATTAGATAGGTTTTGGTAGCACTTCGGGCACGTGAGGTGCCGGGTGAGTCAGCTTGATGTACGACGGCCGAGACGACGGCTGCAGTCCACAAAGTAATCCTGGCGAGGAGTGCCGAGTCGAGCCGCGGAATCGGGCAAGGTGGCGGAGGAGCACCTTGCATTATGGCTTGAATGCCATAGAGAAGCCTTATCTTGGCTTATGTAGGCATGGAGGTCACGGGCTTGCTCGCGCACAGAGCATCGCATGAAGTGGCCGGTCATAGTGTCCACGAATCTCATTCGGCGACACCGGGAAAAGGACATTGGCGATGACGCGAACTTGGCAGAGGCGGAGCAAGGATTGGGCAATGGGGTCGGCGATGGAGAGAGGAGTGGAACGGCGCAGGCGCCAGTGGTCGAGCTTCACCCAATTCTTGATCATCCGTTCGAAACCTTTGTAGCAAATCGACATCTGCTCATTCACTTGTCTCTCTGGTTGGTTCGGTGAGGTGTCATATACGGCTTTGCATTGGTTCGAAGGATTTGGAGAATCCTTTGGTTGGATTGCAATTGACTGCTCCATTAGTCCTTAAGATTCTTTAGTTTATCAAACACTCAAGTAGTTCGATGCATTGTCGCTTTCAATACTTGGTTGGTCCAATTGGATTTGCAAATCTTGAGCCTGGTAATACCTTTGAAACAATGTTTAGGTCATTTCATCGAGTTCAAACAATGTCTTGCACTAGCTAGTGTTGACAATTGCTTGGCAATCGAGTTGCTTTCTCCTCTAATTTGTGCAAAGGAGTGATCTACTCCAAGCGTTGGATTGGGGAGGGTATATTGAGTCATCTTATTCGAGACACCCCTTTGATGCACATCTTGTCTTTCCAAGCACCTCATACATTTATTTAGTTGGTTTGAGCAATGCATGTTTTGGTTGCATTAGATATTGCTCAATCTAGTAATGGAATGCTTAATGAGGAAATAAGCCTTTTGTAAAAATGGATTTTCTAAGTATCCAAAATGACATTGAAACTTTTATCATATTGTCTCATAATTATATCTATTTCAAAATAAAAGTTTAGAGCCAGAATACTTATATTCATTTTTATACAATTACTTTATTGAAATAGGCCCAAATTAGTCAAAACTGTTTTTGTTTTCTCCTTAGCAACAAATCATTTTAAATCCTTTTGAAAATTTGTAGCAATGGTATAAAGATAATGTAGGATTTAAATTTTTGATCTTGTGCTAAATTTGTTTTTGATAAACAAGGTTAAGATTCCGTTTGCAAATAAAATAGAAGGTTTTTCTTGTGCGACAAAGTTCAAAAAAGTTCACAAAATAATAAAAGCTCAATTTAAAATAATAAATTAAAATTTTTAATTTATTTTTACTTTCTTTTATTTTGAGGATGATACAAACCTACCCCTCTTAAACAAAATCTTGTCCTCGAGATTTGGCGGGACATAGGAGAAGGGGATCGGGTTCTTTTTTTTCTAAAATAGTGAAGAAGATCAACGTTTTGCCTATAATCAATTTTGATTTTGCTTCGATCGGCAATTCTTGAGAGGGATTGAAATGATCTAAGACCAAACAAAGTCATGGTAAAAATTGAATGCGAGGAACATACCCATGTCACATCGGGTGCATCATGTGTCTCTCCAGCAGTCACATAATGAAAATGACCCTGACCATTGCTTTGAGCTGGGGATGGTTTAGGAATTTGTAGCTTCACAGGTTCTTGGGGTCGATCTGAGAGACACTGTTGAGTTCCTCGAGGTTGAGGTCGAGGTGGTACAGGATTCCGCTTTGGACAAGCTTTGACATAGTGCCCTCGCTCACCACATTTAAAGCAAGTGACATTGGCTGCTGGGTTACCAGGAGGCTTTTTGCCATTATTGTCAAATGGATGAACAGGAATTAGCTGAGGTAGAGGACCTTGACCGTGGAATTGTTGATGTATTGGTGGATGACTAATGGAAGGCTTGGCATTTGCCAATTTCTGTGCCAACCATTTACGCTTACGACTTTCCACAGCCATACGAGTATTGTTTCCAACTCTAACAGGCTTGTCTACTGAGAATTGAAGGTTGAAGATATCGTGGTTCACAAGTGCCCACTTGATTTCATTATTCAAGCATTTTTGAGGGCGCTCGACCTTCCTAGCCTTATTGAATATTTCCAAGGTGGCATTGCGGGCGAGTGGTTGAAGTGATGGGGGTACTCCATCATGGGCATACTACCTTGGTGTAGTTTGTAGAACTCACGCTTCTTGATCTCCATATCGCTTGCTGGAATGTGAGCCTTGCGAAATGCTTCCTTGAATGCGGCCCAAGTGATGACTTGGCCCTCAGGAATCATCGCTTGGTGACTTTCCCACCAAGCTGCTGCAGCTCCTTGTAGTTGATAAGATGCATATAGCACCTTTCTATGGTCATCTTATTGAGCAACGGCTAGTTTACGCTCAACGGAGCGGAGCCAATCATCGACATCAAGGGGATCCGATGATACAAAGAAGATAGGTGGCCGAGTTCACAGAAACTCGCCGAACTTAGACTGGTGGATACCATTCACCCCTGGTAGTGGCTGCACAAAGGTTGGAGGTGTCGAAAGCTAATGCTTAGGGATAGCCATATAAGGGTTCTGAGTAGGTGGTGGATCATTATGCTGTTGAGCAGAAGAATTTCTTGGAGCTAGATGAGCAAGGTTAGGTTGGGGTGGAGTAGAAATATTGCCTTTTGAAAAATGTGAGTCAGAGGTTCCTTCACTCCTTAGTCACAGGCATCCTACAGCATGGTGTCTAATAGTAACAGATGAATAAGATAGAAGGATATAAGTTGAGAGTTGGCTTGGTTACAAGGCAACATTTCTTTCCCTAAAATTTTGTTAATTTTCAAATTCTTCATAATTCAAGGGTTGTCTCGTCGTGAGAACTTTAACCTAAGGGTTAAGTAGACACGAGTGTAACCCGAATAGCCGTACAAAAGAGGTTACAACAAAGTTCAACAAGCATGAAATACCCAAGTACTTAAGCTAGTATATTTGTTCCAAGGTTGCTACTACTAGTCTAGTCCTAATTTATTATGTCAAGTAAGGATAAGGGTACTTAAGCTATTAGGTCGAATGAGAATAAATTTCTATACTAACCTCAAAAGATGGTTTGTGGTTATCGGTGTAGATATTGTAGTCTTTCTTGATTGAGTAGAAAAGGTAGTAATGGTACCCTACGGATATTCCCAAAAGCTGGTGGCAATGACGTATTGTATGTTTTAGCGATTAATAGAGGCTACCCGAATTATCTTTAAAGAGATCTGTTGGTAATATTCTATGAGAACATAGATAAGGAAAGAAAATTTAGTAGAAAGAATGAGAATTTTTAGAGGTGAGGAAAAGAATGTCCTATAGAAGGGAAAAGAATAGACTTAGTTACATATTCCATACATGTATCTTTTTAAAAGTAAAGTTTTGAATTCCTCTGCTGCTATACTAACGGCCATTATATCTAAGGTTTATCCTACAGTCAGTATGGCTCTGATACCAACGCTGTCGGAACCCTCCCTTTAATGGCATGGAATACCAAGAGGGATTCCTATGTGCACACAGTACTAGTCCCATGATCAGTGGCTAGTACGCACATTTACAACATTGTCATCACATCCATACAAGGGTTCTCAAATACATTGATAGGATTAAGTTTCATACAATAAGGCCAACAGGCCAAATAGAGTGCAGCGGAAGATACAAATACTTGGCAGTGTGCCTTGCCCAAATATCGACAGGCAACTGACAAGGTATAAACCCTAGAAAAGCTCGTCAGTACTTCCCCCGTAATCTGCGGTATAGAAAGTATCATCCGGGATGTTTGTTCCTTCACCTAAAAACAACAATGATAGCAAGGTTGAGTACATAGAGTACTCCGCAAGACTTTTGCAAACCTAAAATAAATGCAGGCTTGTATCAAAAGGAAAGGCTACTACAGTTATTTTGCATAAAGCTAACTGAATTGTAAATACTGAATAGTAGATTGAAAACAGTAATTTAGTAAAAGCAATTTGACAAGTATAAAATAACAAGTATGTAAGCATATAACTCACAGTTCCTCCATGAGATTTGAATCGCCCAATGCCAACATGTGGCACAACCATCTGAATTATCTGAAACATAAACTTTCCAACCATCTTTCCAAATCCAAAACATTTTAAGAAAATATCAAAATCATCTAACTAGTGCAAGTTCACCAAGTCTCCCATAACCGCGGGCACGACTTTTCAAAAAGATTTTCACTCTGCAGAGGTGTACAACTTTACCCATAAGGAATGATCGTCTCTTTATGCAAACGTTATTAACATACTTCCTTTGGTGTGCCGCAGAGAGATCATACATAACTGTTACATTACATAGCTCTAACTTTGCACCAGCCCAGTGACGTCAAATCCTTACTATGGTAGGAACAAAAATTTGGGATGATATAAATTCTCATTGCGCGAGATAAAGAACACGTGTTCCTTCCCATAGTGAGACGTACACCGTTGCATTGGTATGTGTGTAACCCACACCCGCGTGTGGACACCCCTACGGGTAATTCTCGCAAGAACAACCCGTGCTACTACGGCCTGCCAATGTGCAAAGCTAGTTCTAAGTAACTTAATAAGCTAAGGCCGTCCCAGTCCAGCCCTTATGGTTGTACGGGTATCCCTTGGATCATACAACACTATGTTCGGTCCTTTAACTGACCCAGGCGAGAAACTCCCCCTACACTACGTGCAAATCCAACCCTTGCACAACCTGCTATTGCCATATCTCGCCTGTGTCAAACCATAGTTTTATTTTAATTTTTAACAAATATCAGTATCCTTTACTGTCATATCCAACCTTTTTAAAACTTCAAGACAATACATGTCTCTTCCAAGACATGTCTAAATTTCATTGATTATCACGAACAGTGTAGCCGTCCATTCGTGACCACATTTCTAGAGCATGGCTAAGCAATGCATGTAATAAGCGTGTATACCCATTTCAACATTATCATGTGTCTAACCATCATCTAGGGTTATCAAGGTTCACATATCAATAATGATTAAAGGAAATCCCACAATAAAGGTTATATCTACCATATCCCACAACATAGCAGTTTTATGACATATAGCGCATGCATGAAAACATTTGATAAAACATTTTTGAAAAAGCTGGGATCAATATGATCAAAGGGGGTGCTTGCCTTGCTTGTTGAATTCAGTAGTGAAGTCGGAGTCATCTGCAATAGTATCTGGAGCGTCGGAGTCTACACGTCGTTCGTCGAGAAACAAAGCAATAGCAATAACAATAAGAGGCAAAAAGAAATCAGATAATAATGGGGCAAAAAGAAGTCAAATAACATCAAATTGGAAATCATATAAAATAACAGGTGTGTGAGTGTGTGTTTAGGCTTTAGCTAGGGTTAGTGTTTGAATCCAACTACTAACGTAGAATACCAAAATTGTAGTTTACGAAAGTCACGATTTTTCCTTATGAGTTTGGGAGACCAACATTGTACATATAACTACATTTACATTCGAATTCAAGAATCTAAGATTGTTTGGATTAATAGAAATAAAACATTAGTGTTGGTATGAATAGTACTTAGTCCTAAGTACGCTTTGCAGAAACAAATGTTTTAAACCAGTTGGGTTTACAGAATGAGGCTACTGGATGCATCTACATGGTTACACGATGATTCCTATGATGCAAATACTTTAGTTAAAGTTTTCCTCAAGTCCAACTATTCACATTAGGTGTTACGTCGACCATAATACTTAGGGTTATTGCACTAATAGGATTCAGATGCAAAGCAAGATGTAAATAAGATATCTTTCTAGAATGTGGTGGTCCATATACCAAAGAGTGATTCTAGGCCAAAATTCCTAAAATCTGCATTTAGACGAGAAGTTTTACAGACTGCCGAAAAGGCTTAAGTGTTTAGAGAATCTACGCGTTAATGGTTCAGTTTTCGCTTTATGTTTGCGACTACACCTTATAAGATCATTTAACCATTCTTCAAGAACTAGCAGGGGATACCTCTAAGAGTGTTTTAAAGTTGGTTCCGCGATATTTCACTTTTAACTAAGACGTTTTTAATATAAAAGAGCATTAGAGCCTTATATGGATTTAGTTCAATATTACATAAACATGAATTATTTTTGCATAACCAGGGAGGGTATCACATTTGAAAAGGCCTAGGATTTGGTTTCATCCAAATTCGAATCTATAAGCCTAAGTTATAACTATTTGATTTTCTATGCATAGAGTAGTGCTCTATTCATAAGTTTAATTCTGGACAGGGTTCAAGTAAAAGCGTTTGAACATAAATAACTTCTTAGAACCTAAGGAATCTAACATAACTTATCCTGTTTAATTTAGAGTTTATTTACATAAAATTTGTGTGACATGCTTTGCATACATATAGGTATACTTAAGACTTATTTGAGCTTTATTAATTACTATTTAAGGTCCTAATATTGGGTTTAGGATTACTTAGCTTTTGATTTGTAGATGCTAAATAAATTAGGGATACTAATTATGCTAAATAGGTTCAAAAGTTCGTAGTTTCATCTGTTGCTTGACCTTGGTTCACACTATTGAATTGGTCCTTTTAGTCATCAAGTATAAAGCCAGTACATTAGAGGCTAGAACTTAGGGACCATTATTTAGGCCAAGGAAGAACAGAGCTTCGCAGCCACAATCGCCAGGTATAGGGGCAGCTTTGGGTGTGTGGACAAATGATCTTCTTGTCTCAAGCTTAATAGAGTTTGCTAAACACTAAACTTAAACCTGCAACTTTCTAGACTCAGGAATCACGAACCTACGAACTGAACCGCAGGCCAGGTTGTCTACTTCCTAAGCAACTTCTATGTAAAGACTTTAAATGAGCGCTCAAGTATGAAAGTCTACTAACTGTTAATCTGATTGATTTAATACCCTAGACACCCAACTTAAGAATTCAGTTGAATGAATCTTTGATTTAAAATAATCTTTTCTTTTGATTTCCTGAATTTATTAGTGATCATGATATCAAGAGCATAAAGGTTTAGTCAGAACATGCTTAACTAATCTTTTTAAACCCTAAGCTTCAGCCCATCTAGTATACACTGCACTATTTCTAGATTACTCCTTTAACTTGCAACACATAATTGTGTTTTCATAGGATGCATATGTACATGAATTCAATCAAATTGGGTCTACGTAACTTTTAATTTCTAGTTTGCACAAACTCAGTTGGCTCTACATACTATGAAGGTAAAGGACTAGCAGAGAGGCTACTGTCACCTTCTTTACCTTGTCATGCATGTTATTTAAGCATTACTCTAATTTACAGATTACTGTTCGGGGGCCTTTAAGGTACAAACATGTATATAGGAAGTTGGACTATTAAAGTTAACTTAAGATATTAGAATTCAGGTCTACAGATTAAGCTAATTAAGCTTATTAAATTAATCTTCTAATTCATGAACTAGGGAATTAGGTGTAACCTACATGACTATATGGCATCTAAACACTTGGAACGACAATACATAATATTGAAGCTTATAAACCAGCATAAGCCAACGAAGCTTCTATACACTACAATGGTCTTACCCATTACGTGATTAGCATGGCTAAGTGCTAATGCTTACCTTAGACCATCCTTCAGTTGGATTCAGTACTGAACAAAGTAGGCACAGGAGGCTCTCTTGGTAGCTTCTGTTGATTATAATCCGTGATCAGATCTGAATCCTATGTTAAGGAAACATATCAGAATGGTTTCCTTCTTTGTACTACGAATCCTGTAATAAGGAAATATATCAGAGTGGTTTCCATCTTTGTGCTTTCTATAGGTAGATTTCTAAGTAGTATAAATAGGACCTTATAGTCTCTTTGTAAGATGTGCCAAAAGCAATACAACAGAAAATTGCCTCAAGCTTTGTAGCTCTTCTGTTCTTTGTGCGCTTGCGTGAGTTCATCGGAGACCAGTTCCACGGTGAACTCCAACATTTGGTATCAGAGCGTTACAGTACCTAGGGCCATGTCTATTTCATCCGCGCCACAACATGACGTACACTCGCCATCACCACCACGACGGCGCCGCGTCTCACACTCTCCCGCACCGCGCCGAGGGTGCCGCGGTGGAGAAGTCATCGTCGAGCGCGTCGTGAAGGAGGCTGGCGGCGCGGTCCAGTACCCCATGCTCACGCGCACCAATTACCAAGTTTGGTCATTGATGATGCGGGTGAACATGCAGGCGCAAGGCCTCTGGCAAGCCATCGAGCCGGAGGAGGATGAAATAGTTGAGTACCGCGAGGATCGCCTCGCACTGGCGGCGATCTTGCGTGCTGTCCCGCCCGAGATGCTCGAGTCGTTGGCGCGCAAGCGCACGGCGCGTTCAGCCTGGGAGGCGGTGAAGACCGTCCGTGTTGGCGTTCAGCGCGTGCGCGAGGCCAACGCGCGGCAGCTGCGCAAGGAGTTCGGCGACATCACCTTCAAGGAGGGGGAGTTTGTTGACGATTTCGCGCTCCGCATCGTCGGTCTCGCCAACAACATCCGCGTCCTCGGCAGCGACATGACGGACGCGGAGATCGTCAAGAAGATGCTGCAGGTGGTCCCGGATCACCTGACGCAAATCGCCATCGCCATTGAGACGTTCCTCGACTGCGACACTCTCACAATCGAGGAAGTCGTCGGGAGACTCCGGCAAGTTGAGGAGCGGTGCAAGAAGACTGTACCGCCACCGACACGCATCGTCGACAAGCAAGGCCGTCTTCTTCTCAACGAAGAGGAGTGGCTCGCGCGATTGAAGCTGCGCGACAACGACGGCGAGAGCAGCGGCAAGCCGCGTCGTGGACGAGGAGTTGGAAGCCGTGACGCCAAGGGTAGTTCGGGCCAGGAGCGGTCCAACGACAATAGTTGCCATAATTGCGGTAAGTTCGGCCATTGGGCCAAGGACTGCCGCAGCAAGCCGAGGAAGGCCCAGGCCCACGTGACCCAAGGTGAGGAGGACGAGCTAACACTGCTCATGGCACAGGCTGCAGTCTCTGTCACCACTCCGCCGCCAGCCAGATCCAGCCGCACCACGACTCCACCGTTGCCCCGCCGCGTCGAGATCCGGGAGGAGCACGTCTTCACCCAGCTCGGACCGCGAGAGGATCGGGATCCCCACCTCTGGGTACTCGATACCGGAGCAACGAACCACATGACCGGCGTAAGGAGTGTCTTTTCCGAGCTCGACGCCGGCATCTGCGGCACCGTCCGTTTTGGGGACGGGTCCGTGGTGGAGATCGAGGGGTGCGGCACCATCGTCTTCAGCTGCAAGAACGGCGAACACCGTGCATTGACGGGGGTGTATTTCATTCCCCGTCTGACGGCGAATATCATCAGCCTCGGCCAATTGGACGAGGCGGGATGCAGAATCGACATCAGCGGTGGCATCCTGAGGATCTACGAGCAGGGGCGCAAGTTGCTAGCTCGTGTGAAGCGCTCATCAACACGCCTCTACCTCCTGGAGCTCAACATCGGGCGCCCTGTCTGCCTGTCTGCTCGGAGTTCTGAGGCTGCCTGGCGCTGGCACGCCCGATTCGGGCACCTCAGTTTCCAGTCCCTGCGCAGGCTCGCGCACCACGGTATGGTACGCGGACTGCCGCCACTCGATCAAGTCGACCAGGTGTGCGACGCCTGCCTCGTCGGCAAGCAGCGGCGCGCATCCTTCCCCGAGCAAGCACGACGACGCGCGGCGCATATCCTCGACCTTGTCCACGGGGATCTCTGCGGCCCGATCTCGCCTACGACTCCCAGCGGCAACCAGTACTTCTTGCTGCTGGTCGACGACTTGAGCCGCTACATGTGGCTCACTCTCCTTCCCAGCAAGGACCAGGCGGCATCCGCGATCAAAGACTTCCAAACTTTAGTTGAGGTGGAGGCGGGACACAAGCTCAAGGTCCTTCGCACCGACCGTGGTGGGGAGTTCACCTCCGTGGAGTTCGGGAGGTACTGCGCCGAGCGGCAGATGGCCGGGACCGCCCCTATTCACCACAACAGAATGGGGTGGTCGAGCGCCGCAACCAGAGTGTGGTCGCCATGGCGCGGAGCATGCTCAAGGCGAAGAACCTACCTGGATACTTCTGGGGCGAAGCCGTCACCACCGCGGTTCACATCTTGAACCGTGCCCCGACGCGTGCGCTCGACGGAAAGACCCCTTACGAGGCCTGGCATGGTGAACGCCCGGCGGTCCACTACTTCCGCACCTTTGGATGCATCGGGTACGTCAAGCACACGCGGCCGCAGCAGAAGAAGCTCGACGACCGCAGCTCGCGAATGATTTTCGTCGGCTACGAGAGCGGCTCCAAGGCATACCGCTTCTTCGACCCCAGCAACGGGCGCGTCACCGTCTCGCGAGACGTCGTCTTCGACGAGGCAGCCCAATGGGAGTGGAGAGAGCACGACGACGACAACGATCCGGGCGCAGAGCCGTTCGTCATCGAGTACGCCACAACGTACATACCAGACGCGCCACAAGATGAGGTAGACCAGGGGACTGCAACGCCACGCACTCCCTCGCCAATGCCAGTGCCAATGTCGCCCGCTGCTGATGCAGCCTCGCCGCACGCCACTGCTGGCGATCCAACCCCGCCGATCGACTTTGTATCTCCACCACCAGGCTACGAGCTTGACTTGGACGCCGACCACGACGACGCGCCACTCCGCTTTCGCGTCATCGACTCCGTCATCGGACCTGCTACGCCACCTGGGCTGGCACCACCGGTCCTCGACGACGAAATTCACTTCACCACGGCTGAGGAGCCGGCCACGTTCAATGAAGCTGAGCGGGAGGCATGCTGGAGGGCAGCAATGATCGAGGAGATGAAATCCATCACCGACAACACCACTTGGGACCTCGTCGAGCTCCCATTTGGACATCGTGCGATCGGGCTCAAGTGGGTCTTCAAAGTGAAGCGTGAAGAAAACGGCAACGTCGTCCGACACAAGGCGCGTTTGGTGGCGAAGGGCTACGTACAACGCGCCGGCATCGACTACGACGAAGTCTTCGCTCCGGTGGCGCGGATGGAGTCCGTGCGCACCATGTTCGCGCTGGCAGCGCACCAAGGCTGGGGCGTTCATCATATGGACGTAAAGAGCGCGTTTCTCAATGGCGAGATCAAGGAAGAGGTCTACGTCACCCAGCCGCCTGGTTTCATCGTCGACGGTGCGGAGCGCAAGGTCTTGCGCCTGCACAAGGCGTTGTACGGCCTGAAGCAGGCACCCAGGGCCTGGAATGCCAAGTTCGACTCTGCCATGATGTCACTTGGTTTCCAGAGGAGCATCTCAGAGCACGGAGTGTACACACGCTCCAGGGGCATGTCACGGCTCATCGTCGGTGTCTACGTCGACGACCTGGTGATCACCGGCTACGGCAACCACGATATCTTGGCATTCAAGTCAGAGATGAAGAGTGTCTTCCGCATGAGTGACCTCGGCCTGCAATCCTACTACCTCGGCATCGAGGTCAGCCAAGGACCCACCAGTATCACTCTGTGCCAAACCGCCTACGCTAACAAGCTTTTGGAGCGGAGCGGGATGAAGGGGTGCAATCCCGCGCTGGCGCCCATGGAGCCGCGACTCAAGTTGAGCCGGGAGAGCACCACAGCTATGGTAAACGCCACAGAGTACCGGCGCATCATTGGTGGGCTTCGATACTTAGTGCACACCCGGCCCGACCTCGCCTTCTCGGTGGGATTTTTAAGCCGGTTCATGGAGAAGCCGCACGAAGAACACTTGGCTGCGGTGAAGCGTGTATTGCGATATGTCGCTGGAACATGTGGGTATGGGATGTGCTATGCCAAGAAGAATTTTGAGAAGTTGACGTTGATCGGCTTCAGTGACGCCGACATGGCCGGGGACGTTGACACCCGGAAGAGCACAAGTGGCGTCATCTTTTTTCTCGGCGACAACCCCATCACCTGGCAATCATCTATGCAGAAGGTGGTGGCTCTGTCTTCTTGCGAAGCAGAGTATATCGCGGCGGCTACCGCTGCGTGTCAAGGCGTTTGGCTTGCTCGACTCTTGAGGGACCTCGTCGGCTCTGAGTCTGGAGCACCAGAGCTCAAGGTGGACAACATGTCCGCCATCGCTCTCAGCAAAAACCCCGTGTTTCATGACCGGTCCAAACATATTGATACTCGTTTCCATTATATCCGGGAATGTATCAACGGGGGAAAGATCGTCATCGGGCACACTTCGACGGAGAAGCAGCTCGCGGACATATTCACCAAGGCGCTCGGGCGCGTGCGCTTCCAGGAGCTGCGCGTGAAGATCGGCATCGGCAACATCACAGGTGATCTGATCAAAGATTAGGGGGAAAAATGTTGATTATAATCCGTGATCAGATCTGAATCCTATGTTAAGGAAACATATCAGAATGGTTTCCTTCTTTGTACTACGAATCCTGTAATAAGGAAATATATCAGAGTGGTTTCCATCTTTGTGCTTTCTATAGGTAGATTTCTAAGTAGTATAAATAGGACCTTATAGTCTCTTTGTAAGATGTGCCAAAAGCAATACAACAGAAAATTGCCTCAAGCTTTGTAGCTCTTCTGTTCTTTGTGCGCTTGCGTGAGTTCATCGGAGACCAGTTCCGCGGTGAACTCCAACAGCTTCGGCTAGCAGCAAAATAGCGACAAGCAGCAGGGGAGCAGACCGAATAAACAGTAGAGCTTGGCTTGTATGGGTTCTGTATTCATTGGGACCACTGGACAGCGAATGGAGGAGGCCACCGGACACTGAATACTATGAGTGGATCATACTTCATTTTATCTAAAGATTAGTCAGGTTGATGCTTCAAGTGGAGGGCTTCACCTAATCATGCCAACTATTTTACTAACATACAGCTCTAGGTTCAGGAACACCAATGATTCTCAGGATTTCTTGATATTTAGGAGGTGCAGTTCAGAGGGCTGGTATAATGTTACACAATCCTATACTTTCTTCTTTCCTGGTTTAACTTTTGCTTGACATGAGCATTACTTGAACCCTTTATAGTTAGTTTAGCCCAAGATACTGTCATTTACTTTAGAGGACACTAAATAAATTATATTCTTTTAGGTTAAGCTTCTTATTTTTGATTTGGAGATTAACCAAAATCAATCAAGCATCTTCCATTTTCACTTTTGAAGTTCTGGATTAGTTAATCGGGTAGACTACAAATTAGATGGTGCTACTTGTCCTACATGACATCTTTTATTCAAAACCTTCCTATAAGAGCTCTCATGTATACAGGGTTGAAGATTAGCTTCAGATTTTTGCAGTGTTTTCTAGTTACAATGTTCTCGTAATTTGATAACTGCCATGGCTTGGGGTCAGAGATTTGGGACTTCCCATGTTAGATTGAAACCTTAACCAATCTCTCTCTGAATTGAAAATCTTCAGAGAAGGGTCAACCTCAGTGCACTTCTTTCTGTTAAATGTTCACAACCAGTGCCAAATAAAGGGAGCTGAAGGTAGGAGATTTTACTTGTGATTGTTGAACTCTCGAGTAATTTTAGCTAACCATGCACTCAACTAATTAGTCCATAGATTAAAAGAGCTACCTGCTAGTTGACGAAGCTTCACTAGACAAAAGGTGTTTCGCTCAGCTACAGTAGCCTCGTAGCTACAGTAACTGCGCCAAGGACAGAAGCTTCAAGCGCTCGATTCAGCAGCAGGGCACCATGGCTACTCTCAGGCATGCACAGCCAACTGTAATACCATGCACAAGGAGAACAGATAGATAATGAAGCTTGGCTACACGGGCACTGCGGAGATTGGGACCAACGGTCAAAGGGTAGAGCTAAAAGAAAACACAGAGAAGCTCTTACCGCCATGGCCGGGCTTGGGTGAGCTCTGGTCGGCGGCGAGGTAGGCTCAAGGAGGATGAAGTGATTATTGAAATGGGATCGCGGGACTCCACTGAGGCCACCGGGATGGACGGCCGAAGCTCCGTTGAGCTGTAGCAGTGGCACGACGGCCCGAGACAACGGCGGTGCAGGTCCACAGGCGAACCGGCGGAGGAGTGCCGGAGCTGGCCGGAATCGGGCAAGGTGGCGGAGGAGCAGTGCATTGTGGCTTGAATGCCATAGAGAAGCCTTGTACTGGCTTATGTAGGCATGGAGGTCACGGGCTTGCTCGCGGGCACAGAGCATCGCGCTGAAGCCGGGTCATAGTGTCCACGAATCTCATTCGGCGACACTGGGAAAAGGACACTGGCGGCACGCGAACTTGGCAGAGAGGGGCGGAGCAAGGATTGGGCAATGGGGTCGGCGATGGAGAGAGGAGTGGAACGGCGGCAGGCGCCAGGGTCGAGCTTCACCCAATTCTTCAGTCATCCGTTCGAGCACTGTAGCAAATCTGACATCTGCTCATTCACTATCTCTCTGGTTGGTTCAGTGAGGTGTCATATACGGCTTTCCATTGGTTCAGAAGGATTTGGAGAATCCTTTGGTTGGATTGCAATTGACCTGCTCCATTAGTCCTTAGGATTCTTTAGTTTATCAAACACTCAAGCTGGTTCAGTGCATTGTCAGTTTCCAATACTTGGTTGGTCCAATTGGATTTGCAAATCTTGAGCTGGTAGGACTGGAAACAATGTTTAGGTCATTTCATCAGAGTTCAAACAATGTGCTGCACTAGCTAGTGTTGACAATTGCTTGGCACTGACAGTTGCTTTCTCCTCTAATTTGTGCAGTGAGTGATCTACTCCAAGCGTTGGATTGGGGAGGGGTATATTGAGTCATCTTATTCAGACACCCCTTTGATGCACATCTTGTCTTTCCAAGCACCTCATACATTTATTTAGTTGGTTTGAGCAATGCATGTTTTGGTTGCATTAGATATTACTCAATCTAGTAATAGAATGCTTAATGAGGAAATAAGCCTTTTGTAAAAATGGATTTTCTGAGTATCCAAAATGACATTGAAACTTTTATCATATTGTCTCATAATTATATCTATTTCAAAATAAAAGTTTAGAGCCAGAATACTTATATTCGTTTTTATACAATTACTTTATTGAAATAGGCCCAAATTAGTCAAAACTGTTTTTGTTTTCTCCTTAGCAACAAATCATTTTAAATCCTTTTGAAAATTTGTAGCAATGGTATAAAGATAATGTAGGATTTAAATTTTTGATCTTGTGCTAAATTTGTTTTTGATAAACAAGGTTAAGATTCCGTTTGCAAATAAAATAGAAGGTTTTTCTTGTGCGACAAAGTTCACAAAAGTTCACAAAATAATAAAAGCTCAATTTAAAATAATAAATTAAAATTTTTAATTTATTTTTACTTTCTTTTATTTTGAGGATGTTACAGTTTGACTGTGTCCGTTCGGTCAACAAAAGTCAACTTCGAGAATCAGTTTAGTTCACTGTGAACTAACATATCCTTATGGACTCGATCTATAGATCGAGAGCCCATATGTCGCTATCTGTCCAATCAAGATAATAACTTCGAAAGAAATATTCTTCGGAATATTATTCTTTCTTTCCCAGTTATTAGTCTTTCCCTTTTCGGTGCTTTCCCGAAAGCCCGTTCTCTTTTGTCAACTCTTCGATCTAATCCGTTCGAGTTCCCGATTTCATCTAAGCCGTTGTGTCCAATGCTATTTGTTCTTAATTTGGAGTTTATTTGATTTGTCTTTGAGTTTTGTTGTATTTGTGTTTCTTTATCGTTAGACGCGTTGTCCGGAAGTCGTCCTACGGAGCTGAAAGTTAAGGAAGCGCAGATTGAAGATCGAGGATAAAGAATCAAGGATAAAGAGTAAAGAACAGTAAAAGTTGCAAGGGCCAAGCAAGTTGTGCTTTGACCATGTTGATCCCCTTTTCGAAAATTATGTTGTTTTAAATTATTGCATGCTAGTTGGATATAAACTGATTTCAATTAATTTGGGATTAGATATTTAACCTACTTGTTATTGCCACCTTGTCTATAATAGTTGTACGCCATGATTCATTTGTCACCCTAGGTTTGTTGATTAATAGTTGGTAGCTAAATACTTTGCCAACATGGGTTAGTTAGACCGTCAGTAGCTGCTTAGTCTTGCAACGTACCTTTGACATCATTTTGGAAATACAAAAGCTCAATATTGACTAATAGAATATGCAATGTATTTTCGAACGGTGCGACGTGTTGCCGACACGATGAAGTTGATATGTGGAGGTATTCGTACTTCTTCAATGATGTTGAGTTGTTGTTGGCATTGTGTTGCGCAATAATCAACTAGGGTGATAAAATGATTTAGACCGGGGCAAGTGGCAAGATTATGATCAGGTGGGCCAGGTGTGGCACCGGAAAGGTTGATTTGGTTCTTCGGGTAGTCTTGCCCTGGTCGCCTAAGGACTTAACCTTGCAAGCCTTTGAACTGAGTCAATCATACAACCACATGTTCGGAATGGGACGGACCTAGTTGATTAAGTCGTTAATAACTTGCTTGTGATACCTCGGGGTGTCGACTACACCGTTTGTGTAGCTTGAAGGGGGAGCGTACCAGGGCTGCGGCATGGTACCCATCCAACGGTATGTCGGTCCCATACTCCGCCTTTGCTAAGGGAAGGGATGGTGTATGGCAAAAACCGGAGAGGTTCACTTGTGTAGTTAGAGGCTTCCGAAAGACTTTGTTATGATCACTCATTCGCATACCCTTGTATGGCGATTCACGGCTGACGTGGTGAGTGGATTGTATCTTGTGGTTAAAGTGTATAACCTCTGCAGAGTGTAAAATCTATTCGAATAGCCGTGTTCGCGGTACTGGACATTGCTCGGGGATTACAGTCAAGGGTTAGCTTTTCATGAAAATGAACTTAGGCTTGGAGGCAGTTTGCCTGTGGAAAAGTGATAATTGTTTAAGGATGTGGAATGGTTTACTTGTGAAACAACTGTGAAATTATTACTATTGTTATCTGTTTTACCGCTTTACAATCTATTATGAATATTTATGAATGTTGTTTATTGCAAAATAACCCTTTCAGCCTATCATTTGGAATAAGCCATGCTTATAGTTATTAGACTTGCATTATGTGTATGACTTGCTGAGTGCTTTATGTACTCACCCCTTGCAAACAAACAATCACCAGTGAGCAAAAGTCTACATCGTCGAAGAAGAAGAAGTTCCGTGAGAAGGCGATTATCTAGGAGTCGAACCCTGTCAGTTGCATGTGGCGTATTGATGGGATTCACCGATGTTCTTCGTTCCGCTGCTGCTTATTTGGAGTTGAAGCCGTCAAGGCCTCACAAATGTAAGGTTGACCATAAGGTCGTTCAATAGTTTATATTCTGTATTTGTGTTATTTCTCTTTTCCGCTGTGTATGATTGTGATATTCATCTACGTTGAGACTGTGTGCACTAGCATGATCCTGGACTAGTGCTGAATACACAGAGGGTCCGGATTTGCACATTCGGGTCCCGACAGACATTGCTCGGGAATTACAGTCAAGGGTTAGACTTTCATGAAAAACAACTTGGACTTGAAAAAGTTTGGTTGGGTTTAATGATGACGTTGATGGAAATGTGGATTAGGAAAGGGGAAGTGTTTATTAAACTCCTGGAAAAGTTGTTGATACTACATTGCTTCTACTGCTTTCGAATCTACTTATGTTACTTGCTAATTGTTCCTTTACTGCAAATGAACCTGTTAACCTATCCTTTGTAATAAGCCATGCATATAGAATATTAGTTGCATTCTGTGCATGACTTGCTGAGTACCAAGTACTCACCCTTGCCACAATACAACATCAGTTGAAAAAGAGTCGACGCCAGCTTTGGAGGAAGAGTTCCAGGAGGAGCCATCTAACTAGGGAGCGAGCCCAGTCAGTTGCCTGTGGTATACTGGATGGCACCACGAAATCTACTTTATTCCGCTGCAGTTATTTCTCTTTTAATAAATCTTCGCCCTACGAGGCGTATGTTTATAACTTGACCATAAGGTCGAGCAACCAGTTTGGTTACTATAATTAAGGTACTTTCTATTTCGTTGAGTATGATTGTGACATTTACCGATGTTGAGACTGTGTGCACTAGCGTGATCCATGACTAGTGCTGAATACACAGAGGGTCCGGATTTGCAAATTCGGGTCTCGACACCACGCCTCGGTGGCCGCGTGCCCACGCCATAGATACCATGCGAGGTAGTGCCACTCTTGGCACCACACACGCCTATGACACGCGCCACAGGCGTTGTGTGCACTCGTGTCACCAACGCCACCAGGAGAGAGGGAGGCAGAGGAGTGCGAGCCAGGGGAAGGTCGGAGAGGCGGAGGGGGTGACGGTGAGGTGGAGAGGCAGAGGGAAGAGGAGTCGGGGAGAAGCGAAGGGAGGCGGAGGGCCAGAGGTTTCCGGATGGGGGTGTGTTGAGCCAACGAGGGGGAAGGGGGAAGAGGCAAAGAGGGTGACGGGACAAGCGGGGAGGCAGGGGAGGCAGAGGGGAGGCGGAGGGGAGGCAAGGAAGGTGGGAAAGGTAGTCGGAGGCGAAGAGGGGGAGAGGAAGGGGGAGGGAAAGGCGGCTAGGGTGAGGGAGGTGGTCGGATAGGTGGGGGAGGTGGACGGGGCAAAAGAGGGAGAGGGAGAGATATGTGAGGGAGAGAGAGGAAGAGATTAAGCGAGGGAGAGAGACTGGGAGAGAGAGAAAATGACAGCTCTAGAGAAAGCAATGTGAGAGAGAACAACATGCAAATGGCGAGGAGAGATAGAGTGAGCAACATGCAAATAGCAACAAACAAATGATAGAGAGAGACAACGACGTGACAAATGAAACAAATAAAGTTAATTCCAAATCCAACAGGCAAGTAACATTCATCTGATGGTCGCTATAACCCTCCCCCCCACCTCAGCTACTCATTTCTCCAGCACATAAAACATTCTCTCTTTTCTCTCTATTTGCTCTCTAACTATTCTCTCAAAGAACAAAATGTATGGCAAGAAAAAGTCAAAAGGGAGAGCAGGAGAGCACGCCCTAGTCCCCCTCCTCTGGATCAAGAGATCAATCTGCGCCAACTCTCCTTAGGCATGTGAGATTATGGCATAGATGACTATCATGTGGACGGTATGCAAGGCATTAAGGGTGCGTCTTACCTGCATGAGGGGATGAGTTCCACGCCGAACCCCGATGCCGCTACATCAGTGCAAGTAGTGAGAAGCTCCAGCAATCGACGGGCTTAGTGCTGGCAATATATGGATAGAATCATCGAAATTGAGGATAGGCGTGATATAGCGTATGCTATTTGTAAATATTATCAAGCCAAATTATCTGCATGTGCATGTAGAGGAACATGTTATCTTAAGCGACACATGGAGACATGCTTAAAGAAGATATTGTCAAAATGAAAGACATGCTTGAAGAAGGTATTGTCCAAACGAAGGCTAGGAGAGGGTGTCAAGACCCAGCTTAACTTCAACACTGTTGGTTCAGTAAGCACATGGCTATACAATGATGAGGTGGCTAGACAAGAAATTACATGGCATATACTTATTGCGGGTCTTCCACTTAGAATGGGTTAGAGCTCTAGTTTTGAAAGAATGATCCAACGTGATTTTTGCCCACAATAACAACACGTTAATAGGATAATAACTGTTAGCACACAAATTTGATCGATCGAGCCAGGTACGATCTTGACATGAGTCTGGGTAAAAACGATGCGAACCGGGTCGGCAATAGATGATGGAACAGGACAAAATCGAAAAGGTACGATCGTGTGAAGATTAGAAGAAAAGGCCAGAACCGATATGACCCGTACCCAATACGATTGCGAACAAGATGGAAGGCTGAATTCAAGGCCGATATGATTGTGAAGAGACCATGATGATTACGATCGAAGCCACTGGACTATAAAGAGAGGGCGGCGTGCTGCACCGAAAAGAAGACACAAACACAACAACAACCAATCTACCAATTACTTTACATTCATCGCATTAGTAATAGTTATTGTAGTTCTATAATCTTTCTTCTGTAATACACTCTGATCAATACAAGTTGCGCATCGCCAGTTGTTGATCTTTGCTGCATTATGCCCTATCAAGCTCTAGTTTCTTTCTGATCTTGTTGCGCATCGTCTTTTTCGGGAGAAGCAGGCTTTTACCCCGTCTGATCAACTCTCAAGGGTTGGTTAGATCTGTTGAGTTACCCCGATCCACGCTGGTTCGCCCTGAGCCGGTTAGGATCGTCTTACTACCAGTCCCCAGATCGTTCTTCCAGAATGATAGCACCGGGGATACGTCTCTTGCCGATTGTGTGATCAAATCGACTGGCATGCTCGCAAACCTAAACCCGGTGTTCTCGTGTGTTGGCGGCAATCGACCCGACACCAAGTTTTTCGGCGCCAACACACCTTTGGCACGCCCAGTGGGACCCGAAAAGCCATTATGACGTCATCAGAAAAGACCACCACTTCCACCAACATCAACACTAACGCGATAATCGCGCCAACTTTGGCCGATTTGACGCCAGAACAGCAAAAAGGAGATCAAAGATCAAAAAGCAGCGTTTGAGCAAATGATGCTGACCTGCTACCAAAAGACGTGGCGCGGCATTACTCAGAAAACGGTGCTGCCAATGATCAACCCCTTCAGGACGGTCGCCCCCAGCGCTGGCGACGAAGCCACGGTAAGCCGATACCTACCTGCGCAAGCAGAATTATCGGATATGATAAACCAATCTATAAACCATGCGCTGCTAAACCAATCATCGGCCCTAGTCACCACGCTTAGGCCGTTGATATCAAATAGCGTGAAAGAGGTAGCACAAGAGCTCGTGACAGCCGGATCTCTTTTCGAACCACCACAGGCCCTCCCCACGTATCCGGTCTTTTTGATCGGACAAGGTACACAGGGGATGAAGCCGATGGTTGAAAATAGGCCATCGGCCGCAATCATGACACCCATGCTGCCATAGCTGACCATTACCTTGCCCAAGGATACCGGGACAAGCAAGGTCAGGCAGCACCACGCTTACACAGATGGTGCCAAAACGGGTGTCGCACCTAACTCACTCCTGAGTACGCAATACCCCCATCGGGTGGTTGCATACTCGGAACCCTTCATACTGTTGCTGGAACCCGTAAGACACCAAGTCATCAACCACGAGGTCGTGCAAAACCACCGGCAACTCAGGACGGTGAACCTACCCGAGTTTACACTCGAGGGGCAGTGCCACAACCAGCCCGAGCTCCCACTCGGGGGACATCACCATGAGCCGCTCGAGTTTGCACTCTGGGGGCATATGCATGATTTAGGCCAGCCAGCGCCTCCACTACAGACCGTGCCTCCCAGAGGGGCCGACTGAACAGATGGAATCACTATAGTCTTACGAGACCAGTTCGGTATCCAACCGAGAGGACTAATTCTCGGCTATATAAAGCCTTACCCTAATCATATTGATAGAATCCCATACCCCAATGGGTATCGGGTTATAGATTTCGCCAAGTTTTCAGGGGATGATGTGACCACCACAATGGAGCACGTCGGATGCTTCATAGTGCAATGCGGGGAAGCAGCGCACTCCAACGGGCTCCGAGTAAAAGTGTTCCCACTATCTCTGTCTGGGGCAACATTCATTTGGTTCACCACCCTGCCCCCAAATTCGGTCAACACTTGGACCGATTTGGAGAGCCGATTCCACAAATATTTCTTTTATGGAAGCTTAGAATTACGGATCTCCAATCTAAGCTCTGTGCGGCAGAGATTCAGGGAATCGGTGGCAGAGTACATCAAGAAATTTAGGGAGGTACGAAACCGATGCTTCAGCATCACTCTGCCCAATAACCAACTCGCCGACCTGGCTTTCTAGGGCTTGATTCCTCCTCTACGGGAGAAATTCGGCGGTGAAGAGTTTACCGACCTAAGCCATCTCTTACATAGGGTATCGGCCCAAGAGGGCCGATTCTATGAAAATAAGGGGTTTAAGGACAAATTTAAATGTAATAAAGAAAAGGAAAAGCCAAAGGTCAACCTCATGGAGTACGAGTTAGAAGACTCGACCGATGACGAGGAAACAGATGTTAATATAGCCAAATGGGTTAAGGGTAACAAGAAACCTTTAATATGTTCCTCGTTAAAGCCAACTAAAGCCAAGTCGGAGGTCAAGTACTCGTTTGATGTGACCAAATGCAACCGCATCTTCGACTTGCTCTTACAAGAGAAGTTGGTGCGGATCCCAGAGGGACATGTCATACCATCGGCCGAGGAGTTAAAAAGACGCAAGTATTGCAAATGGCATCGCACAATACTAATGATTGCAACCTCTTTCGTCAATAGATACAGTCGGCCATAGAAGACAAACCACTAAAGTTCGCGGAAGAACAAGCTCTACAAGTCAACACCGAACCCTTCCCGGTCAATATGGTCAGCTGCTCGTCCAAAGGGAAAGAAATAAAGCGGGATGAGATCTGTTCATTGTCCGTATCAGCCACGAAAGCCGATAAGAAAATAGTGAATAACGAAAAGATAGCACAGATCACGATCAGCTCAATCTAGATAGAAGCTGATCGGGTGGGAAAGCGGTCCAGGATGGTCAGGGTGAAAAGAAAACCTGAGACCGATAGGTGGCGCAAGGCCGAAAGGCAATTGCCACCGAAGAGGCCGACGCCGAAGATTAAGCTGACTTTTCCCCAGCTACTAGCTAAGTACGAGTTAAGAGGCTAGAGGGCGAGGAATACGCCCCAACGGACGCCGGTAGAAAGACATCGGCTGACTGCTGCCGAAAAGGCCCACGAATGGTGCCCTTTCTGGCTTTTTTGCTGGGAGAGGGGATTGGCGCTGCCATCCTCCCACGTTTGTCCGATGCAGCATTACCTAGGGCAAAACCGGGAACATCCTTATCCTCCAGTGGAGGCGGCATCGGGGCAAAGTCCCAACCGGCGCCCGGGAGATTACAGAACCCAATCCACGAGAGGATCACCAGGCCAAATCAAGTACTCAAGCATCCAACGGGAACGCGCAAGGCTGAGGGATCAAAATCGGCCGTACAAGAAGGCCACAGAAGATCGGTTCATGAGAGAATCTCTTGGCCGAAGAGGGATCAAGTGACTATTGGAGGAAAGTGCAAGGCCGATCAGTCAGGGTCGGCCAAATCTAAGAGTCCGAAGCGGCCAACCCAAGAAGAAACCTTCGAGGATACCCGGAAGAATGAAAAAGCAAACACAACTGAGTTGGATGGGAGAATCCGCCAATCGATAGAACCAAAGCCACTGTGGTGTCCCTTTGGACTGACGAAATCGCAAAGACGTCGGCTCCAGCGTCTCAGAATACAAGAATTAAGAGAAGCCGAGGAAGAAAAGCGGAGGGACAAGACTTTCAATAAACTGCGCCCCGTGAGAACCTCAAAGAAAGAATGGCGCAGGAAGGAGGTCACTCCAGAAGATCCATCCGTGACGGGGGACGTGAAGACGCCTACAGCCGATGATGTAGAAATGCCTACGATCGATGACGTGGAGACACCCACGGCCGATGACGTGGAAACACCCGCGACCGATGATGCGAAGACTCCTACGGCAGATAGCATGGAGTTGACTGCAGCACAGGGCAAAACACCCCCTCCGATGGGCATCAACATGATGTTCGCCATGCCGGCTGAGTTCAGAGCTTGGGCCACTCTGGCTTTGGAATCCTGCGCACAATTGTGCCTAGGATCCCAGGAAGCGGTCTTCAAGAAGCCACAAGAAGACCATCAGCACCTGAAGCTATTGTACCTAAAAGGACACATCAACAACAAGCCAATATCCAGGATGCTTGTGGACAAAGACGCGACTGTCATTTGATACCGTACTCAACATGCAAAAAGTTGGGAAAGTCCGATGAGGACCTCATCAAGACCAATATGGTCCTGAATGATTTCACAGGAGATCCCACGGAAGCCAGGGGTGTCATGGTCATCGAATTGACAATCGACAGCAAAACTTTGCTGATCGCCTTCTTCGTGGTGGACGCCAAGGGCAGTTACAGTGTGCTGCTAGGGAGAGATTGGATCCACGGCAACTATTGCATCCCGTCCACTATGCACCAGAAGCTGATACGGTGAAATAGCGACGCAGTCGAGGTAGTGGAAGCCGACACATTGGCTCACATCACCATGGCCAGCCCTGATGCAAATTGGTTGCACGAAGGAGCTAGGTGCATCTCGGGCAAGGTAGTAGAAGACTGCGATTTCGTATGCATCAATGATGCAGGTATAAGTCCGATCAGCGTAAGACCCAGTACGGTTGATTGGACGAATGAAATTTTATGATGATGGAAGCCAGCCTGAACACGAAGCTGCTACAAGAAAAGACGAGGAACTACCAGCACGCGACTGATAGTTCCGAGGCTATCAGAGACTTCGAAGACGACGAGAGGCTCGGGCAAGGTTTTACTTCAGCCGATCCATTAGAAGAAATAGACATAGGAGATGGAGATCGAAAAAGGCCAACCTTTGTCAATGCTAGGTTATACGCCGAGTACAAGGAAAATCTTGTAAAATTATTAAAATAATATAATGATTGCTTCGCTTGGGAGTATAACGAGATGCCCAGTTTAGACCGACAACTTGTCGAACATCGGTTACCAGTAAAACCTGAGTATCGGCTGTTTAAGCAAACCACGAGGCATTTTAATCCGGTAATATACGAAAAAATCAAAGAGGAAATAGAACGATTATTAGAAGCTAAGTTCATCAGACCATGTCGATATGCTGAATGGTTTCCAACATCGTTCCGGTAAAGAAGAAGAACGGGAAAATTAGGGTATGCGTCGACTTCAGGGATATAAACAAAGCTACCCCCAAAGACGAATACCCAATGCCCATAGTCGATATGCTTATCAATGCTGCATCGGGGCACAAAGTCATCAGCTTTCTCGATGGTAATGCCGGATACAACCAGATATTCATGGCCAAAACCGATATTCACAAAACGGCTTTCCGATGCCCTGGAGCGCTGGGGTTATTCGAATGGGTCATCATGACATTCGGATTAAAGAACGCTGGAGCCACTTACCAAAGGGCCATGAATATGATATTCCATGACTTAATCGACCGCGTCGTAGAGATATAAATAGATGACATGGTGGCGAAGTCAGCAGGAGATTGATAGCACCTGGCTGTCGGGACCCGAATCTGCAAATCCGGACCCTCTGTGTATTCTGCACTAGTCCAGGATCACGCTAGCGCACATAGTCATAATAGTGATGAAATACCACAATCATACATAGCGAAAATATAAATAAAGTACTTCAATCATTAAATAAACTGGTTACAAGACCTTAAGGTCACCTTACAATATTATGCCACGCAGGGCTTACAATAATAAAGGTAAACAGACAAAAGCAGCAGAAATAAAAAGACTTGGTGAACTCATCACATCGCCACAAGCAATTGACGAGGCTTGCTTCCTAGTTCCCCTGGTCTTCGGTGAATTCCTCCTCCCAAGTAGGTGTTGACTCCTCCACTGATGATTTGTTGATGGCAAGGGTGAGTATACAACATACTCAGCAAGTCATGCACAGAAATGCAGTTATATTACTACATGCATGGCTTCTTCCGAAGGAATGGCTCAAGTGGTTATTTTTCATCAAGCAACATTTTGTTTTTATCATATTATCTTAATAGATTCCAAAGCGGTGAAACCATATTGTATAATAATAAGTTCTCAATTTCTTTTCCAATTGATATGACACACATCCCTAAATCAATTAACAGTTATCACTGGCACACAGCCACCCTTTCCACAATTTATTTTTGAAGATCTAACCCTTGACTGTAATCCCCGAGCATTGTCCAGTACCACGGACACGGCTATTCGAGTAGTTTCGACACACTCTGCAGAGGTTGTACACTTTACCCACAAGATATAGCCTTTCACCACACAGGCGATTAACCATAACAAAGTTTTTCAGATACTTCTTTCTCAACCTAGGAACGTCTCCAGTATTGCCTTCGCTACCACTCCCCTCACACAGAGCCAAAGTGTAGGACCGACATACACCGTTGGATGGGTACCAAGCCGCAACACAGGTACGCTCCCCCTTACAATTATACACTTGTATAATTGTAGCCCCGAGGTGTCAAAGGTGAGATTTAAGAATCCTACTAAACTAAGTCCATCCTACTCCAATCATGTCGTTGTACGAGTAGCTCAGTTCAAAGGCTTGCAAGGTGAAGTCCTTAACTGTCCAGGGCAAGACATCCTTCTCTAAAAAATTGGCACACAGCCCTCACATCACTCATCAACCCAAATGCCACACAGGCCCACTTGGCACACAGCCTCTTGCCACTTGCCCCAGTCTAAAACATTTCCCACCCCAATTTGATTATTGTGCAACACATGCCAACAATAATTTCAATATCCATGTAGAACCACACAAGTTTCCATATTTCAACATCATCACGTGGCAACATTACAACATTTCCAAAATTCATTCCATATTTTCTTAATCAATATTCTTTTGCAATTTAAAATGACATTCCACGTATGAGCAAGGCTAAGCAACTATTCATTGTCTAGCCTCCCGTGTTGGCATAATAATAATATCCAGTTAATTTAACCAAACTTAGGGTGACAAGGATTCATGGCATACAAATATTAACATCAAGGTGGTATTAACAATTAGGTTGATTAACTACTTTACCCAAATTAATTTAAATTCATTTTAATCAACATAGCATGCATAATTTAAACAAAAATACATTTTAAAATCTAGGAACAAAATGATCAAAGCACAACTTGCCTTCAAATAGCTACTGGTCCTGATCTAGGGCTAGATCTTGCTCCGAGAAATCTCCCCCAAAACTTTCTGGCAAATCAACGTCTACGCGAAACATACATACACACAATAAATAATTTATATAGAGAACTAAATCAACTCCAAAAATTAAATAAAATTCACCAATAAATATATCTCAATTTTACAAATTTTTAGAAATTGGAATCACCTCAATCGGAGTTGAAATGCAAAAGTTATAGCCTTTCAAAGTTTGTAAATACATTTAAAAAGAAAAACCGAATTAAAGGAATTATTTTTATATTGAAAAATCGATTAATGACGTCGGTTGACATCATGCGACATGTGGCAGCTCGGGGTGCAGCCACATTGCCTCGGTCCATGGACTCGATCCACGACCGGCGCTGGTCCACCGTGGACCTGGTTCACCGAACAGTGCCAAGACAGACACATGGGCCCCACTGATGATATCAGCAGTGACGTCATTAGTGAAGTCACACAGTTAGGGCTGGGCAAATAAACCGGAAATCGAAAACCGAAACCGTTAAAACCGAAACCGAAGCCGAAAAAACCAAAACCGAGTAGTTCGGTTGTTGATTTGGTTAGCTGTATGGAATAACTGAACTTTTTTCGGTTAATTCGGTTTTATGTCCCGGTTAACCGAACTAACCGAACTACCATGGCATGGGCCAAATCATACAGTGAGATGCAGTACTAGTATTACTTCTGTGACTGACTGTAGTAGAGTAGGACTTGTTTCCAAAGCAGTACTAGTAATGCCCTTCTGTCTGAAGGTTGTGCATGTTGTGCATGCATGCATGCAACCCATTTTCTACACAGCATGCACGCATGTTTCCGAGAACAGTTAGCACGAGTTCACTTGCAAAATACATAGCGCTGCAGGGCTTGTAAAATCTCTCCGATAATACATACGTGTGATGGCGTCCTTTGATTCTCCGACTCCAACCATGTGTGCTAGCCAAGTTCGGTTAATTCGGTTAAAACCGAAACCGAACTATCGGTTAACCAAAATATCGGTTACCGAAATTTTCATACACAATTCGGTTTCTATTTTTGAATAACCGAATTTCCAAATAAACCGAAAACCGAAACCGGATTTTTCGGTTAAATCGAACGCCCACCCCTACACACAGTAATGCTCAACCCTGGAGACACTCGGCACAATGGAATTTGCTCCCGCGGCGTGGAATCCCGCCGTTGGATTCAAATCCAATGGTCGGTCGTACCCCCCTCTACTCTTCGAATCCCACTCAACACGCGGCCCTCTCCTACTGGGCCGACAGAGCGGCGTCATCCAACCACACTTTTGAAATTGAACGGCTGCGATCACATCAAACCCAAACAATGATGTGGACAATCTCGGGCTCTGACGCGTGGGTGCATCCGAGCCAACCAATCCCAATCCAACGGTTAAGATTAGATCTAAACGGCAAAATTTAAGTTAATCTATACCGTTTAATCCCGATCGAACGGATACAAACACATCTAACTCACCGTGACTGGGCACACGTGGGCAATCTCGCATCGGCATGTGGCAGAATCTAGATCACTCATCCACGAATATACGGCCTATATCTAATAACTCCTATTGAGCTGGTCACTACGGAGAGGGCTACGTGGACTCACCGAAGCGGTCGGATGGAGATCGCACGGTCGTCGATGCTCGGGGATGGCGATGGCGGCGTGGTGGCGTTCGGTTGCCGGAGTTGGAGTAGACGACGAGGCCGACGGCGCTTTGAGGATTCTCGATGATGTGGAAGGTCCTGGAGGGTGCGGCTCAAAGCAACGGTCCCAAATCCAGTCCCCAGTGTGGTGGAGCGGCACGAACGGCAGCGGAGATGAGAGAAAACCAAGGTGGTGCAAGGCACAACTATGGCAAGCAATTGCACGGACTGTGGAGCATCTCGGCGTGCTGGCGTGAGTGCAGAAGAAACTTGAGGAGAAGCTCTATTCGGTGAGCTATTTCACGGTGAACGGAGACGTTCTAAAGCGCGCTTAATGGCGGCCATTACTCGACGCTGTAATGGCACGGCGGCGGAGATTCTGGTGGTAACGCTCGAAGCAGGCGGAACGACGTAGCACGATAAGCGACATCCACGTGGCTCCGAACCAACGGTTCACCGGTACCCGCAACGTGGCGCATCGAGGACCATCCGATCGAATCGAACGGCACGGCTCTCCCGGCGTTTAGGGTTCCACTGTTGCGGGCCGATGGACATGCACAGTGTTGGGCCAAGCCCACCACTGTTCACAGGATTTCCAGCGATTTTTGAATAAAAATAAATCCTAAAATTCAATTAAATCATTTGAAGCAATAAAAATACCAGAAAAATTCTAGAAACTATTTTAGGGTATTTTGAACTCAAATAAAATATTTCCAACAAATTTTTATTTAAAATTTCCCAACAATTAAATAATTCAAGAAATGGCTCAATTCGGAAAATTCCAAAATTCACAAAAATTCAAATGAACCAAAGTTTGGGAGGTTACACTGGCTGACTTGGAAGAAGTATTCAGAAAGACACGGATGCACGGCTTGAAGATGAATCCATTGAAGTGTGTGTTTGGAGTATCGGCCGGACAGTTCCTTGGGTTTATGGTGCATCAAAGAGGGATAGAGGTAAACCAAGAACGAGTCAGGGCCATAACCGACACCCAGCAAGAAAGATTTATAGAAATTGGTCGGTAAGATCAATTACTTAAGGCGCTTCATCTCAAACCTATCCGATTGGATCAACACGTTAACTCCATTGCTAAGGATAAAGGAGAATCAAGAGTTTGTATGGGGGGAACAACAACAAAGAGCTTTTGACAATATCAAGAGGTATCTGTCGAAACTTCCGGTGTTGATAGCACTGCGGAAAGGAGTGCCGTTCAAGCTATACATATCGGCAGAAGAAACGACAATCAGAGCAGTCCTCATGCAAGAGATTGAGGGGAAAGAGTAGCCGATATTTTACCTGAGCCGATGGTTGATAGACGCGGAGGCTAGGTACCCACCAGTTGAGAAACTCTGTTTACCCCTCTACTTCGTGTGCACCAAGCTAAGACATTATATATTGGCATCAACGTGCACAGTCGTGGGTAAAACTGATGTCATAAAGGATATGTTGTCTGCCCCTATAATGAAAGAACAACTTGGGAAGTGGGCCTATAGACTCACTGAGTTCGACCTAACGTTCGAATCGGCTAAAGCTATGAAAGGGCAAGTAATAGCCGACTTCATTACAGACCATACTCCCACTTGTGAAGTAGTAAGCCTCGCCCCCCTGGCGGCTTTATTTCGATGGGTCGGTTTGCAAGGAGGGAGATGGCATCGGAGTGGTTCTAGTATCCCCCAAGGGGTATTGTTATGAATTCGCCTTTAGACTGAACTACCGATGCTCAAACAATCAGGCTGAGTATGAAGCTCTGATTAGAGGTTTGTGCATGCTGCACAATATCGGAGCAGATTCCGTCGAAGCCTATGGGGATTCCTTGCTCGTAGTTCAGCAAGTGCGGGGGGAGTTCAACTACTACGATGGGGTCCTAACAAGATACTTGGCGTGCTGCCACAAATTAACAGAGGCCTTCAGCTCTTTTATAATCGGCCACATACCTCGAGAGGAAAAGAACCAGGCTAATGCGCTGGCCCAGTAGGCATCGGGGTACGTACCTCTCGAATGGTTGACCGATTATGAGCCAGTTGAAAAAATAGTAATGTGCCTAACAACGTCCGATTGGCGCGCAAAGATTACAGCCTACCTAATGGACCCTTCAGCCAAAACAGATGTAAATACTAAAAGGCAAGCGCTAAGATACGTAATGATCGATAATATCCAATATTATCGGACGCTAGAAGGGTTGCTTCTCCGTTGTCTCAGCACCGAGGAAGCAAAAGCGGCTATGGGGGAAGTTCACGAGGGGATCTGTGGAGCACATCAGTTGGCCCATAAGATGAAGTGGTTACTCAGGCGTACTGGTTATTATTGGCTGACAATGCTAGAAGACTGTTTTCGATATTATAAAGGATGCCAAGATTGTCAAAAATTTGGAAACCTACAAAATGCTCCCGCTGCAGCCTTACACCCAGTAGTAAAACCTTGGCCATTCTGCGGATGGGGCATCGATGTAATCGGATAGATCTACCCAGCCTCAAGTAAAGGACATAGATTCATCTTGGCTACCACGGACTACTTCTCCAAATGGGTCAAAGCGATCCCATTAAAGAAGCTTACCAGTACGGAGGTAATAGCATTTGTCCAGGAACACATTGCCTATCGGTTCGGAATCGCACAGACCATTACAACCGATCAAGGCGTTGTGTTCATGTCTGAAGCATTTCAAAGCTTCGCCTGAATCTTAGGGATCAAAATGCTAAATTCCTCACCTTACTACACTTAGGCCAACGGGCAGGCCGAGTCGTCAAACAAAACATTGATCAAGTTAATTAAGAGGAAAACCATCGACAAACCCAGAGGATGGCACACAACGTTAGCCGACGCACTGTGGGCGTACAGAGTGTTAGGCCATGGAGTCACCAAGGTGTCCCCATATCAATTGGTATATGGCAAAAAGCGGTGTTGCCGATAGAAATCAGCATAAGCTCGCTCAGAACAGCCAAACAGGATACCTTATCGGCTGAGGAGTACAATAACGCGCTAGCCAATAATTTGGAGGATTTAACGGAATTAAGGCTGAAAACGTTAGAACAAATCCAAAATAACAAGGCCAGGGTGGCAAGAGCATACAACAAGAAGGTCGTGCCCAAGTCATTCGAGGAAGGTGATTTGGTATGGAAGACCATCTTGCCAGTCGGAACAAGGGACAGTAGGTACGAAAAATGGTCGCCAACGTGGGAAGGACCGTACAAAATCAACTGACTAGTACAGGGCAACTCGTACGTACTAGAGACTCTAGAAGGGGAGTCGTTCACTAAAGCCATCAATGGAAAATACTTAAAGAAGTACTACCCTAGCATATGGATCGGATCTTGATAAGAGTACGGTAAAGACAACTACCGATAGAGCCGAATTAATTCAATTCAAGTTAATTACGGCTACAGGTCCGACGTATTACAAACATCCAAAAAAGAACGAAGACGATGTATGTCTGAAAAGCTCTAAGGAAATATTCAATTACATCGTCTATATGAGGTGAATAATGCTATCAGCAGCAGCCTTTGCAGCTTGGCACACACTTGAAATAAGAGCCTCGTTGTCCGATTCGCTGCTAGGGACCGACACGACGGCTTTAGCCTTGGTCTCAACCAACTGGAAGGTCACCACCAAATCAGCCTGACGTGTTTGGAGGTCTGCCTGGGCCAAGGTGATGCTACAGCCGATGAGGCTATTGGCGGTGCAGCCACTGTGGCCGGTAACACTGGTTCCGGCGAGAACATGGACACCGTTGACACTAAGGTATAGTCTGAAGAATATAATTCCCGTGGGCATGTTAATTAATCGCACTTCATTATTAGAATAGACTCTGACATCTTATATATATATATATATATATATATATATATATGTTTGTGTATTTAAAGCCTGGTACATCGAGCAGCCAATCCAAGAATCGGGGACCTAACAAGAAGCCATCCACAAAGCATGTGTTTACCAACGTTAACAATGATGGGAAGCCGGTTGCCCCTCTTTCATCAGTTGGGCCATTCAACAACTCTTGCGGTTACCATGTAAGGGATCACGTCCCAATTAGCATCAAGAAATGGGCCGAAGTTCCTCAAGCTACCAAGGACCTGCTTTGGCAAGATATTAAGGAAAATTTCACATTTCCTCAAGGGTCTGAAGACAAGGCCAAGAAATATACTTTGAAGAAGATGGCACTCTTATTTTAGTCATGGAAGACGGCTCTCAGCAAAAATTACGTGCAGGAGGGAGAAAGACCTGACTTCAACCAATTTCCTAATCTGGCCGATCACTGGGAGGCATTCGAGCAAAGATAAGCCGTCACCAAGGCCAGCCGCAAGTCAGAACAATAAGACCAATGCACAAATGAAGAAATACCACCACCATCTCGGCACCGGTGGTTACCTCAAGGCTGTACCGAAATGGGAGAAGAAAGAAAAAGAATTAATGGCCAAGGACGTCACACCAGCTACTGCTTTGTGGGAAGAGCGCCTGCGCAATGGGTTCATGGGTCACGGGGGGAGCCTTGCAGATGATGACAATTTGGTGATGCCACCAAGTGCGCAAGATGTTGGCCAAAGATTTGTACAAGTCGTCGAGCAGTCTCAGTCAGGCTCCTTTGTGGTAGACAGGGAGAATGATGAGCTAACACATGCCCTCCAAAACCCTAAGCGCCCAGGATGAACACGAGGTATGGGTGACACCATGGAGGTACGGTTTCGCCAAGGATGCGCATTCGTACAGGAGCCGCCAGAGAAGCAAAACAAGAGAAACAAATAAAGTGCGCCAATTGGAACGGGAGCTTAGAGCAACCCAGGCTAGCATTGGCGACCTAGTTGCGCAACAAGTTGCGCAAAAAGTGTAGATAGCCCTCAATAACCTTCAGGGAGCAGGTCCGAGCAATCAGCCGGATGCCGCGATCAGCCCCTCAGCACGGCGGAGCAGCTGCGCGTCCACCGGGGCCCCTCAAGCGGACGAAGACTTGCAAGCCCATTATCCCGTGGATGACATAAGGGTTCGCCGCCAGTGTGAGCTACATGTTGATGCGCGCAACCTCTCCATCAAGGTGGCTTACGGCATGGCATTGCCGGTGGAGCCAGGCCAGACCTTCCACTGCAACACAATACCCATGGGTTACTCGAAGGTCGCAGTGGAGGAGGTGCTGAGTAGATTTGAAGAATTTCTACTCGATATTGCTGGTGGCGACGACATTACCAAGCTTGGATTGGCCCTCCACAATATCATCCTCTGGCGAAAAAGTTTCATCATATTTTCAGATGGCGTGGAGGCGTCATCTCCGGCAAGAGATGTATCGCAATCGGAGCCGGCTGGAGGAAGCTCGTCTCCTCCACAACGACAACTGACTCCTCCTCCACAACGACAACCCACGCCTCCTCCACAACGACAACCCACGCCTCCACCATCTCCTCCGACAAAGAAGCCTAGGAGCCATACTCCTCCACCTTCTCCCATGAAGGCACAGTCCAGCCGGTCGAAAAAGATAAAGGAACCTCCAAAGAGGGCATATGATAGGACCGACGAGGAGAATTACGCGATCATCACCACAGAAGTGGCTGCACACTTCGCACCAAAGAAGTACTCAGCCTTGCTTCTTTTTAGTCTTTTGTTAGGCATGATAACTCTGATGAGAAAGATGATCTTCATTATGGCATGAGCTCTATTAATGTTGCTAATGGGAGAACTACAACTATGGGAAAGTTGGAAGCCTAGACTTTGTAAAAAACCATTTAAAGGGAGCGTAAACTTTTATATTAGATAGGTGGACGGTGTAGCGTTCACCGTAGCCAGATCTAAGGAAGCACTACCTGTGCCATATGAATAAGGTATCATCTACTAAATGGTGAAAGATTCTATTGGCGCATGCCACTGCTTTTCTTAGTTGATCTTGGTGCACTCTGTTCTGCGACGGTCTCCGTTGTGTTTGACCTGACCAAACAAAGCGGGGGGGGGGGGGGCATCACAAATGCAGTTAGTATGAAACAATGGTTTTTGCAGATATTTCACCGTAAAGAAAATTCATCAAATAAAATAACAGCAAAAAGGCTGAGCTGTCGCAACAATTATTTTATAACAAAAGAGCTTCCATCTTTTTTATTATTTTCACTTGGCCAGGCGAAATGCAGACGACAAGCTATTTTGGAAGTCTAATTTATAACGTCAACATCATTCATTTCAAAATATAACGCATTGTGTTCAATTTAGATTTACAAATTTGACTAAAGTTCATATATTATTACCGTAATGAATTAAAAATTAAAAAAAATTAATGTGAAGTGTTGTATCCGAGATTCGAACCAACACCTTCCTTTGGCACCATGACCAACTCAGCAAAGTCTTAGTTGCTGCAATGAACCATAGTTATATCATTTTAGGTTCTCATAAGACCATCCTTACATAACAATATTGTTGTCAAAATTTTAAAAATTCTCAGGTTTGATCATTTGAAAATTTTAAGGTAATATTTGTAATGCGTCAAGATCATTCATAATTTTTTTAAAAAAAAATAGAAATCGTTTGGATCATTTTTTGTTTAGTTAAAATTTGCAGAGAATTCGGCAAATTTCAAACAAAATTTCAAGTTTTTGGCCAAAATCTCAAAAATCCTAGTTTAAAAATTTTTAAATTTGAATTTTACTTTTTGAATTTTATTCGGGTTTCTTTCGAAATACCAAAATCTCATCGAAATTTAGAATTTTGATATCCTCCGAGATATAATCCAAAAATAAAATTTGAAACCTAACGTGATCCTCACTTAATTGTTATGTTAGTCTTTTTAAATTCAACTACTCCGCTGCATCAAAAGATATAAAAATAATTAAACTATATTTAATTCTTAAATCTATTTTTGAGCATGAAAACTAAACTATATTAAAAATAATTATACTATATTTAATTATTATATCTTCAAAACATCATACTAATTCTAATTACATATTAATAATATAAATATATCTATAATTATTATACCTTTAAAACATCTTACTAATTAGGTATTAAAAATATAAAATATATCTAGTATTTACAAACAACAAACCAAATATTACGATCTCTAAACTTAATCAAAGAGTAACATAAAAGTTTCCCAAATCTTAAATTTTGGACCAAAAATTTTGAATAGTTTTGAAGGTAAAACATCAAAAAGTAAAAAATAATATAACTAAAAATGCCACGTCTAAAACATAATTAAAAAATATAAAATTTTGTATTTTAAAGATTTAATTTCGGGATCAGATGGTAAATCATTTGGATGCCCTTATTGTCGTAACAGGCTTTGTTGGGGCGGACACCCATATCGCACTTAAAATTTGCGAGCTGTTACCACTCATCATGTCCCTTTAGGGTGCGTTTGGTTGGAGGTACGAGGGTGAACGGAACGGGATGGTACATGATGGATGGGATGATCCTGGATGATCCTGGATGAGATGGTTCAGGGAAGGTGTTTGGTTGTCTGAATGGGATGGTACAAGTTTTTGTTTGGTTGCTTGAATGGAATGGTACGGAATGGTATGAGTTTGGTTGGAGGGGTGAGGGTGGTGAGTTTACCTCTCATATTTGTTACAATGAAAATTTGTAAACATAATTAAAATTTCATTTCCTATAATTGAGCAGTATGTAATATTCTTAGTCTAATTAAAATTTTATTTCCCATAATTGAGCAATATATAGTATTTGTATATAGTCTAATTAAAAATTTATTTCCTGCCTATCGAAATTTTCAGACCATGCAAGCAACATATGAAAGATCAAAATTTTCATACCATGATAGCAACATATAAAATTTAATTTCGTGCCTAACGAAATTTTCAGACCATGCTAGCAACATATCGAAATTTTTTTCATTCATTTTCAGACCATGGAAGGGTCATATTTTTCTTTTCTTTTTTCTAGGAGGATCTTCCCTAGTTAAGGACATATGTTCAGATTCTGAAAAAACAAAAAACAGAAAGCTTGGAATGTACACCTAAAACAAACACTAGATTTAGGAACTTCCCATTTGATCCCAATAGCATAACAGATGCCCTTTTGTTTAGGTCTACATGAACTAGAAAAGTATATTACAAAGGAAACAAGAAGCAATAGGAACCGAGAGTTTCAAGTAGTACCTCTTCAGATCCTGCCTCACCCTTGCTCCTCTTTCGCCTGCTGTCCTGAGCTCTTTGTGTCTCCTGGTGCTCGTTCCCCCAAGAATCAGGCAGCAATAGGAACTGTGTCGATGAATCAAAACCCCAATTTGTTTGCTTGTGTACATGTGATTCTATCCTTCAAGGAAACCCCCAATCTGTTAGCAACATGCGGAAATCCCCAATCTGGTAGGAAGGAGATCTACAAGAAAAAAGTGTGGAACCCTAGTGAGAGGAACACCTAGCAGGAGAAGGAGAAGAGGAAGACGAGGGTTTCACCTGGAGTAGGAGGAAGGGCGCGGTCCAAAGGAAGGCAACTGGGACTCGGGAGCGAGACAAAGCAGTGGGGAATCAGGAGCGCGACGAGGCAGCGACACCGGGGCCAAGAAGACCGCGAGGGAGAGGCGGAGTGAGGTGGCAGGAGCGGCGAAGTGAGGTCGCGGGAGCGATGCCCACCGCGGGGGAGAGGCTGGAGCGCGTTCGGGACCGATTGGTTCGGCGAAATTGGGCGAACGAGCTGGTACGGAATATTTGAGGAATATTCTTAGAATCTGTACCACTTCATCCTAGATGAGATGGTTCCATACACTCAACCAAACGTAGGTACCAAAACATATCCTGTACCATCCCGTTCCGTTCATCCTCGTACCTCCAACCAAACGCACCCTTAACTGCCTGAAGGATCATGATCTGCACCGCGCACCCACGCGCCCTTTTATGGCGCTCGCGCGGCTACCATCCGGTTCGCACCGCCGGTGTGGGACTAAACAATTTCTCCGTGCTAACCAAAATACCTGCACTGCATTGCGACGACATGCGTAATTGGGCTTTCATGCTTTAGTTCTGACGGGCCGGAGTAGACCGGGCCTAATTGGGCATTGACGAAGCTTCGAGCGCCCTAATTCAAAACGGCGGCCATCGAGATGCCACCGCCCACCGCCCACCGCCGGTCGCATCTCGGGCCTCCTCCGGCGCTGCGCGGTAGCCGGGGAGCTCCGGAATGGCTCGCAGCTCCACGCGCAAGCCCTTGTAGGCGGGTGCCTCCCCCATGCCACACTCGAGACCGATTTCATCCTTCTCTACTGCCGCTGCTGCGAGCTATATCGTGCCCGCGACGTGTTCGACTCAATGCCTTCGCCGTCCATGCACGCATACAACATCCTTCTCGCCGCTTCGCCACCCCGCCCCGCGCTGGACCTCCTCTCCCGCCTCCTCTCCGCGGGGATACGCCCCGACCACTACGCCGTCCCCGCCGCGCTCCGCGCATGCGCGGAGCTCCCGGACCCGTTTCTCAGCGCCGCGCTTCATGGCTTCACCATCCAGCTCGGATTTCTCGCCAATATTGTTGTATGTGGGGCTCTTCTGGACATGTATGCCAAGGCTGGTCTCCTAGACGATGCGGTGAGTATGTTAGATGAAATGCCGGAGAAAGACGATGTCATATGGAATTGCATGGTTACCGCGAATGCAAGGGCCGGGAGGGCAGCGGAAACCTTGGAGCTCTTCAGGAGGGCGCAGTGTACTGACCCAGGGATTTACGGATACCGATCACAACGGTAGACTCTGATAGGTGGACTTGCCACGAAGAAGAAGAAGAAAGACAGAAGTAGAATAGAGGAAGAACAGAGACGGGAAAAGTAGAACGACAGAAGAGTTGGTAGAAGACGGCTGGGGAAAGCTTTCTTCCATCGCAAGTCAAGTTCTCTCGGTACAGAGTTCAGCTATTTATAGTCCCCTATTACAAAACAAACACACACGCATTAATTAAAGCCCACTCCAAAATCGCAGCCCGGCAGCCCACTGTTCACCGTCCTACAAAACCCGGTTGCTTCATCAGAATTGGTTGCTTCGCTGCTTCAGACTTGGTTGCCGGTTAAGCGACTGTAACACTACCCCCTCCAGAAGATGTTGCTTGTCCCCAAGCAACCGCATTTGGGAAGCGCTTGTAGAGCACTTGAAGATCCTCCCAGGTCGCTGATTCGTTCGGAATGTTAGTCCACTTGACCAAGCCTTGTGGTACTGCGACATTGCCTTTTTTAACCAGTCGGCGTTCCAGGATTGCTTCCGGTTGTGGTGCAGCCATATCCAGCTCAGCCACCTTGGGCAATTCGAGAAACACAGGAGTATAATCAGCAACAAAGGGTTTCAATTGAGATACATGGAATACCGGATGGATTTGCGCATCAGTTGGAAGATCCAATCGGTAGGCGACTTGTCCAATGCGCTCCAGAACTTCATATGGCCCAAAATATTTATAAGCAAGTTTCGGAAAGGGTCGGTTGACCACCGAAGTCTGTGCATATGGTTGCAATTTCAGCAATACTTGATCTCCAACCTGGAATTCACGATCATGTCGGCGCTTGTCCGCCATTAGTTTCATGCGGTTTTGGGCGGCGGCCAAATGCTGTTTAATCCGGTCCCCATAAGCTTGTCTCTCTGCTAAGATTTCACTCACAGAAGAAGGTTGGACAGACTCTACCTGAGGAACGAGTCCATAGTTCGATTCGGCACCGTAGAGGACTTTATATGGAGAGCAACCGAGGGTGGTATGAAAATTAGTATTATACCAGAATTCCGCCCAGGGCAACCACTTTTTCCACTTCGATGGCATATTGTGTACGGCGCAGCGAAGGTACATTTCCAGACATTGATTAACGCGTTCGCTTTGGCCGTCAGTCTGAGGGTGATATGCCGTACTATACTGTAGCTTGGTACCCATCATGGTGAACAATTCCTTCCAGAATCTGCTGGTAAACACCTTGTCGCGATCAGAAACTATCGATTTTGGAACTCCATGAAGCTTGACCACGTTATCCAGGAAAACTTAAGCGACCTTCAGAGCCGTGAAAGGATGCCGAAGAGGCAAGAAATGTGCATATTTGGAGAAGGGTCCACAATCACCATGATGACATTATAGCCCTCCGATAGCGGTAAGCCCTCGATAAAATCCATAGTGAGCTCTTGCCAAGCCCCGGCAGGAACTGGAAGCGGTTGAAGCAGTCCGGCTACCTTAGTGTGTTCCCGTTTTGCTTGTTGGCAGATCAAGCACTGAGCAACGAAACTAGCTACCGACGGCTTCATTCCCGTCCAGGCAAATAGCCTCTTGAGACGCTGGTAAGTAGCTTGCAGACCGGAGTGTCCCCCGATAGCACTAGCATGGAATGTGCTAATAAGCTTTGTCTGTAACGCTGAATTTTCCCCGATCCAAATCCGACCCTTATGCCTGATCAGTCCTTGAGTTACTTCAAAGCCGTGTTCATCCGGACTGTGTAAGGCTAGCTGAGCTAATTTGTTCTAAGCATGTGGATCTGTGGTGTATGAATTCAAGACTTCCTGAAGCCAGCTCGGTTGAACCATGGTGACTACCTGACAGGACATCAAATGTCCAACCCGGGACAGAGCGTCCGCGGCCTTGTTCTGTTTGCCTTTTCTGTAGACAATTTTAAATTGTAGCCCCATGAGTCTAGCCATGGCTTTGCGTTGCATTGGTGATTGTAACTGTTGCTCATCTAAGTAGCATAGGCTATGATGATCTGTACGTATTATGAACTCGCGACACTGTAAATAAGATCTCCAGTTTTCAACAGCCATGATAAGAGCGAGGAATTCTTTTTCATATATCGATAGGCCTTGATGCACCACACCCAAGGCTTCGCTCAGGTAAGCCACCGGGTGGTCATCTTGCATTAGCACAGCTCCCACTCCGACCTCACAAGCATCTGTTTCAATCAGAAATGGCTTTTGAAAATCGGGCAATGCTAGCACCGGAGTGGTGGACATTGCTTGTTTCAGTTGCTCAAAGGATGATGTGGCCGACTCATCCCAGGTGAAAGACTTCTTCTTCAGAAGATTGGTCAATGGCTTAGCTATCACACCATAATGCCGAACAAATTTTCTGTAATATCCTGTTAACCCCAAGAAAGCACGCAGTTCTGTAACAGTTGTAGGAATCGGCCATCGGAGCATTGCTTGTGTCTTCTGTGGATCTGTGGCGACTCCCTTGTCAGAAATGACATGCCCCAAGTATTCCAATTGACGCTGTGCAAAAGAACACTTTGACCATTTCACCGCAAACTTGTGTTTCCTCAATTGTTCCAGCACCAGGGTAAGATGTTCCACGTGCTGCTGCAAGTTCGGACTATAGATCAAGATGTCGTCGATGAAGACCAATACACACTTCCAAGATAAGGCTGGAGGACCGAATTCATGACACACTGGAATGTCACCGGGGCATTTGTCAACCCAAATGGCATAACTCGGAATTGACAATGTCCGTGGTGTGTTTTGAACGTTGTCTTGGCTTCATCTCCTTCCTGCATTCGAATCTGATGATAGCCAGCCCGTAAATCCAACTTGGAGAAGTACTCGGTGCCGCCCAATTCATCTAACAGCTCGTCGATGACAGGCATAGGGAATTTGTTTTTGATCGTCAAGTCATTCAACCGGCGATAATCGACGCAAAATCTCCAAGACCCATCCTTTTTTTGAACCAGCAGTACAGGTGAGGCAAAAGGGCTAGAACTTCTCTCAATAATGTCGGACTGCAACATTTCTTCAACTTGGCGCTCAATTTCATCTTTGTGTAACGGCGAGTATCGGTATGGCCGAGAGTTGACGGGAGTAGAATTTGGCACTAATGGAATAGAATGGTCATACTCTCGATGAGGCGGCAATCCTTCAGGGTCTCCAAATACCTCTGTAAACTGATAGAGCACCCTCTCAATTTCCGGTGGTACTTCAATAGGCCTATTCTCTACCTGCTCTTTGATTAAAGCTACCGCCCACACTTCAGCTCCCTTATCCCACTTCACATACTGTTCCACTGAAATCTCCGAAATCTCTTGCACCGGTGTTGTGAACACTCCTTGTAATTTGATGGTGCGACCTCTATATTCAAACTCCAGAGTTTTGTCTTGCCAGTGACATGTCATCGGGCTGAATTCATGTAACCAATCCATACCTAGTATTGCGTCATAAGCCCCCAGTTCTAAGACCCGCAGATCAGTTCTGAAAGTGTGTCCTTGAATCAACCACTCTAAGCCCTGAATTATGCGTTTACACCACACAAGATCACCATTCGCCACCCGTACTTGAACTGGCTTTGTCTGTACTGTTCTGCTATCAATGCGATCCAAGAATCTTGTATTGATAAAGCTATGAGTACTACCTGAATCAACCAGTATCAGCATTGTTTGATCCTTCACCAAGGCTCTTAAGCGAATGGTTTCCACTTCTTCCTTTCCATCGACTGCATTTAACGATAAAGCATAAGTATCCTCTGTTTTCATCTCGGCCCGCTCCAAGAGATCCAGAACTTCATAAGAGAGCCATTCGTCCTGTTCCATTGTACACATTGCATGTACTTGAGCCTGACCGCGCTTTTTGCACTGGAGATGATGTCCCGCCTCGTATTTCTCACCACATTGATAGCATAAACCGTTGCTTCTACGATATTCTCTTAATTGACGTGCTTTCCACAGCTCTCCTAGGTTCAGCTTCACAGGATTTTTGCTCAGCTCCAATTTCCCTCCAACCCAGTTATCCCTGTTTCCCACTGCCTTACCTTTATTGCCACCCTTTCGGTCCTGAACATCCTGTTGGACTCGAGCTAGAACAGCGGCTCGTTCCACTGACTCCGGAACGTGACTCTGGACTGGACCTTTTAACTCCTCCTTTAATCCTTTGATGAATTGGGAAACAAAAAATTCTTCGTCATAATGAGGGTTAAACACTGAAATCTGATACATGAGTTCCTCGAACTGTGTTTGATACTCTTTCACTGGACCAGCCTGCTTGAGTTCTTGCATTTCTTCCAAGAACTTCCGATGATCATACGCCCCGAACTTCCGCTCTTTAGCTCCCATAAACTGTGCCCATCCACCCAATTCATGTCACAACTTATAGGCTTGCAACCACTTGGCGGCATTACCCTCCATGTGCAGAGTAGCTACCGTTACCCACAAAGCTTCTGGGATCTTGTACATCCGAAAATAATCTCCACACTTATCTTTCCATATCCGTGGATTATCTCCTTCAAACTTGGGAAAGGACAGCTTCGGCAGAGGTTGTCGCAAATTGCCCATCACTTCTCCTTGCAAGCGACTTCCTCCGGATGTGGCACCATGGAGGCCATCGGTCGAACACTGGGTATGTATTACTTCTGGTGTGGGTAGCAACGGGGTCTAAGGGTTTGCCCAGATGCCAGCTCCAGGTGCTGGGGTCATGGTTCCCTGCTTCTCTGCTTCCGGCACACTCCGATTCTTTTCCACCGTAATCCGGGCCACGGCTTGAGCAGTTGCCTCTAACTGTCTCGCCATCAAGAGTTGTTCCCGGCTTTGGTTGTCTGCAACCTTTGCCGCCATCTCCATCTGAGCCGCCATCTGCTGTTGTGACGCCTCGATCTCTCCCACCTTGGCGAACAACTGATCAAGACTTCACTTCACTCGGTCCCACCTTTCCTCCGATTGATTTGCTGCTTCTTCCATCGCCTTCAACAGGAACTGGGTCTGCGGTGTAGGCTTCGGAGGAGCCGTTCTGGCCGATCTGGGTACACTTCACGGTTAGGGATTTTACGGGAACAGCTCGATCATTCCAAACCTGAGAGCGTTCCCAACCTTGGCCCGCGCTCTGATACCAAACTGTACTGTCCCAGGGATTTACGGATACTGATCACAACGGTAGACTCTGATAGGTGGACTTCCTCTCCACAAGCTTGTGAAGACTTCCTCTCCACAAGCGGTTCGTATTACAAACCGCGTGTGGAGGTGCTCTCTCCACAAGCGGTTAGAGATAATAACCGCTTGTGGAGAGGCATTGTATATTATATATTCAATATATAATATGTTTTTGAGTAGGGTATCAATATGGATTTTGACATTAAAAATACATAGAAATATATGGTTTTTGTATACAAAGAAATATATATTAGTCATGCGTACTCATTCAGATAATCACAGATCATTTACACAAAAGTACGAACTTAATAGACTAAAAGATGGAATAATGAGCACTTTTACAAGTTTGATTTACACATAAGCACTTTTACAAGTTTCAAAGAATAAAAGGGTGAATCTCGAGCTGATTTAATTCTTGCGTGCATCGCTATTTACGTCCTTGGTCGACGTTGATGTCAGTTCACCTGTCCTTATAGAAGGACAATCTGTGAGACCCTCACTTTTATGCCACAGTGTAACATAAAAACGAGGTTCTAACGTGCATACTGTGCCACTCCCATGATCAGTGGCTGGCACGCACAACCACAATTCGGAATTACAGCCATACAAAAGTTCAACTTTTATTGCATTGAGAGTTCATTACAATACCAAAGGTAGCAATAAAAACACGTCTCATTGTTTGCCTTCTAAACCCAAAACTTCACAGGCAACAGACGAGATGAACCTAGAGAGAACAGTCGTCGCCATAAGTAACGAGTTCTTCATTAATGTTATCGTCAATGGAAAATTCCTGCTCATCACCTAAAATCATTGTTGAAGCAAGTTGAGTACATTGGTACTCGCAAGACTTTGTAGTGTTTGCAAATTCTAGAATATATGCAAGCTGAATAGAAAGTGGGTTTCTATGGTTGTTTTGCGGAAAGCAAAATTTGAACGAAGTAATACTGAATAGTAATGGAAAGCGTAAATAGAATTTGAAACACTTTAATAGTACTTGAAATAACAGATAATGAGATAGATGATAACAATCTACTCACGACCCTTTTGTGAGTAGGATAACGAACAAGACCCTCCATGGCCTTACAAATTCAATATAACAATAAGTGACATCTTGACGGATATGAATCAATTTCAAACCATTTAAATAGGTTTTTCAAAGATAGAAAACAATTAACTATGTGATGACTTTACCAAGTGCTCATGACCGCGAGCGCGGCTAATCGATTAGGTTTAGACTCTGCAGAGTTTGTACAGCTTTACCCACAAGATATGTCCTCCCATTGTGGCAATGCATATAGACACACTTCCTTTGGTGTGCCGCCAGAGAGTTCATAACGAAACCGTTCGATTATTTGAACCTAACTTTGCACTAGCCCAATGACGTTACTCCTGACTATGATGGAAGCTAAAAAGTAAAAGGAATTCCGGAGTCAGTGACCCACCAGGAATAATAACAGCCCCAAATTCATAGCCAGGCGTACATCGTTACAACGGCAGATGCCAACACCTCGGTGATGACACCTCCCTCGAGCAAACCTATATCCGGAATGCCCGTGCTACAACTGCCTACCAATGTGCAAGGCTAGATTCAAATAACTTTAATAGGTTAAGACTGTCCCATTTCAGTACTTGTGGATGTACGGTTATCTTGGCCTGAAAACAACACATTAGCTCGGTCCTTATTGTGACATGGGCAACACTCCACCCTATCTATGTACACGTTAAAACATGTACAACTGGCTATTGCCAATAATCACCCACGTCGAAACAGTAGTTTTATTTTCATTTTTGTCAAACTACCAGTATCCTTTACTGCTTAAATAAACCATAAAAGATTTCATAAGGAGAAGTGTGGGTGTAAACATTTCCAGTATTGATCTAAGGTAGTGCTAAACATTTGCAGGTATATAAGCGATTATACCTAGTTTAATGAACTTAACCATTCCTATGGTTTTCATGGATCGTATGTCAACATGATTAAGGGAATCCATCAATTCGGGTTATAACTACCAAGTAACACAAAATAAGGATTTATAGAAATATGAGCATGCAGGAAGATTCTTAATCACATTTTAGTGGATTATGAAATCTGGGTTCAAAAATGCTCAAGGGGGTGCTTGCCTTGCTCCTCAGTGGTATAGGCTCGATCAGTGTCGTTGACGGCGAAGTCGGTAGTCTCAGCGTCTATACGTCGATTAAGAACATGGCAAATGGAATACTTCAATATCGATAAAAGAAGCAAATACATGAACCATAAGAATAGCAGTTGAAAGATTCAAATGAAATCAATCCAAATCAATCAGTGATGGCAATCACGTTCATCATTTCATGTATTATCTGAGTTATATGGTTTTGGGTCCTAAGGGTAAAGATATAAGGATATCTATAGCATGACTACTTTCCTTTGTGTATTATTTTATTTTAATTTACGAATTCAGGAAGCTAAGATTGTAGAAATAAATTTAACAAAGTTCATTTTCAGGGTGTATGATCAATTGTACTAATATGATTTAGCATAGAAAGCAATCCTAATCATATTTAATGGGAGTACATGGTGCAACCTAACTTTCATCTTACCATCTGATCTTAATTAAGGTAAAGAGCACAAAGAAACAAGTTTCATTCATTTTGGACCATTTTTGAGTAAGTTATAGCAATTATATTAAATCTATGCATTAAATTGAATCTTAATAGGAAAATTTCACCATTCAACTTCAACTTTGAATCTAATCACATATTTGGACATTACTTGACGTAAGGATTCAAACAAAACTGGTTTTACTCAATTTAGACTTATTTTGCAAAAACCCTACATGGAACATAATCAAATTTCAAACTTTTAAATTCAAAACAGATTTAAATTCCTAAACAAGTTTCAAACGTTTTTGCATATTATGAAACTAGAGGATTTATAAAGAATTTAGAAACTGGTTTCACTCGATTTGGCCTTGTAGGTTAAAAGTTATACGTGTTTAAAAGTGCTCGGTTTGAATAAATCCAGAAAAATTGTAAAATACGCTTTCAATGCATGAAAGCGCATTCTCTCATTTTCGCGCGTGGATTCCTTCGAACCGGGTTAAGACACTGGCGGGTGGGGCCGGACTGGCAGTGAGCCAAGGGCGCGTCTTTGCTGAATACCGGGCCGTAGCGTCGATGAGCGGTAGGAGGTGAGCCTGAGCTCACCGGCGGCTAACCGGCGTCGTCGATCGGTTTTGGCTGGTTCCTAAAGCGTCACGGGACCATGATGGACCTAGGGCATCACTCGGTTGGAGTTGTTGTTCGAAGAATTTGTGCGCGCGGCGGTGGACGGCGGCGTTACACGGTGATGCAAGGTGCAACGGCTCTACACGGTTCTAGCCATAATAATCATGCGTGAGAGCAACAGGGAGCTCTAAGAATGCGATCCATACACTTAAACCGAAGAGTGGACGGCTGAGTTGTGTTCTCACCGTGCGCTGTTAATGGCGGAAGGGATTATACGGTGAGGGAGCTTCTCGGGCTACATCGGGCTGGAAGAAGGTGCGCAAAAGGTTCATTAGCGATTAGAGATGCTTCAGGATCCATCAATTTGGGAATTCCCTTACGTGTCGAGTCAATTTGCGTTTTCGCCCAATTCGGGTTCCGCCGGAGATGGAGAAGAAGCACGGTTTCTCGGCTTTGAGGAGAAATGGATGGTGAAGGAGTTAGGAGAAGAAGGCACAGCACAAATGCGATCCCAACGTGCCCTTTTATAGCCGGATTGAGGCGGTAGATAAGCTCGGTGAAGGTGTGAACTCAGCTAGGTTTTGGCGGCTCTCCACAGAAGAAGGTATGGGCCAACGAGGAGAGGTGGCGATGGTGTCAGGCGAGAGGCGACGTGGTTGCCTGGGAGCTAAGCCATGCGATGCCAGAGAGGGAAGGCCAGAGGCGGTGCACCGGCTCCGGTTGCTTCGGCTACGCACGAGCAGAGAGGAGCGAAAGGAAGGAGAAGGCCCTGACGAGTGGGTCCCGACCCCACACGACAGAGAGACGGAGAGGGGGAAGGAGATGAGCAGATGACAGGTGGGACCGGCCAGGGAAAGGGGCCCAAATGCCAGTGAAAAAGAAAAGGAAGTGGGGTACACGGGCCAGGTTGGGTCCCAAGGAGTAGAGGGTCCACCTGTCAGCGAAACGGGTGCAGGGGGGCTGGTCTGACACGCATTAATGGAGGTTGGCCCACTGGTCAGAGAGAAGGAGAGAGGAACAAGGGTTCAATGCATTTGGCAGCTCACCAAAGATGCATTTAATCAGGGCAATTCTCCTAGCTAAATATTTTTGAAACTTTTACCTCTGAATCCTGAACAAGATATTTACCTATAGTAAAAATTTCGAGTGATTATCTCTTCTATATATTTTACTAAAATTCTTACAATGCCAAAGACACAAAATTTTCAACTCGGTTTTTGATTTGATTAGAGATATAAACTAACATATTAATTTTTGAAACTTTTATTGAAAGTGTGGTTATTTACCAGGGATCTACCATAAAAAATTTTGAACTAAAATCATAACCTTTATTTTTCTAAAATTGTTTTACTGGTTTCTGCAGAATTCCAAATCTGTGTTGTTTAATTGGAAATCAATAGTTCAACTACTTGTAAATTTTTGCAGATTTTTGTGGATGAATTTAAGGTAGCCAAGATTACATGGTAAAAATCCTAAGGTCTAAAGTGCAATACGTTTTTCTCCAAAATTCTGACATTGGTCTGGACAGAGATAGAGTTGCTAATTTAAAATGTTTTATCAACACTTAAATACCTTCACATGGTCTCTTGACCAGCTAAGGATGATTCTAGGGCTGTCCAAGGTCAGGTGTAAAATTTACTAAGGAAATTTTTCATCTCTTACTATTTTACCAATTGATATTTTCTCTTTTTCCTCATTTCATTTCATTCCACTAAATCACTCAACAAAATCAATAATTTGCACTCATCAAGCATAAAATGCAACAATAAAATAAGTTCACATTTTTAATATTGAATTTTTGACTTTTATAATTTTGAGGATGTTACACAATCTCTCCAACCCGCTGTGTGGAACTCGCTGTCAGGGGATACAATCTCGTCGACAATGAAGCCAATGAGTTGTTCTTGGAGTGCTTCAACCCGGTGCGGCGGGATCACATCTTGCACATCGATGTTGGGCTGACAAAGAGCGAAATTAATAAATCTCTGAGCATGTAATTAAAGTGTAAGTATTAATTGATATGTGCACTCACCTCGTTATCGCTTATGGGCACATCGCCGTGGGTAATATTTTGCATGTAGTGGCACACATAATAGCCACATAAGTTGTTTCCAGCTGTCTGTTTTAATACTCGAGTGCTTATTTGAACAGTGAATTCATTCTCGAAATGTCCTTGTTGCTTCTTGCGAAACCTTGCGAATGCCCTGTGTGACGCGTTATTATGAATAGCAATTATCAGAATTGGAATTAGCAAGGTATTTCAATATAATAAGGAAACAATTGTATATATATTTGCTATATACCTGTTTAGGACGTCAATGATATACTGATATTGTTCCATGGTCCCCTTTTGAGTCTTGAACAACGATCTTGCTACTATCAAGCTTGATGACCAAAAGGATCCAGTGATACCTGGTCATATATTGCGACATATATATAACTAGCTAGCAGTATTATCAATGCCTTGGAAAAGATAAGTTTATTAATGCGTTATGAGAACACGTAAATATACGTACATGAAGTTGAAGGGCAGAAGTATGTATGGTTTGTAGTGCTGTCCCATGAATGCATCTAGAACGTAATCCTCAAGAGCCTTAGCGTTGTATCGAAAGACGACCTCATTGACAATATCCGGGTCGATGAAGCCCACGTTGAATATGTTCTGTTTTCTACATCGTTGTATCTCCATTCTACGTAGAAATGGATAAGTTATTAGAGTTGCACTTCTATGGTACAAGGAAGTAAATGGTAAAGTTATGAGCTTGATACTTACAGGCACCAGCAGCTCATGAGAGACACGTTCATAGAGTCGCTATGGTATTCTTTATTTCTTTATTGTTTAATCCATAAGGTTTATTTCTTTATTGTTTATTCTTTATATTCTTTATTTCTTTATTGTTTATTCCATAAGGTTTATTTCTTTATTGTTTATTCTTTATATTCTTTATTTCTTTATTGCTTATTCCATAAGGTTTATTTCTTTATTGTTTATTCTTTATATTCTTTATTTCTTTATTGCTTATTCCATAAGGTTTATTTCTTTATTGTTTATCCTTTATATTCTTTATTTATTTATTGTTTATTCCATAAGGTTAATTTCTTTATTGTATATTCTTTATATGGTTTATTTCAAATAAGCAGTAGAAGACACGTCTAAAAATTATCACACAAGTTCAAATAAATAAGTTTATACAGTAGTACTACATTTTAAGTAGTACCATACTATGTCTTTACAAGTCTTCCTTCGTTATGATTGTGACATATGTAAGGAGCATCCACGCCTGTGTCATTCAGGAGGCTTATGTCAACATCCACCGCAAAAGGAGGGAGCTCGTCGAACTGACTATACTCTTCCTCATCTGTGACATCCTCAACTCCGACAATCCTTCGTTTTCCTTGGAGAACCACGTGTCGCTTTGGCTTATTATTATCTTTCTGCTTCTTAGGTTTGCTTGACATGTCTATTACATAGAAGACCTGTCTCACATCATTTGCAAGGACGAACGATTCGCGCCTATAGCTGACTTGCGTGAGGTCAATGGTTGTCATGCCGTATTTGTCGACCTTTACGCCGCCTGAAGTCAGTTTGACCCATTGGCACTTGAATAGAGGGACCTTTAAAGGTCCATAGTCAAGCTCCCATATCTCTTCTATGAAACCAAAATATGTGTCCACCTTGCCTTTGTTGTCTTCAGCATCTATGCGGACACCGCTATTCTGATTGGTGCTCTTGTTATCACAGGATCTCGTGTAAAATGTGTAACCATTTATCTCGCACCCCTTGAATGTCACGATTTCACTAGAAGGTCCCCGTGCCAATCGTTGCAACTGTTCATTGTCTGACCCTTTGAAAAGGATATAGTTTTGTAACCAAGCGCCGAAAGAATCCATGTGCTTCAGTGTTATCCAATCCTCAGACCTCCCAGGGAATTCACGGCGTAGAATACTCTTGTGCTCAACAACATACGCGGCCACCACAGTTGATTGTTTCAAAACCGTGAAATGTGCTTGCTTAAATGTAAGAAGATCATTGCATGCAATTGCTTCCCTTCCTAGTGTCCCTTTTCCCCGTAGCCTCCCCTCATGGCGTGATATAGGGACGCCGATCGGATTTAGATCATTAATGTAATCCACACAAAACTCAATCACCTCCTCTGTCCCATAACCCTCGGCAATGCATCCTTCCGGACGAGAACGGTTACGAACATACTTCTTTAGCACACTCATGTACCTCTCGAAAGGGAACATGTTGTGCAGATACACAGGTCCGAGAATACCTATCTCTTTGACAAGGTGAACAGTGAGATGAACCATAATATCAAAGAACGCAGGAGGAAATATCATCTCAAGACAAACCACACTTTGTACCACGTCATCCTGCAGCTTACTTAGTTTATCTGGGTTGATGACCTTCTGCGAAATCGCGTTGAAAAAAGAACACAACTTTGTGATTGTCCCTTGTACCCACTCGGGAAGTATACCTCTTGTAGCCATTGGGAGCAGCTGTGTCATCAATACAAGACAGTCATGGGATTTCAGATGTACGATTTTATTCTCTTTCGTGTTTATGAGTCTCTTTACATTCGATGAGTATCCGGAAGGGACCTTTACACTATTCAGGCACTCTATCATGCTTTTTTCTCATCTTTGCTTAGAGTGTAGCTCGCAGGATGTAGGTAATGTTGTCATTTTTCTCTCTTTTCCGGATGTAGGTCGTTCCTCAGTTCCAAGAGTTTAAGGTCCTTCCGAGCTTGCAGTGTATCTTTTGATTGGCCATACATATCTATGTAGCCTAGCAGGTTCAAGCAAACATTCTTCGTGATGTGCATGAAGTCAAGTGAGTGTCGAACCTCCAAGACTTCCCAATAAGGCAAGTCCCAAAATATTGACTTCTTCTTCCACATTGGTGCCCGACCATCCTCATTCTGCACAGGTTTACTTCCAGGACCCTTTCCGAATACTACTTTCAGATTCTTTACCATAGCAAGTACATGTGGCCCAGTACGATGTTGAGGCCTAGCACGAAGGTCTAGTTGCCCATTAAATTTCCTGCACTTCTTCCGCCATGGGTGACTCGTAGGAAGAAACCTACGGTGACCCATGTACACAACCTTTCGAGAGTTTTTCAGGTACATGCTGTCCGTTTCATCTAAGCATTGGGCGCAAGCTCTATATCCTTTGATAGTTTGGTCGGACAGTTCACGAGAAGCGAGGCGATCGTTGATTGTTACAAATAACAATGCATGTAGGGTGAAATACTCCCTTTTGTACTCATCCCATACCCGTGCACCATCCTCCCACAACGTCATAAGATCTTCAACCAATGGTTTCAGGTAGACATCGATGTCATTTCCAGGTTGCTTGGGGCCTTGGATCAACAACGGCATCATGATGTACTTTCGCTTCATGCACAACCATGGAGGAATGTTATACATACATAGTGTAACAGGCCAGGTGCTATGGTTGCTGCTCAACTCTCCGAAAGGATTCATCCCATCGGTACTTAACCCAAACCTTATGTTTCTCACCTCTTGTGCGAAGTCTGGGTACGTTCGATCGACTTTCCTCCACTGTGAGCCATCTGCAGGGTGTCTAAGCATACCGTCATCCTTACGCTCTTCTTTGTGCCAACGCATCATCTGGGCATGCGCTTTGTTAGCAAACATACGCTTCAATAGGGGAATCACAGGGAAATACCACAACACTTTAGCTGGAGGTCTATTCTTCTTACGCTCCCCATCTATTTCACCTGGATCATCTCTCTTCACCTTATACCGTGATTCTTTGCACACTGGACAAACATCCAAATTGGCATATGCATTGCGATACAGGATGCAATCGTTACGACATGCGTGTATCTTCTGTACTTTCAGTCCCAAAAGGCAGACGACTTCCTTTGCTTCATATGTAGATTCAGGCAGAGTGTTATCTTCTGGAAGCAACTTCTTTATGAGTGATAACAACTCATCGAATCCCTTATCTGACACACTATTTGTGGCCTTCCATTGCATAAGTTCAAGTGTGGTACGCAACTTTTTGTGGTCCTGCCCACAGTTTGGGTACAGAGGAGTTCTGTGGTCCTCTAACATGCGCTGGAACTTCTCGAACTGTCTTTCATCTGTGTAGTCTCCCTCACCATCACGCAGCATCTGGTCCAGCTCATCACCACCAAAGTCACTGAGTGTATCTCCCACGGAATAGCATTGCGTGGCGTCCGGGATATTGTTGAATCCCTCTTCTTCTTCCTCGTCTTCTTTATCGTCTTCCTCGTCTTCGCCATGGTTGGTCCAACAGGTATAGTTTGGCATGAAACCTCTCATCATCAAATGGTTCATAACCTGCCATCGCTGCGAGTGCTCCTTCTCGTTCTTGCAATCTACGCACGGACAACATATGAAGCTGCCTAGAGGCAGGAATGCAATGGCCGCATCGAGAAAAGCCTGCACGCCATCAATGAACTCTCTCGAGCGACGGTCCGTATTGTACATCCATTGCCGGTTCATCTACAACAAGTTATAATTTCATATATTTTTTCTTCTCCAAGAAAAACAACCCCACCTACACCTTCATGCAATTAAAGATCTACCTTTCTAATTATTTTTTTTATCCCTTTCTACCTTTGTAATTATTTTTTTATCCTTCACATGTTTTCCTATTTTATTTTATACACTACTAATTACTTCATTAATTGCAATGTCATATTTTGAACTATATCACCACCATACATCTTCATACCATAACAAAAATAAGCATACGAAATAAATTTTGGGGAACAACTTCATACCATACACATTTCAACATGTTCTAGAGTGACCTAGCAAATTAAGGAACACATTTCAACATGAATAAATCATGATTTCTCCACATCCAATGCATAAAAAACAGCAATATGTAGTTGAGAAAGATGCTAACATGCTCTTACTGACCTTGAAACACTTAATTTGAAGCTAAATCACCGGCAATTTAAAAACTAAAAATTTGGGCAGCACCTCCCCGGAACGAACAGTGCTCGGCCTCCATTGTTCATGACTGTTGGCTCGGGGAGGAAGAAGGGTTTAAAATGTGCTGGGCGGGAGGGCTTCTAGAACCGGTTGGAGATACAAACCGCTTCTGATAGTTGAATTCTAGAAGCGGTTTGTGTTTCAAACCGCTTCTGACTTTCCATAAGCGGTTTTATACACGAACTGCTTCTAAAGCTCAAATATCAGAAGCGGTTCGTGGCTCAAACCGGTTCTAGAAGTCCTCTCCTGCCCGTTACCACGAACCGCTTCTGGTACGCACATTACAACCGGTTCGCATGAAACCGCTTCTAATATGCTGGTTGTGATGCCCGGTTCTGTAGTAGTGTGATAGGTTAATTAATTTGATCGTCGGCATATCGGGAAAAAAATGAAGAGCTAGTAAAAAAAATAGAAGGGATGTTCCTACGTACGTACTTGATGCTTGGCAGGGTGAGAAGCTAGGTGACGTCACGATCACAAGAGCCATGAAAACAACAGCTATGGAGTACACGATCCTCGTCGGATTGCTCTTGACAACTACCACGAGGAGAAGATTACGTCTATCTGTCCCCCTTCTGTTTCGGCACAATCAAATCTTAGTCATCCATCGATTCCTACATTTATGTTCTTTTACATTAATGATTTCATATCACAGTGCCAAGATTTGATATCTGTTAGATTGCAAATAAATGATACTATACGATTTTGTACCTAGCTCCATGCACACTATTTATTTCTTCTTTTTTTCAGCGTGTTATTTATTGAATTCATTTTTCGATACGAGGATTTATTGCTTCCGGATCACTCCAACTAATAAATGCCCCCGTGTTTGCAGGAAAAAGAGACATATATACAACGTCTACTTTGGTGGGTCAATATTATATGTGCACATTAATTGATCGGTTATTCATTGAAGTTATTACTATTTATGTAAGAAATGCAATTATATTTTAAATCATAAGTACAACTTGTATAAAAAAATACAACTCTATTTTTAAATATAAACATTTGGACATGTGGTCAAATATGTTATGCTGGAAGTCTGGAAAATTCTCTTATTAATCGTGAGAAAAGGGAGTGCTACTTAGATAGGGACACTCGGTTATAACAATACAGGTTAATTAGATCTAGATCCCCGACCTCATGAGCCATCTCTCTCTCTCTCAGATTGGCGACCACTTGAGCTAGGTCTCCATTCCCCATCTCTCTATCTGATTCCATGTCCATCGGTTGATGCGCTACCGTCGTTGACAGATCTGATGTTTGAGACCACCTCGTAGTCGTTGCGAGTTGGGAGAAATATGGAAATTATTTTTTTAATAATATTATTTTAAAAAAATATTATGGAACGAATGCATTTCAGTCTGCAGTAGTAGGCAGTGCAGCCTGAGTCATTGAATCACGTCTCCGGAGGAACTACACGATGAATTGCAGCATCTGTAGCCCAATTAAGTACCATACAAATTAAGTAAGATTTACTGATAGGTTAATTAATTTGATCATCGGCATATCGAGAAAAAAATGCAGAGTAAAAAAAATAGAAGGGATGTTCCTACCTACCTAATGTTCTGCAGGGTGAGAAGCTATTTGACATCAATCAGGATCATAATAGCCATGAAAACCACAGCTATGGAGTATAGGATCCTCGCTGCATTGCCAATGCTATGGCCTTTGCACGCCTTAATATAAAGGCACAATCAAATCTTAGTCAATATCCATCGATTCCTACATTTATGAAAATTGCTGGAACTGTATGAAATATGCTGAAACTTGATGTTTTAGTTTCAAAACTCTCCTAAATGTGATGAAATTGTTTGAAACGCGATGTAACTTGATGTTTTAATTTTGAAATTGAAACTTGAGCTTTTAGCTCTAGATCAGTGGAGCTAGAGCTGTAGGTATATTAAGACTCTGTTTAGCAGAGCTCCAGATCCCAGCTCCATCTCAGATTTGAAACTTATAGGGCAAAATAAAGTGAATTAAGTTTATATTTATATTCTAAAATGTATACAAGATGATTCACCTAAACACTCTTAATATACCTAGGGGTGCAAGTGGGGCGGGCCAGCCCACTTAGCCGCAAGCCCACCCCACAAAATCAGGCCACTAATATGCCCACAAACAACCGCTCGATGGCTATTGGATTCATCCAGTAGCCCGCTGGTCAGCCGCTCGCCGCATAGCCCTCGGCATCACTCCGACTCGCGAGAAAAACCCTAGCTCACTAGCTGCCCTCGGCGGTGTCGCCGCCTCCATCGTCGGCGCGACCGGCCGACTCCTCTGGCAACCGTCTCCTCCGTCACCCCCTCCATCGTCGGCGCGTCCGCCTCCGGCCAACTCCTCTGGCGACCGTCTCCTCGGTGGTCCCCTCACCCCAAAATCAGCGCAGCCGTCTCCTTCGCCATCTACGACATCATCATCGCAGCTGCCTCCTCTGCCGTGGCTAGGTTCGGCCGATTCCTCCATCATCTTGTCCAGAAATCTCCTCTTTTGATTTCTTGGTTTTTTTTCTTCTCTGCTGTGGCTAGGTTCGGCCGTGTGATATTTTGTTTGCGTGACCAAAATCAGTTGTATGTCAGATTGAATCATGAGTGTATTGTGTACATTAGTCTACATAATAATTTGCAGGGAAGGAAAGATTAGGACCTTGAATGTGTGGGAAAGGGGTCTAGTTCTTGAGTCCATGTGTGCATATTATTTAGTAGTAAAAAGAGATATTGTGTTCATCATTCAGATTATTCAGTAGTACAGATGAGACTCTTGTCCATCATTCATTCTTGTATTGCACTTTGTTCAGTAGTAAAAAGAGATAATGTGTTCATCATTCAGATTATTCAGTAGTACAGATGAGACTCTTGTCCATCATTCATTCTTGTATTCATTCTTGTATTGAATTTGTTCATCATTAAGATTGTTCTATGCTGTTCTTATTCAATCTCGATTAGTTGTGTAACACCCCGGCATTTAATATTCCCGAATGCTACCAAACATAATCTAAACAACATCTAAATACCACATTTAAACATAAATTCCAGCAAGGGTACATATGCTAAAAACCGATATTTTGGCAGCATCTCCTTTGTTTTTCCATGAATTAACACCATATCAATATCATGGCAAGATATATCATAGCACACGACATCTAAAACATCAACATAAATGGATATATCATCAAATTACGCCAATAATACCACGCTCAACCACTTCATAAACTAAAACGAAGCAAATAAGGAATCACTAGCATGCTAAATTAAACCATACATTAAGTTTAAGGCACAACTCTTAATATCATGTCTCCAAGTGATTAATTATGGACTATGATGGTGGAGCTACGTGTAGAAGTGTAGCTAGACCCCTTTTTCCCGCATGCCGATCTCAAAGTACCTAAAAACAACATAAAACACAAGCGTGAGTTCGAAAACTCAGCAAGCATATTGTAATGGACAACAAGATCATTTACAAGACAATAATACCTTACATCACATATAACATCTCATACTTGAGCACATAACAACATCATCATCATTAAATATGTATTGCAATGAAATGCAATGCAATGTTATGCTCATATCTCCTTGGAAACTCATACCGGTATGGTTGAGTACACACCCGTCGGTGTGCACCCTTTTCCCCCCTTCCATCCCGAAGATGGAGGGTGCCTACTCCTCGCTTCCATTCACCACGTGGATGGAATCACGATGTAGGTCTTACTCAATGGCGTTCCGGACTAGTCATAACTTTCTCACCGACCTTGCCGGACTAGTTATGACTTTCTCACCGCCTCGCCCTATCTCATGTCATGCATGCAACTATGCCAATTATCATATTTCACATGTACATAAACATATGGCATCTCATCATGACAAATATTACACATGGCATCGAATCATGATAAGTATAGACACATAGCATCATATCATGATAATCATACTCAATATATCATTGGAAAACAGCAAGCAAGGCAAGTGATCATAGCAAGTATTCAATCTTTCATCCAATATCAACAAGCAACCTACAATCCGCTATACATTTACAACACACTTGCCTCAACCGCAGGCGACGGATTTGTGGGAAGTCGAGGCACTCGGTGTCACACCACCTGCACACAGGCATCACACACTCACAATCATGCCCACAAAACAGTACACAAATCCCCATCTAACCCGACATTGCCCACTACTTGCAAACCTAAAAACAGAGGTTCTGTCCCGGCGGGACAGCAGCCTTGCAAAGGCCATAACTTGAGTTCTGGGACTCCGAATGAATTAAACGAGTACACCCTCGCGTAGCTTAGGAAATTTCCCAACTTTCTCTAGGTATATGGAAAGTCTGATTCGGCCTCTAAAGTTGTTTAATCTACAGATTACCGAGATCTGTTCCAATCGCGTCACAGATTTTAACACGCTCGGTAAAATGGACATAACATTCAAACGGCTGATTGGATTTTAACGTGCTTTATGTCCACGGAAAGATAATTAAATTATCTACAACTTCTTTTAAGTCCATACGGACAGATTCGGATTCTAAATCGACGAAAACTCGAACCCTAGCCCGACTGCTCAATCTGCCCGAAAACAGAAACGTGACAACGTCTAGATCTAACCCAAAGAACTCCAACCCAGCACCACCAATTGATCTAAAAACTTCATAAACACCCTAATAACAGTACCTAGATCAAACCCAAGGATCCCCATGATCATACCTTTGCCCAACGAACGAATCTCCAATAGATCTCCTCGCTCCTCGCTCCTCGCTCCTCGCTCCTCGCTCCTCGCTCCTCGTTCCTCGCTCCTCGGATGGATCCATGAGGATGCAGGGGTGGGGAGGCCACCCTAGGGCAGCAAGGGGGTGGAGGAGAGGTGGTGTGCAATGGGGAGCAATGGGGAGCAATGGGGGAGGTGGAGGCGCAAGGAAGGGAGAGGGGAAGGTGGGGGTGGCGGCTAGGGCTTGGAGGGAGAGGTGGGGGCGCCCAAGGGCAGGGGAGCACGCCTAAAATCCTGGTGGGGAGCCCTTTTACCAGCCCCCACACCCAATCCTAGTCCGTTACGGAGACCTACTCCATCCCACCAAAGCCACCAAGGCCCAAACTCCCCCGGGAAGGCCCAAAACCCCGGAAACGGCCCGGAAACGCCCCGGAAAAGCTATTAACCTCCATATACTATAGTTTTAACCTTAATTCCACATCTCATAATGTTATTAACCTTATCATGCACGTTAAATAAGGTTACGAATCTCCGTGGTGTCACAACGCTTCAAAAGGCCCAAAAACGCGAGTAAACCTCAAGCCGAAAGGTTTTATTCTCTAATTTCACCTTCTATAACGTCACACCAAACCGTAGTGTCACAAGTTGATGACCATACAACTACTTCCAAGATATGTGGTTTGTTTAAGTTGGTGTTATAGTTACTAGGTATATTTGTGCGCTCCGCCGCGCCGCGCAAAATTTGATTCAAGTTTTTATTTCTAAAAAAAGGTAGAAATATCCAAGATAATACACTTTTGAAAAATATTAGAGATCGCTCTAGACAATATTAGATTTCAAGTTCCAAAAAAAATTATAGATGCTGAGTTTAACATCCCATGCGTTCACCGGGTAATATAAGAGATCGGGCTGAAAAAAAATTATCTCCCTTGATTTTTCACTGGGAAAAGCGAGGAAAAACGTGTAAGAACGGAGAAACGATGGACGGAAAACGAATTTCCAATTTTTTTTTTGTTGGAAAACGGCTCCGGAGAAAAAACGGATCACGAAAATATTTTTTCCGGGCAAACGGAGAAAGAAAACGGTCTTCCATTTTTTTTTTGGAAAACGGCCAACGCAAACATTTTTCCCATGCTGTGAAGAAAAAACGGATCACGAAAATATTTTTTCTGGGAAAAATGGAGAAAGGAACGATTTTCCATTTTTTTTCTGGAAAAACGGCCAACGAAAATATTTTCCGCATGCTCGGGAGAAAAAACGGAATAAGAAAATATTTTTTTCGGGCAAAACGGAGAAAAGACCCGAACGTAAACCGCAGGGACCTATCCGCTATAATTTTAGACTTGTTCGCTATTTTGAAAAATTAGAAAAGGGCTCGTTCGTGATTCGTATTTAACGGGAGGCTCTCCCTGTAAAACGGCAAACTAGGGACCTAAACGCTAACCGGTAAAAATATTTTACTCTCACATAAAATCACACAAGGACCTATTCGTAATTTTAAAGAACCGGAGGGGTTTTGTGCAAAAAAAAAATGAGCGCCACGTGGGGCAGCTCTCTAGGCTCCAATCTCTTCCCCTATAATAGGGGTTATATTAATTGATAATGAATGCCATCTTGCTGATTTGTACTCACAAACTGACATGCATGACTTAATTGATGCATCACATTATGCAGGTATTGCATATGGCAGCTCTAGAGGGAAGGCTAGAAGCTGGCCATAAGTCACCGCATACTACACAAGAAGAAAATATTCATGAGCAAGTAGGAGTCTCATCGAGCAGCTTGTCAGTGCTGAAGCGGAAAGCCCCTATGATGAAGCGGCAGAAGTCACAAGCTGTTAAACGGCTAAGGTCACCGGCGGTATTGTCAATAGTGAGGTCTCCAGGGATAAGGATCATGCTTTCTCGATCATGCCGGTCCCAATTTTTGACACGGGAGAGGTCTCCATCTGCGACATCTCCATCTATTGGAACTGCAACACGGGAGAGGTCTCCATCTGCGACATCTCCAACTATTGGAACTGCGACACGGGTGAGGTCCCCATCCGCGACATCTCCGTCTCTTGAAGAAACAAGAAGTGTTCTTGGGCATGGTAATATTTGAATCTGTTGCTATTAGTTTGCCATTTATACTTGATCACGTCATAATATATGCTTTTATGCTAAATAATTTAGGATCTTCGGACAGAAATAGAAGACGCAAACTAAGATCAAATATCTGGACTGATTTTGAGCCTATATATGCTGATAGGAAACTTGTAGGAGCTAAGTGCATTCACTGTAAGAGATATTTTAATGTTGCACGAGATAATGGCACAAGTACTTGCCGTAGGCATTTGGAAAGTTGTGAGGAAAGAGCTAAATTGCATCGATTGGTAGATCAGATGAACTCTTCTAATCTTTCTGCGCATGCAGCCACTTTGAAAGAATGGAAATTTGACCAAGAAATCTCTCGACAAGAGCTCGTTAAGTTGATTGTTTTGCATGAGTTGCCATTTAGTATAGTTGAGTACCCTAAATTCAAGAGTTTTGTGGGCAGTCTAAATCCATTGTTTAGACTTGTTTCTCGAACTACCATCAGGGGTGATTGCATTAGTGCATATGAGCAGCAAAGGTTAGCTCATGAGAGGTTTTGAAGAACTTAACATCTAAGGTTTCTCTTACAGCTGATATGTGGACATCTAATCAAACATTGGGTTATTTATGTGTCACTTGTCATTTTATTGATAATAAGTGGAAGATACAGAAAAGGATCATAAGGTTTACTCTTGTAGAGACACCACACGACGGTAGAACTATGTTTAATGCAATATTGAAGAGCATCCAAGATTGGCATATAGAAGATATGCTCTTTAGTATTACGTTAGACAATGCATCAGTGAATGACTCTATGGTGACATCTTTGCAAAAGAATCTACTTATGAAGCATTTGCTACCATGCAAAGGTCAGCTATTTCATGGTCGTTGTGCTGCGCATGTCTTCAATCTTATTGTTCAAGAAGGGTTTAAGGCCATTAGTGGTGCTACTAGTAATATCAGGGATAGTGTAAAGTATGTCAAGAGCTCACAGTCTCGCAAGCAAAGGTTTGAAGAGATGATTGCGCAGGTAAGCATATTATGTGAGAAGCGGCCTCCTCTTGATGTATCTACTCGATGGAATTCAACCTATAAAATGCTCGAATCAGCTTTGCAGTATAGGAGGGCATTTGAAGCTTTAGCACGGGAGGACACTCATTACACACATGCACCTTCGGTTCAAGAATGGGAGATGGCAGAAAAGCTTTGCATCATGTTGAAGGTATTCTATGATGCCACTTTAGCAGTATCAGGTTCCAAATATCCTGCTGCAAGCTGCTACTTCCATGAGATTTGGGAGGTGAAGAAAATGTTGGAAAGGGAGTCTTCCAATCCAGACATTACCATTGCATATATGGTGCATGAAATGAACGAGAAACTTAAGAAATATTGGAACCTTTCATTCTTGCAAATCTGTGTTCCTGTTGTCTTTGATCCGAGGTTTAAGTTGGGCTTTCTTGAGTATCGCTTGAGCAAAGGATTTGGTAATAGAGCATCTCGATACCTTTCTGAAGTGAAGAAGGCCATTAGAGAACTCTTTGCTGAATATTCTGGAGACTCGAACATTGAGAATTATGGAGATTCAAACATTGGGATAATTGTTGATGAAAGTAACCCATGGGAAGATTGGGGGCAACATCTCAGTAAACAACAAAGGAGTAGAGCAAGTGAGCTTGACAAATACTTGGAAGAAGAAACAGTTCCCATAACAGTTGATTTTGATATATTGCAATATTGGATGATATTCGCCACCAAGTATCCTGTACTCTCTCGCATAGCACGTGATCTATTGGCATCCCCTGCTTCTACACTAGCATCTGAGTCTGCCTTTTCTACCGGGGAGAGGGTTATAAGTGACTATCGGAGCAGGCTGACCAACGAAACGGTAGAAGCTCTTATTTGTCTCCAAGATTGGATTCGAGCTGATGGTATATTTACTTTCTCCCTACTAAAAATTCTTGCTTATATTATGCTAAATAATTTTTTTGTGTAATTGCGTATTGATTTCTTTTGAATGTTTCAGATGGTAGTGACAACTTTGTTCGTGAAGATAGGGATGGCGATGATCTCCTTTAATTGATAACTTCAGGTAACCTTGTGTTTCAGCATGCCTCCTTTATTGGTAAAGAAACACAGCTACAGAGTCTGATTAGCAGAATTTTTTAGACTACTACATATTTTAACGTATTTATTGATTTCTACTACATATTTTATACTAATTATGTGTGTCTAGAATTCTTGTGAGATGTAGGACTGTCGCTATGAGATGTAGGACTGTCGCTGGACTTCTCATCCAGAAACAAAGGGAGTACTTCCATTCTCATTGCACAGAACATAGCAACATTCGAAAGAAAGAAACGATACCACAAGTACAGCTCTTATGTTAAAATTTTACGGAGAGAAAATTTTCAGGTAACGTGATTGAGTGTGATTCAACGCATTACAGATTTACCAATTTAATTTAGACAATGCATTTGTAAGGAAATTTGATTGATGATTAGTTCAATGTTAACTCAAGAAGCGTTCACAAGGAAAGATTTACTTATGCACTGGAATCGTTGCTCAAACCGATGTTGGAAGATTTACTTATGCACTGCCTTTTCTCACTTTTGCAGGTTGTACTTGTGAATCCAACTGGAGAGGTTATGGAGAAGATACAACGAGCGAATGATGCACACAATCATTTCAGTTCAGATTGTCTGTAATTGCAATGCTAAATGGCAATGCAAGATTTCCACCCTGCTCACGAATGAATGTTCCACGAACAAAATATTTCACAGTTATGTTTGTAGCTTAATGTTGAGTGTATGCACATTTGTCTACATGAACTTTTTGTATTTTGGTGTTAAGAACTATATGTTTAAACTGTAGAAATTGTAGCTGAATTCATGTGTTTATTCTTACATACTTGGTTCTACATCATCCGGTTTGTAGTATGGCACCCAAACCTGTAATAAACTGCATCATTTTACCATGGAAGCACAGTTATCGTGGAATTTCAGAAGAGTGAATGAACCAAGTAAAAGTGCAAGTGGGTGCTTTGCGGGCTGCCGCCAAACCCACCAATCTAGCATGCAGTGGTATTGCAGGCTGCCCATTGCCGCAATTTCCTCAGCGGCCAGAGCGGGTGGGTGCGGGCTGCCCACTACCCGCCCCACTTGCACCCCTAAATATACCCACAGCTCCAGCTCTACGGATCTAGTGGAGCTAGAGCTCTACCAAATAGGGCCTAAGAGTGTTTAGGTGGGTCATCTTGTTTACATTATAGAATAAAAATATAAATTTAATTTACTTTATTTTAGTCTACAAGTTTCAGGTCTGAGGTGGAGTTAGGATTAGAGCTCTGTCAAACAGGGCCTATATTTGGTTTTAGGAGAGTTTGCAAGTGGGTTTTTTTCCTTGAAAAAAATGGATGACAACTCCGCTTAAATTCGACTAGAAAAAGTTGTCGCATATTTCTTTTCTTTCGACGGTTAATTGCCGCATATTCTTAAGAGCTGAGATGAGCTCACTCTCATAGTCGCATGGAATTAAAGATTTCATGGAGAGCAATATCATCATCCAGTCCACTGAATCTGCACGCATCCAGCAGCTTCGCCAAAACCCAGCAGCTGCAGTAGTTCCACCTCCTCTACCACCAGTTGTCCCAAAGTCACCCGCAGCACCTCGTCCCCGCCGTACCGGCAACCGCCAGGAATACCTTAGACAGTTCACCCCAGTCATAGCTAGGAACACACCACTTTCCCTACAGGCCCCTAGTCTAGAGGTTGAGGAGCCCCTGTTGATCCCACCACCAGTTCAGCACCCTGGGGTAGTTTACACTAGAGAGTCTCCACCACCATCCCCTCCAGTCCGTAACTCTTGGGTCATATACAGTGATTCTAAGCCTGAGTCTGGAGAGCCTTACCTGTCCAGTTCTGAGTGGGAGCCTTAGAGTTTGGAGTTTCGTAGTATCTTAAGCTAACTAGTTAGCTTGTATCCCTCATGTATCCCTAGAAATTAATGTAATGGAAGAACTATGTTATGAAAAATTTCTGTTTCTGAGGATTCTTGCCTTATAAGTATTATGGTTTGAATATACTTTTCTTTATCTTACACTTTATGGTTATGACCTAACCTTGTAGATGGCCACACTTTGGGAGCCTTGCTATCGCACCAGCGCTTTTGAAGAGGACACCATGACCCATACCCTTTGGCTGATGCTGCAGCACTTAGGATTTACTCGCCTGCCCATCTACACGACCTATTCTGCACCTTCTGGCGCGACATCCACGGAGTATGTGACTGAGGTCTTCATTCTTGAGAGGAACTCTATGGAGAGACCTTTCCAGTTTCAGTGAAGGGGATCCTGCATCCGTATGTCACTTTTTGATGCAGCATATGTGGCTATTGTCCACATCCACCATGAGCTACCTGGGACGACCGTGATGTTCTACTATTACCCATCGCGTGGTATGGGTGAGAGTAGCAATGTCTACCGCACCACTCAGCTGGAGCCGTGAGGTCCTTTACAGCATATGATCAATCTGGTGAGATCGCTAGACCGCTACCTCATTTGCCTCTGTCAGGAGACAGTGGAGGGCCGCAGGAGGATTGCCACGCTAGAGAACAACCTTGCTACATGGGCTGCCATGGGTCTTTTTACCCCAGAGGTCCTTTATGGGGAAGATGCCATGCTTGCTGATGCTGAAGTACTGCCAGAGCTGGATCCTTCATTTGAGCGCTACTAGTTACATGCCCGTGCGTTGCTACGAAAAACAAAATTGATAACGAAAAATAAAGATTAAAAAATAAAAAAAAATTATTTCACAAGATCAAACATCTATCTTTCTCGATTACAAGTGCGTTAGATTCTCTCCGAATACAATCTTTGATGTTAGTAGTGAATAACAAAGCCGCAAGAGCACCTGAAACGATTATGAATCTTCTCAATCTCATTGTCAGAGAGATTCCAAGCATTGAACAATACCCACTGAATATCCGCATGCACAAGGGCACCTTCTATTTCTCCCGATTGCAAAAGTTTCTATGGTTTCTCCCGATTACAACATACTTAGAGATGATATTCTTGGTATACGTCTCGGAAGATCTTAAAATAAACAGTTACATTGTAACACGACTTGAATATGATTTCAATCAAAACCTTGTCTATGATGTGAGTACTTCTCTGTAGACAATGTTTTTTGTGAGGTTTCCATTAGTATTTTTAGACTTTCGACCCTTATCCTTCTCCTTGTCAGTGACGGCAAGTATCTTGATATTGCTTCTAGCGGTGGCTCTAGATAGCGCAACATACAATTGCCCATGAGAGAAAAGCGATTATTAATATTTCCACTAATTTGTATACACCTTGCACCAACATGATTTTATTTATTTATTTGTTCAATTGACAACCCAGGCCATTTTCTAGCCCAACTTACCCTCGGCCCACCTGGCCCGACCACTTCCCCCAAAACCTAACCCTAACCAAACCCTTGCCCCTCCCCTCATTCGGCCGACAGGCCCCTCCCTGTCGCCGCCCTCTCCCTCATCTCTTTCCCCCCCACCCTCTCTCTCTCTCTCTCTTTCTCTGATGTGGGAGAGGAAGGGCGCGCGGGGCGCACGCGGAGGCCGGCACTCGATCGCGCGTAGGCGCGCAGGGACGCGGAAGGCGCACCGTTCGCTGTGTGGGCGCTGGCGCACGCAGGCGTAGACGCAAGGAGGTGAGCTAGGACGACCACGCGCACGCGTGCGTGAAGGCGCGACGGCGCAGCGCGCACGGGGTTAATCTCTTCCCTTTGTTCAGGTGTTAAACTTTGACGACGTGCTCTCTCACGTTCTCGTCTCGCTAGCCTTTGCTCTGGTGTAAGAGCTGCATTCCCCCAAATGCACGGACTGGAGGCGCCACGGTTCGAGACACCGGCGCAGCGTGCACGGAGGCGAGAACCGCACGGACTGGAGGTAAAATTTCCCCCAAATGCTCCCCCGAAAGTTCCGCTAATTTCTAGCTGAATTTGTAGATGATTGTGCGATGGCCACCGTATTTTCGAGTGGATGGTGTAGATGTGCTGATTTAGGGTTTACCCTAATTTTCCCCATTTTTCTTTCCGATTTTTTGTCGATTTGCTGCGTGCTCTGATGGTTTGTCGATTTTTCCGATGGTTTGTTGATTTACCCTAAGGGAATGATGAGTGCTCCGATCTGTGCATCGTGCTCCATGTAGGGTCCGATCTCTCAACGATTTATTTTATTAACATTTTTTATTAACATTTATTTTTGTAGTGACAAGGTGAAGGTTTTGCAGTCATTTTTCAGGTTTTTCCCATTTATTTTATTAACATTTTTCTTAATGTTCATACAAGCATTGACCTATTATTCTTTTGTCTTTTTTCTCTCCCTCCCATGCCCTTATTTGGCCCAGCCGCACTTCGGCCCACCGGCCCGACTCGCTCCCCTCCTCTAACCCTAAGCCTTATCCTCCCGTCATCTCCCTCATCTCCCTCTCTGTCTCTGCCGGCACACATCCATCTCACGCGCCGCCGCCCTCTCCCTCATCTCCCTCTCTCTCTCACACGCCATGCCGCTCCCTCCCTGCTCTCCTGGCGCCGACGCCTCTCCTCTCCCGGCGCCTCCCCCTCCTGCTTCCCTTCCTCCCCCTCGCCATCGCCGCCGCCCAGATCGGCCAGATCGGGTGGCGACCACCGCCCGCCGATTTCCCCTCCGCCTACTGCGCCGCGCTGCGCCAGGGACACGGCGGTCCAAGTACTCCCTCCATCTCTCTCTTCCTCCATCTCTCTCTTCCTCTCCATCTCTCTCTTGATCCCTATTTCTTTCTTCTTTTCTAGGTGGGCAGCGGCAAGGAGCTCGCCAACCCGCCGTCCGACGGAATCTCCAACCTCCGCTTCTCCAACCACAGCGACGACCTCCTCGTCTCCTCCTGGGACAAGGTCAGCGACGATGCGCTTCTCTCCTCTCCTTTTCCCCACCGTAATAAACCCTTGATCCGCCGATCTGACATGGCTTGGGTACTTGAGCTCTATTCCAGACGGTGCGGCTCACGACGCCGACGAGCGTGCTCAAGGGTGAGTTCGTGCACCAGGGGCCGTGATCGCCGCTTTCACGACGACTCCTCTGGGTTTAGCGCCGGCGCCGACCACACCGTCCGGAGGTGAGGATTTTTTGTGTTTTCTCATTTCCTGCCTTACATACCTGGTTTGCATTGGATTTATCGAATCGGCAGGAGGTGTGTGTATAATCCATTCCGTTGCAATAGTTGTGTGTGGCGTAGGCTGTGTTCCATGGGCTGTGAGGCGATATGAGCTTTCTGTTTTACATTTGGTGGACGTTCTCTATAAGGTTTGTGGTGTTAGAACTGGTTAGAAAAGAGAATTAGTTGCTTGTGTAAAAACGTGGGTGTATTTTGGGACAGAGGATGGTATACAGTACACAGCAATAGTTCAATACATAATAAGGAGAAGCTAGAGATTTAGAGCCTTAGTTGCCTAGTTCCTGCGCCACAAGGTGGCAATTTATGTAAATAAACAATTTCTGCAACAGACATGTAGTAGTCGTACACCAAATTTCTTATATGAGAATTTGGATCCCTTTGTGCCAGTTAGCACTTAGCAATCATACTCAAATTGCAAAATTGGACAGTCGATAAGTCCTATTTGTGGAGACATAATTAATGAATGAACAAAAAATGAAAAATATTTAGTTATTAGTTTCAGGGTTGTTGATTCAGGATCATAGGTAGAGTTAATTTTATGCTTACAGGACTCTATTGAAGAATGATGACTATATGATATTTTGAACATTAAAAAATATTCAAGTTGGGAAATTGTCCGGTTCTTCCGAAGATTGTCAATGGTGAAAGCTGGCGGGAACTGGCTGGATATATGTGAAAGCTGGCTAATGAAAGCAGCATCGTTTCTTGTGTAGGGCTTAATTGGTATTTTGTTCCATTTCAAAATTCAAAATTAAGCGGGAAAATGTAGAAAGGACCACTGCCACCAACTGGTGCTTTAGAATAGTAGAGATTAGCGTGGACCACGCATGTCCACCATGGGTCCTTGTCGCCGCTCGAATGGATACCGCCCCGTTACCAGGAGCATGGTACCTGAGGTGGTTGTACCTGAGGAAGCATCTTCCGGGGCTTCCAATAATGTCATCCTCGAAGGAAGGCCGGTGTATGCTGCTCAGCCCAATGAGCGTACCCCCGTTCCTCTTGAGGAAGGAGAGATCGCTGACTTCCTGGACATTGATGAGATCTGAGATGTTTCCTTTTATGTAGGCTAGAAAAGAGGAAGAAGAGCTTTAGCACTCCTATGTACTAGCCTAAGTATTTGGTTATTATGTATCCTGTTGAACTATGTTATGACTTCTTTTGTGCTGTTATTTGGGTTATGCTTGCGATTACTTAACCCTTAGGCTAAGTTTCTCGCAATAAAGCAACCCTTGAATTATGAAGAATTTTAATTTAAGAAGGATTTTAGGGAATGAAATGTTGCCTTGGAGCCATACTAACCCTTATCTTAATGCCTTATTTATCTTTGCCATTGAATGACATGTTACAGGATGCCTATCACCAGATCCATGGATGATCTCTTGAGGGGTGATGATACCTCTAATCCGCAGCCTCCAAGAGATAGCATCCCTGCTCCGCCTCAACCCAATCCTGTTCATCCAACGGCAAGGAATGCTCCACCTCAGCAGCATAATGATCCACCACTTGCTCAGGATCCTCATTCAGCTATTCCTGAGGAGCAGCTTCCGGGACCTCCAACCATGGCACAAGTGTTCGCCATGATTGAACAAGGTCGCCAGACGCATACTCTTCTACTTCAGCAGATGGTGCAGAATACTGCCAACCTTGGTGCAACTCTAGCCAGAGGTGGTAATGGTGATGTTCCCCCGCAGTCCAAGTTGGGCGAGTTTCTGCGAACTCGACCACCCACCTTCTCAGCATCATCGGATCCTCTTGATGCTGATGATTCGCTTCGCTCTGTTGAGGGCAAATTGACTATTGCTCAATGTGATGATCAAAAGAAGGTGTTGTATGCCTCTTATTAGTTGCAGGGAGCTGCTGCAGCTTGGTGGGAGAGTCACCAGGCTATGGTTCCTGAGGGCCAAGTCATCACTTGGGCCTGATTTAAGGAGGCATTTCGCAAGGACCACATTCCAGCAAGCATTGTAGAGATCAAGAAGCGTGAGTTCTATGATCTTCGTCAGGGCCATATGACAGTGATGGAGTACCTCCACCGCTTCAACTATATGTCCCGATATGCCACTTCAGAGGTTGCTGATGAGGCAAGGAAGATTGAGCGCTTTCGGGAGCACTTGAATGAAGAAATCAAATGGACGTTTGATGCTCATTACATCTTTGATTTCCAGTCCCTCGTGGACAAGGCCGTTCGAGTTGAGTATGGTACTCGTGCTGTTCATGAGAGCCGCAAGCGCAAGTGGTTGGCACATAAGTCAGCAGGTGCCAGTTCATCCAGGCCACAAGCAAGACAACCCCCTGTCTACCGTCCGCCAGTTCCTCATTCATCGCAGTACCAAGGGCAAGCCCCACGCCCTCAGCCGCCGCCAGCCAGGCCACCTTATCCAGCTAGACAGTCATCTGGTGCTCAAAACCAAATGGCTAATGTCACCTGTTATCATTGTGGTGAGCGTGGACATATTTCCAGTGTGTGTCCCAAGAAGAACCCAGTGCCGCCTCGACCCCAACCATAAGGCAATAAGCAACATCCCCAAGGTCATCCCCAAGGACCTGCGAGACCACAAGCTCCTAGGCCAGCCCCAGCACAGGGCACTGGTCGTGGTCGCCTTCATCATGTGACTGCTGAAGAGGCGCATGATGCACCCGACGTGGTATTAGGTATGTTTCTCGTGCACTCAATTCCTACCATGGTTTTATTTGATTTTGGAGCATCTCATTCTTTCATATCAAATGAATTTTCCAACCAACATAGGATTGGAATAGATCTTTTGCCAAATAACATGGTCATTCATTCACCTGGTGCCACCATGAAGACATCAAGTCTATGCCCCGGAGTAGCAATTGAAATAAATGGAGTAATCTTTTATGCTAACCTCATAATGATAAATACTATGGGCTTAGATATTATTCTCGGTATGGATTGGTTATCCAAGCACAAGGTGCACATTGATTGTGCCAACCGATCCATCTCTCTTGTCAATGCTGATGGAGTACAAGTGGAATTTTCCTCTATTCATGATCCTTCTAAACAGGAACCACACCTTTATTCTATCTCGGTCACATGACTTGACCAAGTACCTGTGGTATGTGAGTACCCTGATGTGTTCCCAGATGAATTGCCAGGGATGCCACCAGATCGTGATATGGAATTCTCTATTGACCTTATCCCTGGGACAGCACCTATATCAAAGCGTCCTTTTCGTATGCCCATGGATGAACTAGTAGAATTAAAGAAGCAACTCAAAGTGCAATTGGACAAAGGATTCATTCGTCCTAGCTCATCTCCATGGGGAAGTCCCGTTCTATTTGTCAAAAAGAAGGATGGAAGTTTGTGTATGTGCGTGGACTATCGATCTTTGAATGAGGTCACCATTAAAAATAAATATCCGCTTCCACCGATTGATGATCTTTTTGATCAAATGAATGGTGCCCAAGTATTCTCCAAGATTGATCTAAGACTTGGGTATTTCCAATTGAAAATCAAATCTGAAGATATTCCCAAGACTGATCTTACCACTCGTTACGGCTTATACGAGTATACCGTAATGTCTTTCGGACTCACCAATGCCCCTGCAAGTTTCATGAACCTTATGAATAAAGTCTTCATGGAGTACTTGGACAAGTTCGTAGTGATATTCATTGATGATATCCTTGTCTATTCGAAAGATGAAGAAGAGCATGCGCATCATCTGCGCATGGTACTTGAGAAACTTCGAGAACACCAACTTTATGCCAAGTTTGAGAAATGTGAATTCTGGCTAAAAGAAGTTGCCCTTCTTGGACATGTCTTGTCTAAAGGAGGAGTTGCAGTAGATCCAAGTAAAGTCAGTGATGTACTAGCTTGGAGTCCACCCCAATCTGTCCCTCAAGTTCGAAGTTTCCTCAGTTTGGCCGGATATTACCGCCGATTTATTGAAAACTTCTCCAAACTTGCAAGACCAATGACTCAACTCTTGAAGAAAGAAAAGAAGTTTGAATGGTCCCCTAAATGTGAAGAAAGCTTTCAAGAGCTGAAAAAGAGGCTAACCACAGCCCCAGTGCTTGTGTTGCTTGATGTTCAGAAAAGCTTCGATGTATATTGTGATGCATCACGCCATGGACTTGGTTGCGTGTTGATGCAAGAAGGCAGAGTCGTGGCTTATGCTTCTCACCAAATGCGACCACATGAGATGAACTATCCCACTCATGACTTAGAATTGGCCACCGTGGTTCATGCCCTTAAGATTTGGCGTCATTATCTCATTGGTAATAGATGCGATATTTATATCGATCACAAGAGTTTAAAGTACTTCTTCACTCAATCGAATTTGAACCTAAGGCAAAGAAGATGGCTTGAATTGATAAAGGATTATGACCTCAGCATTCATTACCATCCTGGTAAAGCCAATATAGTAGCCGACGCCCTTAGTCGAAAGCTCCATTATATGATGGTCTGCCAGCTAGAGTTGCATGAGGCATTTAAAAGACTCAATCTGGAAATAGTTGAGGAAGGATATGTTGCTACCCTAGAGGTACAACCAACTCTCACAGAGCAAATAAAGGTTGCACAACTCAAGGACGAGGCCATTGCTGAAATTCGAAGTCAATTAGAGCAAGGCTTAAAGTTTGTTGAGGGAGCCGATGGATTGGTCATGTATGGACAACAAATTTATGTTCCAGATGACCCGAACCTCAAGAATTTAATTTTGAGTGAGGCTCATAATTCACCACTCTCTATTCACCCCGGGAGTTCAAAAATGTACCGAGATCTCTGGGAAGAATATTGGTGGCCCGGCATGAAAAAGGACATTGCCGCGTATATCGCTATTTGTGATGTGTCAGCAAGTAAAAGCTGAACATCAGCGACCAGCCGGACTTGTCCAACCTTTGAAAATCCCTGAATGGAAATGGGAAGATATCGGTATGGATTTTATTACTGGTTTACCCAAGACACAAAAGGGAAATGACTCCATATGGGTCATTGTCGATCGATTGACTAAAGTGGCTCATTTCATACCAGTCAAGGCCACATATCAAGGAGACAAACTTGCCGAGCTTTATATAGACAACATTGTCCGTTTGCACGGTGTGCCCAAAACTATAGTTTCTGATCGAGGTCCCCAATTCACCTCTCGATTTTGGGGAAGCTTACATAAACTCCTGGGGACTAAGCTAAACTTTAGTACAGCTTATCATCCTCAAACGGGTGGGCAAACCGAGAGAACAAACCAAATCTTGGAAGATATGTTGAGAGCATGCGTGTTATCCTATAGCACCAATAGGGAGAAATGCTTACCATTTGCAGAATTCTCCTATAACAATAGCTTCCAATCCAGTCTCCAAATGTCCCCATTCGAAGCACTTTATGGAAGAAAGTGCCGAACTCCACTCTTTTGGTCCGAAGTTGGTGAAGGAAAATTCTTCAGCCCTAACCTCATCCAAGAGGCTCAAGAGCATGTTGATATGGTAAGAGGCCGATTGAAGGAGGCTCAATTGCGCCAAAAGAGCTACGCCGACCATCGTCGACGTGAACTAAGCTTTGAAATTGGTGATCATGTCTATCTCAAGGTTTCTCCACTTCGTGGTATTCGCCGATTCCAAATATGAGGAAAATTGGCACCTCAGTATATTGGACCATATCGCATTCTTGAAAAGAAAGGTGATATGGCATACAAATTGGAGTTGCCGCCTCAACTATCGGATGTCCATAATGTATTTCATGTGTCCCAAATCAAAAAGTGTCTTCGGATCCCAACCAAACACACCCAACTAGAAGAAATTGATCTCCAACCCAATCTCTCATATCGAGAACATCCTATTCGAATTCTAGAGGAAGCATAACATCACACCCAGGATCAATCAATTAAAATGTTGAAAATTTAATAGAGTAACCATACCAAAGATGAAGCTACTTGGGAACGAGAAGATCAACTTAGAAAGGAATTTCCTTCCTTCATTCCGGAACCCGTCGAATCTCGAGGACGAGATTTTTCTTAAAGGGGGGTAGGTTTGTAACATTCTCAATTATTAGAAAGCATTATCAAATATTTGAATTATTGATCTTGGTTTTAATTTGGAGTTCAACCATTTTGGAAAGCTTATTTGGATTTTCAATTTGTTTTGTCAATATTTTATTGCCTTGGGAAGTAAAGCTTTCACTTCAAATTGAAACCTATGAAGTATAAAGATTGAAGGAGACTACTAATAAACCCTAAATACCTTATTCAACACCTCTGCAAACTTTTATTTAATTTGTAAATGATTTACTATTTTTAGAAAATCAAAAACAGTAATTAGGGTATTAGATCTAAAATGATGTCAGAATTATATAAAAATAAATATGAATGATTATGATCTGAAATTTTTACCAAGGCTTGTAAATGACCTCATAACAGTACAGTAAAAATTTCAATTCAATTTGACTTAATTTTATTCCTCTGAAAAATCATTTTCGAAATAGGTGAAATCCTGACAGCTTCATTGTCGGACTTTTCTAAAAATAATGGCTAAGTATTTTCATCTGAAAATTTTACAGTAGGTCATAATTGTTGTCAGTATCCTCCAAGAAAATTCTCAAAAATTTGGAAATGTATTCGGTGCCCCAACCAATTTAGTTTATGCTGCTATCCAGAAAACCCGAAAGTCTATTTAGCACTTTCTCTCTTTCATTTCACTGCCAAACGGGCCAATCTCAGCACTGAGCCCCACTTGGCAGTGCCCTCACATCTCTTTCTCTCTCACACTCACCGCAGAATGGGTCCCGGTCCCACCGGTCAGCCCCATCCTCTCTTCTTCCCTCTCTCTCTCCCGCGCGGGTATCCTGCTGAATTGCCGTCGCGGCAGCCAATCCATCTCCGTTCTTCTGCCACGGCCGCCAATCCTCTGCCTTCCTTCGCTGCAGTGGCAAGCTCGGCTTTGATCATTGCCAGTGCAGTCCTCTCCATTGGCCTTCCCCGCGGCGACGGCCGGGTCTCCAGCGGCAATGGCCAACCCCCTTTTTCTTCTGCGCTCATTCGCACAGACGGCCCAATCCGCGATTCGCCATTTCTCTGTAGCACAACCACCCTGACGCTGCCCAAAGTTGACAAGCCGAGCCGTTGCCTCTTGCGTGCGCATGAATTCCGCTGACTGCCACTCGAGTGCGCGCAACCCTCGCTGCAAAGCCAGATGCCGTTGTCCTTTCACGGTTGTCACCGAATCCAGCCTCACGGGCAATTGCCAAATTGGACGCCATCTTCCACTATTTAAGCACCGTTGGCTTTCCCTCTGCTCCTTGCTCCTATCCACTTCTTCCCCGACCATCAGTGGATAGTGAGCCTCGCCGAACGCTCTCGAACCAGTGGTAAGCTGCAAAGGAGGAAGAATTGAAATTTCCGACCTCTAGTGTTTCATTCTTCGATTCCACCGAGACTAAGCATCGCCTTGACTCTCTCATCATCCTCCCCACTTCAATTTGCAGAGAAATCCACCGGAGCGCCGCCGCATCGAGCCCTTTCTTCTCCGTCTCCGGTGCACGGTGCCAAGCTTCTTCGACCAATCCCTCTCCGCTCCAAGGTACCGAACAGCACCGTTAGGATCCCTAGATGCTCACTGACCTTGTCATTATGCCACGACGCCACTCCTCCGCCCTCACGGCTAGTCGCCATTGCCGCCGCCTCGCTGCTCCGCCGCGCGCCTAGTTCCGATCATCCCCGAGTTATGTACATTTACAAAGAATGGACAATAAATTGAGATCCCTCTTAGGAGGTTTTGTGCAATACGGAGGGTCCTTCGAGTGTTCATGTTACCGATTGTTGCTGGTGGACTCAGCCAACAGGTTTGGGTCGCTACATGTTACACTATCACCATAGAACATATATTACACACTAGAGGTCGATAAATCTCTAGTGTGGTGTGGTGTGTGCATATGTTGCAAACTTGCAATGTAGGAATTTTACACAAACCTCCTTACATGTTTCTTTTTTTCATCACAGGAATTTTATAGCAATGGTATTATTTTCATACATATCTTACAATACACTCTCGGTACAAACGAGGCCACATGCTATAGTGGGCATATTTGAGGAAACAAATATCTAGCGAGAAATACCCAATGTAAAGTGGCATTATATGATACGGCCAACAGATCGATAAATCTCACAGTGAAGGAAATTAAATTATACAATACTACAGGCATAATTAAGAGTACATTTGGATCTTAGGCTAGAGATTATCTAGACTAGCTTTGCCAGGCTATTTATATGGGACCGGTAAATCATAAGATAATGCTTTGTATTGCTTCTATATGGCCTTAATTAATTACCCATAACTTCGGTTTCGCTTACTGTTAATTTTGCTAGCTTAAGTTTGTCCACCACCTGTGCCATGGTTGGTCTCTCGTCCACGTCTTCTTTGAGACATTGGACCGCGATTCCACCAATTCTGTCGAGGCACTCCATGCAGTGTGGCTGAGCATAAGACGAAATCTCTTTGTCATACATCTCCCTTCTTGTCGCCTCCTCCTTGTAAGACTTTACAAAGTTTATTGGAAGGCTGTTGCTCCCTTCATACTTGGCCTTCTTCCGTGTGATGAGCTCAAGAATCACAACTCCGAAGCTGTAGACGTCGCTCTTCTCCGTGAAATGGCCTGTCTTGATGTACACGAGGTCTATGTAATTCAGATCCCCCATCACAGACCAATTGGCATACCTGGTTACTGACACAAGCTTGGACGACCCAAAGTCGGAGACCTTTGGCATGTAGTTGTCACCAAGGAGAATGTTGCCGGACTTGACATCCCCATGAACGATGTTGTGGCCACCGTCTGAGTGCATGTAGGAGAGAGCTTCAGCAGATCCAATAGCAATATCCAAGCGAGCCTGTAGCGAGAGAGTACACTTTTTGGTTTCATGAAGCACACTGAAGAGGCTTCCATTGGCGATGTACTCGAAGACCAACATGGGGACGTTTGTCTCCAGGCAACATCCGATAAGGCGGACCAGATTCGTGTGGCTGATTCGGAATTGGAAGGTGATCTCGTTCACGAAATCATCTGGGCGCCGCTCCTCGCCTTCTACAATGGAGCGTTTAACTGCGACTTGTTGATTATCATCCATGGTTCCCCTATAGACCTTGCCAAAGGCACCATTTCCAATGCTAGTGTTGTAGTTCGTTGTGATCTTGTCTAGCTGCTCTTTGGTGAAGATGTTGATGTTCATGCTCTTCAGTATTTCACCACCGTTTTTGTCGAAAAAACCTCTCTGCCTTCGTCTATTACGTTCCCTACGGATGAACCATAATAGGGCTACCAAAGCAACAATGGCGCATAATGTCGCTGCGAAACATAGATAGCATAGATCGATATTAATCGCTATGACATTCATTGCATTTGCATGCATGTTGTTTTGATTGTGTTAATTGAACTAAATACCATAACTATTGTAGCAAAAAATAAAATAAATAAGGACCATAAATATATAACTTTACTATGAGTACAAGCTAGGCAGCTACTTCCTCTGTTCCTGAAATGATCATGTCATTCTAGAATTTTGTATTTTCACTAAAGCATATCTACAAAAGACCACATTACTTCCTCTGTTCCTGAAATCACCCTAAAACTGTAGAATGATATATATTTAAGAACAAAATTTAAAAGCTAGAATGTTTGAATGGATGGAGTAGTATATATATTATATGACGCTCACCTACTATCGCAACTGCAGTGGCCGATAATATGGGCTGACAGGTGTCCCCTCTTCGTCCAAAGCTGCATTTGCACTCGTAACCACCCTTTGTATCACGGCATGTGCTACCACCTGGACAAGGATATCGCTTTTCGTAGGTGGTAGGGTCTGATTTCCGAAGCTCGCACTCGTTAATATCTGTATATTGAAAACTTGAATGGTCAATCTAACAAAACAACAATTGTTTTCTAGGGGATGCAAGAATTTGAAATACAGATAATTCTGTGGCCAAACTAACCCGTGCATCCACCAGTGACATAAGGATTGCCATCGTATCCGTCAGAGCAGTTGCAGAGGTAACCCGGCCCTTGTGTGGCACTGACACAGTGGCTGTTGGCGCTGACACAAGCGGAAGCTGTTGGTTTTGCTGGCGGTGGAGGGCACGTCCCATTGATGGCCCAGTCAAGCACCAGCGGAATACTGCTCTCACCAACCCGTCTGTCGTAGGCCATGTAACCTATACCATTAAGATCTTTCCGACTAAAATGGTACCTAAAATACATAAGTTCACGATTAATCCCTCCTATAGAAAAACAAATCTTGATAAACTTCTCTACTTGTCATGGTCAAAAGTAAGTTTTTATCACAAATGCACCACTATACCCTCTCGCACGAAAATAACACACGCATAAGGGTTATTAAAAATGGAAAAATCTAGTCGTATTATTTTCTTGTCAGTAATCTTAAGATTAAAAAAAGTATTAATAATTGGTCAAATTAGATACAAAATCGGTCTATTTATTTATATACATACATGTATTTTTCAGATGGGAGAAACGAAGCGCGACAGATGGAACTCCATACTTATAATGATCTATGTTGACGTTACAAAAATACATTGCATTCTTTGCTACGTGTACGCAGTCTCATGCACACAAAGTATTCCTAGCCCTAAGATCCACTTGATGAAATAGCTCACAGTGTGTTGCCGTCCACAACAAATTCTAATTGATCTTTTGGCCCTGTTTGGCAGAGCTCCAGATCCTAACTCCACCTTAGAGCTGAAACTTGTAGACTGAAATAAAGTGACTTAAGTTTATAATTTTATTCTAAAATGTAAACAAAATGACACATCTAAACACTCTTAATATATCTACAGCTCCAACTCCACGAATTTAGTGAAGCTAGGAATACCTAGCTCCACCAACTCCAAGAATTTAGTGGAGTTGGAGCTCTGCCAAACACCCCCTTTGTAACCCAATGGTCTAGATTTAAACTATATCTTGTCAGTATTAAATGCAATAAATCTTTCATCAAACCTTACCTTTACCCTAGGAAAAAAATCCTTAACAGTAATTTTTCTTCCACATAAATAAATTAGATTAAAAATATCCAAATGGTATATGCATTTTTTGCTGCAACTCGATTGTGTAGATGATGTGCTGAATTAAAGAAATAGATCATTTTGAATGGCATATTAATTAACTTGGGAGTATAGTACGTACCAGCCTTTCTCGGCCACGAAGGTGTAGCTGCAGGGGCTCAACCTCCACCCGGGGTTGTCGTTGTGACCCCAGTCGACTGTTGTGGTGCTAAGATTGCCCGGGATAGATGGTGTCTGACAACAACCGAGCCCCGCGCACGGGTCACCATCATGGGCGGCGTCATCCAAGCTCACGCACGTTGTGACGCAGCCGGATAAGTAGCTCCAGTCGTTCCTTCCCTGGAGTAACGCCAGGGTGTTGCACCCGATGGCCGTGAACTCGTTGCTCCCCGGCGAGATCAGGAACGGCGAGGTGTTAAATTGCCAGCCGGTTGTTCCAGGTTCGGTGGTTTCGGACGAATTGAAGCAGATGTGCGACACGGGAGTGTAGACGCGCATCTGGCCAAACAACAACGAGATGTCCTTGATCTCAATGTCCCCTATGTATGGTCTCGGAGGGTTAAAGCTATGGTTGCAAGTGACGGTGAACTCATCCCAACCGACCGACCAGGCACAACGGTTGCCGATGCCGAATGGGTAGGGAATGTCTACGTTGCCGCACTTCTTCGGGCAGTCCGGCGGTTGAGTCGGCTTCGGCACCGGCGCCGTGTCGGAGACAGTCGACACCGGCTGGGAAAGTACTAGGACAGGAGCAAGAGAAACCACAGTACTAACAGTGGCATGGCTAGCACCGGCTGGGAACGTACCATGTCGTATTGCAAGTTGGTAAACAAAAAACTTAAGAGCTTGATAACTTACTAACCAGCTGATCGGGCTGAGAGTTGCTATATAACCAGCTGATGGCGCTGAGTCTCTGTAAGCCCGGCTGGCGGCTGCTCTCTCCACGGGTATATATAGGCGAGCGCGCGCGCCCGTCTCATTCTCTTCCCGTCGGGATTTAATTTTTTGCGGCGCCCGACGTAGTACTGATAGATACCGTCTCATTCTCTTCCCGTCGGGATTTAATTTTTTGCGGCGCCCGACGTAGTACATATATCTATCAGGAAACCTATCTCATGGTACTAAAGGCAGTAAAAAGTACAGGGACCGAGCGTTCCACTCTGCTGCTCGATCGGACGCGTGTGCGTGTGTAAAGTACCTCGTCGCAAAAAAAAAAAAAATCTTGTTAGATCTAATTATCTATCGATTATTATATCTATTATATATAGCTGCTAAAAAAGATAAAGTCTAAAAATTCTCGAAAAAAAAGAGAAAAACATCCGATAGCTTAGTGGACTAATTATGATCACTAGTCATTAGCGCATGCTACATATATATTTTAAGTAACATTTCTTATATTAAAGATTATGGGCTATGATAAGACATCAAGGATCAAAACTTCTTTTTAATGACTTTGAATCTGTATTTCCAATACAACATGCATTCTGGATTAAATCTAAAATTTTTGAATTTAAGTATGAATTTCCATTTTGAAGTCCATAGTCCAAATTTTATTTCAATTCCAAATTAATACTCATATTGGAATAATTATTACTTTCTAATCTAATATTATTTTGGACTATTGTTAATCCCAAAACTATTTCCATATTTATATAGTCTAAATTTATTTTGATCGCATTTCATAATTATTCCAATTTGATAAGTGAATTCTGCTTAACAATCGGAAATTAATATTTTTTTGGTGATATATGTGATACAAGAAAGACAAATACTTCATGAAACATAATTTACTGTGATTGAGTTTGATCTAGAAATTTTGCATAATCATAGAAACTGTCGTCCCCAACATCGCATAGTTGTTTTAGATACAGTTTCAAACTTCTAAGTTTGAATTTCACTAAATTTTTATAAATTTATTTTTACGGCATACGCTTCCCAATATCTAAGTATTAGCTAGAAAATATAATATGTTTACGAAAGAGTAACACAAAGTTGTTTAGAGTAACATAATGTTTCCCTGTATTAAATCCAAGATTACCTAAAACACAAGTTTAACCAAGATTTTTTAAAAATATGTTTGTATAAAATATAATAATTCCTCCTCTGAGTAATATCTCAAACAATGTACCTAGACATAGTCCATTGTCACTAAGAAAAACATATCAACTAAAACATGACTATAGAAATTCCACGTAATTAAAATGGTATAGAAATATAAATAAGATCATCATAGTACTAGCTGCGCAATTTCACGCGCCAGTCGCCTAGTTTACTCAAAGTTTACATTTGTGCAGTATTTAATTTTAGTGCTACTATATAATAATGTGGCCACCTGGTTACTTGCTTAATTAGGAGTAGACTGGGGAGATGCACGTCTTCAAGGGAAGAAAAAGGTTTTAAAATTCAACTGGACGTGAGGTTGCTACTAGTTGTTTTTGTTTATAGGATAAAGAAATACCATGGACAAGAACACTGGCTGACGTTAAGTTGGGTTGTAGCTAGATAATTTGGAAGTAAAATTCCCATATCATGCAATATGGGGATGCTCCGGTTTCGATCGAGCTTCTCCTGATTTAAATAAATTTCAGATATTAAATTAATTGCCAAACAAATTCCCGATATTAATTGCATTGCCTAATCGATGCAATTTGTTCACATACAATCAGCTCCAACATGACAGCAGGCATGATGTATATGGCTGAAAATGACGTTGGCGCCATGTCGGAGACCGTCGGTGCCGCCTGGGAAAATAGCCTAAATTAAAAAAAATCCACCCAAAATAGAACCCAAAAATATACAAATTAGGAATAAAAGGATGAATATAATTTTTATTTGTATGTGAATTAGAATGCTAAATTCTAAAAATATTAAAATTCATAATGTAATCTATTACCTATACGAATTACAAATTGTGAGAAACTTTTTACACTAATAGAGGAAAAGAAAAGATTTAGCATCCATCTAATAAACCCTGGTTATAGCGGGGCTATCAAATACAATATGAATTAATAGATCCAATTGACTTTATCTAAGAAACTAGCTAGCCCGTGTGATACACGTGTTACCGACTAGCTAGTTATTATATACTAATATATTTTAGGACTTGGGAGAGATGGGGTCAAGAAAACAAGGAAGTCTGTCGTAAACAAAAGTTCCTTCGTCGTAAAAGAAAAAAGAAAAGTTTCTGACTTCATGTGCTACACAGGGAAAACATTGATATGAGAGGTAGTCTCAAAAAAAATGGCCGAAAGGTCGTCAATGCAAGTCCGGGTGATCTAGTGGCAATAAACTAGTACTGATGGAGTCAAGAAAACAAGGAAGTCTGTCGTAAACACAAGTCCGGGTGATCTAGTGGCAATAAAGTAGTACTGATGGAGTCAAGAAAACAAGGAACTCTGTCGTAAACACAAGTTCCTTCGTCGTAAAAAAAGAAAAGTTGCTGACTTCGTGTGTACACTGTGGAAATACATTGATGTTAGAGGCAGTCTCAAAGAAATGGCCGAAATGACGTCAATGAAAGTTCCTGATGACCTAGTGGCAATAAACTAGTGCTAATTAATACATTATGCCATAACAGTGAAGTTGCAAGACGAATCAACGAATACTGTCACTTATTCGTTTAGGTGATACACTTCCAAAGTCTTTCTCAAAGCCGTCCAAAGTCTTCGTGAAAGTCGGAACTTTTTAGCTGACGTACAGTGAGTGCGAAGTGGAAACCCAGCCAAAACCGGAGGCTCATCGGTAATTCCATGGGTATCCGAGTTGCTTATGCATTTTGAATTGAGGCTTCTTTTTAAATCAGGAAAATTTCTTTGTAATCTCTTAGCAGTTTGCAACTAAGCTAGTGTTGCATATATTAAGTTGCTAAGACTCAAGACAAAGCATCCCTGCATTGGCTAAATTAAGAAGTCATCCGACCGAATACGAGTCATACTAATAGTTGGATTTGGTGAGAGTTGGAGTCAAGAAAAGAAAACATGTCCGTTCATAAAATGTGCATACAAGGATGGGGTTGTTTCAACTAACCATTGTCATATTGTAAATCTTCAACCATACCTATGGCGTATAGTTCGTTCAGAAGAAAAAGATAATGTATTTTCTTTTGCAATGATAGGCCGTATAAAAATGCAAAAAGGAGGCGTAGCTGGCCCAATAGATCACATCAAAAACACCGCACAAGCAGGCCTGAGCACAAGACTAAGACCTTAAAACCAAACCAATTCGTCATCTACGATTTCTTGGTAAACTCTAGCTTCTTGGATCTCTGAAAGGGTTAGGTTAAGCAAGGGTGAGTATACAACCGTACTCAACAAGTTGCACGGGAAATGTTGAATATTACATGCAGAGGATTAACAAATGATTGGCACATGATTTAAGTATTTGTGGATGCAATTTTATTTGTAATATCATTTTACATTTGAAACACAAACCATAAATAGTTAGTAAAGAGTGTGGGGGGGGGGGGTATTCACAAAGTTGTCACCATTAAGCCACATTCTCAAAATTCTAAAGAACTACTTAAGCTCGGTTATGGGAGTCACCCCAAATCAAACTTAGTTTCATTAACCAGAAGCACGGCGTATTCAAATACCATTTAATTGACTCTGTAGAGCTGCTCATCTTTACTCACAGGATATCAACGACTGTTAATGCCACACGTGACTTACATGCAACTTAAATGCATGCGGCCGGGCCGAGACCATCAAAACCTTTTGACTAAACATCCCCATGGTAGCTCCTACGCGATAGGTACTCGGACCCTACCGTTCTTGGGACCCCACTGGCCAACGTAGGAGCCGCGTTCCAATACTAAGAGGGTAACCTATCATTGTGAGAACCGGCGAATGGCACTACACAAGCCCATTCCCGTTCCACCTAACCCACCAGTCATTCCCCCACTGGGAATGACTGCACTCCATTCTCCTTCTGAGAATGGTACCACCAAGCATATAAGTATTCCCAGGGGATGAATAATGTACTGAGCTATGTTGGGAAACGGTTCAACTGAACTGACCGGTCCCAACTTGTGGTTGAGCGGTATCTTATGTTATTTACTTTGCTCAAGGGGGTTTAATCTTATATTACCAAAGAACAAACTATCGGACCATCCACAAACCAATCTGGTACCAGCTGTACCAGCCACCGAAACCAACCATGGCATTAATCATCAGCCGGGGATCGGACTCACATCCACCTTGCGGCTAGTCCAATACTGTCCCCCTGACCATAGCACATTCAAATACCCGAGCCAACTGCTCGCCAACATTTATTCCTTATTTAAATATTTTTGAGCGAAAATAATCTAATTAATAATTACCATGGCAAGTATGATCATTAACTAAGGTTATTCAAGATTCAATAAGGTCCAACAATGTCAAGGGAGCTAATCGCAAAATTGGTTATAGCTAACTTGCATGTCATTCTAAACTAGCGATTTTCAGTATTTCAACATACAGCTCAAAGTAATGTAGTAGAAATTAAATACTATAATATCATGGCAAATTGGGTTCAACATGATCAAGGACGTGCGGCTTGCCTTGCAGGGCTAAAGGGTCGGCTAGATCGTAGTCGACGTAGTCGTACACATCTCTGCTCTGGTTCCTGGATCTACTTGGGCTCCAACTGCTATGTGAACGTCGGATCTAGCACGAAAAAAGAAAACAAAAAATGGTAAGTAAACGGAAACAAAAGCGAAACGGAAAGCGGAAATAGGGCTAGAGCAGGGTTGGGGGCATTTTTGGAATTTTAGGAACTTCAAAAGGCGAAAGGGAGGCTGTATTTGGACTCAGTGGCTCGAAACGGTAAGTATAGTGCATTTTGGCTATTTTTGAACTTTTCGGATACTTTTTGGATTTTTGGAGTACTAAAAGGATTTTTTTGAATTATTTAAATCAAAATTGAATAAACAGTGCTGGGCCGCACTCGGGCACGGCCCAACTCGGCTGAATGGCCCACATGGTGGTTTGCGCACACACGAGCGCATTGGGCTGGCCCAACGGCGCGGCGAGGACGGCCTAACAGGTGGGGCCCGCCTGTTAGCGGCTCGGGGGAGGCTGAAGGGTGGGTTCAGGGGCGGTGTGACTGGCGGGTGGGCCCGATGTTGTGCGATTGGCGTGCGGGCTCGAGTGGTAGCGAGGCTGACAGGTGGGGCTGCGGGCAAGCGAGCGAGGCAGTTGAGAGGGGTTGACCGATGGGGTCCCCGCGGTAGAGAAACAGAGTGCGGGCGGGGGTTAGGGTTGGGGATTGCGAGTGGGGCGATTTGGGTGGCGGCTCGAGCGAGCGAGGCTAGGCCAGAGCTGAGGGAGAAGAGAGGGCGGCGGGCGAGGTCGGAGCCAAGGAAGAAGAGGGCGATGCGGCGATTCAGGGCTCGGTGGGGGAGGCGAAGGGGCGCGGGGCGAGGGTTGCTAGGGTTAGGGTCAGGGTTTGGATTAGTGCGGCACGGTTAAGGGCGGGGGAAATTGGGCGGCGGCACGGCTCTCGGCCGGAGGCGAAGAAGAAGAGGGCGGTGGCGGAGTGGCCTTCGGCCGGAGTGGGAGACGAAGGGCGGAGCGGGGGGATCTCGGGCGGTGCTTACCGAGGAAGAAGGGGCGAACACGAGGGCTGGCGCGGGCGCGCGCGAAGCTTTTGTAGCTTCGTGGCGGCGTGGGCAAGGGCGCGACAGGCGGCCTGCCGCCATGGGTGGGGAGGTGACGGGGCAAGCGAGACGGCGATGGGAGCAAGCGCGCGTGGTGGCCAAGGCGGCGACCAGCATGAGAGGGGAGCAGCTCGGCGTGGGCAGCGAGGTGGAGCAGGGTGTGGGCGTGCCGGCGTGCGTGGAGAGGATGGTAACAAGACGACGGCAATGGACCGAAGGTCCAAACGGAGTGGCCGACGGTCCAAGCGAGGAGAAGAAAGCCAGGTGAGTTTTCCCCCCAACCAACCCTAATTTCGATTCAAACCGAGATCAACTCAAATCTCAAAACGAAAATCCGAATTCGATTTTTTTTTTAATTTCATTTCTAAATTTTTGGGGCCATTTCATCATCAAAGGTCAGTATCAGATCAAAGACACTGGTCTCTCTTACATTCATTACACGATAGACGAAGAGACAGAATAGCTCGAATAACAGCAAGTTTTGGAGGAAGCAGATAGCAACAGCAGAAGACGTGATCGATATTTCTCATTAATGGAACCAGGCTAGCTTGCTGAATACAAGTAACCAATCGGTCCTATAGTTACTCGCGGTTTGAGAAAGAGAGTCTTTATCAGGTTCACAAAACCGTACCGCCAAAACCGGTTCGGTTTTTGCGGTACGGTTTTTGCAAAAACCGCGCGAAAAACCGCTAAAAAACCGTAAAAAACCGAAGAGTTGGAAAATCCAAAAAAATTGAAAAAATTTGAAATCCGTTCGGTTTTTCACGGTAAACCGCTCGTTTTTACGAAAAACTAACCCGACCTCTTCAAAAACGGTTTTCAGCGGTTTTACGCGAAAAACCGAACATACAAATTTTTTCAAATTTTTTATTTTTTTTTTAATTTTGTTTAATTAGACCGGTTTACCGAGCGGTTTTGCATCTCGAACCGGAGCGGTACGCTCGAAAACCGCGGTTTTCGACGGTTTTGTGATCCTGGCCCTTATTATTGGCACCACATAAGGATCCCGACAAGCATGGCACCGTGACCTTTCGACAACAGGTGGAGGAGCCCGCCACGGGCGATAAAAAAGGAAAATGTCTATTAAATCTTGACTTGAGTCCTTGACTCGTTAGTGAGTCTAGATTAGTTGCTCTCTCCGTCTTCTAAGTGATGTTTTTTACTTTGGTAATCTTCGAGGTATGACTATAATTGTTATTTTTTAACTTTATCTTATTATATACTAATAGTATTATAAAAGTATTTTTAATAAATTTTTTTTAATGATATAGTCTTCACATAGTCAATCTAGATAGTTTCAAACATTTTAGTGAATCAATCTTGAGAAACTTTGATGGCATGGGTCGTATTATGTCACTTAAAAATAGACGAAGAGAGTACAGTGCTTTTTTAAAAAATTTTTGGCTAGATCACTAGCATTTATTTAAAAAGAAGAAAAAACAGCTAAACTACAAACACATCTCGATCACACACACGTTGTATACGGTTTCATGAGAGCTCGAGTTGAACGACACTCGAACTCAGATCGGCTGATGGCACCTCTCATGAGCTAGCCAACCGCGCCAAGCACGGCCCTCCAAGAGAAGCAAAATGAATTGCTTAATACAAGAACCAATCGGCCCTATAGCTACCTCACTCATTGATTGGTTGCTATCAGGGTTAACCAAATCAATTTAAGGTTGAAAATCGAAGTTTTGGCGGTACCGGTTTACCGCAAAAATCACCAAAAATCTTGATATCAAACTTTTTTAAAAGAAATAAAATAAATAAATAATCGATCGGTTTTCACGAAAACCGATCGATTTTCATAGAAAACCAGTCGGTTCTGATTGAAAATCGATCAGCCAATTGAACATTTTTAACGGACGATTTTTTGAGCAATTACGATCGATTTTTGCAAAAAAATGAGCGAGTTTCACCGATTTTTGACTAGTTTGTGGCACATAATTTTTACCAAGTTTTTTTATTTTTATTTTTGAATTGGACCAGTTTACTTATCGTTTTATGGTTTCGAACCGGTTCGATACGGTCTTTTTTTAGCGAAAATTGACAAAAATAAACTAATTTTGTGAACCCTGGCTACTGTATCATATGCGGCAGTGCCATGCATTGATGCTGTTTAAATGGAATTTAGCTCTTGTTTGTTTAGGTTCGTTGTTAGGAGTAAGTACAATAAGACTATATCAGCTTACTATAAGTAGTGTGTACATATCAATTTTGTCTTATGTAGAAGAGTGAGAAAAAGAAGGAGAAGAGAGGTGACTCTCATGCAGTAGCCAGCGTTGCACGGGAAACAAGGTAGAATAGTCCTGTACAAGAGAGAAGAAATAGTTATTGCACAGTACCTAGAGACAATCTTTAGAGATAGTTATTGTACAAACTGATTTTAGTACTTACTCTAGATAATATAGATTGAAGATAGAGTAAGTAGTAGACTTTATTATAATACTTGTTCTAATAGGTTTCATGGTTTAAGGAAGAGAGCCCTTATTATTGGCATCACATAAGGATCTTGACTAGCGTGGCACCATGACCTTTCCACAACATATGGGGGCGCTCGCCACGGGCAATAGAAAAAATGGTAAAATATCTATTAAATCTTGACTCGAGTCCTTGACTCGTAAGTGAGTCGAGATTAGTGCTCTCTGGTAGTCTTAGGGTTGAACTAAATCATGAACTAGTCTAAGTAATGGTCACAAAATTAATATGGAATTGAGTCACTAGGAATAACCAGGAGATGAGGATGACGCTATTAGAGATTGCTCGGTGATGTTCTTGATGTGTCGGCAGAGGATCAGTGAGGCACCGAGATGGGTGGATAAAGGTATAGGGTCTTCATTAGCCTTGCACCAAAAGCCTAGATCGGGTAGCCCTTTTCGGAGGTTTTGAACTCTAGATTTGACTCTCCCAGAGAGACCCGATTCCTCCTCTTATTATGGCACCAGGCAACGGGAGCGATACCAAAACGAGAGTTTGCTGCGCTCCCGATCACATGCGGCTAAGGCTAAGAATGTGGTGACGGTTAGATCCGAGTTTTTCGGGATTTCTATTATCCCAACCGAAATCACCACCAATATTCTCCCACTTGATTGAAGGTTAATATCATAAGTCCATACTCAACAGAACAACACACCAAGATAAAGTATTACAGCGGTTAATACAATCACCGTTGAAACCCCAGTATCTATAGTGCACTATTCCATCTGAATAGAATAATTACTTATTCTTAACGGGAGTCCGTTTGGTTCTTATGGTCCTAATTTCCAGGATAAGAGGCTTTCCAATAAATCCATGCCAGCAACATGCTCTCGAAAGAGACTGGGTGGTAAGTCTTTAGTAAGTGGATTCGCACGTATAGACTTAGTACTTATATGCTTGACATCAATTGTTTGATTCTGGATTCTATCTTTCACAACATAATACTTAATGTCAATGTGTTTGGTAGCACCACTTACTTGTTGTTACTTGAATAGAAAACTGCGGCCTTATTATCGCAATATATTGTTAGTAGTTTAGATATACTGTCAACCACTCTTAATCCGGGAATAAAATTCTTAAGCCATACCGCCTGCCCGGTAGCCTCATAACATACCACAAACTCAGCATGCATCGTTGATAATATAGTAAGGGATTGTTTGGAGCTTTTCCATGAAATGGCTCCTCCTGCAAGTGTGAAGATATAACCTGATATGGATTTCTTAGTATCAACATAACCTGCAAAGTCAGTGTCTGAATAACCCACAATCTCAAGGTCATTAAACTTCTTATATGTGAGTATGTAGTGCTTAGTGCCTTGCAAATAACGCAAGACTTTCTTAACGGCTTTCCAATGGTCAAACCCTGGATTTGATTGATATCTTCCAATCATTTCGGTTACGAATGCTAAATCAGGGAGAGTACAAATTTGAGCATACATAATGCTTCTGACAACTGAAGCGTAAGGAATCTCCTTCATCTGATCAATTTCTAATTGATTCCTTGGACATTGGAATGTTCCAAACTTATCACCCTTAACAATAGGAGCAGGCGTGGCAGAGCAGTTATGCATGTTATATCTCTTAAGCACTGTCAATATATGCTTTTTGGGATAGGCCTAATATTTCTTTAGACCTATCTCGGTGAATCTCAATGCCCAAAACATAAGAGGCATCACCAAGATCCTTTATGTCAAAATTAGTGGAAAGAAATCTTTTGGTTTCATAAAGCATATCATTATCGCTGCTAGCCAATAAGATACACTACTGCAGAACAGTACACTACTACCAGTTTCGAAACGCTATCACTGCCGGTTATCGGAGCCGGCAGTGATTGGTCGGCAGTGATACTCGGGATTATCACTACCAGTTCCTGAACCGTCAGTGATAGTAGATATCTCTGCTGGCTCACACCAAATACGGCAGTGATATCTATCTATCACTGTTGGCTAAAACCAAAAAACGGCAGTGATATGTATATCACTGTCGGCCTACACTAAAATCCGGCAGTGATAGGTAGGTATCACTGTCGGTTCTTGGACGAACCGGCAGTGAGATTTTCTTTGCATTATATATTTTGAAACAAATATTTTCTACAATGTGTTAATGTAAAGTATCATTAAATTATAATTCAAATATGGCAACATATTCTGTGCACACAGGGCTTCCCGTGCACACATCGTGCATACCACGTAATAAAAGTCATGAAAAACTCTAAACAATTTACAGATGTACTTCGTAGATGACTCCCTATGTATAAAATTGCAGGTTCAAATTCAATACATATGAAGAGTTATAAAAAAGAGAAAATTCTCTTTTTTGTAACTCTTCATATGTATTGAATTTAAACCTGCAATTTTATACATAGGTAGAGTCATCTACGAAGTACATCTGCAAATTTTTTAGAGTTTTTCATCACTTTTATTAGGTGGTGTACACGGTGTGTACACGGGAAGCCCTGTGTGCACAGGATATGTTGCCTTCAAATATATAGTATATAAAGCATCATTAAATCATAATTCAAATATATTAAAGCATCACAATATTTAGTTTTTACAATAGTCTGTTTACAACTATAGTGTGAGTACATCTCATCCACTTTGATTTTTCAACAACTCCAATAGAATTAAAGTTACTCATGGAACTCACCGTTTGGATTGATGATCTCGTCATGAATGAATCCAGCCATCTGTTCTTGAATTGCTAAAATTTTTGTTAGCAGTAACTTATTGGTTTTCAACCTGGAGCGCTGTTATTGAATGAAAGAGAAAATAAATTAATGATGATATATATTAAATGAAAGAAAAGTAGGGATCAATGTGTAATTATATACCATGGCTTCGTTATAGCCGACACTCTCTGTAACAATTGAATGCATATTTGAACATACGTAGTATGCGCATAAATTATTTCCCGGGTCCCGTCTCATGCATGGTAAGTCCGTTATTATTTGGAAATCTTTCTTGTAGGGACGATGCTGAAGACTTTTCTTGCAATATCGTGTGAATGCCCTTTGAATGATTTTAAATAGTAATTAAGGTTAAATGCAGTAGAATGGAATATTACTAGAGCAATAACGCAACGATCGAGTTTACCTGTTCATCATGTCCCAAAGTCTTGATACAGATGAAGGGGTTTTCTCATTGAGTCCAGGACAAAAATACTGCTAGCATTTAACTCGATGACGAGGAGGACCCAGTGAAAGTTGGTCATATATGTTAACATAGCCTATTAGTCCCACATCGTGTCACGCAAAAATAGTAAAACGATATTAGAAGTACGATAATACGTACTTAAAGTTATAGGGTAAAAGTATGGAGGTTTTGTATTGTAGCTTCAAGAAAGTATTAAATAAATAGTCTTCAAGAAAATTTGGATCTTGCAGGACAATTTTCTCGTTGGCAATCCCTGGATCGAGAAATCCTAAGTTTTCATTGCCATTTCTTCTACATGTATGTATCTCCATTCTACATATATAAGAAAGAAGTTAAACATGAAGTTAAGTGGTACAGGAATATACAATAATACAAATAGATACTTTGTAACATCCCAAAATTTTGCTTTTCTTAAATTCATGTGTGATTTGGCACTTTGGTGAATTTTTGGAATTTTCTGGAATTTATTTGGATTTATTTGGAATTTATTTGAATTTATTCCATTTTGAAATAATTAAAGAATTTAATTTTGCAAATAAAATTTTGTTGGAAATATTTTATTTGAGTCCAAAATGTTCCAAAATATTTTCGAATTTTTCGAATTTTTCTCGAGTCTTTTGCTATTTTTAATGAATTAAATGAATTATCGGGAATTATTTTAAATATTAAATCGCTGGAAATCCAACTCGGGTCAAATCTTGTTCATCCGACCGAAGTCGGAACCCGAAGTCGGACTCGAACCAGCCAGAGCCGCTTGACTCGACCGAACCCACTCCTAAACCTAATCAATCCCAACCGTTGGATCAAGATCCAACGGCCGAGATCCGCCTGCAGTTCGAGCCAGAATCGGGCCGGATCCGATCGCGCCGCGGCGATCGTGGCCGTTGATCGCGCCACGTGACGGCCACGATTTCGTCGTCTTCGCCGAGTCCGGCCGGACCAGCCGCCGCCGCGCCGTAGCGAACTAGGTTTCCGTCTAGAACGGACGCCGAGGCTATTTAAAGCGTGAGACGTCCCCGAGGTTGCCCTCATCCTTGCGCACCCGTTCCCGAGCCATCTCGCCGAGCCGCCACCGATTGAGCCGCAATCGCTCGCCGGAGTTGTCTCTTCCCTCATTGCGGTTTGCGCCGGTTTCGCCGTCGTCCGTCGTCTTCCGTCGAGAAGGAGCTCAGATCCGAGTCCCCGCGACGAGACGCACTGGCGAAGGAGGCTTCATCTCGCCGAACCACGCCCCAAACGCCGTCGGGCTCGTCGTCGTCCGTCTCGGTCAAGCCCGAGCGCCGTAGGTAAGCCATCGCCGTCCGCGAGCTCGGAGGACCGTCGGATCGGTCGGACGGTTGAGGTGAGCTCACGTGTTCCCAAACCCGATTAGATCTGGATCGTTGGATCAAGATCAGCGGTTCACAATTGCCACGTCTTTGTAGCAAAGGCGAATATAGGATTAGATGCGACCGTCCGATCTAGATCGAGCGCCCACGAGCAACGAGTAGTTTCAGCGTGTTAACCCTGGATCTAATCTGCGCCGTTGATTTTCAAACCAGCGGCCGAGATTGCGCCACGTGTCGGGAAGATGGACCGCCGCGGTCAACGCCGAATCCCAGCTGGCGTGTGTGTGACCGGCCAGCGGGGCCCGCGTGTCGAGGGGCGCATGTCGCTGGCTGACCCGCCAGCGCCGACGTCACCCATGACGTCACAATGGGTCCCACCAGCCGATCGTGGTCGAAGTTTGAGCCGACGCCGACGCCGATGACGCGTCACCGAGAGGGCCCACATGTCGGCCGACACGTGAGTCGTGGACCGAGTCCACTGATAGACCCAAGCCGAGCGTGGACCGAGCCCATGGACCGGCTGACGTCAGCCAGGCCAATCGAGGCTGCCACGTGTCCATGCCGACGCAATAATTAATTTCCGAAAAAAGAAAATGATTTATTAATTCGAAATATTGATTCAAATTTAGATTCAAACTTCAAACGCTTATAACTTTTGCGTTTCAACTCCGATTTGAGCGATTCAAATTTCTAAATCTGTATAAAATTGAGATCTACCTAAATATGAATTTTATTTAATTTTTGGACTAAAGTTTTTCTCTGTAAAATTATTTAATTGATTATTTAAACTTTAAATAATCATAACTTTTATGCTTTAACTCCAAATTTGTGATTCCAGTTTCTAAAAATCCAGAAAATTATGTTCTCTCTGTTTATGGATTTTATTTGGAGTTTTGGGATCTTTTTGCATAGTGTTTATTTGTGTATTTGCTATTTGCACGCTTTACGAGTAGAGCGTTGAAGTCAGGAAGGATTCGAGGAGAAGTGTTGACTCAGGATCCAACTCAAGACCAAGAGCAAGTACTTTTTGAAGGCAAGTTGTGCTTTGACCATATTGATCCCATTTCGAAATCTATTTTGATTTAAACTATTGCATGCTAGTTCTATTAGGAAGATACTTTGTTTAAACATGGGGGTTAGATAAATACCAATTTGCTATATGACACCTTGATTACTTAAGTATGTGCCATGACCCTTTGTCACCCTAGTTGTGGTTTACTAGTTGGACATTATTAAATTGCCAACATGGGTTTAGAACGTTGTAGTATGCTGCTTAGACCTGCTGCGTGCTCATGACATGATTTTGGATAATCAAATGCTAATATTGACTTAATGATATATTGAACCTGTTTTGGAAAAGTATCATGTGATGTTGATGGCACGTGGTGCATGGTAATCAACTGGGGTTTGATAAATGATTTCGGCCAGGGCATGTGGCAAGAGTAATCAGTGGGCCGGTTGTGGCATTGGGAGTGATGATTTGGTTTTTCGGGTAGTCTTGCCCTGGTCACTCTAAGGACTTAACCTTGCAAGCCTTTGAACTGGGTCATACTTGCAACCACATGGCTGGAATGGGACGGCCCTAGTTGACTAAGTCGCTAAGGACTCACTTGTGGAGCCTCGGGTGTCGATTACACCTTTTGTGTGATTGTGCGGGGAGCGTATCGTGGTCGTGGCCGGTACCCATCTAACGGTGTGTTGGTCCCATACTTCGCCTTGGCTAAGGAAGGGATGGTGTAGAGCACGAACAGGAGAGGACCACTGTGTTGTTTGAGGCTTCCGAAAGGCTTTGTTATGATCGCTCATTCGCATACTCTTGTATGGCGATTCACTACCGACGTGGTGAGTGGATTGTATCTTGTGGGTAAAGTGCATAACCTCTGCAGAGTGTAGAATCTATTTGAATAGCCGAGTCCACAGTCTTGGACAATGCTCGGAATTACTGATCAAGGGTTAGATTTTACGAAAATAACTTGGTTTTGAAAAGTTGGGTTGGTTTAACAAAGAAGATGATGGAAATATGGTTTAGGATGGGAAAAATGTTTATTAAACTTCTTGAAAAGTTATTTATGCTTTACTTATTTCTACCGCTTTGAATCTACTTATATTACTTGTCAAAAGTCATTTCTGCAAATATACCTGAGCTATTCCTTTGTACTAAGCCATGCATATAGTATATTAGCTTGCATTCTGTGCATGACTTCTTTGAGTACCAAGTACTCACCCTTGCCTCAACACAATACCAGTTGAAGAGGAGACTACGCGATTTCGGAAGAGGAGTTCCAAGAGGACCCGTCTACTTAGGGATGCGAGCCCGGTCGGTTACTGTGGTATACTGGATGGCGCCACGAAGTTTATTTGATTTTCCGCTGCTGCTATTTCTCTTTTAATAAGTTTCGCCTTGCAAGGCATATATTTGTAACTTGGCCATAAGGTCGAGTAACCCTTTGATTATTTAAATAAAGTACTTTGATAGTATCGTTTGGTATGATTGTGATATATACCGATGTTAAGATCAGGTGCACTAGCGCGTTCCTGGACTAGTGCTGAATACACAGAGGGTCCGGATTTGCAAATTCGGGGTCCCGACAGAGGTGGTATCAGAGCCATACTTGACTGTAGGCTCAACCCTAAGCTAGAATGGTCGTAGTGAGGATAAAACCTATTTTCTAAAGCTAAAAATTTGTGAAGACAAGAAATGACATCTCGACTTATCCCCTTCTCTCTTTTCTCGTCTCTTGCTGAAATTTTCCCTTACCTTGTCACAATTTGAAAATTCCGAGTTCTTACGTAAAGGCACTCTTATGACAGATGAAGGTTTTCTCGATGAGTGAGCATAGGTTCTATAGTGAGACTCCTTCGCCGAGTCGCGTCATAGAATAAAGAGTCACCCTTTAGGCGTTAGACTCCAGAGTTAGTTCGATTTGGATTTGCTTTGTTTCTTTGAGTGTGCGTTATGTGTTGCAAGGCCCTTAGGCATTATGTGACCATACCAAGTTACTAATAATAAAGTTGGACCTTAAGGCTACACCTTTCGCCCGCATAGGTTCCATATTACTTGTCTATTCTTGTTTCCCTCCCATCTCTAAACCTAGAGCAAATCGACAGATGGTGAACACCCGTGGAAACTTTGGAAGCAATGGGAGTGGTTCTCGCTTGATGAAAACCCTAATGATAGAGCACCAGACCGCCACTGGATGTGCAGAATTTTGGAGCATTTCTTGCTGCCAGACCCGATTGATGCATGCTATGATGCAACAAATGCAGCACGTCATCGCTCAGGCCTTTGCTAATCAAGTTAATCGGGACCACGCCGTAATACAAGGCCGTCGAGTTCATGAGGACTCACCCACCCACTTTCTCTGGGAATGCCAATCCGTTGGAGGCCGACGATTGGTTAAGATCAATTGAGAGGAAGCTGCACATAGCTCAATGCATAGGGAATGAGAAGGTACTTTACGCTTCTCATCAGTTGGAAGGAACAGCCGCCGAATGGTGGGAGAACTTCTGTGCCACGCAGGAGAACCCTCAAGATATCACTTGGGAAGAGTTCACAGCTGCATTCCGACAGTATCACGTGCCTGAAGGAATTATGGACCTTAAGAAGGAGGAGTTCAGAGCACTGAAGCAAGGTAATCAGCCAGTGGCCGACTACCTGAACAAGTTCACCCAGCTAGCACGCTACGCACCTGAGGATGTAGCGACAGATAAATCCAGACAGTCTCGTTTTATGAAGGGACTTAACTCAGGATTGCAAGACTTAAGTGCATGCTTTTAGTTCAAACCCCTGGTTCCGAACTCCGAACGGAAGTAGGATGTTCCGGGGTGAGAATACTAATAGATGGAATAGAGTTCCTAGCAAACCTTATAATTTTGGAGACCCAGACCTTAGATGTTATATTGGGAATGGATTGGTTATCCAAGCACAAGGCTGTATTGGATTGTGGACGAAGAACTATCTCAGTTGAGAGCCCGTGTGGGAAGAAAGTGGAATTTCAAGCCACCGCAGTTAGAGACGGGCAGTTGATGGTTAATAGTACCAAGGCGATCAGCATAGAGGATGTTCCAGTAGTGAATGAGTACCCCGATGTTTTTCCCGAAGATCTACCTGGTATGCCTTGAGACGAGGACATAGAGTTTGTTATAGAGCTTGTACTGCACAAAGACCGATAGCAAAGAGACCCTATCGGATGTCCACCGAGGAGTTGGTAGAGATGAAGAAACAGCTAGAAGAGTTAATGGAGAAAGGATTTATCAGGCCAAGTTCGCCGTGGGGAGCACCGATTTTGTTTGTCAAGAAGAAGGACGGGAGTTTCAGGATGTGCATTGACTACCGTGCACTCAATGAAGTCACCGTGAAGAATAAGTATCCGCTACCAGGATTGATGATTTGTTTGATCAGTTAAGAGGAGCCGGAGTTTTCTCCAAGATTGATGCGAGATCGGGATACCATCGATTGAAGATCCGATCGTAAGATATTCGAAGGCGCATTCTCGTCAAGATATGGACATTACGAGTTCTGATTATGTCCTTTGGGCCGATTTAATGCGCCAAATTTATTTCATGAATATGATGAATAAGGTGTTCATGGAATATTTGGACAAGTTTGTCGTCGTATTCATAGACGATATCCTAATCTACTCCAAAACAGAGGATGAACATGCCGAACACTTAAGGCGAGTTTTGGAAAAGCTGAGGGAACGACAACTTTTCGCCAAGTTCAGCAAGTGTGACTTTTGGAAGGACAAAGTGGAGTTTCTTGGACATGTAATGACCGGAAGGAGTCGCCAGTAGATCCAAGCAAAGTAGAAGCCGTGTTACATTGGGAGCACCAAGATCGTGACCAGTTCGAGTTTCCTTGGAATGGCAGGATACTACCGCCCGTTTCATTGAAGGCTTTTCGACAATTGCGAAGCCTCTTACGCAATTCTTTGAAGAAGGAAAAGAAGTTTGTATGGACGCTTGAGAATGTGAGAAAGGATTTGAGGAGCTGAAGAAGCGATTGACATCAAGACCGGTGTTAGTTCTACGGATGTTGCTCAAAGCTTTGATATTTATTGTGACGCATCGCGCCAAGGACTTGGATGTGTCGATGTCTGAGAATGGAAAGGTCGTCGCTTATGCATCAAGGCAGTTGAGGCCGCATGAGGAAAATTATCCGACACATGACCTAGAGTTAGCTGCCGTAGTGCATGCCTTGAAGATATGGCGTCACTATCTGATTGGAAACGGATGTGAAGTATATACGGATCATAAGAGCCTTAAGTACATATTCACCCAGTCGGATCTGAATATGAGGCAAAGGAGATGGCTAGAGTTAATCAAGGACTACAATGTTGGAATCCATTACCATCCCGGGAAGGCCAACGTAGTTGCCGATGCTCTGAGTCGGAAGAGCCATACCGTGAGTACGTTGCTAGCCACAAGTCAGGATGAGTTATGTGAGGATTTTCAGAAAATGAAGATTGAGGTTGTACCTAGCGGATTCTTGGCCGCATTGGAAGTAAAGCCTACCCTGGAGGATCAGATTCGAGAAGGACAAAAGGATGATGACAAGATCCGCAGGATTAAGTCCATCAAGGAGGAAGGCAAGGCAGAGGACTTCAAGTTGGATGAGCAAGGCACGTTGTGGATGAAGGATCGCATTTGTGTGCCTAACAAAAAGGAGTTAAAGCAACTGATTTTGGAAGAAGCCCATGACTCTAAGTACTCGATTCATCCTGGAAGCGCCAAGATGTATCAGGATCTGAAGGAGAGATTCTGGTGGCCGGGTATGAAACGTGAAGTTGCCGAGCATGTTGCATTGTGCGACGTATGCCAGAGAGTCAAGGCAATGCATCAGAGACCAGCAGGATTGCTACAACCGCTGAAAATACCTGAGTGGAAGTGGGAGGAAATCGGAATGGATTTCATTACCGGTTTGCCGAAGACTCAAGGGGGTTATGACTCCATATGGGTTATAGTGGATCGCTTGACTAAAGTAGCCCATTTTATCCCCGTGAAGACCACTTACTCGGAGATAAATTAGCGTAATTGTACATGATCGGGGTTGTTTGTTTGCACGGAGTGCCAAAGAGGATTGTATCAGACCAGGTACCCAATTTACCTCAAGGTTCTGGAATAAGTTGCATGAAGCCATGGGGACCCGTTTGAACTTCAGTACAGCTTATCATCCACAGACGGATGGACAGACCGAAAGAGTCAACCAGATTCTAGAGGATATGCTAAGAGCTTGTGCATTAGCTTATGCCACCTCTTGGGATAAGAGTTTGCCGTATGCCGAGTTTAGTTACAACAATAGCTATCAGGCTAGTTTACAGATGTCACCTTTTGAGGCACTGTATGGTCGACCTTGTCGGACACCATTGAATTGGAATGAGACCGGCGAGCGCCGTGTCTTTGGACCTGATATTCTTCAAGAGGCTGAAGAGCAGATCGCTATGATTAGGGAAAGGTTGAAGATAGCCCAATCTCGACAAAAGAGTTATGCTGACAATCGTCGCCGAGACTTGAGTTTTGAACCAGAAGATTTTGTTTACCTCAGAGTTACGCCTCTCAGGGGAGTTAAGAGGTTCCATGCCAAAGGGAAACTCGCACCCCGTTATGTTGGACCATTTAAGATTTTGAGCATGAGGCGAAGTTGCTTATCACCGGAGTTGCCACGATCGTTGGCGGGAGTACATGATGTATTCCATGTGTCCCGATTAAAGAAGTGTCTCCGAGTTCACGAGAACAGACACCGCTAGAGTCAATTGAGTTGCAAGAGGATTTGCCTTATCAGGCACATCCTGTGCGGCTTCTAGACACAATGGACCGAGAAACTAGAAACAAGTCAACCCGTTTCGTAGAGTTCAAAGTGGAGCAACCATGAGGAAAGCGAAGCGACTTAGGGAGCGAAGAGGATTTGAAGAAAGAGTTTCCAAACCTATTCTTTAGTGAGCCACGAATCTCTGGGACGAGATTCTATTAAGGGGAGGTTTGTAACATCCCAAAATTTTGCTTTTCTTAAATTCATGTGTGATTTGGCACTTTGGTGAATTTTGGAATTTTCTGGAATTTATTTGGATTTATTTGGAATTTATTTGAATTTATTCCATTTTGAAATAATTAAAGAATTTAATTTTGCAAATAAAATTTTGTTGGAAATATTTTATTTGAGTCCAAAATGTTCCAAAATATTTTCCAGAATTTTTGGAATTTTACGAGTCTTTTGCTATTTTTAATGAATTAAATGAATTATCGGGAATTATTTTAAATATTAAATCGCTGGAAATCCAACTCGGGTCAGAAATCTTGTTCATCCGACCGAAGTCGGAACCCGAAGTCGGACTCGAACCCGACCGAGCCGATTGACTCGACCAACCCACTCCTAAACCTAATCAATCCCAACCGTTGGATCAAGATCCAACGGTGAGATCCGCCGTCTGGGATTCGAGCCGTAGCAATCGGGCCGGATCCGATCGCGCCCGGCGATCGTGGCGTTGATCGCGCCACGTGGGCGGCCACGATTCGTCGTCGTCTTCGCCGAGTCCGGCCGGACCGGCCGCCGCGCCCGCGCCGTAGCGAACTAGGTTTCCGTCTAGAACGGACGCCGAGGCTATTTAAAGCGTGAGACGTCCCCGAGGTTGCCCTCATCCTTGCGCACCCGCTTCCTCGAGCCATCTCGCCGAGCCGCCACCGTTGAGCCGCAATCGCTCGCCGGAGTTGTCTCTTCCTCCGCCGCGGTTTCGCGCCGGTTTCCGTCGTCAGTCGTCTTCCGTCGAGAAGGAGCTCAGATCCGAGTCCATGACGAGACGCGCACCGAAGGAGGCTTCATCTCGCCGAGCACGCCCCAAACGCCGTCGGGCTCGTCGTCGTCCCGTCTCCGGTCAAGCCAGCGCCGCGTGAAGCCATCGCCGTCCGCGAGCTCGGAGGACCGTCGGATCCAGACGGACGGTTGAGGTGAGCTCACGTGTTCCCAAACCCGATTAGATGCGGATCGTTGGATCAAGATCCAGCGGTTCACAATTGCCACGTCTTTGTAGCGATCGCGAATATAGGATTAGATCCGACCGTCCGATCTAGATCGAGCGGCCCACGAGCAACGAGTAGTTTCAACGTGTTAACCCTGGATCTAATCCGCGCCGTTGATTTTCAAACCAACGGTGAGATTGCGCCACGTGTCGGGAAGATGGACCGCCGCGGTCAACGCCGCCCACGCGTCTGGCAGCAGACGCCGACGCGCAGAGGCCCGCGTGTCGAGGGGCGCATGTCGATGCGTGACCCGCCAGCGCCGACGCGTCACCCATGACGTCACAATGGGTCCCACCTGTCAAAGACTGTGGGCGAGCCCGCCGACGTCGCCGATGACGCTACCCGAGAGGGCCCACATGTCGGCGACACGTGAAGTCGTGGACCGAGTCCACAGTAGACCCAAGCCGGCGTGGACCGAGCCCATGGATCGGCTGGCGTCAGCAGGCCAATCGAGAGGCTGCCACGTGTCCATGCCGACGCAATAATTAATTTCGAAAAGAAAATGATTTATTAATTCGAAATATTGATTCAAATTTAGATTCAAACTTCAAACGCTTATAACTTTTGCGTTTCAACTCCGATTTGAGCGATTCAAATTTCTAAATTTGTATAAAATTGAGATCTACCTAAATATGAATTTTATTTAATTTTGGACTAAAGTTTTTCTCTGTAAAATTATTTAATTGATTATTTAAACTTTAAATAATCATAACTTTTATGCTTTTAACTCCAAATTTGACGATTCCAGTTTCTAAAAATCCAGAAAATTATGTTCTCTCTGTTTATGGATTTTATTTGGAGTTTTGGGATCTTTTTGCATAGTGTTTATTTGTGTATTTGCTATTTGCACGCTTTACGAGTAGACGTTGAAGTGCCGGAAGGATTCGAGGGAGAAGTGTTGACTCAGGATCCAACTCAAGACCAAGAGCAAGTACTTTTTGAAGGCAAGTTGTGCTTTGACCATATTGATCCCATTTCGAAATCTATTTTGATTTAAACTATTGCATGCTAGTTCTATTAGGAAGATACTTTGTTTAAACATGGGGGTTAGATAAATACCAATTTGCTATATGACACCTTGATTACTTAAGTATGTGCCATGACCCTTTGTCACCCTAGTTGTGGTTTACTAGTTGGACATTATTAAATTGCCAACATGGGTTTAGAACGTTGTAGTATGCTGCTTAGACCTGCTACGTGCTCATGACATGATTTTGGATAATCAAATGCTAATATTGACTCAATGATATATTGAACCTGTTTTGGAAAAGTATCATGTGATGTTGATGGCACGTGGTGCATGGTAATCAACTGGGGTTTGATAAACGATTTTCGGCCGGGCATGTGGCAAGAGTAATCAGGTGGGCAGTTGTGGCATTGGGAGTGATGATTTGGTTTCGGGTAGTCTTGCCCTGGTCACTCTAAGGACTTAACCTTGCAAGCCTTTGAACTGGGTCATACTTGCAACCACATGGATGGAATGGGACGGCCCTAGTTGACTAAGTCGCTAAGGACTCACTTGTGGAGCCTCAGGGTGTCGATTACACCTTTTGTGTGATTATGCGGGGAGCGTATCGTGGCTGTGGCCAGGTACCCATCTAACGGTGTGTTGGTCCCATACTTCGCCTTGGCTAAGGGAAGGGATGGTGTAGAGCACGTACCGGAGAGGACCACCTGTGTTGTTTGAGGCTTCCGAAAGGCTTTGTTATGATCGCTCATTCGCATACTCTTGTATGGCGATTCACTACGGTGACGTGGTGAGTGGATTGTATCTTGTGGGTAAAGTGCATAACCTCTGCAGAGTGTAGAATCTATTTGAATAGCCGAGTCCACGGTACTGGACAATGCTCGGGAATTACAGTCAAGGGTTAGACTTTCTGAAAATAACCTGGTTTTGAAAAGTTGGGTTGGTTTAACAAAGAAGATGATGGAAATATGGTTTAGGATGGGAAAAATGTTTATTAAACTTCTTGAAAAGTTATTTATGCTTTACTTATTTCTACTGCTTTCGAATCTACTTATACTACTTGTCAAAAGTGCATTTCGCAAATATACCCTGAGCTATTCCTTTGTACTAAGCCATGCATATAGTATATTAGCTTGCATTCTGCATGACTTGTCGAGTACCAAGTACTCACCCTTGCCTCAACACAATACCAGTTGAAGAGGAGACTACGCCAGCTTTCGGAAGAGGAGTTCCAAGAGGACCCGTCTACTTAGGGATGCGAGCCCGGTCAGTTGCTGTGGTATCTTTGGATGGCGCCACGAAGTTTATTTGATTTTCCGCTGCTGCTATTTCTCTTTTAATAAGTTTCGCCTTGCAAGGCATATATTTGTAACTTGGCCATAAGGTCGAGTAACCCTTTGATTATTTAAATAAAGTACTTTGATAGTATCGTTTGGTATGATTGTGATATATACCGATGTTAAGACTGTGTGCACTAGCGCGTTCCTGGACTAGTGCTGAATACACAGAGGGTCCGGATTTGCAAATTCGGGGTCCCGACATACTTACAAAGTCCACACTCTGAGTATATTCACGTCTAGGGCATCTTGCTGGTGCAACATATACAATTGGATGAATAACACCTAGAAGGTATTATCCATATTGTGAAAATCCGATTCTTTGTATCTAACTTGGAGCGCCTCCACACCATTTTTGCACCGCTGCATGTACCACTGATGGACGCACCGCAATTGTGTTGTTAGGTGGTCTAATGAGATGGTTCAACTAGCGGTTGCCAAAACGAACCTCCACCTTAGACCAGCCTCGTGAGCACAAAGTTGTTCAGCAACATCTCTTTCAGTTTGTGATTTCAACGCGTCGGCACTAGCCTCCTTCAAGTATTGCTTTCTGGAGATGCGCTCGTAGTCTAACATTTTTGAATGTTCAAAAGCCACCCCTGCCTGTTTGACTTCTGCCATACTCAAGAAAAACTTCTGCGCATTAGCATCAACTTTAGTCTTGTCAGGTAATGGCCTCTTTTTGAAGTGAGAAGTTACACAGGCGCTTATTTCCTTTTTCCGTTCTTCTTCAGTCATCTCGGCTATTAATTTCTTTTGAGGTTGTGCTGACTTCAAAGATGACCGAGATTTGCTATGAGACGGTGCGGACTTCCGAGATGGTGCTGATGTTCAAATCGAACTTTTCCTGGCTAGTGCCGGCGGAGGAGGCGAACTTCTCCTGGCTGGTGCTGGCGGAGGAGTTGGACTTCACTTCTCCTGGCTGGTGCTGGCGGAGGAGTTGGACTTCTCCTGGCTGGTGCTGACGGAGTAGATGGACTTCTCCTGGCTGGTGCCGACGGAGGAGATGGACTTTTTCTGGCTGATGCCGGCGGAGGAGTTGGACTTTTCCTAGGTGACAGGTTTCTGTGTGGAGAGTGCCGTTGAGCATCATCATCATCGTACTCATCATCTAAGCCAAACATAATCAAGCTCTTGCGCCACACGAGAAAGCCATGCACATTTTCTCTAAGTTTGTTGTTCCCGTCCTCGCTACGGATCTCTACCTCCATTTTGCGGTATTGTTGGACTACACTGTCCACTTCAACCCTGGCAAATCCCAAAGGTATCGGGCGACAGTGCAGAATCTGCGAGGAGCTGCATGGCCAAGCCCTGCCATCAGCCACCTTGAAGGTAATGCCATGTGCGGACAAATGTAGCTTGCATGGTGTCGGTTCTGTGATGTCATCCACTGGAAAATGGAGTCCATGCTCTTCAGGGATCTCTGTGGACGTGCAACTGCTCTTATGAACAACATGGCTGAAGTTCCGAGGGCTGTCATCGGGTGGTGGTCGTGAGCTGAGAGATCTCTCTACTGCTTGCTCCACAACCTTATCCAGCTCCGCTCTCTGTTCTGCCAACGCTCTTGCCACAACATCTTGTATTTGACGGTCTAGTTGATCTTCTCTTATTCTCTTCGGCCGCTTGTACAACGATGCGTCACCTGGGAAGCCTTCTTTCCACGGCACCAAAACAACTCCTCGAGTGCGACCAGGGTGCTCTTTGTTACCCAGGGCAATGGTCAGCTAGTCATTCTCCCTTCGTGGCCTGAAAAAGCCTTGGGAAGACTGCACGTGAGCATCTGCTAGTTTCCGCGACACTTCCTGGGCTCTATTGCTCCTAAATCTTAAGCTGTCATCTTCTGAGATAGAAGCCCCCCTCCCAAGCAACCAGTGCTTTGATCATTCACTCAACTCGACCATCGCAGGAATGACACCCCTGCGGATGAGCTCTTCTTCACTCCTATCCCATGCAGGTATTTTCTTCATGTAGCCACCAGTGCCTAGTGTGTGAGGGTATATATTTTTATCAGTGTTAGCCTTATTCCTCCGACTCACTATCTGGGCTTCTTCACAATTCTTGTACGCCACAAAGTCCTCCCAGAACTCTCTTATCTTTGGGTACATGTTAAAATTTGGCATTTCGTTCTTCCTCACATAGTTCTTATTCAGCATCGTCTTCCCATTCTTCCACACTGTGCACATGATGCATAGTGCACATTTCTTTGCAACCACCTGGGACCCTTCGGGGAACTGGAATACTTCTTTTAGCTTGTCCCACAGCAAGTCCTTCAGGTCATCAGGAACCACCCACTGGTCACCTCTGCGGCCGGTCCATGATCTATAGCTGATGGGCACATTATCCCTAGCAAGTACTCTACAGGTTGTCCTGTACGGGCCCAATGATGACACGGGTATGCTAGGTTCCCCGACTAACGAGAGCTGTACAATATTGTGAACACCCTTAGGCATCTTGTTTGGACCACAGCCTGCGCGTCTCCTTTGTTCATCAGATGTCTAAGCCTGCAATTGGATCTTCTTATTAGTCATCTGACCCTACCATATGTTGGGAGTCATAATGTACTAATACTTTACCTCGCCTATGTTAGTGGCGCTAGCTTGGTCCATGGCAGTGGCGCCAGATTGGTCCTTGGCAGTGGCACCAGGTTGGTCCATATCAATATCCTGTAGGTTCAGGAAGTACAATGGGCTACCCGTTTCTACTTCGTCTATATTTGAAGGTGGAACTCCCTCTGGCACTTGTCCCTGATTAGAGGCCATTCGTGGCAAGTTTATCAGAAATTTCAAATTAATACACATACACGATGGCATAGACACATGATAGTGTTTTCGAATTTATTTATATGACATGTTCTTGTAAAATTTAGGTGGGGATAACTGAAGAGAGCAAGCAGCAGATTGGCAAGCTTATCAGTGTTATACATCTTTCAAGAACTTACATTAAAAAAAGGTAAGTACATTTAACAATCTAAAATTTTATAACTTCGAGAACATTAAAAAAATGAAAATATCATACGTCAAAGGAAGCCATCAAAAGAAGACATTAAAAAAATGAAAATATCATACGTCAAAGGCAGCAGATTGGCAAGTCAAAAATGAAAAAATTCGGCAACACCTCTGTAGGATTGAAATATACGAATATAGCAATCAGAGGGGGGGTGAATGATTGTGCGGAAGCTAAAACCAAATTCTTGATCTATTAAAAGTTCACCCCAAAACAGAACCAAATAATTGCCTCGTTTTCGACAAAAACAGAATGATAGAGGTTTGGTAAAACGCAAATTCCCAGAGATCCAACCGTCGGATTGATCTAAAATTTGGACACAAGAAACTAGATTCCAGTACGAACCGAACCCAAAAAGAATCAGCTCGATCGGACTTACGGATCAAAAGTTATAAGCTTCGCAAGCTTTCTATTTCAGAACTTGACGAGAATCAATCTAATCAAAACTTCAAGATTAAACAAGATCTTCAAAAGATTAATCAACTAGACTTTGAGAAACTCTAAATCAATACCCTAGAACGGTTTTTGATGGATCAAATCAAGATGAAACTCAACGATCAAAAACCAATCTAGAATTAGAACAAGCATGCAAACAAGAACCAAAACAGAAAACACTGTAGCGACGTGGTTCTTTGTAGCACGCATAAAAATCTTGGAAGAATTGATCTTTATTTCTTGTCTAAAATACTCTCATCAAAAGAGTACAAACCCTAAAACCAAGCTCAAAGCTTGATGCGCTCAGCTCTACTTGGTGCCTTTCAACAGAGACCCCACCTATTTAAAGCACCAACCCACAAGAAGTTCTGAATACGATTCCTATTCCCTAGAAGGAATCTGTATCCAACACAACTCTACTTGGCCCAACCTGGCCGAGTACAACTCTTGCACGCGTATGGCAACCCTACCATACTCACGTGACTAACACTTTGCACGCGTATGGCCACCTGCCATACTCACGTGACTAACACTTTGCACGCGAATGACCTCCTGCCATTCTCACGTGACTAACCATTCTTCATGTGCACCATTCTCCTAGCCCGAACGTCCCGCATGACATCCTTGACCACCAAGACCTCAGTTCCTCCTGAACCTAGTCCCGAACCTCAGCTCCTCCATGAACCTAGTTCCGGTCCCGTCATCGACCACGTTCGTCTTCGAGTAATACCTGCACATGAACAAACCACAAAACAAATCTGAGCACAAGTCCACGACTTGACTCAATGTCAATCCATGCAACTACTCACACGAGCATTGCATAAAGTCCACTTCAAAAGAAGCATCATGAAATCATCACAAATTTCATAATCTCAAATTCAAATTATTTCAATTCTGCTCAAAACCCTAATTCAGCAAAAACGCATTCACGACGGACAAGGAAATATGGTCCGGCGTACACATGAAAAATTACTCAAAAAAAAAATATTCACAACGGACAGACAAAATCGGTCCGTTGTACAAGTGAAAGTTTCGGTTCCAAGAAGAAATCATTCTGGCGAAAACACGTTCACGACGGACAAACAAAATCGGTCCGTTGTACATGCGAAATCAAACCTCAAAAAGCCATTCACGACTGACAAAAGAAGTTTGTCCGCCGTACATGCAAAACTTACTGGTTTCTTGGAAGATTGAGATTCGACTCATGAGCTCAAAAATACGTTCACGACAGACCCAAAAACTTTGTCCGTCGTACATGCACAACTTACTGGTTTTTGAGGAAAATTGAGTTTGGCTCAATGAGTTCAAAAGCATGTCCACGACAGACCAACAAAGTTTGTCCGTCGTAGATGGGAAACTTCTTGCTTTCTTGAGATATTGGTCCGCAAGAAAGCGAAACTTACTGCTTCTTGTCAAATTGACAAAACACATGAACAAACATATTTGCAAATTCAATTCTAAGCCAATTTTTCAGCACATGATTTCACAATCTCCCCCTTGATGAAAACATTGGCAACACCACTTAGAATTGAACATTTGGCATTCGCTTTACAAAAGATTTTGAAATCCAAAGGATCAAGGACCAAAAAGAAAACACAGAATTCCCCCTTTGACCAAAATGCAAAACAAAATCTCCCCCTGAGAAGGAAAATGTGTGTGAATGTGCAATGTGCCCAAAAATTTCAAAATTCTCCAAACTTCTCCCAAAATTCTCAAACAACTCCCCTTTTTTCTTCTCCCCCCTTTTTCTTAAACTTTTCAACGATTCCCAAATTTCTCCCCCTTTGACAATGGATTCATCAAGAGTACAAAAGAGAGAACATGTTCAAAATTTTTCTGAAACAATGATTTCACAAAGGGAAACAAGGGAGTGCCAAGATAGGAAAAGATGAGCTCATTCGATCATATAACCTTATATATCATATAATATGCAAAATACATGATCTTGATGTGATTTTAACAAGTTAGGGAATGACATGCATCTCAACCTCAATTTAGTCAACTATAGCCAAGTACTAAGCAAGATCTTAGCAGAAAAAGCAAGACTTTAAAAATTGAAGCAACTGACAACTTAGGGCGAGCAAGTAGTTTCAACTCCAATCTAGTAGACCAATTTAATCTTTAAACAATAAGTTGCATGTGGCATGCTTGAAGCATACTTCTTTTATTTTCTAGGAGTGGCATGCTTGAAGCATACATCTTATCTTTGAGGGAATGGCATGCTTGAAGCATACATCTTATCTTTTTAGGGAAAGCACCCTGAAGCACATAACTTGAGGTTTTTTGCTTTTAACAACCCTTTTTTATTGATTCCCTTTTCTTTTCATTTTTCTTTGATTATAAACATGCAAAAGTGATTAAAATGTCTTATGAAAGAGTAAAGTTGAAACCACACTTGCTTCATAGCCCAAATTTGTCAAGAGGATTCAATATCAAGCCTAGAAGAGTAAGATATCACAGAGTATTTAGCTATAGGCAATCAGATCAGGGAATTCCGCAATGTCATTCTTAGTTCAAGTGGAACAATTTAGATTATCATATAATAGTACAATTACATAATATATAAAAAAATATGATAAAGTGAGCTCATTAAGTGAAAGAACTTGGCAAGGAAACTCCCCCTCAAAACAAACCCATTGGATGAACAATCCCAAGTTCTCCCCGAATAAAAGCAAAACGAGAAGAAGACAAAGGTTTTGTGAAAATGTCTGCCAATTGATGTTCAGTATCCACATGATGAAGCACAATGTTGCCTTTTTCAACATGATCTCTAAGAAAGTGAAATCTGATGTCAATGTGTTTTGTTCTAGAGTGTTGCACGGGGTTCTTAGCAATGCAAATTGCACTAGTGTTATCACACAAAAGAGGAACACTATCCAAATTAACCCCATAATCTTTAAGTGTGGCTACTATCCAAAGAATTTGAGAACAACAACTAGCGTGACCACATATTCAGATTCAAGATTGATTGTGCAACAGAAGATTGCTTTCTAGATGACCATGCAATGAGAGAATTTCCCAAGAAGTGAGATGAACCGGAAGTGCTTTTCCTATCAATTCTACATCCTCCAAAATCAGCATCAGAAAAAGATCTCAAACTAATGCATGAGGAAGCAGAAAGCCAAATGCCAAAATCTTGAGTTCCATGAAGATACCTGAAAATCCTTTTGACAGCTTGTCGATGTGAAGCACGTGGGGAAGCTTGAAAACGAGCACACAAGCATACAACAAATTGTATATCCGGCCTTGATGCAGTGAGGTACAAAAGTGAACCTATCATGCTTCTATATTCCTTTTGATCAACCTGCTCACCATCTTCATCAGGGTCAAGTGCGCAAGTGCTCTCCATGGGTGTCATGATCGGCTTGCTGTTTTCCATTCCAAAGCGATGTAGCAAGTCTTTCGTATATTTGCTTTGATGTACAAAAGTACCATCCTTCGTTTGCTTGATTTGAAATCCCAAAAAGTATGTCAACTCACCCATCATACTCATCTCAAACTCCTTCCTCATTGTTTCTGAAAACTCAGACACTAAAACATGAGATGAACCACCAAAGATAATATCATCAACATAAATCTGAATGAATAGTTGATCATTGCCTTGCTTGAGTAAAAAGAGAGTTTTGTCAACCTTTCCCATTAAAAAGCCTTTTTCAAGTAAAAAGGTTTTTAGCCTATCATACCATGCTCTAGGGGCTTGTTTCAAACCATACAAAGCTTTTGATAGTTTGAACACATGATTTGGAAACTTTGGATTTTCAAAACCAGGTGGTTGCTTGACATAAACCTCCTCATTTATGTAGCCATTAAGAAAAGCACTTTTCACATCCATTTGATACAATTTGAAACCTTTGGATGCAGCAAAAGCTAAAAGGATTCTAATGGCTTCAATTCTAGCAACAGGAGCAAAGGTTTCATCAAAATCTAAGCCTTCAATTTGAGTGTAACCTTGAGCAACCAATCTAGCCTTGTTTCTAACAACAACACCAACCTCACTTTGTTTATTTTTGAAAACCCATCTAGTTCCAATAACATTAAAATCAGGAGGTGGTGAGACAAGTTTCCAAACTTTATTTCGTTCAAAATTCTCTAATTCTTCATGCATGGCATTGATCCAAGATTCGTTAGATAATGCATGAGATATATCTTTGGGTTCAAAAGAGGCAACTAAAGCAGAATGAGCATGAGTGTCAGAATGAATAAACCTGGATCGAGTGACTCTCTCATTTAGGTCTCCAATCATTTGTTCAGATGGATGCATTTTTTGAATGTACAAGGGAGCATTGGCTTTTGAGACTTCTCCTTCTCCTTCTTCATTTTCAGCATGTACAGATGATGTTGTAGCTTGAGGATGGTTAGCTGTAGGTGTTGTAGTAGTAGGTGCCAAGGGTGCTACAGCTTGTTGTGCATTAGGAAGAGTCAAGACCTCATCTTCAACATCATCATTATCTTCAAAGATTTTCTCCCCCTGAACATATGCGTCTGTACCTGCATCACTTGGACTAGTGCCTGGACTAGCCTCATCAAAAGTAACTTCACAAGTTTCCACAATTTTGTTAGTCTCCAAAACAAGCACACGATAGCCACGAGTATGAGCAGGATATCCAAGGAAAAAGCCATCCATTGATCTAGCTTCAAATTTATCAAGATTTCCAGATTTCAAGACAAAGCATTTGCATCCAAAAACCCTAAAGTGAGAAACAATAGGCCTATGTCCAAACCGAAGCTCATATGGAGTCTTACCCAATTTTGATCTCAAAAACACACGGTTTGAAACATAACATGCAGTTGAAATCGCTTCAGCCCAAAAGTTTCTAGGAGTATGATGTTCATCTAACATGGTTCTAGCCATCTCAACCAATGTTCTGTTTTTCCTTTCAACTACACCATTCTGTTGAGGCACTCTAGGTGATGAAAATTGATGATCAATTCCTTTTCAAGACAAAAGAGATCAAAAGAAGCATTTTTGAATTCAGTTCCATTATCACTTCTAATAGCTTTGAGAGCTCTGGATGATCAATAGAAAGCCTAAGAACAAGACTTCTAAAATGACTAAAGGCCTCATCCTTAGATGCCATAAAGTATACCCAAGAGTATCTAGAAAAATCATCAACAATCACAAGCACATACCATTTGCCTCCAAAGGATTGAACTCGAGATGGTCCAACTGTATCAAGATGTAGAAGCTGTCCTGGAGCGTTTGTCATCACCATGGTAAGAGGTGGATGTGAACCTGCAATCATCTTACCATGTCTACAAGAAGAACATACTAGATTGCTATCACCCTTAAGCTTAGGCAAGCCACGTATGAGATCTAAACCACTTACACGAGTAAGATGATCAAAACCAACATGACCAAGTCTACGATGCCAAAAGAATAAATCTTTAGAAACATTGGCAATTAGACACCTATGCTTAGAAGAAGGCGATGCATCAAAATCAGCTTTAAAGACTCTTCCAAAACGAGAAATTTTGAACACAAGATCACCTGAAGCATCTAGCACTTTTCATTCATTTTTCTTAAAGCTTATCTCAAGATCTTCATCAAGCATTTGTGAGATGAAAGCAAGTTATATTTCAAATTTTCAACAAGAGCCACATCTTTGAACATAAACTTGTCACTTACCTTTATTATACCTTTTGCCACAACAGAAGAGGAAGAAGCATCTCCAAAAGTAACACTTTCAAAGACGAGATGCACGAGTGAGGAGGAGAACCAATTCTTATTACCGGACATGTGGTGTGAGCATCCGGAATCCACTAGCCATATGTTCTCCTTCCTCGCGAGAAGCCTACATAGCAACAAAACATGTCGAGGTCTCGATCTTGGGTTAGGAATGAGATTTTTGGGAATCGATCGAGACACACGACGCACAACAAGAGGCACAACACGATAATTTTTATGCACAAAATCAGATTTGCCTTTTCCCATGTTTGTAGGAACAGAAGGTGTTTTCATCACTCTAGGCGCATAAAAATGTGCTTTGCTGAAATTTGACCTAGCCTCAGTTCTTTCCTTCTTTTCTTTGTTTGGCTAGTCTAAAGCAAAAATCTACTAAGTGTCCATCTCTACCACAATGAGTGCAAGTGTACTTGACATGATGTTTAGCTTTAACAAGAAAAGCACATTTTGCATTCATCATAGTAGAGGATAAAAAACCACAGATTGAAAAGCAATTTTCTTAGGCTCATTAGATAACTCAATTTTGCAAGGAGCACGAACAACGGTCACGAGGTTTAGTTTCATATGTGGCATAAGGATCAAAACCTAAACCTCTCTTGTTTGTGCTAACCTTAGATTGATCCAAAATCATGTTCAACTTCTTCTTGCCATTAGTGAAACGTTCCAAAGAATTTAGCAAGTAATCAACTTTCTTAGCAAGAGTTAAACAATTATTGCAGGAACATCTACTTTTCCTTTTGCTTGCGACAAGTTGAGCATGAGAGAATTTCATGTGAAAGCAAATTATCAGTTAATTGAGAAACCCTAGCATTTGCATCTTTCAATTTTAATTCAAGAGTTGAGCATTTAGAACAAGAAGTTGAACTATGCAAATCATCGATTGGAACAGCTAGCATGTACAACATGTTTCTCATTTTTCTCATTTAGATGCAACAAAAGAGCATGTTCTTTCCTAAGCAAGGTGAGCTCATTGTAAATTAAGTCACATGATTTGCAAGTATCATCACTAGGAATCAAAGTCTTAAGTCTAGCAATTTCAGCATTCAATGATTCAATAATGAAATCATGTTTCTTAATTTTGTTATCACGTTTGTCAAGCAATTTTCCAAGACGAGCAACAGCAATAGCTAATTCATCATAAGAGGGATCTACCTCATTGAAGTCGCTGTCGTGGTCGTCCTCGGTGAAGCTATCCTTGCTGCTTGCCATGAGACATAATCCTATCAAATCATGCTTGCTTGGAGTTGCATCATCTTCGCTGCTCTCCGAGTCCACATCGCTCAAATTGACTTGTTCAAGAGCGGAAAGAACTCGGTGAATGTAACATCCCAAAATTTGCCTCTAATATTTGGTGTGTTTTTGGGATTATTTATAATTTTTCCGGAATCTACTTGGAAGCCTCGCGAGTAAGTCGCGTTCACGTTTATTGAACTAATCGTATTAAATAAAGATCAGGCATTTTTGAATAAGCGTAAAATCTAAAATTTCATTTATAATTAAGATAATTGGTAGACGAGAGTGTTCGCTTCAAATATTTTCGAAAAATATGTTATATAGCCTAAGTCGTTGATTTTATAAAAGTCTGTACAGGTGTCTAATCTTACTAAAAGATTTTTTTACGAAAAATCTATACGTCGAAAAATCACGAAACCAACTTCGTTAGGTTCCAAATAGTTCCTAGTATTTTAGAGGATTTTTCCAAAATGTTTAGAATCTTTTTACTATTTTATTCTAAATCCGTTTTGAGGCATGTGCGCGTGTATATCTATACGTGTATATACATGCATGAGTGGTATAGAAGTTCCTTGCCGCCGTTTCCAATTCCTACTTACTAATAGTGTGCTTGAAGCCATGCATGGCTAGTTGGTGATGAGGTTAGTGCGAGCCGTTTCTAGTAGCCAGCCGTTTTTGCATGAATTAGTAGTGTGAAGTGGTATCTTGGGAATTAGTAGTTTGTACAAGTTGGTGATGTGAGTTATTACCAGCCAATGCGGCCAGGAGGTGATTACTACAGCAAAACTAGTAACTACCGTTATGGAGTGAGTACAAGCAATTGACTTGACGAAGGAAATAGCTAAGACGTTTCCTCACTTTGGTTCAAGTTGCCTTAATACCAGCCGTTCCTGACTTAATTAGTAGTGCAGCCGCTTCATTCTTTTTCCAGCCGTTTGTGGTGCTTCACGCCTCCACTCTTTTACCTACGTAGGGTTACTCAAGTTCGTTCTGGGGGACAGTAAGTCCATTTCCTGCGCTTGATTGATCCTTCTACCAGTCAATTCCATTCACCAGCAACGCCAGTTGTTGGGTCATTCTCGTCGCCGTCGTTGTTGCCGTCGACATCGCGCCGCCGTTGGAGTCGCCGTCGCCGCCACTGCCGTCTAGTCGCCATCACCGTCGTCGTTGCCGTTGACGTCGCCATCGCTTTCGCCACCGTCGCCGCTATCTACGTCGCTGCCGTCATCGTCGACACCGCCGCTGCCGTCATCGTCGACACCGCCGTTGCCGTTTCGTCGACATCGCTGCTGTCACCGCCGTTTTCGTCTCATCGCCGACGGTCTACACACTCTCCGGCCTCGTCTTCTTCCGCGCCGACGGTCTGCACTACTGCCGCCGCCGACCGGTAGTCCCTCATCTCTCTTGCGCGCGCTTTGTTCCTATTTTTATCTTCTTTATATATTTGCGTAGGTATATATATACATAGGTATATAGTTGAACAGACGCATATATACATACGTATATAAATACTCTCTAGGCGCATGCATATTTCTATATTAGTCGTAGCATGTATACATATATATATATACACACCCACTGTGTTGTACATATATATATATACCTGCGGTTATTTCCGGTAGATCTGCATGTGTATATATTCGGCCGGTTCGCAAATATAAATTTTATATATGCGTTTATACGGTTATATTAGGAAGAATACGTGTTTAAATACGCAAATTATTTTGTGATTCGGTTCCTCACGTGTCGAACAGAAGTAACAGTGCCATGCAAAAGGAAAAACAGGAAGTTAGTTTGTACATGAGTTTTTCAGGAAATTGTGGATTTTCTCTTTTTCGCTACAAAATCGTTCTAAGTCCAAATCGCGTGCGGTCAATTTTATTAATTAGTAAATATTAATACCTAGCTACGCTAATTTTACTGAAATTATATAATCAAATCTATATTGTTAAATTATTCGCGGAAAGTCTAAACTTGTGAGTTTTGTAGCTCTTAGACTATACGCTCAAAAATTCCAAAATAAATTTTATAAATCATATAAAATGCTAAACTAATTATCCGGAAGTTTTCATGTGGTTAAGAATTTATTTGTTTCTTCGTATTTTCCGAATGGTTGTTTATTCGCTGTTTTTCATTTAATAGAAACGCTAGACGTCGACTCCGTCGCAGAACCGCAGGAAGACAACCCTTTCCTCTCTGACCAAGGCAAGTCCCTTGACGCATCTTGATCCCATTTTATGAAATGCTTTTTATCTGTTTGTAAAGTTGCATGGCTATTTTTAATAAAATATGTCAAATATAAGTGATAGTTAATCCGAATTTGATGATTCCTCCTTGACATTGCTAATCATATCCGTTGTAACCCTAGAACATTGATTATACCATGTTTATGCTTATATGGTATCCGTTGTAACCTAGTGCGATAGAATTGCTTAGGACCTTTTCCGATAAAAGAAACCCATGGGTGGGATTATTCAAAAATGATGATTTCAAATGTGATTTGAAAGCTATTATTACGATTATGGTACTATTTTCTAAAATAAAAGAAAAGGAAAAATGATTTCGACTTGGGCGGCATGGAAAGTCGGGTGGGAGCGGATCACGTCTTGGTCCTTTTGTGCAAGTACCGCCCCAAGTCAATTAAGGACCGACGCTTATGACTGTCTCCATTCTAAGCATTACCGTACAACCACATGTCAAAGTGGGCACGACCTGGCTAACTAATTTGTAGAAACCTGACTTAGACTCACCACTCGGTGGTTGTGTGAGTGCCGGACGGAGGCATTGTTGTTGTTATTTTACTCACACGGCGCAAGAGGGGGCTTCTGTACTGGGTGGATATAACCCTAACAGCGGTGAAACCTTAGCGGGTGGGTCGGGTTAGGCGTATGCATTGTAACAGCCTTGTCATGATATCCCTGCCGGCACACCTAAGGAAGTGTGCTAATAGCTTGGCATTAAGGGAATATCATGTCTTGTGGGTAAAGCTGTACAACCTCTGCAGAGATAAAACTATTCGAATAGCCGTGCCTACGGTCAAGGGCAAAGCTTGCTGAATGCTTTCATACTGGTAGACTTTGGTTTTTGGTTTCAAACTAAACAATGGTTTGTTTTGGGATCCGGGAGCGGTTAGACCTCTCGGGTGTGCTTCTGGCGGCTAGCCAGGTAGGTGGAAGGAACCTGATTTTGTGAACCATGGCGGACATAGCCATGTGATTGGATTGAACCCTAATTTTGTTGAGATGTGGCGGATAGAGCCTGTATATTAGTGAGTGGTGGTTAGAACCTTCACTACAATATTACGTAATTCAATTATTAAAAAGAATTGCTCAAACATGCTTTGTGAAAATTATTAACAAGTATGATTTGTTGAAACTTGGCTTTATGCAAAAGAACCATATTAAGCCATCCTTGGATAGCCTACATTGTGCATAATTTCCCAGACTTGCTGAGTACTTTATGTACTCACGTGCTACATTCTAATCCTCTCCCAGAAGTGAAAGAAGCTGTTCAAGATTTCCAACGACTAGGGTGCGCTCTCCACTCGATTGCCTGTGGGCATTTGGATGGGTCGCATTGGCGTTTTCGTCTTCCGCTGCAGTTGTTCAAGTTGTTCAGCCTGTCCAGGCCGTAATGGTAAACCTTGACCATAAGGTCTTTGCTTTCACTTGGTATTATTCTTATTTAGTTATTTGTATTCGTGATATGGTTGTTGATTCATCACTTTTGACTGTGTGTACTAGCTACTGATCTGGGACTAGTACAGAATTACACAGAGGACTCCGGATAGCCGATCCGGGGGTCCCACAGTGAACCACCTTGCGGTTGATGAAGCTCTTCTTCTTCCTATCATTTGACGAGAACCTTTTCTTCTCATTCCTTCTGTCGTTGTCCTTCTCCTCCTTTGATGTTTTTCCTGCAAGCTTAGGACAATTTGTGCGAATATGGTTGAGGTCACCACACTCATAGCATCTTGGAGGACCACCTCTCTTCCTCATTCTCACATTCTGCAAAGCTTTGTTAAAGCGAGAAGAGAGTAGTGCAAGATCTTCTTCAGGAAACTCTTCAAGTTGCTCATCTGTTAAAGAAGACATGGAAGACAAGGCAAAGCTAGAAGAAGAATTTGCATTTGACATGTTAGGGTTAGAGATCAAAGCAATTGATTTAATGTTACCCTTCCTGGCAAGAACATCCAACTCATGAGTTTTCAACTTAGAGTAAAGAACATCTAATGTGAGTGTGCTCATGGTAGTAGATTCTTGTATAGATGTTATTTTCATCTCCCACACTGACATGTCCAAAGCACTAAGCAATTGTCGAGCATTTTCAGCATCAGTGTAGCTAACTCCAACAGCACGTAGATTGCTAAGAATTTTATTGAAACGTGCAAAGAAGTCATCTACAGATTCACTAGGTTTCATCTCAAAACGCATGTATTCTTTTTTGTAAATATCTTGGCGAACCTCTTTGACAGTGTTAGAACCCTCATGGTAATCACAAAGAGATTTCCATACCTCATATGCGGATCTAAGATGAACCACACGATCAAAGTCGCTGTGTCCCAAGCCTTGGATGATCAAGTTGCGCGCCTTGCTATTTGCTTCAACATGTGTGCGATTGGTGTCGTTGACGTTGTCGTTTGCAGGGACTTCATATGGCTTGTAGACCTTCTCCCAAATTGTGAAGCCCTGTGCTTGGATGAACGCCTCCATCTTGGCCTTCCAAAACTGAAAATCAACACCATCGAACACACATGGTTTTGTCGAATAACGATCCATTGATCTAATCACCGGTTAAGATAGATTAGAGAAACCTTGCTCTGATACCACTTGTAGGATTGAAATATACGAATATAGCAATCAGAGGGGGGTGAATGATTGTGCGGAAGCTAAAACCAAATTCTTGATCTATTAAAAGTTCACCCCAAAACAGAACCAAATAATTGCATCGTTTTCGACAAAAACAGAATGATAGAGGTTTGGTAAAACGCAAATTCCCAGAGATCCAACCGTCGGATCGATCTGAAATTTGGACACAAGAAACTAGATTCCAGTACGAACCGAACCCAAAAAGAATCAGCTCGATCGGACTTACAGATCAAAAGTTATAAGCTTCGCAAGCTTGCTGTTTCAGAACTTGACGAGAATCAATCTAATCAAAACTTCAAGATTAAACAAGATCTTCAAAAGATTAATCAACTAGACTTTGAGAAACTCTAAATCAATACCCTAGAACGGTTTTTGATGGATCAAATCAAGATGAAACTCAACGATCAAAAACCAATCTAGAATTAGAACAAGCATGCAAACAAGAACCAAAACAGAAAACGCTGTAGCGACGTGGTTATCAGAGCACGCAAAAATCTTGGAAGAATTGATCTTTATTTCTTGTCTAAAATACTCTCATCAAAAGAGTACAAACCCTAAAACCAAGCTCAAAGCTTGATGCGCTCAGCTCTACTTGGTGCCTTTCAACAGGAGACCCCCCACCTATTTAAAGCACCAACCCACAAGGAGTTCTAAATACGATTCCTATTCCCTAGAAGGAATCCGTATCCAACACAACTCTACTTGGCCCAACCTGGCCGAGTACAACTCTTGCACGCGTATGGCAACCCTACCATACTCACGTGACTAACACTTTGCACGCGTATGGCCACCTGCCATACTCACGTGACTAACACTTTGCACGCGAATGACCTCCTGCCATTCTCACGTGACTAACCATTCTTCATGTGCACCATTCTCCTAGCCCGAACGTCCCGCATGACATCCTTGACCACCAAGACCTCAGTTCCTCCTGAACCTAGTCCCGAACCTCAGCTCCTCCATGAACCTAGTTCCGGTCCCGTCATCGACCACGTTCGTCTTTGAGCAATACCTGCACATGAACAAACCACAAAACAAATCCGAGCACAAGTCCACGACTTGACTCAATGTCAATCCATGCAACTACTCACACGAGCATTGCATAAAGTCCACTTCAAAAGAAGCATCATGAAATCATCACAAATTTCATAATCTCAAATTCAAATTATTTCAATTCTGCTCAAAACCCTAATTCAAAGAAAAACGCATTCCACGATGGATAAGGAAATATGGTCCGCGTACACATGAAAAATTACTCAAAAAACATTCTACAGACGAGACAAAATCGGTCCGTTGTACAAGTGAAAGTTTCAGTTCCAAGAAGAAATCATTATGGCGAAAACACGTTCACGACGGACAAACAAAATCGGTCCGTCAGACATGAAAATCAAACCTCAAAAGCCATTCACGATCGACAAAAGAAGTTTGTCCGCCCGTACATGCAAAACTTCTTGGTTTCTTGGAAGATTGAGTTCGACTCATGAGCTCAAAAATACGTTCACGATGCATCTAAAACTTTGTCCGTCGTACATGCACAACTTACTTGGTTTTTGAGGAAAATTGAGTTTGGTTCAATGAGTTCAAAAGCATGTCCACGACCGGACCAAAAAGTTTGTCCATCGTAGATGGGAAACTTCTTGTTTCTTGAGATCTTGGTCCGCGCAAAAGCTTAAATCCATCGCTTCTTGTCAAATTGACAAAACACATGAACAAACATATTTGCAAATTCAATTCTAAGCCAATTTTTCAGCACATGATTTCACAACCTCCCCTAAACTAGTGGACATCCACTCAGCAGACAAAAGACAGCATTCAATCAAATGAGGAAATAAAAATGGTATCAATTATACATGGGGGCATTGTGCATGGGAATACAATATGGGAAATAAAAATGGCACACAGTTCGAATGATACATATAAAGCACATATAATTGTCTTCAACACCGAGGAAAAGTCACATGCATAGCCTCACTACAGTACAATATAGCACCATCATACCATCACACTACCGCATATATAATTCATAGCCTCACTACCCATTGGATCAAATCGAAGCAACACATGTGTAACACCCCAATTTTTGCTTTTCATGAATTTAAATAAGATTTGGCACTTTGGTGAATTTTTGGAATTTTCTGGAATTTATTTGGATTTATTTGGAATTTATTTGAATTTATTTCCTTTTGAAATAATTAAAGAATTTAATTTTGCAAATAAAAATTTGTTGGAAATATTTTATTTCAGTCCAAAATGTTCCAAAATATTTTCTAGAATTTTTCTGAGTGTTTTGCTATTTTTAATGAATTAAATGAATTTCTGGGAATTAATTGGATTATTTAATTGCTGGAAAAACCCGAACCGGGTTCACGGTTCATCCGACTGGACCCGAGTCCGAGTCAGACTCGAGTCCGACCCGGACCCGACTGCGCCAGCCGTTCCGGTCGAACCAAGTCACCAAGCCCTAACGCGCGTGACCGTTGAATCAAGATCCAACGGCCACGATCGCGCCACGTCGCCCGAACCCGAGCCCGACCGAGCCAGCCAGGTCGCCCGAGCCGGACCCGAGCCCAAACCCCCGTGCCGTTGGATCTTGATCCAACGGTCCACGTTGAGCCACGTCACCGAATCCAAAATGGATTCAGATTCCGTCGCCGCAGCTGTGTGGGCCTCGGTTTCCGCGAGTTTCACGGACGCCGAGGGGCCTATTTAATGCGCCGCCGCCGCCATCGTGTTCTCCGTTTCCTTGCGCACCCGTAGCCCTAACTCACCGAGCTCAAGCCGCCGTGGTTGCGCCGCAATCGCTCGCCGTAGTTGCGTCAGGGTTCCGCCGCGGTTAAGCGTCGTTTCCGCCACCGTCCTCTGCCGCCGTTGAGCCCAGATCCGGAACCGCAAGGACGAGATGCGTCGGAGAGTACCATTCACTTCGCCGGAGGGGCCCCGCAACGCCGTTGCCGTAGTCGTCGTCCTCGTCTCCGGTGAGCTAGCTCTGCCGCACGCCATCGCCGTCGCTCGAGCTCCATCAACCGTTCGATCAAGATCCAAGGGCCCAGATTCGTCCACGTCACCCCCGGTGAGATCTCACGTGTTAATTCCTAGATCTATTTCCAATCGTTGGATCTAGATCCAATGGTTCAGATTGTGCCACGTAGCCAAAACCGCACCGTGCTTGGAGAGATGTCAGCCGTTAGATCTAGATCGAACGGCTAGGGTTAGCCACGTTGTAAACTCTAGATTGGATGTGGACCGTCCGATCAAGATCGAACGGTCCCGATCAGCCGAGTAGTTTTCCTAATGCGTGAGGCTAGATCCGATCTGGGCCGTTGATTTTCAAATCAACGGACCAGATCATGCCACGTGCGCGATAGTTGGACCGTCGCGGTCAACCCAGGCAGCCGCGGTCGCCGCTGACGTCAGCCGTGACGTCACGTGGGGCCCGTGTGTCAGCGATCGAGCCAAACCGCACCATGATGTCATGCTGACGTCACGGTGGGGCCCACCGCCACCGCCCTCACCGAGCGGATGACGCCACCGGCCGACGCGTCATCCGATGGGGCCCACATGTCAGTGGGACATGTTCTCATGGACCGGGTCCACGGTGGACCCAAACCGAACCGTGGACCACGTCCATGGACCGGCTGACGCAATAAATCGATTTTTCAATAGAAAAATAATCCGGTGGAAAATCAAAATCCATGTTGACGTCATGCTGACGTCATGATTCGGTTTTTCAGTATAAAAATAAATGAATTAATTCGGATTATTGATTTATTTGAATTTTGAAACTTCAAACGCTTATAACTTTTGCAATTTAACTCCGATTTGAGTGATTCAAATTTCTAAATTTTTATAAAATTGAGATCTACCTAATGGTTAATTTTATTTAATTTTTGGACCAAAGTTTTTCTCTATAATATTATTTAATTGATTATTTAAACTTTAAACGCTTATAACTTTTGCGTTTTAACTCCGATTTTGCCGATTCAAATTCCAAAAAATAAAAAAAAATATGCTCTCTCTGTTTATGGACTTTATTTGGATGTTTGGACACTTTTTGTCTACTGTTTATTTATTTATTGCTATTTGCACGCTTTACGAGTAGACGTTGAAGTGCCCGAAGGCTTCGAAGGCGAAGTGTTGACCCAGGAGCCAGCTCAAGACCTAGAACAAGTACTCTTTGAAGGCAAGTTGTGCTTTGACCATGTTGATCCCATTTTTAAATTAATTTGGTTTAAATTATTGCATGCTAGTTTGATTAGAAAATGCTTTACTTAATTATGGGAAATTAGATAAATGCCAAATTGCTGTATGACACCTTGGTTAATTAAAATATGTGCCATGACCCCTTGTCACCCTAGTTGTGGATTATTAGTTGGACATTATTAAATTGCCAACATGGGTAGTTAGACCGATGTAGTATGCTTAGCCTTGCCACGTGAAATGCTTTGGACAATCAAATGCTAACATTGACTTAATGAGATACTGCACCTGTTTTGAAAGAAGTATCATGTGTTATGATTGTTAATGGCACGTGGTGCATGGTAATCAACTGGGGGTTTGATAAATAGATTTTGACCGGGGCATGTGGCAAGAATGATCGGTTGGGCCAGTTGTGGCACCGGGAGCGTTGATTTGGTTCTTCGGATAGTCTTGCCCTGGTCACCCTAAGGACTTAACCTTGCAAGCCTTTGAACTGAGTCAAACGTGCAACCACATGTCTGTAATGGGACGGACCTAGTTGATTCAGTTGCTAATAACATACCTGTGGGACCTCGGGGTGTCAACTATACCTTTTATGTAGTTGTACGGGGGAGCGTACCGGGGCTGCGTCCAGGTACCCATCTAACGTTGGATTGGCCTAAACTTCGCCTTCGCTAAGGGAAGGGTTAGCGTGCAATCATCGGTGAGGACCATTTGTGCTGTTAGAAGCTTCCGAAAGACTTTGTTACGGACACTCGCCTTTGTGGTGTTTGGCTGTATCTCTTGGGTAAAGTGCATAACCTCTGCAGAGTGTAAAATCTATTCGAATAGCCATGTCCGCGGTATTGGACATCGCTCGGGAATTACAGTCAAGGGTTAGACTTTCTTGAAAATAACTTGGACTTGAAAGGTTGAGTTTGATTTAATAATGATGTGGATGGAAATGTGGATTAGGAATGGGAAAGAAGTTTATTTAACTCCTGGAAAAGTTATTGATCTTATACTTGTTTCTACTGCTTTCGAATCTATTTATGCTACTTGTCAAATGCTGTTTTACTGCAATTATACCCTGAGCTGCTCCTTTGTACTAAGCCATGCATGTAGTATATTAGTTTGCATTCTGTGTATGACTTGCTGAGTACCAAGTACTCACCCTTGCCACAATACAACACCAGTTGAAGAAGAGTCTACATCAGCTTTGGAGGAGGAGCTCCAAGAGGAACCGTCTAACTAGGGAGCGAGCCCAGTCAGTTGCCTGTGGTATACTGGATGGCGCCACGAAGTTATCTTATTTTCCGCTGCCGTTATCTCTCTTTTATTAAGTTCTCGCCCTGCGTGGCGTATATTTGTAACTTGACCTTAAGGTCGAGCAACCAGCTTGGTTAACTATTTAAGGTACCTTATTTTTTCGTTGAGTATGATTGTGATATTTACCAATGTTGAGACTGTGTGCACTAGCGCGTTCCTGGACTAGTGCTGAATACACAGAGGGTCCGGATTTGCAAATTCGGGTCCTGACAGAGGTGGTATCAGAGCCATACTGACTGTAGGCTCACCCATAGTTAGATTGGTCGTAGTGAGGATAAAACCTATTTTCTAAAGATAAAATTTGTCAAGATAATGAATGAATTCTCGACTTACCCCTTTCTTCCTTGTTCATACCATTGCTGAGTTCTTTTCGTCTTCCACATTGATTTTAAAATGTTGCGTTCTTACGCGGGCGTCTTTTGACAGATAATGATGAAGAACAACTACGCCGAGCGTGAAGGTGGCTACGCTGCTGAGTTGTGGCGTATGCTTCAGTTTCTTGGAGGTTTTGAGAGACCGCTCATCGAGGGATCGCACTCGGCAGCAGGAATGGTCATAGGATGGGACGTCAGGATCACAGTGTATGCCCGAGAGAAGATGAAGTTCAGCCGCCCTTTCCACTTCACCGCCAAGAGGTCTACCTTTGAGATGGGGATCCAGGAGGTGTCGTGTCGAGCAATGCAGCAGATCGCTCGCACTTACTCCAGAGAGCTGGAAGGCACAGTATTCCGTTACTACCCACGCCGAGACAGCAGAGCTCAGCGGAAGCCGATAGAGGATGAGGATGCTACCGTCACTCACTTAGCCAGATTCGTCGCCGCTCAGGAGGAGCTGATCGATGACACAGTCCAGGAGTTGAAGAAGGCTCGCGAGCAGGTTGAGGAAGAGAAGAAGCACTTATAGAATGCTCGTGAGTACGTCGCCTATGCTGCGGAAAGGATCGCAGAGCTGGAGACTGCACTGTATGGACAGGGCCCCGATCCAGTGTTGGAGTTGGACGCCCCAGAGCCAGAGGAGGACCCAGAAGAGGCGCCACCTGCACCCGCACCACAGCCACAGCAACAGCCAGATCCAGAGCCAGAGGAGGACGCCGCGTCGTCAACCACAGCTGCAGTTGCAGGGCATGGTGATTGTTTCGTGCCTATGCCGCCGCACCCGCCGCGAGGAGGCAGTGGAGGTTTTCTCGATGAGTGAGCGTAGGCGTTAAAGTTGAGACTCCTTCGTCGAGTCACGTTATAGAATAAGAGTCCCCCTTTAGGCGTTAGACTCCAGTAAGAGTCGATTTGGATTTTCATTGCTTGCTAAGTGTGCAGTATGTGTTGCAAGGCCTTTAGGCATTGTGAGCAACCATACCAAGTTATTATTATTAAATAATAAAAGTTGGATTTTGAGTTACACTTTCCCCGCATAAGTTTCCCTACTACTTGTCTATTCTTATTCCCTCTCATCTCTGAAACCTTGGAGCAATCGACAGATGGTGAACACCCGCGGAAACCTTGGAGGCAATGGAAGTGGTTCTCGCCCAGCTGGGAACCCCAATGATGGAGCACCTGCACCCCAGCCAGCACCGCCAGTTGACATGCAGAATTTTGGAGCTTTTCTTGCTGCACAGACCCAGTTGATGCATGCGATGATGCAGCAGATGCAACAGATCACCGCTCACGCCACTGCTAATCAGAATAATCAAGTTAATCATGGACAATGCCAGAATTCAAGACTGTCAGAGTTCATGAGGACTCATCCACCCACTTTCTCCGGGAATGCCAATCCGTTGGAGGCCGATGATTGGTTAAGGTCAATTGAGAGGAAGCTACACATTGCTCAATGCATGGGAAATGAGAAGGTACTCTACGCTTCTCATCGCTTGGAAGGACCGCAGAATGGTGGGAGAACACGTTGCACGCAGCGGAGAACCCTCAGGACATCACTTGGGAGGAGTTTACCGTCGCATTTCGTCAGTATCACATGCCTAAAGGAATTATGGACCTCAAGAAGGAAGATTCAGAGCACTGAAGCAAGGTAATCAGCCGGTGGCCGAATACCTGAATAAGTTATCACAGCTTGCACGTTACTCACCTGAAGACGTAGCGACAGATAAAGCTAGACAGTCTCGTTTTATGAAGGGACTTAACTCAGGACTGCAGGTGGGACTGATCACCCACACCTTTCCAGATTTCCAGGAGCTTGTGAACAAGGCGCTTATTCTTGAGGACAAGCGCAAGAAACTGGATGAAAACCGGAAGTGAAGGATGCAACAGCAGGGATCGCGTCAGGGAGCGCAGCAACGCTTGAGGGTTGCGCCAAATCAGTTTTTCAGATTCTAGCCGCAGAATGCAACGAGGACACCGTCACCAGCACCAAGACCCGTCAATCAGAATTATCAGACCCTAGCTCCAGCCAGAAACGCTGCTTCGGGCAGTCAACAGGGGACAGTGAGACGCTGCTACACATGCAACGAGCCAGGGCACTTCTCCAACAGTTGCCCTAAGAAGACAGCAGGAGTGACCCCAGTCCGCTTCAATCTGGGATCCACACCAGCCAGGACGCCTGCACCCGGAGCCAACCACAGAACAAAGATACCGGAGCCACGCCTGCATCAGAGTGAGAGGCCGAGTCAACCATGTCACCGCAGAGGCACTCCAGAATGCCACGGACGTCGTGCTGGGTAAGTTACTTGTCAACTCAGTACCTGCAACAGTTTTGTTTGACTTTGGAGCTTCGCATTCATTTGTTTCTCAAGGCATTGCTGCTAAAAATGATTTGGAGATTGCAAGACTTAAATGCATGCTTTTAGTTCAAACCCCTGGTTCCGAACTCCGAACTAAAGTAGGATGTTCTGGAGTGAGAATATTAATAGATGGGGTAGAATTCCTAGTGAACCTTATTATATTGGAAACCCAAACCTTAGATGTTATCTTGGGAATGGATTGGTTATCCAAGCACAAAGCTGTGCTGGATTGTGGACGAAGGATTATTTCAGTTGAGAGCCCGTGTGGAAGGAAAGTGGAATTTCAAGCTACCGACGTTAGAGATGGACATTTGATGGTTAACAGCGCCAAGGCAATCAGCATAGAAGATGTCTCAGTAGTGAATGAGTACCCAGATGTTTTTCCTGAAGATCTACCTGGTATGCCGCCGGACAGAGACATAGAGTTTGTGATAGAGCTTGTACCGGGTACAGCGCCGATAGCAAAGACACCCTATCGGATGTCCACCGAAGAATTGGTAGAGATGAAGAAGCAGCTTGAAGAGCTGATGGAGAAAGGATTCATCAGACCGAGTTCGTCGCTGTAGGGAGCGCCAGTTCTGTTCGTCAAGAAGAAGGATGGGAGTTTCAGGATGTGCATTGACTACCGTGCACTCAATGAAGTCACCGTGAAGAATAAGTACCCGCTACCCAGGATCGATGATCTGTTTGATCAACTGAGAGGAGCCGGAGTTTTCTCCAAGATTGATCTGAGATCGGGATACCACCAGTTGAAGATCCGATCAGAGGATATTCCGAAGACCGCATTCTTGTCGAGATACGGACATTACGAGTTTACAGTTATGTCCTTTGGTTTGACGAATGCGCCAGCCTATTTCATGAATATGATGAATAAGGTGTTCATGGAATATTTGGACAAGTTTGTTGTTGTGTTCATAGATGATATCCTAATCTACTCCAAGACAAAGGATGAACATGCAGAGCACTTGAGGTGAGTTTTGGAAAAGCTGAGGGAACAGCAACTCTTCGTTAAGTTCAGCAAGTGCGACTTTTGGAAGGACAAGGTGGAGTTCCTCGGACATGTAATGACCGCAGAAGGAGTCGCCGTCGACCCGAGCAAGGTAGAAGCTGTGTTACATTGGGAGCAGCCGAAGACCGTGACCCAGATCTAGAGTCTCCTAGGAATGGTAGGTTACTACCGCCGTTTCATTGAAGGCTTTTCGACAATTGCGAGACCTCTCACGCAATTGTTGAAGAAGGAGAAGAAGTTTGCATGGACGCCGGAGTGCGAGAAAGGTTTTCAAGAGCTGAAAAAGTGATTGACATCAGCCCCGGTGTTGGTTCTACCGGATGTTAATCAGAGCTTCGATATCTATTGCGATGCATCGCGCCAAGGACTTGGATGTGTGCTGATGCAGAACGGAAAGGTCGTCGCTTACGCATCAAGGCAGTTGAGGCCACACGAGGAGAATTATCCGACACATGACCTAGAGCTAGCTGCCGTAGTGCATGCTTTGAAGTTGTGGCGTCACTATTTGATTGGAAACAGATGTGAAGTATACACGGACCATAAGAGTCTTACGTACATCTTCACCCAATCGGACTTGAATATGAGGCAGAGGAGATGGTTAGAGTTGATCAAGGATTATAATGTTGGAATCCATTACCATCCCAGAAAGGCCAACGTGGTGGCCGATGCCCTGTGTCGGAAAAGCCATACTGTGAACATGTTAATAGCCACGAGTCATGATGAGCTATGTGAGGATTTCCAGAGAATGCAGATTGAAGTAGTACCAGAAGGATTCTTGGTCGCATTAGAAGTAAAGCCTACCCTTGAGGATCAGGTCCGAGAAGGACAGAAGGATGATGACAAGATCCGTAGGATTAAGTCCAAAATGGATGAAGGCAAGGCAAAGGACTTCAGACTGGACTAGCAAGGCACGTTATGGATGAAAGATCGCATTTGTGTGCCGAACGAGAAGGAATTGAAGCAGCTGCTCCTAGGAGAAGCCCATGACTCCAAGTATTCAATCCATCAGGGAAGTGCCAAGATGTATCAGGATCTTAAGGAAAGATTCTGGTGGCCGAGCATGAAGCGTGAAGTTGCCGAGCATGTTGCGTTGTGCGACATATGCCAGAGGGTCAAGGCAATGCATCAGAGACCAGCAGGATTGCTACAACCGTTACTGATACCTGAGTGGAAATGGAAGGAAATCGGACTGGACTTCATTACCGGTTTACCCAAGACTCATGGAGGATATGACTCCATATGGGTTATAGTAGACCGTTTGACTAAGGTCACCCATTTTATTCCAGTAAAGACCACTTACTCGAGAGATAAGTTAGCAGAATTGTACATGACCAGGATCGTTTGTTTGCAAGGAGTGCCGAAGAAGATTGTATCGGATAGAGGTACCCAATTTACCTCGAGATTCTGGAATAAGCTGCATGAAGCCATGGGAACCCGTTTGAACTTCAGTACAACTTATCATCCACAGACGGATGGACAGACTGAGAGAGTTAATCAGATACTGGAGGATATGTTAAGAGCGTGTGCATTGGCTTATGCTACCTCTTGGGATAAAAGTTTGCTGTATGCGGAGTTCAGTTACAACAATAGTTATCAAGCAAGTTTGCAAATGTCGCCATTTGAGGCATTGTATGGTCGACCCTGTCGAACACCGTTGAACTGGAATGAGACAGGTGAACGCCGTGTCTTTGGACCAGATATTCTTCAAGAAGCTGAAGAGCAGATTGCCATGATCCGGGAAAGACTGAAGATAGCACAGTCAAGACAGAAGAGCTATGCCGATAACCGTCGCCGATACCTGAGTTTTGAACCAGAAGATTTTGTGTATCTCAGAGTCACGCCACTCGAGGGAGTTAAGATATTCCATGCCAAAGGAAAACTCGTGCAGCGATATGTTGGGCCATTTAAGGTTCTCAGCCGTAGAGGTGAAGTTGCGTACCAGCTGGAGTTACCGCAATCACTAGCAGGAGTACATGACGTGTTTCTCGTGTCCCAGTTGAAGAAGTGTCTCCGAGTACCTGATGAGCAGACACCGCTAGAGTCAATTGAGCTACAAGAGGATCTGACTTACAAGGAACACCCCGTCAAGATTTTGGACACCATGGATCGAGAGACGAGAAACAAGTCAACCCGTTTCTGCAGAGTTCAATGGAGCAACCATGCGGGAGAGTGAAGCAACTTGGGAGCGCGAAGAGGATTTGAAGAAAGAATTTATGAACCTATTCTTTAGTAAGCCCTGAATCTCAGGGACGAGATTCCGTTAAGGGGGGACGTTTGTAACACCCCAATTTTTGCTTTTCATGAATTTAAATAAGATTTGGCACTTTGGTGAATTTTTGGAATTTTCTGGAATTTATTTGGAATTTATTTGAATTTATTTCCTTTTGAAATAATTAAAGAATTTAATTTTGCAAATAAAATTTTGTTGGAAATATTTTATTTGAGTCCAAAATGTTCAAAAATATTTTCTAGAATTTTTCTGAGTGTTTTGCTATTTTTAATGAATTAAATGAATTTCTGGGAATTAATTGGATTATTTAATCGCTGGAAAAACCCGAACCGGTTTCACTGTTCATCCGACCGGACCCGAGTCCGAGTCAGACTCGAGTTCGACCTGCACTGATCGCGCCAAATTGTTCCGGTCGAACCAAGTCACCAAGCCCTAACGCGCGTGACCGTTGGATCGAGATCCAACGGCCACGATCGCGCCACGTCGCCCGAGCCTGAGCCCGACCGAGCCAGCCAGGTCGCCCGAGCTGGACCCGAGCCCAAACCCCCGTGCCGTTGGATCTTGATCCAATGGTCCACGTTGAGCCACGTCACCGAATCCAAAATGGATTCGGATTCCGTCGCCGCGGCCGTGTGGGCCTCGGTTTCCGCAAGTTTCACGGACGCCAAGGGGCCTATTTAATGCGCCGCCGCCGCCATCGTGTTCTCCGTTTCCTTGTGCACCCGTAGCCCTAACTCACCGAGCTCAAGCCGCCGTGGTTGCGCCGCAATCGCTCACCGTAGTTGCGTTAGGGTTCCGCCGCGGTTAAGCGTCGTTTCCACCGCCGTCCGCCGTCCTCTGCCGCCGTTGAGCCCAGATCTGGAACCGCAAGGACGAGACGCGTCGGAGAGTACCATTCACTTCGCCGGAGGGGCCCCGCAACACCGTTGCCGTGGTCGTCGTCCTCGTCTCCGGTGAGCTAGCTCCGCCGCACGCCATCGCCGTCGCTCGAGCTCCATCAACCGTCCGATCAAGATCCAAGGGCCCAGATTCGTCCACGTCACCCCCGGTGAGATCTCACGTGTTAATTCCTAGATCTATTTCCAACCGTTGGATCTAGATCCAATGGTTCAGATTGTGCCACGTAGCCAAAACCGCACCGTGCTTGGAGAGATGTCAGCCATTAGATCTAGATCGAACGGCTAGGGTTAGCCACGTTGTAAACTCTAGATTGGATCTTGACCGTCCGATCAAGATCGAACGGTCCCGATCAGCCGAGTAGTTTTCCTAATGCGTGAGGCTAGATCCGATCTGGGCCGTTGATTTTCAAATCAACGGACCAGATCATGCCACGTGCGCGGTAGTTGGACCGTCGCGGTCAACCAGTACGGCATGATCGGCTGGCGGCGTCGGCCGTGACGTCACGTGGGGCCCGCGTGTCAGCGACCAAGCCAAACCGCACCATGATGTCATGTTGACGTCACGGTGGGGCCCGGTACCGCCACCCTCACCGAGCGAGCGGATGACGCCACCACGACGTCATCCGATGGGGCCCACATGTCAGTGGGACATGTTCTCGTGGACCGGGTCCACGGTGGACCCAAACCGAACCGTGGACCACGTCCATGGACCGGATGACGCAATAAATCGATTTTTCAATAGAAAAATAATCCGGTGGAAAATCAAAATCCATGCTGACGTCATGCTGACGTCATTATTCGGTTTTTCAGTATAAAAATAAATGACTTAATTCGGATTATTGATTTATTTGAATTTTGAAACTTCAAACGCTTATAACTTTTGCAATTTAACTCTGATTTGAGTGATTCAAATTTCTAAATTTTTATAAAATTGAGATCTACCTAATGGTGAATTTTATATCATTTTTGGACCAAAGTTTTTCTCTGTAATATTATTTAATTGATTATTTAAACTTTAAACGCTTATAACTTTTGCGTTTTAACTACGATTTTTCCTATTCAAATTCCTAAAAATTCAGAAAATTATGCTCTCTCTGTTTATGGACTTTATTTGGATGTTTGGACACTTTTTCTCTACTGTTTATTTATTTATTGCTATTTGCACGCTTTACGAGTAGACGTTGAAGTGCCCGAAGGCTTCGAAGGCGAAGTGTTGACCCAGGAGCCAGCTCAAGACCAAGAACAAGTACTCTTTGAAGGTAAGTTGTGCTTTGACCATGTTGATCCCATTTTCAAATTAATTTGGTTTAAATTATTGCATGCTAGTTTTATTAGAAAATGCTTTACTTAATTATGGAAAATTAGATAAATGCCAAATTGCTGTATGACACCTTGGTTAATTAAAATATGTGCCATGACCCTTTGTCACCCTAGTTGTGGATTATTAGTTGGACATTATTAAATTGCCAACATGGGTAGTTAGACCGATGTAGTATGCTTAGCCTTGCCACGTGAAATGCTTTGGACAATCAAATGCTAACATTGACTTAATGAGATACTGCACCTGTTTTGAAAGAAGTATCATGTGTTCTGATTGTTGATGGCGCGTGGTGCATGGTAATCAACTGGGGGTTTGATAAATAGATTTTGACCGGGGCATGTGGCAAGAATGATCGGTTGGGCCAGTTGTGGCACCGGGAGCGTTGATTTTGTTTTTCAGGTAGTCTTGCCCTGGTCACCCTAAGGACTTAACCTTGCAAGCCTTTGAACTGAGTCAAATGTGCAACCACATGTCTGTAATGGGACGGACCTAGTTGATTAAGTTGCTAATAACGTACCTGTGGGACCTCGGGGTGTCAACTATACCTTTTGTGTAGTTGTACGGGGGAGCGTACCGGGGCTGCGACCAGGTACCCATCTAACGGTGGATTGGCCTAAACTTCACCTTCGCTAAGGGAAGGGTTAGCGTGCAATCACCAGGGAGGACCACTTGTGCTGTTAGAAGCTTCTGAAATACTTTGTTACGGACACTCGCCTTTGTGGTGTTTGGCTGTATCTTGAGGGTAAAGTGCATAACCTCTGCAGAGTGTAAAATCTATTCGAATAGCCATGTCCGCGGTATTGGACATCGCTCGGGAATTACAGTCAAGGGTTAGACTTTCTTGAAAATAACTTGGACTTGAAAGGTTGAGTTTGGTTTAATAATGACGTGGATGGAAATGTTGATTAGGAATGGGAAAGAAGGTTATTTAACTCCTGGAAAAGTTATTGATCTTATACTTGTTTCTACTGCTTTTGAATCTACTTATGCTACTTGTCAAATTATGTTTTACTGCAATTATACCCTGAGCTGCTCCTTTGTACTAAGCCATGCATGTAGTATATTAGTTTGCATTCTGTGTATGACTTGCTGAGTACCAAGACTCACCCTTGCCACAATACAACACCAGTTGAAGAAGAGTCTACATCAGCTTTGGAGGAGGAGCTCCAAGTGGAACCGTCTAACTAGGGAGCGAGCCCAGTCAGTTGCCTGTGGTATACTGGATGGCGCCACGAAGTTATCTTATTTTCCGCTGCCGTTATCTCTCTTTTATTAAGTTCTTGCCCTGCGTGTCCTATATTTGTAACTTGACCTTAAGGTCGAGCAACCAGCTTGGTTAACTATTTAAGGTACCTTATTATTTCGTTGAGTATGATTGTGATATTTACCAATGTTGAGACTGTGTGCACTAGCGCATTCCTGGACTAGTGCTGAATATACAGAGGGTCCGGATTTGCAAATTCGGGTCCCGACAACATGCATACAGTACATCACCATCACACGATCATTATAGCATTAGGAAATCGGCATACATGTAATATTCATGACAACATCACAACATTGTAAAGGGGAGGAGGACCGGGGGCGGCGCCGGGCTCGGGGAGGGCGGCACCAGGATCGGGGGGGCGCCGGGCTCGGGGAGGCGACAGTGGCGGCGGGAAGGGCGGCGTTGAGACGGGAGGAGGACGGGGGCGGCGCCGGGCTTGGGGGCGGTGGCGCCGAGCTCGGGGAGGGCAGTGAGAGGAGCTCGGGTGCGACAGCAACAACAGTGAGAGGAGGCGTGGGTCTAGGTTAGGGTAAATGAGAGGAGAGTGCAGCCTTTGAAATTATAGGGGAGGACTATCACTGCCGGTTCGTAATAACAACCGGTAGTGATAATATATCACTTCCGATTAATAAGCATAACCGGCAGTGATAAGAATTATCATTGCTGGCTCACTCCTCCAACTGGTAGTGATAATAAATATCACTGTCGGTTATACGTAGAACCGGCAGTGATAAGACTTGCAGCAATTTGCACTGTCGGTTAAATTCCTAATTTTCGAACAGCAAGCCCAAATTTGATTTAATAGAGCTATCAAAACTTGTTAGGAATTTTTGAAAATTTTTGTGAAGGATCCTGATGATGGATTAGACCTACCATAAAAATGTCAGACAAAAAATACCAAGCCATTAGTTTTATAAAAATCTGACAACACTGTTGTCAGGAAGTGCACTTTTTCGAAAATGATTTTTCTGAGGTTGCAAAACAATTCCAATAATTTTGAGATTTTTACTGTACTGTCCTAAGGTCATTTCCAAATTGAGGTAAAATTTTTAGATCAAGGATACTCATATTTATTTTGATAAAATTCTAACATTGCTCTAGGTTTGAAGTTCTAATTGTTGTTTTTGATTTTCTAAAATTAGTAAATAAATTCCAAACTTAGTAAAAGTTTTCAGAGGTGACAACTAAGATATTTCGGATTTCATTACTACAACTAAGCTACATTAATTGTTACATATGAGAAAATAAACATGTCGTTCGTACAAAAAAAAAGCATACATTTCATTACTACAACTAAGCTACGATTTGACCTTCATTATGATCGCGGCGTATGTACGTAGCTTCATCACTCTCCTCCATGATACTTAGGTGAACATCCTCTCCGAAAGGGGGAAGCTCATCGAATTGGTTGTACTCTTCCTCGTCAACAACATTCTCAACTCCGACAATCCTTCTTTTTCCTTGAATAACTACGTGGTGCTGCTTGTTAGCCGGGTCAGTTACAAAGAAGATTTGTGTAACAGAATTAGCAAGCATGAATGGTTCTTCTCTGTATTCGATGAGTTTGAGGTCCACGGTAGTGATACCATACTTGTTGATATCCACGCCCCCTGGAAGTTTGACCCATTGGCACCAAAAGAGAGGGACCATCAAAAGTCCATAGTCAAGCTCCCAAATCTCTTCTATGAATCCGTAGTAGGTTTGCCTATTTTCATTGCTGTCATAGGCATCTATAAGGATACCGCTGTTTTGGTTGGTGCTCTTTTTATCTTGCGCTCTTGTATAAAATGTAAAACCATTTATATCGTATACTTGGAATGTCCAAAATGTAGTTGACGGTCCCTGAGCCAACACTTTCAACTGAGTGCAGTCTGTCTCTGTATGCATCATGTGTCTACGCAACCAATCGCCGAAGTTATCTCTGTGCTCTCTCGCGAGCCAAACCTCTGACCTCCCTGGGTTGGTTCTGGATAGCATGTTCTTGTGCATGTTCACATACGGGGCCACCACAACTGATTGTCCCAAAACTATGAAATGTGCTTGTGTAAATGAATCTAGATTCTAGTACGTACAAAATTCTCGCCTAGTGTCCCTTTCCCCTGTAGCCTCCCCTCATGCCGAGGTACAGGCACACCAATCGGTTTGAGGTCCATATAATCGACGCAGAACTCAATGACCTCCTCGGTTCCCCAGCCATTGGCAATGCAACCTTCCAGTCGATGTCGGTTACGAACATATTTCTTTATAACCCCCATGAATATCTCGAAAGGCTACATCTGATGTAGAAATATGGGACCAAGAATCCGTATCTCTTTCACAATGTGAACAATGAGATGGAACATAATATCAAAAAAAAAAAGATGGATGAAAACACATCTCAAGCCTGCACAGAGTGTGGACCACGTCTTCCTGTAGCTTATCTAGTTTTCTATGAAATCGCGTTGAAGAATGAACACAACTTGATAATTGGGTCTCAGACTTTCTCTGGCAGAACACCCCTAATTGCAATTGGAAGCATCTGTGTCATCATCACATGGCAATTGTGAGACTTCATACCAATTAATTTGAAGTCTTTCATTGAGACTAGTCTCTTTATATTAGCAGAGTAACCGGACGGAACTTTGACTCCGTGCAAGCATTCGCAAACTCTAATTTTCTCTTTCTTGCTCAGAGTGTAGCAGGCCGTGGGAAGGTACTTCTTGCCTGTATCCATTTCTTTGTGATGCAGCTCCTTTCCTGAGTTTCATATCTTCAAGGTCCATCCTTGCTTGGAGTGTATCTTTCGTTTTGCCAGGTATGTCCAGTAAGATACCAAGCAAGCTATCACACACATTCTTCTCTATGTGCATGACGTCGATTGTGTGTCGAACTTTCAGGTGCTGCCAATAAGGTAGGACCCAAAATACTGATCTCTTTTTCCACAAATGAGCCTTATCCTGTGTAACATCCCAAAATTTGCTTTTAATATATTTTGTGTGTTTCTGGGGTTATTTGTAATTTTTCGAAATTTATTTGGAAGCCTCGCGAGTAATTTGGATTCAAGTTTATTGAATTAATCACGTCAAGTAAAGATCAGGCGTTTTCGAATAAGCATAAAATTTAAAATTTTGTTGATAATTAAGATAATTGTTATACGAGAGTGTTCGCTTCAAATATTTTCGAAAAACACGTTATATAACCTAAGTCGTTGATTTTACAAAAGTCTGTACAGGTCTCTGATTTTACTAAAAGAATTTTTACGAAAAATCTATACGTCGAAAAATTGCGAAACCAACTTTGTTAAGGTTCCAAATAGTTCCTAGTATTTTAGAGGAATTTTTCAGGATCTCTGGAACCTTTTTGCTATTTTATTCTAAACCGTATTGAGAACATGTATGTGTATATACATATATGCATGTATATTGGAGGGTTGATTTTCCCGATCGATCCATGTGTTTTCCATTGGTATCGTGGCATTACTTCATGCGTTTCCACTTTTCTAGCCATGCAAGAAACCGTTTCTTCATTTCCTTGCTGCGGAATGCAAAACGCTAGTGCTCGCTCTTTGCATACCATCAGTAACCGGCCCATTAGCCTTGATGTGAATACCCAGATTTTATTTCCTCTCATTATTAGCCATGCGGTGGACTCCTGGCCATTTCCCTTTTCTACGCAATGTGTGAATACTTTGACCTTTGCACTCCAGCTGTTTCATTTTTTTCAGCATGCATTGGAAGCACGCATACTTCCATTCAGTCCTTTATGCGTTACCTTTCACTTCTAGTCTGATTTGCCAAAACACTTCAAACTTTTCGCTTCTAGCACTACATGAAACCTTTCCATGCCCATTTAGTTCTGCCACTTCTAGTATCTAGTGAGTTCCTTTTTGGTTGCTATTCCTCCGTCGCCGGCGACGAGCGCTCCAGTGAGTGCCCGACCGACCGCTGTCGTCGCCGTCGTCGTCGTCGCTGTCGCCGCATTGCCACTGTTGCCATCGCCACGCCATTGGTGCCGCCACTGCCATCTAGTCGCCATCACCGTCGTCGTTGCCGTTGACGTCGCCATCGCTTTCGCCACCGTCGCCGCTATCTACGTCGCTGCCGTCATCGTCGACACCGCCGCTGCCGTCATCGTCGACACCGCCGTTGCCGTTTCGTCGACATCGCTGCTGTCACCGCCGTTTTCGTCTCATCGCCGACGGTCTACACACTCTCCGGCCTCGTCTTCTTCCGCGCCGACGGTCTGCACTACTACCGCCGCCGACCGGTAGTCCCTCATCTCTCTTGCGCGCGCTTTGTTCCTATTTTTATCTTCTTTATATATTTGCGTAGGTATATATATACATAGGTATATAGTTGAACAGACGCATATATACATACGTATATAAATACTCTCTAGGCGCATGCATATTTCTATATTAGTCGTAGCATGTATACATATATATATATACACACCCACTGTGTTGTACATATATATATATACCTGCGGCTATTTCCGGTAGATCTGCATGTGTATATATTCGGCCGGTTCGCAAATATAAATTTTATATATGCGAGTATACGGTTATATTAAGAACAATACGTATTTAAATACGCGAATTATAATGTGGTTTCGGTTCCTCACGTGTTCTAGCCGAACAGAAGTATATACGTATACACAGTGAACAGTGCGATGCAGAAAAAGTAAGTGAAGGCTAGTTGTATGTAGTAATTTCCGAAAATTGCGAATTTTGTCTTTTTCGCTACAAATTCGTTCTAAGTCTGTGTCGCTTGCAACAAATTTTGTTAATTAGTGAAAATTAATATCTTTCCACAGTAATTTTTATGAAATTTTACAATTAAATTTATACTGTTAAATTATTCGTAGAAAGGATAAACTTACGAATTTTGTAACTCTTAAAATATACGTCCAAAAATTTTGAAATAAATTTTATAAATCGTATAAAATGCTAAACTAATTCTCCGGAAGTTTTCATGTGGTTAAGAATTTATTTGTTTCTTCGTATTTTCCGAATGGTTGTTTATTCGTTGTTTTTCGTTTAATAGAAACGCTAGACATCGACTCCGTCGCAGAACCGCAGGAAGACAACCCTCTCATCACCGACCAAGGCAAGTCCCTTGACGCATTTTGATCCCATTTTATGAAATGCTTTTTATCTGTTTGTAAAGTTGCATGGCTATTTTTAATAAAATATGTCAAATATAAGTGATAGTTAATCCGAATTTGATGATTCCTCCTTGACATTGCTAATCATATCCGTTGTAACCCTAGAACATTGATTATACCATGTTTATGCTTATATGGTATCCGTTGTAACCTAGTGCGATAGAATTGCTTAGGACCTTTTCCGATAAAAGAAACCCATGGGTGGGATTATTCAAAAATGATGATTTCAAATGTGATTTGAAAGCTATTATTACGATTATGGTACTATTTTCTAAAATAAAAGAAAAGGAAAAATGATTTCGACTTGGGCGGCATGGAAAGTCGGGTGGGAGCGGATCACGTCTTGGTCCTTTTGTGCAAGTACCGCCCCAAGTCAATTAAGGACCGACGCTTATGACTGTCTCCATTCTAAGCATTACCGTACAACCACATGTCAAAGTGGAGCACGACACGGCTAACTAATTTGTAGAAACCTGACTTAGACTCACCACTCGGTGGTTGTGTGAGTCTTGGGACGGAGGCATTGTTGTTGTTGTTGTTGTTATTTTACTCACACGGCGCAAGAGGGGGCTTCTGTACTGGGTGGATATAACCCTAACAGCGGTGAAACCTTAGCGGGTGGGTCGGGTTAGGCGTATGCATTGTAACAGACCTTGTCATGATATCCCTGTAGGCACACCTAAGGAAGTGTGCTAATAGCTTGGCATTAAGGGAATATCATGTCTTGTGGGTAAAGTTGTACACACTCTGCAGAGTTAAAACTATTCGAATAGCCGTGCCTACGGTCAAGGGCAAAGCTTCTTTGAATGCTTTCATCTTGGTAGACTTTGGTTTTGGTTTCAAACTAAACAATGGTTTGTTTTGGGATCCGGAGCGGTTAGACCTCTCGGGTGTGCTTCATGGCTAGCCGGTAGGTGGAAGGAACCTGATTTTGTGAACCATGGCGGACATAGCCATGTGATTGGATTGAACCCTAATTTTCTTTGAGATGTGGCGGATAGAGCCTGTATATTAGTGAGTGGTGGTTAGAACCTTCACTACAATATTACGTAATTCAATTATTAAAAAGAATTGCTCAAACATGCTTTGTGAAAATTATTAACAAGTATGATTTGTTGAAACTTGGTTTTATGCAAAAGAACCATTTTAAGCCATCCTTGGATAGCCTACATTGTGCATAATTTCCCAGACTTGCTGAGTACTTTATGTACTCACGTGCTACATTCTAATCCTCTCCCAGAAGTGAAAGAAGCTGTTCAAGATTTCCAACGACTAGGGTGCGCTCTCCACTCGATTGCTGTGGGCATTTGGATGGAGTCGCATTGGCGTTTTAGTCTTCAGTACTTGATTGTTCAAGTTGTTCGACTGTCGGGCCGTAATGGTAAACCTTGACCATAAGGTCTTTGCTTTCACTTGGCATTATTCTTATTTAGTTATTTGTATTCGTGATATGGTTGTTGATTCATCACTTTTGACTGTGTGTACTAGCTACTGATCTGGGACTAGTACAGAATTACACAGAGGACTCCGGATAGCCGATCCGGGGGTCCCACATCCTGGGAACTCAGGATAGATGTACTATCAGCTCCCTTTCCGTGAATAATTGTAAGATCCTTTACAGCTGCAAATATATGTTTCCCAGTGTGATTCTTTGGAGCTAAGGCGGTCTTCTTTGTCCCGTCAAATGCTCTTTTAGTATTGCGGTATGGGTGATCCTTGCGGAGGAACCTACGATGCTGCATGGAAACCATTTTTTTGGCAATTCTTCAGCCACCGGCTAGCTGTATCATCCAAGCACTGGACGCATCCATTGAAACCTTTTGTCGTCTGGCCCAACAGGTTGCCAAGAGTAGGGTAATCATTGATGGTTACGAACAACAATGCCCGTAGGATAAAGTTATCTCTTTTATACTCATCTCATACCCATGCACCATCGTTCCACAATATTAGAAGATCTTCAACCAATGATTTGAGGTACACATCGATATCATTACCAGGTTGCCTGGGCCCTTGAATCAGTAGTGGCATCATAATGTACTTTTGCTTCATGCAAAGCCATGGAGGAAGGTTGCAGATGCATAAAGTCACCGGCCAAGTGTTGTGACGACTACTCATGTTGCCAAAATGATTCATCTCATCCGTACTCAATCTGAACCTTATATTCCTCACATCATATCCAAAGTGCTTTTTATATTTTTCTATCGATGTTCCTCCATTGCACAGAATCAGCAGGTGTCTGAGCATTCCATCCTTCTTCCGCTCTTTGGCATGCCATCGTAGCAATTGGGCATGCCTTCTGTTCGTAAACAATCACTTCAGACGGGGAATTATAGGGAAATACTATAGCACCTTACGGGGACACCTCTTCTTCTTACGTTTCACCTCGACATCATTGTTCTCGATATCATCATCGTTGCCCTTATACCACTTTGCTTTGCAAACAACACAAGCATCCATGTTTGCAAACTCATTGCGATACAATATGCAATCGTTTGGACATGTGTGTATTCTTTGTACTTTCAGTCCCAACGGGCAGACAACCTGATTGGCCTAGTACGTACTTGTAGGCAACACGTTACCCTCTAGAAGCAAGTCCTCTGTAACACCCCAAATTTTTGCTTTTCATGAATTTAAATGAGATTTCGCACTTTGGTGAATTTTTGGAATTTTATGGCATTTATTTGGATTTATTTGGATTTAATTTGAATTTATTCCCTTTTGAAATAATTAAAGAATTAAAAGTTATAAATAAAATTTTGTTTGAAATATTTTATTTGAGTCCAAAATGTCTCAAAGTATTTTCCAGAATTTTTCTGGAATTTTTCTGAATATTTTGCTATTTTCTTGAATTATTTGAATTTCTAGAAATTAATTTGAATATTAAATCGCTGGAAATTAGCCGAGTGGGTTTGTACTGTTCCTCCGACCGAACCCGAGTCAGACTCGAGTTCAAGTCCGACCCGAGCTCGATGAGACCCTAACCCGTGCGACCGTTGGATCGAGATCCAACGGCCGCGATTGCGCCACGTCACCCACGTGGGAGCCGGGCTTGACCCGTTCGCGCTCACGCGATCCCAGCCGTTGATCGTGCCACGTGGACGGCCCGCGTGCGTCCACATCACCCAGTCCGAGTCCCCACCGGTGTAACACCCCAAAATTTTTCTTTTCTTAAATCCATGTGTGATTTGGTACTTTGGTGAATTTTTGGAATTTTCTGGAATTTATTTGGATTTATTTGGAATTTATTGGAATTTATTCCATTTTGAAATAATTAAAGAATTTAATTTTGCAAATAAAATTTTGTTGGAAATATTTTATTTGAGTCCCAAATACCCTAAAATATTTTCCAGAATTTTTCTGGAATTTTTCTGAGTATTTTGCTATTTTTAATGAATTAAATGAATTACTGGAAATTATTTTAAATATTAAATCGCTGGAAAATCAAACCGAGTCGGTTACTGTTCATCCGACCGAGCCCGAGTCAGACTCGAGTTCGAGTCCGACCCGAGCCAGTCGACTCGACCAAACCCACTCCTAACCCCAATCGATCCCGACCGTTGGATCGGGATCCAACGGTCCGGATTGGACCGCACCGGCTCGAGCCCGAGTCCGGTCCGGACCTGCCAGCTGGCGTGAGTAATCGTAGCCGCTCATCGCGACACGTGGACGGTCCCGACCATCGTCTCCGTTCGAATCAAAGCCAGAGAGCTCGCCGTGACCGAGCGGGACACAGTTAGGGTTCGATTGCGCGCCGCGTCGAGGCGATATTTAAGGCGTGGACCCGTCCCGAGAATCGCCGTTTGACGCCGCACCTTTGCCCCAAGCCACACCGCCCGAGCCGCCGTCTTTCCGAGGATTTGCTCGCCGTAGTAGGGTTAGGGCTTCGCCGAGGTCGTCGCGCACGCCGCCGCCGTCATCACCGTCTCCGTAGTGTTGGGCGGATCTGGAACCGCGACGAGCAAGGCGCGTCGGACCGCACCATCCACCTCGCCGGAGACCCTCGGAAACGCCGCCGCGGAAGGTCACCGTCCTCGTCTCCGTAGCGAGCCCGCCCAGCGCCGCCATCACCAGTGCGAAGCTTCTAGACCGTCCGATCCCGATCGAACGGCAGCGGTGAGTCACGTGTTTCCAAATCCGATTAGATCTGGACCGTTGGATCAAGATCCAACGGCCCACGATCACCTCAGGCCGTAGCAGCATTAACGTAGGGTTAGATCTGGACCGTCCGATCTAGATCGAACGGCCCACGATCACCGTGTAGTTTTCAATGTGTTAACCCTGGATCTAATCGCGGCCGTTGATTTTCAAATCAGCGGACACGATCGTGCCAATAACCTCAGGCGCCGCCACACCGCGGTAAGCGCCGTGGCCGGCCCGACATGCGAGCCCGCATGTCAGCCGCGCACCAAGCCGTCGCGCGATCCACCGTGGACCGTGTCGCCGTGGACCCGATCCATGGGCCGGACACGTGGCGACACTGAGTGATGCCACGTGGCATGATGACGTCATGCCGACGTCATCATGGAGGCCGTTTCTTGGCGTCGGCAGTCACCGTGGACCAATCACAGGATGACACGTGTCCTCGCCGACGCAATAATTAATTTCGAAAAGAAAATGATTTATTAATTCGAAATAATGATTTCAGATTTTGTTTCAAACTTCAAACGCTTATAACTTTTGCGTTTCAACTCCGATTTGAGTGATTCAAATTTCTAAATTTGTATAAAATTGAGATCTACCTAAATATAAATTTTATTTAATTTTTGGACTAAAGTTTTTCTCTGTAAAATTATTTAATTGATTATTTAAACTTTAAATAATCATAACTTTTGCGTTTTAACTCCAAATTTGACGATTCCAGTTTCTAAAAATTCATAAAATTATGTTCTCCCTGTTTATGGATTTTATTTGGATGTTTGGACACTTTTTGCCTATTGTTTATTCGTGTATTTGCTATTTGCACGCTTTACGAGTAGACATTGAAGTACCGGAAGGATTTGAAGGAGAAGTATTGACTCAGGATCCAACTCAAGACCAAGAACAAGTACTTTTTGAAGGCAAGTTGTGCTTTGACCATGTTGATCCTATTTCGAAATCTATTTTGATTTAACCTATTGCATGCTAGTTCAATTAGAAAATACTTTTTTTAAATTTGGGGAATTAGATAAATACCAATTTGCTGTATGACACCTTGATTACTTAAGTATGTGCCATGACCCCTTGTCACCCTAGTTGTGGTTTACTAGTTGGACATTATTAACTTGCCAACATGGGTTTTAGACCGTTGTAGTAAACTGCTTAGACCTGCTACGTGCTCATGACATGATTTTGGACAAACAAATGTTAATATTGACTTAATGATATATTGAACCTGTTTTGGAAAGGTATCATGTGATGTTGATGGCACGTGGTGCATGGTAATCAACTGGGGTTTGATAAATAGTTTTTCGACCGGTGCATGTGGCAAGAATAATCAAGGTGGGCGGTTGTGGGATTGGGGATGTTGATTTGGTTCTTCGGGTAGTCTTGCCCTGGTCACCCTAAGGACTTAACCTTGCAAGCCTTTGAACTGTGTCTAACGTGCATCCACATGTCTGTAATGGGATGGACCTAGTTGACTAAGTTGCTAATAACATACCTGTGGGACCTCGGAGGTCAACTACACCCTTTGTGTAAGTTGTGCGGGGAGCGTCATCGGTGAGGCAGTACCCATCTAACGGTTGATTGGCCTAAACTCGCCTTAGCTAAGGGAAGGGTTAGTGTGCAATAACCGGGAGGACCACTTGTATTGTTAGAAGTTTCCAAAGACTTTGTTACTGAACTCGCCTTTGTGGTGTTTGACTGTATCTTGTGGGTAAAGTGCATAACCTCTGCAGAGTGTAGAATCTATTCGAATAGCCGTGTCCGCGGTATTGGACATCACTCGGGAATTACAGTCAAGGGTTAGATTTTCTCAAAAATAACTTGGATTTGAAAGGCTGGGTTGGATTAATAATGATGTTGATGGGAATGTGGATTAGGATGGGGAAAGATGTTCATTAAACTCCTTGAAAAGTTATCTATGCTATACTTGTTTCTAATGCTTTCGAATCTACTTATGCTACTTGTCAAATACTGTTTACTGCAAATATACCTTGAGCTATTCCTTTGTACCAAGCCATGCATATAGTATATTAGCTTGCATTCTTTGCATGACTTGCTGAGTACCAAGTACTCACCCTTGCCACAATACAACACCAGTTGAAGAGGAGACTACACCAGCTTTGGAGGAGGAGCTCCAAGAGGAACCGTCTACTTAGGGAAGCGAGCCCAGTCCGTTGCCTGTGGTATCTTGGATGGCGCCACGGTTATTTGATTTTCATTGCTACTATTTCTCTCTTAATAAGTTTCGCCCTGCGAGACGTGTATTTGTAACTTGACCATAAGGTCGAGTAACCAGTTTGACTATTTAAATAAATTACTTTATTAGTATCGAGTGGTATGATTGTGATATTTACCGATGTTAAGACTGTGTGCACTAGCGTGTTCCTGGACTAGTGCTGAATACACAGAGGGTCCGGATTTGCAAATTCGGGGTCCCGACAGAGGTGGTATCAGAGCCAGGTTGACCGTAGGCTCAACCCTAAGCTAGAATGGTCGTAGTGAGGATAAAACCTATTTTCTAAAGCTAAAAATTTATCAAGATAAGAAATGACATCTCGACTTACCCCCTTCTCTCTTTCCTTGTCTCTTGCTGAATATTCCCTTACCTTGTCACGATTTAAAATTTCGAGTTCTTACGTGAGCACTCTTGTGACAGATGGAGGGAGAGTTCAACTACGTCGATCTGGAGGTTGGTCACGCCGCGGAACTTTGGCATATGCTTCAGACTCTCGGAGATTTTGAGAAGCCCCAATACCAAGTGGAAGTGATCAGACAAGCAGGATTGACCAAGGCTTGTGACGTAAAGATTGAGGTACCTGCTAGGAAGAAGGGCCCAGGCAATCGCCCGATACACTGCACTGCCAGGAGGTCTACAATGCAGATGGGTATCCAAGAAGTATCACGATGAGCAATGCGGCACATTACCCGTATCTACGCCAGAGAGTTGGAAAGCACGGTGTTCCGTTATCACCCGCGCAGCAATAACCTTCTTGACCCGAAGGCGATTCAGGATGAGGATGCCATGGTTACACAGTTGGCACGACTTGTTGTCGCCCAGGAGGATGTACTCGATGATACAAGCAAGGAGCTACAGGAGGCCCGCAAGGAGATCACGACAGAGAAGAACAGATGGCGGGAAGCTCAAGAGTATGTGTCACACCTTCTGCGAAGGATTGACGAGTTGGAGATGGCTTTATACGGACTGTAACTGTGAGCCAAGATTGAGCTTACACTTGAGCCAGATCCGGAGGAGTCGATTCGATGAGGACATCGCTTCTTCGACTACCACAGATGACACAGCTTGCCGGACATGGCAATCGTTTCGCGCCTATGCCGCAGCATCCGTACCTGTGCCGTGGAGGTTTTCGATGAGTGAGCGTAGGTTCTATAGTGAGACTCCTTCGCCGAGTCGCGTCATAGAATAAAGAGTCACCCTTTAGGCGTTAGACTCAGTGTTAGTTCGATTTGGATTTTCATTGTTTCTTTGAGTGTGCAAGATGTGTTGCAAGGCCCTTAGGCATTGTAAGCAACCATACCAAGTTATTAATATCAATAATAAAGTTGGACCTTAAAGTTACACCCTTCGCCCGCATAGGTTCCATATTACTTGTCTATTCTTGATTCCCTCATCTCTAAAACCTAGAGCAAATCGACAGATGGTGAACACCATGAAACTTTGGAAGCAATGGAAGTGGTTCTCGCCCAGCAGAAAACCACAATGATGGAGCACCAGCACCGCCAATTGATATGCAGAATTTTGGAGCATTTCTTGCTGCTCAGACTCAGTTGATGCATGCTATGATGCAACAAATGCAACACGTCACTTCTCGTGCCACACTAATCAAGTCAATCAGGGACAACGCTTGAGAATACAAGACCGGCCGTGAGTTCATGAGGACTCACCCACCCACTTTCTTCTGGGAATGCCAATCCATTGGAGGCCGATGATTGGTTAAGGTCAATTGAGAGGAAGCTACACATAGCTCAATGCATAGGAAATGAGAAGGTACTCTACGCTTCTCATCAGTTGGAAGGAACAGCCGCTGAATGGTGGGAGAACTTCTGAGCCACGCAAGTGAACCTCGAGACATCACGTGGGAAGAGTTCACAATTGCGTTTACGTCGGTATCACGTGCCTGAAGGAATCATGGACCTTAAGAAGGAGGAGTTCAGAGCAAGCAAGGTAATCAGCCGGTGGCCGACTACGAACAAGTTCACACAGCTAGCACGCTACGCACTTTTTGAGGATGTAGCGACAGATAAAGCCGCAGGGGCCTCGCTTCATGAAGGGACTTAACTCGAGGACTACAAGTAGGGTGATCACCCACACCTTTCCAGATTTCCAAGAATTGGTGAATAAGGCGCTTATTCTTGAGGACAAGCGCAAGGAACTGGATGAGAACAGGAAGCGCAGAATGCAACAGCAGGGATCACGCCAGGGAACGCAACAGCGTCTGAGAGTTGCACCAAATCAATTCCTCAGATTCCAACCACAAAATGCAACAAGGACACCGTCACCAGCACCAAAACCCGTCAATCAAAACTACGGACCCGGCCCGCTTAGAAACGCCGCTTCCAGCAACAAGAAGGAACAGTGAGACGCATTGCTACAATCTGCAACGAGCCAGGACATTTTGCCAACAGTTGTCCAAAGAAGACAGCAGGAGTGACCGCTCGCTTTAACTTGGGAACCACCCCAGCTAGGACGCCAAAGACCAGGAACCACATCCTGCATCGTGGTGAGAGGCCGAGTCAACCATGTCACCAGTAGATGCACCGCAGAATGCTACTGACGTCGTCTTTGGGTAAGTTACTTGTTAACTTTCGATTACCTGCTTGATTTTGTTTGACTGCACGGAGCTTTGATTCGTTTGTTTCGCAAGGCTTTGCTGCTAGAAACGATTTGGGGATTGCAAGACTTAAGTGCATGCTTTTAGTTCAAACCCTGTGTTCGAACTCCGAACGAAAGTAGGATGTTCCGGGGTGAGAATACTAATAGATGGAATAGAGTTCCTAGCGAACCTTATTATTTTGGAGACCCAGACCTTAGACGTTATTTTGGGAATGGACTGGTTATCCAAGCACAAGGCCGTATTGGATTGTGGACGAAGGACTATCTCAGTTGAGAGCCCTTGTGGAAAGAAAGTGGAATTTCAAGCCACTGCAGTTAGAGATGGACAGATGATGGTTAACAGCACCAAGGCAATCAGCATAGAGGATGTCTTAGTAGTAAATGAGTACCCAGATGTTTTTCCCGAAGATCTACCTGGTATGCCGCCAGACAGGGACATAGAGTTTGTGATAGAGCTTGTACCTGGTACAGCACCGATAGCAAAGAGACCCTATCGGATGTCCACCGAGGAGTTGGTAGAGATGAAGAAACAGCTGGAAGAGTTAATGGAGAAAGGATTTATCAGACCGAGTTCGTCACCATGGGGAGCACCCGCTTTTGTTTGTCAAGAAGAAGGACGGAGTTTCAGGGATGTGCATCGACTACCGTGCACTCAATGAAGTCACCGTGAAGAATAAGTATCCGCTACCCAGGATTGATGATTTGTTCGATCAGCCGAGAGGAGCCGAGTTTTCTCCAAGATTGATCTGAGATCGGGATACCATCGCTTGAAGATCCGATCGAAGATATCCCGAAGACTGCATTCTCGCCAAGATATGGACATTACGAGTTTCTGATTATGTCTTTTGGGTGACAAATGCGCCAAAGATATTTCATGAATATGATGAATAAGGTGTTCATGGAATATTTGGACAAGTTTGTTGTCGTGTTCATAGATGATATCCTAATCTACTCCAAGACAGAGGATGAACATGCCGAACACTTGAGGCGAGTTTGGAAAAGTCGAGGAACAACAACTTTTCGCCAAGTTTAGTAAGTGTGATTTTTGGAAGGACAAGGTGGAGTTTCTTGGACATGTAATGACCGCATGAAGGAGTCGCCAGTAAATCCAAGCAAAGTAGAAGCTGTGTTACATTGGGAGCACCAAGATCGTGACCAGATCCGAGTTTCCTTGGAATGGCAGGTACTACCGCCATTTCATTGAAGGCTTTTCGACAATTGCGAAACCTCTTACGCAATTGCCGAAAAAGGAGAAGAAGTTTGCATGGACACGAGAATGTGAGAAAGGATTTCAGGAGCTGAAAAGCGATTGACATCAAGACCGGTGTTAGTTCTACCGGATGTTGCTCAAAGCTTTGATATTTATTATGACGACGCGCCAAGGACTTGGATGTGTCCGATGCAGAATGGAAAGGTCGCCGCTTATGCATCAAGGCGCTTGAGGCCGCATGAGGAGAATTATCCGACGATGACCTAGAGTTAGCCGCCTGTGCATGCCTTGAGGATATGGCGTCACTATCTGATCGGGAACAGATGTGAAGTGTATACGGATCATAAGAGCCTTAAATACATATTCACCCAGTCGGATCTGAATATGAGGCAAAGGAGATGGTTAGAGTTGATCAAGGACTACAATGTTGGAATCCATTACCATCCCGGGAAGGCCAACGTAGTTGCCGATGCCTTGAGTCGGAAAAACCATACCGTGAGTATGTTGCTAGCCACAAGTCAGGGTGAGTTATGTGAGGATTTTCAGAGAATGAAGATTGAGGTGGTACCTAGCGGATCCTTGGCCGCAATGGAAGTAAAGCCTACCCTAGAGGATCAGATCCGGGAAGGACAGAAGGATGATGACAAGATCCGCAGGATTAAGTCCATCAAGGAAGAAGGCAAGGCAGAGGACTTCAAGTTGGATGAGCAAGGCACGTTATGGATGAAGGATCGCATTTGTGTGCCCAACAAAAATGAATTAAAGCAACTGATTTTGGAAGAAGCCCATGACTCCAAGTATTCAATTCATCCTGGAAGCGCCAAAATGTATCAGGATTTGAAGGAAAGATTCTGGTGGCCAAGCATGAAGCGTGAAGTTGCCGAGCATGTTGCATTGTGCGATGTACGCCAGAGAGTCAAGGCAATGCATCAGAGACCAGCAGGATTACTACAGCCGCTGAAAATACCTGAGTGGAAGTGGGAGGAAATCGGAATGGATTTCATTACCGGTTTGCCTAAGACTCAAGGAGGTTATGACTCCATATGGGTTATAGTGGATCGTTTGACCAAAGTAGCCCATTTTATCCCCGTGAAGACCACCCACTCGGGAGATAAGTTAGCAGAGTTGTACATGATCAGGATCGTCTGTTTGCACGGAGTGCCAAAGAGGATTGTATCGGACAGAGGTACCCAATTTACCTCAAGGTTTTGGAATAAGTTGCACGAAGCCATGGGAACCCGTTTAAACTTCAGTATAGCCTATCATCCACAGACGGATAGACAGACCGAAAGAGTCAACCAGATTCTGGAGGATATGTTAAGAGCATGTGCATTGGCTTATGCTACCTCTTGGGATAAGAGTTTGCCGTATGCCGAGTTTAGTTACAATAATAGTTACCAAGCTAGTTTCTGACGATGTCACCTTTTGAGGCCTTGTATGGTCGACCTGTCGGACGCCATTGAATTGGAATGAGACCGTGGCGAGCGCCGTGTCTTCGGGCCTGATATTCTTCAAGAGGTCAAGAGCAGATTGCCATGATTAGGGAAAGGTTGAAGATCGCCCAATCACGACAGAAGAGTTATGGCCGACAATCGTCGCCGGATTTGAGTTTTGAACCGAAGACTTTGTATACCTCGAGTTACGCCTCTCGGGGAGTTAAGAGGTTCCATGCCAAAGGGAAACTTCGCACCCTGTTATGTTGGACCATTTAAGATTTTGAGTCGCAGAGGCGAAGTTGCTTATCACCGGAGTTGCCACGATCGTTAGCGAGGAGTACATGACGTATTCCATGTGTCGATTGAAGAAGTGTCTCCAGTACACGAGGAACAGACACGCTAGAGTCAATTGAGTTGCAAGAAGATTTGATTTACAAGGAGCATCAGTAAAGATTTTGGACACTATGGATCGAGGACCGTAAATAAGTCAACCCAAGTCAGAGAGTTCAAAGGAGCAACCACACGGAGAGTGAAGCAACTTGGGAACGCGAAGAGGATTTGAGGAAAGAGTTTCCAAACCTATTCCTCTAGTAAGCCCTGAATCTCGGGGACGAGATTCTATTAAGGGGGGAGGTTTGTAACACCCCAAAAATTTTCTTTTCTTAAATCCATGTGTGATTTGGTACTTTGGTGAATTTTTGGAATTTTCTGGAATTTATTTGGATTTATTTGGAATTTATTGGAATTTATTCCATTTTGAAATAATTAAAGAATTTAATTTTGCAAATAAAATTTTGTTGGAAATATTTTATTTGAGTCCCAAATACGCTAAAATATTTTCCAGAATTTTTCTGGAATTTTTCTGAGTATTTTGCTATTTTTAATGAATTAAATGAATTACTGGAAATTATTTTAAATATTAAATCGCTGGAAAATCAAACCGAAGCCTGATTCTTGTTCATCCGATCAGAGCCCGAGTCGGACTTCGAAGTTCGAGTCCGACCGAGCCGATCGACTCGACCAAACCCACTCTAACCCCATCGATCCCGACCGTTGGATTGGGATCCAACGGTCCGGATTGGACCGCGACCGCTCGAGCCCGAGTCCGGTCGGACTGTCAGCGTGACCAATCGTAGCCGCTCATCGCGACACGTGGACGGTCCCCGACCATCGCCTCCGTTCGAATCCAAGCGGAGAGCTCCGCCGTGACCGAAGCGACACGATTAGGAGTTCGATTTGCGCGCACGCCGAGGCAAGATTTAAGGCGTGGACCCGCCCTCGAGAATCGCCGTTGACGCCGCACCTTTGCCCCAAGCCACACCGCCCGAGCCGTCTTTGCCGAGGATTTGCTCGCCGTAGTAGGGTTAGGGCTTCGCTTGTCGTCGCCGCACGCCGCCCGATCAAGCCGTCTCGCGTGTTGGAGCCGGATCTGGAATCAAGACGAGCAAGGCGCGTCGGACCGCACCATCCACCTCGCCGGAGACTCGAACGCCGCACGGAAGGTCGCCGCCCTTGTCTCCGTGAGCCCGAGCCCCGCCGCGCCGCCATCACCGGCGAAAGCTTACGACCGTCCGATCCCGATCGAGCGGCAGGCCGATGAGTCACGTGTTTCCAAACCCGATTAGATCTCGACCGTTGGATCAAGATCCAACGGCCCACGATCACCTCAGGCCGTAGCGGCGTTAACGTAGGGTTAGATCCGGACCGCCCGTCTAGATCGAACGGCCCATGATCACCGTGGTAGTTTTCAACGTGTTAACCTCGGATCTAATCGCGCCGTTGATTTTCAAATCAACGGACACGATCGTGCCACGTAGCCTAGCGCGCCGCATCGCGTAAGCGCCGTGGCCGCCGACATGCGGGCCCGCATGTCGCCGCACCAAGCCGCGGCGCCACCCACCGTGGACCGCATCGCTGCCGTGGACCCGATCCATGGGCCGGACACGCGGCAAAGACTGAGTGATGCCACGTGGCATGATGACGTCATGCCGACGTCATCATGGAGGCCGTTCGATGCTGGCGTCAAGAGTCGCGTGGACCAATCACAGGATGACACGTGTCCTCGCTGACGCAATAATTAATTTCCGAAAAAGAAAATGATTTATTAATTCGAAATAATGATTTCAGATTTTGTTTCAAACTTCAAACGCTTATAACTTTTGCGTTTCAACTCCGATTTGAGTGATTCAAATTTCTAAATTTGTATAAAATTGAGATCTACCTAAATATAAATTTTATTTAATTTTTGGACTAAAGTTTTTCTCTGTAAAATTATTTAATTGATTATTTAAACTTTAAATAATCATAACTTTTATGCTTTAACTCCAAATTTTGTGATTCCAGTTTCTAAAAATTCATAAAATTATGTTCTCCCTGTTTATGGATTTTATTTGGATGTTTGGACACTTTTTGCCTATTGTTTATTCGTGTATTTGCTATTTGCACGCTTTACGAGTAGACGTTGAAGTACCGGAAGGATTTGAATGAGAAGTATTGACTCAGGATCCAACTCAAGACCAAGAACAAGTACTTTTTGAAGGCAAGTTGTGCTTTGACCATGTTGATCCTATTTCGAAATCTATTTTGATTTAACCTATTGCATGCTAGTTCAATTAGAAAATACTTTATTTAAATTTGGGGAATTAGATAAATACCAATTTCTTTGTATGACACCTTGATTACTTAAGTATGTGCCATGACCCTTGTCACCCCTAGTTGTGGTTTACTAGTTGGACATTATTAACTTGCCAACATGGGTTTTAGACCGTTGTAGTAAATCGCTTAGACTGCCACGTGCTCATGACATGATTTTGGACAAACAAATGTTAATATTGACTTAATGATATATTGAACCTGTTTTGGAAAGGTATCATGTGATGTTGATGGCACGTGGTGCATGGTAATCAACTGGGGTTTGATAAATAGTTTTTCGACCGGTGCATGTGGCAAGAATAATCAATTGGGCAGTTGTGGCATTGGGGATGTTGATTTGGTTCTTCGGGTAGTCTTGCCCTGGTCACCCTAAGGACTTAACCTTGCAAGCCTTTGAACTGGGTCTAACGTGCAACCACATGTCTGTAATGGGACGGACCTAGTTGACTAAGTTGCTAATAACATACCTGTGGGACCTCAGGAGGTCAACTACACCCTTTGTGTAAGTTATGCGGGAGGCGCATCGGAAGTGAGGCAGTACCCATCTAACGGTTGATTGGCCTAAACTTCGCCTTAGCTAAGGGAAGGGTTAGTGTGCAATAACCGGGGAGGACCACTTGTATTGTTAGAAGTTTCCGAAAGACTTTGTTACGGGAACTCGCCTTTGTGGTGTTTGACTGTATCTTGTGGGTAAAGTGCATAACCTCTGCAGAGTGTAGAATCTATTCGAATAGCCGTGTCCGCGGTATTGGTCATCGCTCGGGAATTACAGTCAAGGGTTAGATTTTCTCAAAAATAACTTGGATTTGAAAGGCTGGGTTGGATTAATAATGATGTTGATGGGAATGTGGATTAGGATGGGGAAAGATGTTCATTAAACTCCTTGAAAAGTTATCTATGCTATACTTGTTTCTACTGCTTTCGAATCTACTTATGCTACTTGTCAAATGCTGTTTACTGCAAATATACCTTGAGCTATTCCTTTGTACCAAGCCATGCATATAGTATATTAGCTTGCATTCTGTGCATGACTTACTGAGTACCAAGTACTTACCCTTGCCACAATACAACACCAGTTGAAGAGGAGACTACACCAGCTTTGGAGGAGGAGCTCCAAGAGGAACCGTCTACTTAGGGAAGCGAGCCCAGTCAGTTACTGTGGTATCTTGGATGGCGCCACGGTTATTTGATTTTCATTTGCTACTATTTCTCTCTTAATAAGTTTCGCTTCGCGAGGCGATGCATTTGTAGCTTGACCATAAGGTCGAGTAACCGCTTTGACTATTTAAATAAAGTACTTTATTAGTATCGAGTGGTATGATTGTGATATTTACCGATGTTAAGACTGTGTGCACTAGCGTGTTCCTGGACTAGTCTTGAATACACAAAGGGTCGGATTTGCAAATTCGGGTCCCGACAATGATCGCGCCGCCCGCGTGTGGACCTCGGTTTCCGCGAATTTCACGGAAGCCGAGGCCCCTATTTAATGCGCCGCCACCTCTGCCGTGAAGCTCTCTTCCGTGCGCACCCGTAGCCCTAACCAACCGAGCCAGAGCTGCCGCCGTTCGCCCGCTAGAGCTCACCGAAGTTAGATTCGTGCTCCGCTACTGTTTTCCGTTGTTTTCGCCGCCGTCTGCCGTCCTCCGCTGTCACCGAGCCCAGATCCGGATACGCCATGTCGAGCCGCGTTGAGGGGTACCACTCACCTCGCCGAAGCGTGCCCGAAGCGCTGTTGGCTGTGCCGTCGTCTTCGTCTCCGGTCACCGAACTCCACCGCACGCCATCGCCGGACCGCGAAGCTTCTCAGCCGTTGAATCATCATCGCACGGCCAGGATTCATCCACGTCACCGCAGGTAAGCCTCACGTGTTACCCCTGTACATCTAATCTCAGCCGTTGGATCTAGATCCAATGCCCTAGATTGTGCCACGTAGCCCATAGCCGCACCGTGCTAGATCCAATCTCAGCCGTTAGATCCAGATCGTACGGCTAGGGTTAACCCATGTTGAAGTGCTAGATGTAATCTCAGCCGTTCGATCAAAATCAAACGGCGTAGATCGTGCCCTGTGTCGCCACCCAGGTCATGCCACGCCACCCCACGGTGAGGCGAAACCCGATCGAATCTGGACCGTCCGATCTAAATGGGGCCAACGGCTCCATGACGTCATCTGTGACGTCATGGTGGGGCCGACGCGTCAGTACCTTGTGGCCGAGGCGCAGTGACATCAGCACTGGCATCACCCGAGGGGTCCCACATGTCAGTGAGACATGTGCCCGTGGACCAGGTCCACGGTGAACCGAACCCGAACAGTGGACCAAGTCCATGGACCCGCTAACATCATGTTAATGTCATAATTCGATTTTTCAATAGAAAAATAATTCGGTGGAAAATCAAATCCCGTGCTGACGTCAGCTGACGTCATAAATCCGGATTTTTCAATAGAAAAATAAATGAATTAATTCGGTTTATGCTTTTATTTGAAATTTCAAAATTCAAACGCTCATAACTTTTGCGTTTTAACTCCGATTTGAACGATTCCAATTTCTAATTTTTTATAAAATTGAGATATACTTAAATATGAATTTTAATTAATTTTTGAATATGAAATTTTTACTGTTTATAATTAATTAGTAGATTCTTTAAACTTTAAACAATTATAACTTCTGCATTTTAACTCCGATTTGGGCGATTCAAGTTTCTAAAAATTTGTAAAATTATGCTCTCTCTGTTTATGAACTTTATTTGAATTTTTGGATACTTTTTGCCTACTGTTTATTTATTTATTGCTATTTGCACGCGTTACGAGTAGACGTTGAAGTACACGAGGGCTTCGAAGGTGAAGTGTTGACCCAGGAGCCAGCTCAAGACCAAGATCAAGTACTTTTTGAAGGCAAGTTATGCTTTGACCATATTGATCCCAATTTTGGAAATTAATTTGATTTAAATTATTGCATGCTAATTTAATTAGAAATTGTTTTAATTATTTCTGGGAACTAGATAAATGCCAAATTGTAGTATGACACCTTGACTATTTAATTATGTGCCATGAACCCTTGTCACCCTAGTTGTGGAATACATAGTTGGACATTATTAAATTGCCAACATTGGGTATTTAGACCGTTGTAGTATATTGCTTAGACCTGCTACGTACACATGACATGATTTTGGACAATCAAATGTTAATATTGACTTAATGAGATATTGAACCTATTTTGGAGAAGTACCATGTGTTGTGATTGTTGAAGGCACATGGTGCATGGTAATCAACTGGGTTTGATAAATAGATTTAGACCGGGGCAAGTGGCAAGAATGATATGGTGGGCTAGGTGTGGCACCGGGAAAGTTAATTTGGTTCTTCGGGTAGTCTTGCCCTTGTCACCTAAGGACTTAACCTTGCAAGCCTTTGAACTAAGTCAATCGTGCAACCACATGTCCGCAATGGGACGGACCTAGTTGAGTAAGTTACTAAAAACTTGCATGTGATACCTCGGGGTGTCAACTACACCGTTTGTGTAGCTTGAAAGGGGAGCGTACCAGTGCTATGGCATGGTACCCGTCCAACGGTATGTCGGTCCCATACTTCGCCTCTGTTAAGGGATGGGATGGTCTATGACAAGAGCCGGTGACACTACTACAGAATGACACATTACTATCGCTTCATCTGTGTCGGTTCTAAACTTTTGACTAAAAAACCGATTGTGATAAGTATATTCCATTTGGAAATCTTGGTAACAGGTTATCACAATCGGTTCTGAGAGGGAACCGATTGTGATATGATAATAATCCCAATCGATTCTAGATAAGAACCGATTGTGATAATCATTTTGTTATCACAATCGGTTTTTATCTAGAATCGATTGTAATGAGTAGGTATTATTATAATCGGTTTTGGGAAGAAACCAATTGTCCTGAGCACAGGGGTTATCGCAATCAGTTCTTTTCCAGAACCGATTGTAATGAGAAGGTATTATCATAATCGGTTTTGGGAAGAAACCGATTGTGATGAGCACAGGGGTTATCACAATCAGTTCTTTTCCAGAACCGATTGTGATGATTTTTATATCAATAGCCAATAGGGCAACAGAATGCCCCAGTTCCATTAGGTGAAACCAAGAACAGTTCAACAGAAACATAGTTTTTGTGAGATCCTCCACTCACACATTTCCCCTTCAAGGAACAAGAAAAAAACAAACTCCAACACAGACCACTCTGCTAGAATCCCAACACAGACCTCATCTACCCTTCATTCATGCTTTAATATTTGTGCAACTTGTTTTTTCAGACGATGAACAGTACCGCTCTGCTAGAATCCCAACTCGCGGTTCAACTCTCAGACAATTTATATAGACACATGTAGTGATGCAAATTATATATAACATTATAGTAGCATGCATGCAGCAGATAATAATAATATATATACCATTCCACACATTATACTTTTTTTTATCAATAGGACATCAAACATTTGATGCCCCAATTCCATTCAATGAAACTGAGAATAGTTATAACATTTTGGCGGAATTACAGAGCATCAAAACATCAAAACACCCAGACCACAAAGGACAACTTACATAGCATCAGGATCTCCCAGCTCTATACTATCAGCCAAAAAAAACGAACTAAAGCATAGTTCTCTCCAAAATCAACCATTGCTCACCAGACAACGGCTGCCCCCAGCTTACATAACAGAGACTCAAATAGACACATCGCTGATCAATCTTGCTTTCAATGTCGTCCAAAAACTTGTCGATGCACTTGAGGAAACCACCGGTTGTAATCTGACCACCATGTACTAACCATGCCCATGTATGCATTCAGGTTGTTTCCTTCAGAAGAAGTATCAGTGCTTTACCTTGAGGCTTGTTATTGCAGTTGCATTTTGACTTGGAACAACAGAACATTAGAAAGATACAATCCACAAAAATATAAAAGAGACTCAAAATAGACTGTAAAGGCAGCCGAATAGGCTTCATCTGCACTCCAACAACCCTCTAGTTTTTGTTCTCCATCAAGTCTTCCACACATTATACTTCATTACAATATATAACGACATCCATTGTTTATAATTATTAAATATATTAACGGACTGCATTACAGCTAATATATTAAATTTACCACTCGCGGCTCTTGCCCGAGTCACCCGAGTCACCGGAGTAGTAGTGGTTCATCCTCCGATGATGAACCAGATCTAGACGAGGCGTCGGTCCCAATGGTGACCGGCGCGTAGTACTCCTCCTCCTCCTCCTCCTCCTCCTTCTTCTCCTCCTCGTCCTCCTCCTCGTCGTCGTTGTTGTCCTCCTCGTCGTCGTCGTTGTTGTCCTCCTCGTCGTCGCCGTCGTCGTCTTGATCGTCATCTCTGGGGCGCTTCCTGCTGGCTTTGGAGGCGCCCGGATGGGGTGAGGCGCCAGGAAGGACGTCGGGAGGCAGGTGGGGCGCCGGCGCCACGCCAGAGTGAGGCGCCGGAGGCTGAGGCGGCACTGCCGGCGGCGGTGAGGACGCTGGAGGATGGAAGTCGTACGGTGACTCCACGTAGGAGTCAGACCTTGCCGGAGAAGGAGGCGCTGCCATTGCTACGGTCGAAAGGAGAAGTCAGACCTTGCAGAGAAGAAAGGAGCTATATGAAAGAGAAGAAAGGAGCTATATGGAAGAGCTGTATGAAAGAGAAGAAAGGAGCCATTGCTGCCATTGCCGGAGGAGTCAGACCTTGCAGAGAAGAAAGGAGCTATATGGAAGAGTACTACCGATGATCAGGAGCTATATGAAAGGAGCTATATGGAACGCGATCGATCACATTGGTAGCTATGTTTGAACGGTCAAATTGGCGGGGAAGACGAGGGGGTGGATTAATATCCGTGTCGGTTCATATCCAGAACCGACTGTGATGACTTATGTTATTGCAGTCGGTTCTGTTTGAGAACCGACACCGATACATTATCTGTGTTGGTTCTATAAAGAAACTGACAGTGTTGAGGATCCAAATTATCACAGTCGGTTTTACATATAAGCGACGGTGATAACTAATTAATCACAAACGGTTCTTCTATAGAATCGATTGTGATGAGGTTCACTAGGTTTCATGTATATATGTACCGTCTGGACTCGGGATGAACTTATTAACTCTCGTCGAGTTGGTTCGCTAGGCGATTTTTCTATTTTCCTGCCTAGCTTACTTGTGGCTTTATTCAAAAGGTGGGCCCCATTCCTTCGAATCCCTTCAATTTTGTATTAACGTACATTATTCGATTTTGATTTGGTGTCATTAGTAGAGTGTATGGTTGAGAAATTAGATCGTGGAGGAGATCAGTGCGTTGAAGGTTAAAGTTAATTGAAACCCTAGCTAGCTTGATCAGGAGCTAGATTTCCCCTCGTTTGTGGTTTTACTCGAAAGGTGACCAGAATTAATTCTTAGAAATCCCTTCAATATTGCAGTAGGACTTAAATTAATTTTTTTATTTGGTGAATGTGTACATTACATGTCATAATTTTTTCAATATAATTAATATGATCAATTATATAGTAGTTAATTAGGCTGCGTAACCTATGCATCTCCCGTTCGAGGGTGCTTGTTTATAAGTATGCTAAAATGGTATATTTATAAATAAGCAGTCTCGAATTGTCCACATTTTTTGGACAGTTCGAGCATATGTGGCTCGGGCAAGTTCCTAAGCTGTTGTACAAACTCTAGAGAAAGTTTCGGCAGCATCTCCCTGGCCAGTGCTCTCCGAATACACATCCTCTTGACATGTTGTCGATACGTGTATTTGGAGAACAGCGGGGAGATGCTGCCGAAATTTTCTCTAGAGTTTGTACAACATCTTAGGAACTTGCTCGAACCACATATCCTCGAATGGGATTAGGACTTGACCTAATTAGCAATTAGGAGTCATCGTTGAAATGCGTCGTACTTAGTTGGTCAACAGATATATGTTTCTTTAAGATCATTCAATCTCTCAACTTTGTTTTCGGGTTCAACCCTTCTTTTATTTCATTGATTAGGGCATTATTAATTTATTGTTTGCGGTTTACTTGTAGATGGACCGTGAAGAATGGATGTATCACAAAAGCCATGTGAGTGCTGAATTTTAGAGGGGAGTTAAGGAGTTCATAAGAATTGCAGAAGTAGATATGGTTATGAGGGGTGTAAAGTTCATATATTGTCCTTGTATTGATTGCACCAATCTCAGGAGATTTAACAACTCAGCTCAAATTGAAGGGCATTTGATTTGACGTGGCTTCGTGAGGAATTATGCGTGTTGGATCCATCATGGGGAGATAGGTAGTACCTCTGTGCTATGCAACGAAGACATGCTGGAAGCCGATCATGAGTTGGAGTGTGATATGTTTGATGAGGATAATTTAGATCAAATGTTGCGGGATGTGGAGGGAAATTACACAGAAAGAGAGTTCGAAAATTTTAAAAGCTTGATGGATGACGATGCCAAACCATTGTTTTCAGGTTGCAAAGGGGAATACACCAAGTTGGGTTTGGTCCTTGCATTGTTTGAACTGAAGGCAAAACACCGTTGGACAGATACAAGTTTCAATGCACTTTTAATACTTCTATCGGATATGCTTCCAGAGGGAAACGAGTTGCCAACAAGTATTTATGAAGCGAAGAAGCTATTATGTCCCATGGGAATGGAAATAGAAAGGATACATGCATGTCCAAATGATTGCATACTATACCGCAACGTCCATAAGGAACTGCGCATTTGTCCAGTTTGTGGTGTACCCCGATACAAACAAAATGAGAAGCGTAATGACAAGAAGCGTAAGAACTGAATTGACGACGGTGAAGATGTGAAAAAAGGGGCACCAGCCAAGGTGTTGTGGTATTTGCCCATCATTCCCCGTTTAGAGCGGTTCTTTGCAAATCCCAAAGAGGCAAAATTGTTGCGTTGGCATTATGAATCTCGAAAGGAAGATGGCAAGTTGAGACATCCCGCTGATTCGGCTCAATGGAGAAACATTAATTGGCAACATGAGGAGTTTGGTGCCGAGATGTGGAACATAAGATTTGGATTGAGTACGGATGGTATGAATCCATTTGGTAATATGAGCAGTCGACACAGTACTTGGCCAGTTTTGTTGTGTATCTACAATTTGCCTCCATGGTTATGCATGAAGCGGAAGTATATCATGATGTCATTGCTAATCTCAGTACCCAAACAGCCGGGTAATGATATTGATGTGTACCTATCACCACTAATTGAGGATTTGGTAAAATTGTGGAATGTGGGGGTTGAGGTGTGGGATGCATACAAAAGAGAGAACTTTACCCTACGGGCTATGATATTTTGCACCATAAATGATTTTCCAGCCCTTGGTAATTTGGCGGGCTATAGCACGAAGGGAGCCAAAGCTTGTCCAATTTGTGAAGAGGACACTGATAGCTTGTGGGCTGCGGTCGAGGAAAACGGTGTACATGGGTCACCGTGAGGTTTCTACCGAAGTCATCGATATCGTAAGATGGATGACAAATTTGATGGAAAGAGGGAAGTTCGTGGCAGCCCCGCAGACCTATGACTGGAAGGCAAGTATATTCACGCCGTAGAGGATATCGATGTTCGATATGGTAAGAGCCGTAAATATGTTCGTCCTATGACCATTTGGAAAAAGAGGTCGATATTTTGGGACTTACCATATTGGAAGGAGTTAGATGTCCGTCAATGTATTGATGTCATGCACGTTGAGAAAAATGTTTGTGATAATTTGGTAGGCATCCCGCTGAACATACAGGAAGACCAAGGATGGTGTGAATGCTCACCGCGATATGACCTACATGGGGATCAGGCCCAAGCTTGCTGTGATGGAGGAGGATGGAAAAGGGCCGTACATCCTCGTGCATGCTACACCTTATCCAAGAAAGAGAAAGAAGACCTCTGCAAGTGTCTCCACGATATTAAAGTTCCATCGGGCTACTCCGCAAACATTAAGAAGCTTGTGTCTATGGATGATTTGAAGTTGGTCGGTATGAAGTCCCATTGTCATGTCTTGATGACCCAAATGCTCCTGTTGCAATCGAAATATCCTACCAGATGACGTCAGGTTGGCAATCACGAAGCTATGCTATTTCTTCAATGCGATTTCATGCAAGGTTATTGATCCCGATATACTGGACAACTTACAGAGTGAGGTGGTGCAGACTCTTTATCAGCTTGAGATGCATTTCCCCCCGTCGTTCTTCGACGTCATGGTCCACCTCGTTGTTCACCTTGTTAGAGAGATTAAGATTTGTGGACCCGCATTCCTGCGTTACATGTATCCGTTCGAGAGGTACATGGGTATATTAAAGTCATACGTGAGGAATAGGTCGAAGCCTGAGGGTAGTATTATTGAAGGTTATGGGGTGAAGAGGTTATTGAGTTCTGCGTGGACTATCTAGGTAAAAGACAACCGATTGGTGTTCCTATATCTCGTCATGAGGGCAGACTTGGTGGCAAAGGAACCATTGGGTCAAATCTAATGAGCCCACAATTTGATATGTACTGTAAAGCGCATTTCACAGTCTTGCAACACGGCGCAGAAGTTCATCCATACATCCTATAGCACAAGTTGATATTACGGGAAGAGAATCCACTTATGGATGAGCTTTCCATCACATGAGAACACAACGATCGATTCCTCACATGGTTCAAAGAAAAGGTGAAGGTCTCCGTTAGTACCGAGGATGTCAAATGGTTGGCTGACGGACCAAGATTTAATATACAGACATGGCAAGGTTACGATATTAATGGCTACACATTTTACACTGAAAGTCAAGATGCAAAGAGTACATTGCAAAACAGTGGTGTGAGCATAGATGCTTTGTCCGGTGATCACTCAATTAGAGGATCCTCAACTGCAATGAACTGTTACTACGGGATGATCGAAGAAATATGGGAGCTCGACTACGGAATATACCAAGTTCCATTGTTCCGGTGTAAGTGGGTGAGACTTCCTCACGGAGGTAAGGTCGACAAGACAGGTTTTACAATTGTTGATCTGAATAGATCGCCTCTGAGAGATGAACCGTTCGTCCTCGCAAAGCAAGCAACTCAAGTTTTCTACGTGCGTGATCCGGCCAATCCGAGGTTGCACGTCGTACTTCATGGCAAGAGGAGGATTGTTGGAGTTGAAAATGTCGTAGATGAAGAAGAGTACAACCAATTTGATGAAACACCTCCGTTTGCAGATGGGGCATGTCTTAGCGGTGACGACGGCACACATGGAACACATTACATGCGTGTAGATCATCAAGAAGGGTTGTATTGTAAATAAATTAAGTTGTAAGAATTCCCTGTGTAATGTAGCATTTTGTAGAATATATATGTCAAATGGATCTTATAGTATAGAAAATTTGAAAAATATTTGACTTTTCGACTCTTTTGAATGAAGACTCTGTTTTAAAAAAATTAGAAATTGGATCATAGTCATCACAATCGGTTCGTTTAGGAAACCGACACAGATAGTGAACATATTGCGATCGGTTGTTTTAAAGAACCGACACAGAAAGTGTACATATTGCGATCGGTTGTTTGAAAGAATCGACACAGATAGTGTACATATTGCGATCGGTTGTTTTAAAGAACCGACACAGATAGTCAATATTGCGATCGGTCTCTTTGGTTAAACGACTGTGATAAAACCCCAGAGCATTTTCATTTCAGCGCGCACACTCAGTTCATTTTGGCGCGCACTGATTTCGTTTCAATTCATTCCACAACCCTAGCTCGACCACCTCCCCCACCGGCTCCTCCCCCTGGCGCTTCCCCCATCGGCGGGTACCCCGTGGGCGCCTCCCCCTCCGGCTCCTCCCACACCCCCCCGGCTCCTCCCCCATCGGCGGGTACCCCGTGGGCGCCTCCCCCTTCGGCTCCTCCCACACCCCCCCGGCGCCTCCCCCATTGGCGGGTACCCCGTGGGTGCCTCCCCCTCCGGCCCCTCCCCCACTGGCTCCTCCCCCTCCGACGCCTCCCCCATCAGCTCCTCCCCCCCATCGGCGCCTCCCCCATCGGCTCCTCCCCCCCATCGGCGCGTCCCCCATCGGCTCCTCCCCCATTGCCGACTCAGTTCGGCGCACTGTAAGAACTATCGGACTGTGGGCTGTAATTGGTTGTAAATAGCTCGATGATGATTGCTTGAAATTGAGGCTTGATTAATTTGATCATTAAAGGAACTTGCTAGACCTAGATAAGCACTGCTCTTAGCTGACAATTTGGTGGCACTTGCTCTTAATGCATTGTTCTAGGTCGAGCAAAGGTCTTTGTGCTTATTCCTTTATGCTCTTAGTCGACAATTTGGTGGCACTTGCTCTTAATGCATTGTGGTAGGGTTAGAAGCGGTGCTATATTCATTACGTGTTATGTCTGTACTTGTTGTTTTCTCGTGCTAGAGCAAAGGTCTTTGTTCTAGGGTTGTAATCCTGAAATTTTCAGATGTAATAGCCGGTGATATATTGGCCATCTAGAAGTTGGACGGCTAATTAATTTAGCAACCCTTCTATAGCAATCTGAGAGCAATCCACCTCGGCTAATTAATTTAGCAACCCTTCTATAGTAATATGTGCAGATTATATTCTCATTGCAATTTGAAACTTGTAACACATGCTATATTATCGCACTTTATTATCGACTTTAGTTGCGTAACCTATGCATCTCCCGTTCGAGGGTCCTTGTTTATAAGTATGCTAAAATGGCATATTTATAAATAAGCAGTCTCGAATTGTCCACGTTTTTTGGACAGTTCGAGGATATGTGGCTCGGGCAAGTTCCTAAGCTGTTGTACAAACTCTAGAGAAAGTTTGTGACATCTCCTGGTGTTCTTCGAATACACACCCTCTTGACCTGTTGTCGAGACGTGTATTTGGAGAACAGGGAGATGTCGCAAATTTTCTCTAGAGTTGCACAACAGCTTAGGAACTTGCTCGAACCACATATCCTCGAATGGGATTAGGACCTAACCTAATTAGAGATTAGGAGTCATCGTTGGTACGTACGTACTTAGTCGGTCTACAGATAGACATGTGAATTGCTTTCTATTATGTGAAATATAATCATGTCAGAAATTTGAATTGCTTTCTCACACGAAGTTTAGGTTTGACATATACGTACTTACTTCGAAATGTCGCAAAGAGAGAGCACCGGCTCAACGCCAGAGAGAGAAGAAGGTCCTGCTACCCCATCGAGGAAGGTTAGAAAGGGCAGAGGACCCAATAAAGGAGCCACAGGGAGAACGCCGCAAGTGCTCCACTTTAATGCCACGGGGGTTTGCACGGGTCCTAGCAAGTTTAAGGAGCGCTACTCCTCTTTTCTCGGCCAATTGGTGAGGGAGCGAGTGCCGATCACAATTAAGGACTGGAGGAAGGAAGTAAGCGAGCGTAAGAACCGACCGTGGGACGGGTTAATGGGAAATGGATTATACCAGAGGAAGATGAAATCAATGCGAGACGGTACGCCTTGAAGAGAATGGGTGTGGCTTTGAGGCATTTCATGGTGACCATGCATGCTGAGTTCGTGTTGAAAAACCGTACTCCCTTCCAAAGGTATCCATTTGTTACTCTCGAGGTTTGGGAGGAGTTCGCAAGGATGAGGAATACGCCCGAGGCGGAGGAGCTGAGAGAGAAGAATATCGCTATACAAAGGCGTAACACACACGCGCACCACCTCGGTTCCGGTGGGTATGTAGGGAAGAAGGCAGAGTGGGCGCGACTAGCGGAGGAGTGTGCAACCTCTGGGACAACGATGCCTTACTCCCACATATGCGAGGAGCAGGCACGCGACTGGGTATTAGCGAGGACGAAGAAAACATCTGACGGTCAGATTGTCATTCCAAACCCCGCGACCGCACAGATCGTCACGACCATCGTAAGATATCTAACATAGTACATTGCATATGATATTCCCATTGTATTTTAGCAATAATTTATATTTGCGACCTGCAGGAGGAGATAAGCCTGCAGAAAGAGCAAGGAGCATTTGAAAACCAAGGGTCAAGGGACATCCTGTGTTCGGCAATCGGGAAGCCCAATCATAAGGGTCGGGTGCTTGCCGCAAAAGGGGTATCTGAAGAGGTCCTTCTTTGTAGAGGAGAGCGCTTCGGTGCTGGGGCAAGATCATGGGAAGCACGTGAGGCGTGGATTAGAGCGCAGATGAAGGAGGAGTTGAAGGAGGAGTTAAAGGCTGAGATGATGGCGATGTTCTCCCAGAATCAGATTCCTCAACCATCGCCTATGCTACGCCCTAGCAGCTGCGCTTCCAATAAGGAACTGTGCATTCCACACCTCAAGGTAATAACTGTTTCAGACCAAAAGGTATATGAGTAAGCTTAACAAAGATTATGATGAAGATGCTGATCACTTCTTGTAGGGTCCTGCCAAGTGCCAGCTAGTCCTGATCGACGACGGAATACACATTGAGGCTGCGCACGGGGTTGCATTTCCAAGCAAGGAGGATGACACGGTGCATGGTATACCTTTGGGGATGGGCTACATGAGGGTGCAGGTGGACTATGTCCATGATGTTTACATGTCTCATGCCCTGGAGTTCCCCCCCGAACGAAGATATCACCACTCTCGGGCAAGCACGGATGTCGTTCATCAAGTGGCCCGCGACGGGTGTCGTAGTGCAAGCACCTCCTCCTGCTGCTGCTACTGCTACCACTACTGCTGGTACTACTGCTGCTCACTCTCTGCCGGTACTCTTTGCTACTACTATCGCTCTGCTGCTACTACTCACTGCTCACTCTGCTAATGCTGGTATGCGCATCTTGGTCTTTGCACCGCTCCTCGCTACTATTGTTGATGCACCGCTCTATCGCTATCGCTGGTACTCTGTTGCCGCTCACTCTTCTGGTATGCTGCTGCGCTGCTCCTGCTCTGCTCTGCTACTTACTCTCGCTCCCGCTGCTGCTCCTGCTTCCTCCTACTCTGCCGCTCCTGCTCTGCTGCACATGCTCTGCCTTTGCTACACAACCTGCACCTACGCTGCGGTGCACCTCCTGCACCTACGCCTGCAGCTACAAATGCTGGTGCACAGGTGGTGCGCAAAAGGACTTCTACCACGCTGACGAAAGATACAAAGCAGAGTTCAGAGAGTCCCTCCGTGAAGAAGGCAAAGTTGTCACAGAGCACCCTGATGATCACAAGCGGTACATACATGGAAAGCCCTTTCTCCCAAGCCAAGAATTGAATTCTTTGGGCTTGTTCACTCGCCACCTACATGGATGGTACATCGATAGGTCACATGAGTCCGAGCCTCGCCACGATTTCATAGTGAAGTATCGAGCGGGCCAATTCCACCACAAGGAGGATGGGACCTTCCCAGTCAGTTTTGAGGATCTGTACTTTATGTACAGCTTGAAAGCCGTCGATATTTCTACCATACGATCCTGGACGCTATGAGTCTCGCACCATACTCAATCAGATCAATCAGATGACTATTTACTGATTTTGTATTATATTTTTTAACAATTGACATGAATTGCAGGATCATGAGGCAGCGAGCCTTGACGGGTCGACACCCTGTCGGGTTTGTCGACCCCGAGATGGTGTCTGCGACCATGGCTAAGTATCAATCGGAGTTCCTTGCAGGATACATCAAGCAGGCATTGCATGACGAGGCAAAAAAAGGACTTCATTCTCTTCCCATACCACCAGGAGTATGTCCTACTATACAATTCAATTACATGTACACACTTCAACCATGTATTAACTTTGTAACACCCCGGCATCTAATACGCCTGAATGCTACCAAACATAGATTACGTATCATCTAAAAACTACAAATAAAAGAAAATTACAGCAAAGGAACAATTGCTAGAACCAAAAATTTCGGCAGCATCTCCTTTGTTTAATCATGATCTCGAGCAACCATAATAGCATGGCAGAATATGACATAATATGAAACATCTAAAACAGCAATAATAAGCGACACGGAAGCAATATGAGTCCACTTTAAGCATCACAAGGTCATCATTAGCCAAATGAAATGAATACGGCAATTCTAGCACACATCTAAACCATAAACATCAATTGTATCACATTAAATTTATTGTCATGACTCCAAATGATTCCATTGTGGAATCAATTGCGTGAACTACGTGGAGATGTGTGACTATTCCCCTTTTCCTCATGCCGATCTCAAGGTACCTAAAAACAACATAAAACACAAGCGTGAGTTCAAAACTCAGCAAAGTGTATTGTAATGGAAAAACAAAGATCAAGTCAACAAACCATCATCACCAATCTCCAAAAGCACATCATAACACAACATAGTTAGCATTCCAAACACCTTTTAAGCATCCATGTACTCACCTCGTGAGCAACTCATAAGTATTCACATCGTCATCTCATAAACATCAGCATATACATATTTCATTAATGCAATGCAATGCACATGTCTCCTTGGAAACTCATACGGTATGGTGGAGTGCACACCGTCGGCATGCACCCTTTTCCCCCTTCCATCCCGAAGATGGAGGGTGCCTATCACTCGCTTCCATTCACCACGGTGAATGGAATCACGATGTAGGTCTTACTCAAGAATAGCCCCGGACTAGTCATAACGGTTCTCACCGACCCTCCCGGAATAGTTATGACTTATCTCACCTGGTCGGCCATGAAAATATGCCATGTATGCAAAATGGACAACAATGTACACATATATAGGAGTATTGCATATCATCACATGGCATGTAATCCACTTATCAACAATAAGTACATTTAAATCATGGCATAATGGCTTCATATCAAGCAATACATGTAATTCATGGCAAGACAACATGTTATCTATTCCAAATACTATGAAGCACAACTAGCAACACATATAGCATACAATCCACACAACACACTTGCCTTCAATCGGGCAGCGGAGTGACGAGAGGTTGAGGGCACTCGAGGCACACCACCTGCAAACACGTGCCACACACTCAAATCAAGCCCAAAAACAGTACACATACATCCCACTAACCCGACTTAAACACAACTCCTAAAATCAGAAAACAGCAAATCTGTCCCTTCGGGACAGCAGCCTTCCAATGAGCATAACTTCTGTTCTAGGACTCCAAATTGATTAAACGAGTACACCATCGCGAATCTTAGGAAATTTCCTAGATTTTTCTAAGTATGGGGAAAAGCCAAATCGGCCTCTAAAATTGTTTAATCTAATGTTGAACACAGACTGTCCCAACCTCGTCACAGATTGGACAGCGCTCGGTAAAACGGCCATAACTTCCAGACCGTAACTCTAAAAATTCTCAAAAAAATACACAAAATAGGTATTGACGATACCTACAACTTCTTCAACATGCGGTCGTCCAGATTCAGACTCTAAAATTGCGAAATTGCCTGCCCTAACTCGGGTTCCCAATCTGCCCGAACCAGAACGTGAATACACCTCTAGTTTTCATCAATCCTACCCCATGGCAGCACCTCCCTTGATCTAAAAACATGGTATTCACCCTCTACAGCAGCAAGAGGTCTACCCCAAAAGATTCCCCCATTACCTTCTTGGAGAATCACGAATCGACGGCCGAATCTTCGCGTTCTTCCCCCAGTTTTCCTCGCACGCGCCGATCCCGTCCAATCCACTCGTCGCGGAGCTCCTCCACAGCAAGGGCAGCAGCGGGGCGAGTCGTGGCAGCGAGGAGGCGTCCTTGGGGGTGCAAGGAGGAAGGGGTGGTGCGGCTTGGGGGGTGTGGAGGAGGAGGAGGAGAACTAGAGGGAGGAGGAGATGGGGAGAGGGGTGGCGGCTTGGGGGGCAAGGGGAGGGGCGCACCAACAGGGCAGGGCAGCAGGGTGTGTTGCCCTAAAGCTCTCCCTCATGGGCCCAATTCATTCCACCTTCGGCCCAATTGCTTTCCCCACGGCCCGATCACCCGGAAAACAACCGAACCTCGAAAACGACCCAAAACGACAAAGAAAATATGGTTTAATCTCATGCCGCAAAGTTTCACTCCCAAATATCATATTTTATAATGTCTCACCGTTCCGTAGTGTCACATTCTCTCCCCCTTAACAGGATTCGACCTCGAATCTTACACGTTAACTCTAAAACAATGTCCACTAGGGTCTCATCTTCTTTGCGAACTCAACACACCCACGCAAAGACTCAAACAGTAGCAACGACAACCCAAATCTCCAAATCCATCTATTAACAAGAGTGACTTGACTTAGCTTAACTAAGTACCACTTGACATGATTCCTCATTTACTTCGATCTCTATCATGATTCATAAACTCAGAATGACAGAATACCAACTGTAACACCCCATCCCTTCCAATTATTTGACCCCTTTTCGCAAGGAATCAAAATTTACTAATGTCATCTTCGCTCATAGCCTACATCGACCATACTTTCCTTTCGACTGCCAACCACATTACACTTTTCATTCTATCCTCTCCCAGGCATAACGCACACCCAGGGACGTCTAGCTAAGACAATATCCACGACAAAGCATTTTGCATCACAATTTCTATAACATTTGCTTCCACCCAACGATACTTTCAACCAAATTCAAACCACGACACCAACAACCTCCATCATCATCCACCCTCATACCACTAATGTCCATCACCTAGCCCCAGCTAGGACCATAACTCACTACTAACTCTCAATTGGCACTTTTCCCCAAGAGGATGTCGCCCTCACAACCAAATCACACAAACAACGAAGCCCACGAGTATAGCTCTTAGATTATACTCAACAATAACCCGATGCCCTTCTTATTCTCGCTCCTATCAATAGTGCAAAGAAATCACGATTCTTTTGAATCCAAGTAGACCACATACAACAACTCGAACCTCAAAGCGCCACAAATCACTTTGGAAAGAACCACGATAACATTGAAAGACCACCCTTTTGCTTTTCCTAAGTCAAGCCGCAAAGGAAAACTCAAATCTCCAATCAACGCGATACAATTCGCATCGGGAGCACTCAAACAAATAAAGACTCCACACAATTCTCTTTGACGGAAGTTCTCAACAACTAAAGACAACTCGACTCGCTTTCACCACGGCCAAACTTTTCATTTTAACCAAAATCAACATCTTGGAAGAGAACTGCCACAAAAACTCTCGAAGAGAAAGGGAAACTCAAATCCCTTGCATAACATAACCAAAATACCAACATTTATCCATTCATTCCTTTTCATGCTAGAGAGCAATGGAAATCTCGATTCATAACACGGATGCGAATTCTTCAAGAGCACTCGGATTAGTCATATATCTCTATATGACTTCCTCATAAATCTGGCTCAACAACTCTTTTATGCTTATAAAAACGATGTCATGAATCTTTTTCACCATTTATTAGTCATGAAACCACGATACCCATTAACCATTCACAAAGAGACTTCATTCTCTTTGTCACATGATTGACACCCAACAACATCGATGATTGCTCAATTTCGCATAAACTACGACGGCGTTAGCGAAAAATACCATATCGCATCACAACCCAACAACCACTGCACGCAATGCGTGCAAAACATCGCATTTTAACCAAAGCCAATAACAGAAGATAACATCAACTCTCAACTCAAACATCTACGCCTAATAACCGCTACCAATTCTCTTAAAGAGAAAGGAAACACATTCGAGGAACACCTTACCAACAAAATCACTTATGAAACAATCGTAAGATTCACCTTTTTGACACGCTCGCAAACACCACACACATTTCCCAAATAAATCCAACTCTAGTCACGAAAGAATTACAATTTAAGCGCTTAACTCCAGGGTTACCAAAGATAAATCAGTTGAACGCTAAAGAGAGTGTCCCACCCCAACGCTTTGGGTGTTAAACCATACTCATAGCATAGACTAAACAGATTAGCCCAAAACCAAAGATTGGCATGGTTCAATACCACACCACATTTGGAACCCATAAGCTGGTTACTTCAAATACTACTCTTTCCTCCATATTTCCAATCATTGGAGTCAAGTTTGTAACTTGACAAAATGCCACTTAATCAGGGGAGATTTTATTGCACACTAATCAAGACGCCTAAACAAAGAGGCAGGCACTCCCAGAAAATTTATACATTCATTTGAATCCATAAACCTTCAAAAGAAAGTTCGACTCAAATCCCACCGTTACTCGCATTCCAATACTCTTAGCCAATACGGATGTCATAATCACCCAAAACGAGAAATCCAACATTTGCACACAAGCTACAACATCTGCTCTTAATAAAATCACTTTTCACTATTCATATAACCACAATTGATTATATTACCAACGAACCATAGACCATATCTACCGTATGACAATCAACAAGGAGAACTACGTTCTCACAACTCCAGCACAATTATCTTATCAGTTAATCCAACATAAGACGCATATCAACAACTTCTTTTGGTCTACTAACCATGACGAACCATTATTCATGCAACTTATTATCCCCAGCGTAGCACACATCTCTTTACAATTATTCCGTAATCAACAATTACCACAGGTATAATCCTAAGTCACATATTCCATATCACTGTTCATTCCACCAATAATTAATACTAACCACGCGACCACGATCTCCACTAGACATCCCTCATAAATACGGATCCCGAGACAAACATACATCAAGAATAATTCAACATTTCCTACAATCATTCCATATATCCTCATTAATTGATTACACGTAATTTTAAGTCACATTGTCGACCCACAATATTAACTGACCCACCAGCTACAATAGGTAGAATTTCACACCATCTTCTTGCTATAACAAGTTCATCAACCGAGACATTATATGCTAACTAATCTCAAACATCCATTAGATTCCATAACCCGCATCACTTTGCACACACCACTAGTCAACTTTCACTTTGGATCACTGACGTCTCGTTTAATCATCTCTTATCAACACAATATTTTAGTTTATCTTTAAACAAACAACAAATTCACTTTAACCGAACCACTAGCTCATATCATCAAAACTCTAACTTCTCGTCATACACTTAACTTCTTAAACATCCGCGTGAATCACGCACCCAACTCTTAAGGAAACCATAATTGCTCCGAAAGGAACAACACCCAAAACACCTTTCCTTAGGAAAGCTCAACCATAAATCACAAGAGAAGTCAACTCTTAAATTCCCAAATGCAGACCATAACTACTCCACAACTCTCGAGATCAACAACTTCCGCGAAGGAAGATGGTTGCAAGAGGGAAAACCAGCGATGAACCAAATTTTTTTTGAGATAAGGCCATAACCCCAAACTTCAAACTTTCACGAAACAAGCGGTTTTCAAAGATGAATTCCCAAGCAAGTCATCATTGCGATCAAACACCACTTAGGCCCGACAATGACGTCACGGCACAACAGTAATAACTCTTTTAAACCTCGTGAAAGACAAACACAAAAATAAATTGAAAACTTTCTCCGTAAAGCAACCGATCAACCACATCCTTTCGACAAACCTTGACACCTAAATCCATGCGACTTAGATTTTTATCGAAACTTCAATAATTTCTTTTCAAATTGGAGAATGGTAACCCAGGAATCAATCTATAAGTTTCTCTATAAGACAAACACAAATCGGCGTCAAAGGCGGCAAAGGCGACCAAAAGAGGCGCAACCTAAATTCTTCTTTGGTCTTCAACGAGAGAAGACAAAAACCAAAACCACCAAAAGACTATCGGTGAGTATCCAAAACCGAACACTTTTTCTTTTATTTCGACCAACCAAAAAACCAACCAAAATCGTTCGTCAAAACGGCAAAGGAAATTCGGAGGGTCAATCCACAACTCTACTACTCGACTCCAACCAACTACCCAATCTACGGCGAAAGGATAAGCACTCTCCCAACAGGAGGTTAAAGTCCATCGGTGATGGCACTAACCCGCCACACCGTCAAACCCAACATTACTACAAACAACGAAGGTGACCGAAACCCTTTCGCACCACAACCCACATAATCTCAAATGTATCAACACAATCAATTCTTTCATAAACATAGCAACATATATTACCAAATGTAACATTCAACACCAAAGCTTAAATACAACATTTAGCGTAAAGCAACAGTACCCATACCCATTCCCTCTTGTGCAGCAGTGTGTCAAGTTTTAAATTAATTATTCCACTTACACAAGTTTTAATGTTGCTATCCTATGGCAAAGTTTTAAGTAAAACCTAAGCCATGTTTCTAGGTTATCCCACTTCATATTTTAGTTGAACCTATAGTATGACACTAAATACACATTCCAGGGACCTACGACCAGCTCACGATACCAAGCTGTAACACCCCGGCATCTAATACGCTGAATGCTACCAAACATAGATTACGTATCATCTAAAAACTACAAATAAAAGAAAATTACAGCAAAGGAACAATTGCTAGAACCAAAAATTTCGGCAGCATCTCCTTTGTTTAATCATGATCTCGAGCAACCATAATAGCATGGCAGAATATGACATAATATAAAACATCTAAAACAGCAATAATAAGCGACACGGAAGCAATATGAGTCCACTTTAAGCATCACAAGGTCATCATTAGCCAAATGAAATGAATACGGCAATTCTAGCACACATCTAAACCATAAACATCAATTGTATCACATTAAATTTATTGTCATGACTCCAAATGATTCCATTGTGGAATCAATTGCGTGAACTACGTGGAGATGTGTGACTATTCCCCTTTTCCCTCATGCCGATCTCAAGGTACCTAAAAACAACATAAAACACAAGCGTGAGTTCAAAACTCAGCAAAGTGTATTGTAATGGAAAAACAAAGATCAAGTCAACAAACCATCATCACCAATCTCCAAAAGCACATCATAACACAACATAGTTAGCATTCCAAACACCTTTTAAGCATCCATGTACTCACCTCGTGAGCAACTCATAAGTATTCACATCGTCATCTCATAAACATCAGCATATACATATTTCATTAATGCAATGCAATGCACATGTCTCCTTGGAAACTCATACTGTATGGTGGAGTGCACACCGTCGGCATGCACCCTTTTCCCCTTCCATCCGAAGATGGAGGGTGCCTATCACTCGCTTCCATTCACCACGGTGAATGGAATCACGATGTAGGTCTTACTCAAGAATAGCCCGGACTAGTCATAACGGTTCTCACCGACCCTCCCGGAATAGTTATGACTTATCTCTTGATCGGCCATGAAAATATGCCATGTATGCAAAATGGACAACAATGTACACATATATAGGAGTATTGCATATCATCACATGGCATGTAATCCACTTATCAACAATAAGTACATTTAAATCATGGCATAATGGCTTCATATCAAGCAATACATGTAATTCATGGCAAGACAACATGTTATCTATTCCAAATACTATGAAGCACAACTAGCAACACATATAGCATACAATCCACACAACACACTTGCCTTCAATCGCGGGCAACGGAGGTGAGAGGTTGAGGAGCACTCCGAGGCACACCACCTGCAAACACGTGCCACACACTCAAATCAAGCCCAAAAACAGTACACATACATCCCACTAACCCGACTTAACACAACTCCTAAAATCAGAAAACAGCAAATCTGTCCCTTCGGGACAGCAGCCTTCCAATGAGCATAACTTCTGTTCTAGGACTCCAAATTGATTAAACGAGTACACCATCGCGAAGCTTAGGAAATTTCCTAGATTTTTCTAAGTATGGGGAAAAGCCAAATCGGCCTCTAAAATTGTTTAATCTAATGTTGAACACAGACTGTCCCAACCTCGTCACAGATTGGACAGCGCTCGGTAAAACGGCCATAACTTCCAGACCGTAACTCTAAAAATTCTCAAAAAAATACACAAAATAGGTCTTGACGATACCTACAACTTCTTCAACATGCGGTCGTCCAGATTCAGACTCTAAAATTGCGAAATCGCCTGCCCTAACTCGGGTTCCCAATCTGCCCGAACCAGAACGTGAATACACCTCTAGTTTTCATCAATCCTACCCCATGGCAGCACCTCCCTTGATCTAAAAACATGGTATTCACCCTCTACAGCAGCAAGAGGTCTACCCCAAAAGATTCCCCCATTACCTTCTTGGAGAATCACGAATCGACGGCCGAATCTTCGCGTTCTTCCCCAGTTTTCCTCGACGCGCCGATCCGTCCAATCCACTCGTCGCGGAGCTCCTCCACAGCAAGGGCAGCAGCGGGGCGAGTCGTGGCAGCGAGGAGGCGTCCTTGGGGGTGCAAGGAGGAAGGGGTGGTGCGGCTTGGGGGGTGTGGAGGAGGAGGAGGAGAACTAGAGGGAGGAGGAGATGGGGAGAGGGGTGGCGGCTTGGGGGGCAAGGGGAGGGGCGCACCAACAGGGCAGGGCAGCAGGGTGTGTTGCCCTAAAGCTCTCCCTCATGGGCCCAATTCATTCCACCTTCGGCCCAATTGCTTTCCCCCACGGCCCGATCACCCAGAAAACAACCCGAACCTCCCGGAAACGACCCAAAACGACAAAGAAAATATGGTTTAATCTCATGCCGCAAAGTTTCACTCCCAAATATCATATTTTATAATGTCTCACCGTTCCGTAGTGTCACAAACTTATTCTCTTGCATTGTGTACCGTTTAATAAGCAACCATTGGGTTCTACTTGTGGTTGTTCCGAGTCAAAACAAGGTCTACACGTTGAACTCACTCGAAAATAGACCGATGGACTATGCGATCGAGCCTGTTTTGCAGAAGTAAGTACATTCCTCTAACCTAACACTTTACATATTGAACTACGTTAGGTATTTTTAACCTCAATGGCATCTCTCCAATGTATAGGGCTTTCATGTCTTACGTTGTTGAACATGGCCGACACAATGATAAACAAGGCACCAAACTCGAGTGGAAGCGCTTCAAGGTACAAGTGTCTATCATAGGATTTTTTTCTGACACCTATTTTTAATTCGTCTCCTAATTTAAGTTTCTTTGTTCACAGTGTCATCAACAAGGGTGCGATGATCTGTGTGGCTTTTACGTGATGCATCACATGCTGATTTTGGTTGGTCGCTCACATCTTTTCCCTAAGGTATAGAGCAGATTATTTGCACTACTGTCTATGTGATATTTGTTTACAAGCATAATACTATCAGCATGTTACAATACCAATTTAAGACTTAAATATATTAGTGCACTACTATCTATTTTGCAGGACCTTGATATCATCCGGAAGACCCTAACCAACGCTGATCTCAAGAAATTACGAGATCATTTATGCGGTTAGTGCTGGGCCGAGAAGTTATAACGGATGATGGTAGATATAGAGACCATTCAAGCAAATACTAGTCCATAAAGTGTAAACAAAATTTATCTCGAATGTGAATGTGATTCACATTACAGATTGTAAACAATATTAATTTGAATGTAATGTGTGTAGATTGTGATGTATATGTTATGTGATATTGTGGATTGTGATGAATGTGTCATATTGTCAATGCGAGGCTATTTTCGGATGATGGACAGTAACATCATCACAATCGGTTCTTTGTTGGAACCGATTGGGATAAATCTGATATCTGTCGGTTCTTCTTACTGGAACCGATTGGGATATTTTTAGTATCGCAATCGGTTTGCATAAAGAACTGATTTTGATAATATTCTTATCCCCATCGGTTTCAATAAAAAATCGATTGTGCTAATGTAATAATTTGAATCGGTTCTAAAAATGAACCGATTGTGATATTATACTTATCCCCATCGGTTTCAACAAAAAACCGATTGTGATAATGTAATCATTTGTATCGGTTCGAAAAAAGAATCGATTGTGATATTATACTTATCGCAATCGGTTCTAAGAGGAAACAGATTGTGATAAGTGTAATATCACAGTCGGTTCCTAAAAAGTACCGACAGTGATAATGTATTATTAGTGTCGGTTAAAAACCGACTGTGATATATCTACCTTATCACTGTCGTTGGACTTTGTATCACCACCAAAACCGACTGTGATGACCAAAAAGAACCGATTGTGATGTACGGATCTGTAGTAGTGTGAGGTTCACTTGTATAGTTTGCAGTCTCTGAAATGCTTTGTTACGATCACTCACCTTTGTGGTGTTTGACTGTATCCTGTGGGTAAAGTGCATAACCTCTGCAGAGTGTAAAATCTATTCGAATAGCCGTGTCCGCGGCACTAGACATTGCTCGGGGATTACAGTCAAGGGTTAGACTTTCATGAAAACAACATGGACTTGGAAAGGTTGGTTGGGTTAAAGGATGACGTTGATGGAAATGTGGATTAGGAAAGGAAAAGTGATTACTTAACTCCTGGAAAAGTTATTGATATAATCTTTACCTCGACTGCTTTCGAATCTACTTATGATACTTGTTAACTGTTGTTTTACTACAAATGTACCTGTTAATCTATTCTTTGTAATAAGCCATGCATATAGAATACTAGCTGCATTCTGTGCATGACTTGCTGAGTACCAAGTACTCACCCTTGCCACAATACAACATCAGTTGAAGGAGAAGCGACGCCAGCTTTGGAGGATGAACTTCAGGAGGAGCCGTCTACCTAGGGAGCGAGCTCAGTCAGTTGCCTGTGGTATACTGGATGGCGCCACGTTGATGCTTTATTTCCGCTGCAATTTATTTCCTTAATAAGTTTTCGCCCTGTGTGGCGTACTCTTGTAACTGGCGTACTCTTGTAACTTGACCATAAGGTCGAGCAACCAGTTTGGTTATCTTAATTAAAGTACTTCATTATTATCGATGTGTATGATTGTGATATTTACCGATGTTGAGACTGTGTGCACTAGCGTGATCCTGGACTAGTGCTGAATACACAGAGGGTCCGGATTTGCAAATTCGAGTCCCGATAGAGGTGGTATCAGAGCCATACTGACTGTAGGCTCACCCATAGTTAGAATGGTCGTAGTGAGGATAAAACCTATTTTCTAAAGTTAAAATTTAACAAGACAATGAATGAAATCTTGACTCATCCCCTTCACTCCTTTCGTACCCCTTTTTCTAAACTTCTCTTGCTACCCCTTGGTTTTAAAATTTTTTGAGTTCTTACGCGGGTGTCTTTTGGCAGATGTTGATGAAGAACAACTACGCCGAGCGTGAGGGAGGCTGCGCTACCGAGTTGTGGCGTATGCTACAGTTGCTTAGAGGTTTTGAGAGGCCGCTCTACCGAGGGACCACCATTGTGCAGGCAGGACTGGTCATAGGATGGGATGTTAAGATCACGGTGTATGCTCGAGAGAAGACGAAGTTCAGTCGACCATTTCACTTCACCGCCAGAAGGTCAACATTTGAGATGGAAATCCAGGAGGTGTTTCGTCGAGCGATGCAGCAGATTGCTCGCACTTAATCCAGAGAGCTGGAAGGCACAGTATTCCATCACCACCCACGCCGAGACAACAGAACTCAGCGGAAGCCGATATAAGATGAGGATGCTACCGTCACACACTTGGCCAGGTTCGTCGTCGCCCAGGAGGAGCTTATCAACGACACAGTCCAGGAGTTGATGAAGGCTCACGAGCAAGTTGAGGAAGGGAAAAAGCATATGGAGAATGCTCGTGAGTACGTCGCCTATGCTGCGGAAAGGATCGCAGAGCTGGAGACCGCACTGTATGGGCAGGGCCCGGAGCCAGTGTTGGAGTTGGACGCCCCAGACCCGGAGGAACTAGCACGTGAGCAGGAGCACTAGCCAGCACCACAGCCGGAACCAGAACCTGAGGATGATGCCGCTTCTTTGACTACCGCCGTTGTGGGGCATGGCGATCGCTTCACGCCTATGCCGCCGCACCCGCCACAAGGAGGCAGTGGAGGTTTTCTCGATGAGTGAGCGTAGGTTTTGCAGTTGATACTCCTTCGTCGAGTCACGTTATAGAATAAGAGTCACCCTTAGAGGCGTTAGACTCCAGTGTGTTAGTTGATTTGGATTTTTATTGCTTGCTGAGTGTGCAGTATGTGTTGCAAGGCCCTTAGGCATTGTAAGCAACCATACCAAGTTATTATTAAACAGTAAAGTTGAATTTTGAGTTACACCCTCCCCGTATAAGTTACTCTACTACTTGTCTATGCTTGTTTCCCCCTCGTCTGTAAAACTTGGAGCAAACGATAGATGGTGAACACCTGCGGAAACCTTGGAGGCAATGGAAGTGGTTCTCGCCCAGCTGGGAACCCTAATGATGGAGCACCAAAGACCCGGCCAAGACCGCACTTGAGACATGCAAAACTTTGGAGCTTTCCTTGCTGCACAGACCCAGTTGATGCATGCTATGATGCAACAGATGCAGCAAGTCACTGCTCAGGCCGCCGCCAATCAAGTCAATCAAGGACATCGTCAGGGCTCATGGTTGTCAGAGTTCATGAGGACTCATCCACCCACATTCTCTGGGAACGCCAATCCATTGGAGGTGGATGATTGGCTAATGTCAATTGAGAGGAAGCTGCACATTACCCAATGTGTGGGAAATGAGAAGGTACTCTACGCCTCTCATCAGTTGGAAGGGACCGCAGCAGAGTGGTGGGAGAACTTCTACGCCATGCGGGAGAACCCACAGGACATCACATGGGAGGAATTTACTGCTGCATTTTGCCAGTATCACGTACCAGAAGGAATAATGGACTTAAAGAAGGAAGAATTTAGGGCGTTGAAGCAAGGTAATCAACCGGTGTCTGAGTATCTGAACAAGTTTACACAACTTGCATGCTACGCACCTGAAGACGTAGCGACGGACAAGGCCAGACAGTCTCACTTCATGAAGGGACTGAACTCAGGACTGCAGGTGGGACTGATCACCCACACCTTCCCCGACTTTCAAGAGCTGGTAAACAAAGCACTCATCCTTGAGGACAAGCGCAAGGAGCCAGATGAGAACCGGAAGCGTAGGATGCAGCAGCAGGGATCACGTCAGGGAATGTAGCAACGTATGAGGGTTGCACCGAATCAGTTTTTCAGGTTCTAGCCGCAGAATGCAGCAAAAACACCGTCGCCAGCACCGAGACCCGTCAATCAGAATTTCCAAACCCCAGCTCCAGCCAGGAATGTCGCCACGAGCAGCCAGCAGGGTACAATGAGGCACTGCTATACATGCAACGAGCCAGGGCACTTCTCCAACAATTACCCCAACAAGACAGCAGGAGTGACCCCAATTCGTTTCAACTTGGGATCCACACCAGCCAGAACACCTGCACCAACAGCGAACCGCAGAGCAGCACAACCAGGAGTCGCGCCCCAGACCGTGGTGAGAGGCAGAGTCAATCACGTGACCGCAGATGCACTTCAGAATGCAACGGACGTTATACTGGGTAAGATACTTGTCAACTCAGTACCTGCAACAGTTTTGTTTGACTCTGGAGCTTCGCACTCGTTTGTTTCCTGAGATTTTGTTTCTAAGAATGATTTAGAGATTGTGAATCTTAAATGCATGCTTCTAGTTCAAACCCCTGGGTTAGAACTCCGATTTCAAGTAGGATGTTCTAGGGTGAGAATACTAATAGATGGGGTAGAGTTCTTAGCGAAACTTATTATATTGGGAACCCAAACCCTAGATGTTATCTTGGGAATGGATTGGTTATCCAAGCATAAGACCGTATTGGACAGTGGATGAAGGGTCATATCAATTAAGAGCCCGTGTGGAAGGAAAGTGGAGTTTCAAGCGACCGCCGTTTGAGATGGACAGTTGATGGTCAACAGTGTAAAGACAGTCAGCATAGAAGATGTTCCAGTGGTAAATGAGTATCCTGATGTTTTTCTTGAAAATTTGTCGGGTATGCTGCCAGACAGGGATATAGAATTTGTGATAGAGTTAGTACCAGGAACAGCACCGATAGCGAAGAGACCCTACCAGATGCCAACCGAGGAGTTGGTAGAGATGAAGAAACAGCTTGAAGAGTTGATGGAGAAATTATTCATCAGACCGAGTTCATCGCCATGGGGAGCGCCAGTTCTGTTTGTCAAGAAGAAGGACGGGAGTTTCAGGATGTGCATTGACTACCGTGCACTCAATGAAGTCACCGTGAAAAATAAGTACCCGCTACCCAGGATCGATGATCTGTTTGACCAGTTGAGAGGAGCCGGAGTTTTCTCCAAGATTGATCTGAGATCAGGGTATTACCAGTTGAAGATCCGATCAGAAGATATACCGAAGACCGCGTTCTCGTCAAGATACGGACATTATGAGTTCACAGTTATGTCCTTTGGTCTGACGAATGCGCCAGCTTATTTCATGAATATGATGAATAAGGTATTCATGGAGTATTTGGACAAGTTCGTTGTTGTGTTCATAGACTATATCTTAGTCTACTCCAAGACGAGGGATGAACATGAAGAGCACTTGAGGCTAGTTTTGGAGAAGTTGAGAGAACAGCAGCTCTTCGCCAAATTCAGCAAGTGTGATTTTTGGAAAGACAAGGTGGAGTTTCTTGGACATGTGATGACCGCAGAAGGAGTCGCTGTTGATCCAAGCAAAGTTGAAGCTGTGTTACATTGGGAACCACCGAAGACAGTGATACAGATTCGGAGTTTCCTTGGGATGGCCGGTTACTACCGCCATTTTATTGAAGGCTTTTCAACAATTGCGAGACCTCTTACACAACTATTGAAAAAGGAGAAGAAGTTTAACTGGACGCCGGAATGTGAGAAAGGTTTTCAAGAGCTAAAGAAGCGATTGACATCAGCGCCGATGTTAGTTCTACCGAATGTTAACCAAAGCTTTGATATATATTGGGATGCATCGCGCCAGGGACTTGGATGCGTCCTGATGCATAATCGGAAGGTCGTCGCATATGCATCAAGGCAGCTGAGGCCGCATGAAGAGAATTACCCGACGCATGTCCTAGAGTTGGCAGCTGTAGTGCATGCCTTGAAGTTGTGGCGACACTATTTGATTGGGAATAGATGCGAAGTGTATACGGACCATAAGAGTCTTAAATACATCTTCACCCAATCGGAGCTGAACATGAGGCAAAGAAGATGGTTGGAGTTGATCAAGGACTACAATGTCGGAATCCATTACCATCCCGGGAAAGCCAATGTGGTGGCCGATGCCCTGAGTCGGAAAAGCCATACCGTGAATATGATGATAGCCACAAGTTAGGATGAGCTATGCAAGGAGTTTCAGAAGCTGAAGCTAGAAGTATCACAAGAAGGATTCTTGGCCGCGTTGGAGGTGAAGGCTACCTTAGAAGACCAGATCCGAGATGGACAGAAAGATGATGACAAAATCCGCAGAATTAAGTCCAAGATGGATGAAAGCAAGGCTAAGGATTTCAGACTGGATGAGCGAGGCACGTTGTGGATTAAGGATCGCATTTGTGTGCCGAATAAGAAGGAGCTGAAGCAGCTGATCCTAGAGGAATCCCATGAATCCAAGTATTCAATTCATCCAGGAAGTGCGAAAATGTACCAAGATCTGAAGGAAAGATTCTGGTGGCTGAGTATGAAGCGTGAGGTTGTCGAGCATGTTGCGTTGTGTGATGTGTGCCAAAGAGTTAAAGCGATGCATCAGAGGCCGGTAGGATTACTGCAGTCGCTAAGAATACCTGAGTGGAAGTGGGAGGAAATCGGCATGGACTTTATTACCGGATTGCCAAAGACTCAAGGAGGATATGACTCCATATGGGTTATAGTGGACCGCTTGACCAATGTCGCCCATTTTATCCCTGTAAAGACCACCTACTCAGGAGATAAACTAGCAGAGTTGTACATGACCAGGATCGTCTGTTTGCACAGAGTGCCGAAGAAGATTGTATCAGATAGAGGTACCCAATTTACCTCAAGATTTTGGAATAAGTTGCATGAAGCTATGGGGACCCGTTTGAACTTCAGCACCGCATATCACCCGCAGACGGACGGGCAAACTGAAAGAGTTAATCAGATTCTGGAGGATATGCTACGAGCTTGTGCATTGGCATATGCTACCTCATAGGATAAAAGTCTGCCGTATGCTGAGTTCAGCTACAATAATAGTTATCAGGCCAGTCTACAGATGTCACCCTTTGAAGCACTGTATGGCCGACCCTGTCGGACGCCATTGAACTGGAATGAGACAGGCGAACGCCGTGTCTTTGGGCCGGACATTCTTCAGGAAGCCGAAGAGCAGATTGCTATGATCCGGGAAGGACTGAAGATAGCTCAGTCAAGACAGAAAAGTTACGCGGATAACCATCGCCGAGACTTGAGCTTCGAACCGGAGGAGTTCGTGTACCTTAGGGTTACACCTCTCAAGGGAGTTAAAAGATTCCACGCCAAAGGGAAACTCGCACCACGTTATGTTGGGCCATTTAAGATTTTGAGCCGCAGAGGCGAAGTTGCTTACCAATTGGAGTTGCCGCAGTCATTGGCAGGTGTTCATGATGTGTTCCATGTGTCGCAACTGAAGAAGTGTCTTCGGATACCAGATGAGCAGACACCGTTAGAATCAATAGAGCTACAGGAGGATCTCACTTACAAGGAGCACCCCGTGAAGATTCTGGACACCATGGATCGAGAGACGAGAAACAAATCAACCCATTTCTGCAGAGTCCAGTGGAGCAATCATGCAGAGAGCGAAGCGACTTGGGAGCGCGAGGAGGATATGAAGAAAGAATTTCCGAACCTATTCCTAAGTTAGCCCTGAATCTCGGGGACGAGATTCTGTTAAGGGGGGAGGTTTGTAACAACCCAAATTTTTGCTTTTCATGAATTTAAATGAGATTTCGCAATTTGGTGAATTTTTGGGAATTTATTTGGATTTATTTGGATTTAATCTGAAGTTATTCCCTTTTGAAATAATTAAATAATTAAAAGTTATAAAAAAAATTTTGTTGGAAATATTTTATTTGAGTCCAAAATGTCTCAAAGTATTTTCCAGAATTTTTCTGGAATTTTTCTGATTATTTTGTTATTTTTCTTGAATTATTTGAATTTCTAGAAATTAATTTGAATATTAAATCGCTGGAAATTAGCCGAGTGGGTTTGTACTGTTCCTCCGACCGAACCCGAGTTAGACTCGAGTTCGAGTCCGACCCGAGCCCGACGAGACCCTAACCCGTGCGACCGTTGGATCGAGATCCAACAGCCGCGATTGCGCCACGTCAACCACGTGGGAGCCGGGCCTGACCCATTCGCGCCCGCGCGATTCGAGCCATAGATCATGCCACGTGGATGGCCCGCGTGTATCGACGTCACCCAGTCCGAGTCCCCGCCGGACTCCGCCGCCACCCGTGTGTGGACCTCGGTTTCCGCGAATTTCACGGAAGCCGAGGCCCCTATTTAATGCGTCGCCACCCCTGCCGTGAAGCTCTCTTCCGTGCACACCCATAGCCCTAACCCACCGAGCCAGAGCCACCGCCACCGCCGTTCGCCCGCTAGAGCTCGCCAAAGTTAGATTCGTGCTTCGCCGCGGTTTTCCGTTGTTTTCGCCGCCGTCCTCCGCCGTCACCGAGCCCAGATCCGGATCCGCCGCATCGAGCCGCATCGAGGGTTACCACTCACCTCGCCGGAGCGTGCCCGAAGCGCCGTTGGCTGTGTCGTCGTATTCGTCTCCGGTCACTGAACTCCGCCGCACGCCATCGCCGGACCACGAAGCTTCTCAGCAGTTGGATCATCATCGCACGGTCAGGATTCGTCCATGTCACCGCAGGTAAGCATCACGTGTTACCCCTGTAGATCTAATCTCAGTCGTTGGATCTAGATCCAATGCCCTAGATTGTGCCACGTAGCCCATAGCCGCACCGTGCTAGATCCAATCTCAGCCGTTAGATCCAGATCGTACGGCTAGGGTTAACCCACGTTGAAGCGCTAGATGTAATCTCAGCCATTCGATCGAAATCAGACGGCGTAGATCGTGCCACGTGTCGCCATCCGGGTCATGCCACTCCACCCCACGGTGAGGCGAAACCCGATCGAATCTGGACCGTCCGATCTAAATGGGGCCAACCGCTCCATGATGTCATCTGTGACGTCACGCTGACATCACGGTGGGGCCAGCGCGTCAATACCGTGTGGCCGAGGCGCGGTGACTTCAGCGCTGACGTCACCCGAGGGGTCCCACATGTCAGTGAGACATGTGCCCGTGGACCGGGTCCATGGTGAACCGAACCCGAACCGTGGACCAAGTCCATGGACCCACTGACGTCATGCTGACGTCATAATTTGATTTTTCAATAGAAAAATAATTCGGTGGAAAATCAAATCCGTGCTGACGTCATAAATCCGGATTTTTCAATAGAAAAATAAATGAATTAATTCAGTTTATTCTTTTATTTGAAATTTCAAACTTCAAACGCTCATAACTTTTGCGTTTTAACTGCGATTTGAACGATTCCAATTTCTAAATTTTAATAAAATTGAGATCTACTTAAATATGAATTTTAATTAATTTTTTAATATGAAATTTGTACTGTTTATATTTAATTAGTAGATTCTTTAAACTTTAAACAATTATAACTTCTGCATTTTAACTCTGATTTGGGCGATTCAAGTTTCTAAAAATTTGTAAAATTATGCTCTCTCTGTTTATGAACTTTATTTGAATTTTTGTATACTTTTTGCCTACTATTTATTTATTTATGGCTATTTGCACGCGTTACGAGTAGACATGGAAGTACCCGAGGACTTCGAAGGTGAAGTGTTTACCCAGGAGCCAGGTCAAGACCAAGATCAAGTACTTTTTGAAGGCAAGTTATGCTTTGACCATATTGATCCCATTTTTGAAATTAATTTGATATAAATTATTGCATGCTAATTTAATTAGAAATTGTTTTAATTATTTCTGGGAATTAGATAAATGCCAAATTGCAGTCTGACACCTTGACAATTTAATTATGTGCCATGAACCCTTGTCACCCTAGTTGTGGAATACATAGTTGGACATTATTAAATTGCCAACATTGGGTATTTAGACCGTTGTACTTTATTGCTTATACCTGCTACGTACACATGACAAGATTTTGGACAATCAAATGTTAATATTGACTTAATGAGATATTGAACTTGTTTTGGAGAAGTATCATGTGTTGTGATTGTTGAAGGCACATGGTGCATAGTAATCAACTGGGTTTGATAAATAGATTTAGACCGGGGCAAGTGGCAAGAATGATATGGTGGGCCAGGTGTGGCACCGGGAAAGTTGATTTGCTTCTTCGGGTAGTCTTGCCCTGGTCACCTAAGGACTTAACCTTGCAAGCCTTTGAACTGAGTCAATCGTGCAACCACATGTCCGCAATGGGACGGACATAGTTGAGTAAGTTACTAAAAACTTGCATGTGATACCTCGGGGTGTCAACTACACCGTTTGTGTAGCTTGAAAGGGGAGCGTACCAGTGCTATGGCATGGTACCCGTCCAACGGTATGTCGGTCCCATACTTCGCCTCTGTTAAGGGAAGGGATGGTGTATGACAAGAGCCGGTGATGTTCACTTGTATTGTTTGCAGTCTCTGAAATGCTTTGTTACGATCACTCGCCTTTGTGGTGTTTGACTGTATCCTATGGGTATAGTGCATAACCTCTGCAGAGTGTAAAATCTATTCGAATAGCTGTGTCCGCGGCACTGGACATTGCTTGGGGATTACAGTCAAGGGTTAGACTTTCATGAAAACAACTTGGACTTGGAAAGGTTGGTTGGGTTAAAGGATGACGTTGATGGAAATGTGTATTAGGAAAGAAAAAGTGTTTACTTAACTCCTGGAAAAGTTATTGATATAATATTTACCTTGACTGGTTTCGAATCTACTTATGATACTTGTTAACTGCTGTTTTACTGCAAATGTACCTGTTAGCCTATTCTTTGTAATAAGCCATGCATATAGAATACTAGCTGCATTCTGTGCATGACTTGCTGAGTACCAAGTACTCACCCTTGCCACAATACAACATCAGTTGAAGGAGAAGCGGCGCCCGGCTTTGGAGGAAGAACTTCAGAGGAGCCGTCTACCTAGGAGGCGAGACCGATCGGTTGCACTGTGGTATCTTTGGATGGCGCCACGTTGATGCTTTATTTCCGCTGCAATTTATTTCCTTAATAAGTTTTCGCCCTGTGTGGCGTACTCTTGTAACTTGACCATAAGGTCGAGCAACCAATTTGGTTATCTTAATTAAAGTACTTTATTATTATCGATGTGTATGATTGTGATATTTACCGATGTTGAGACTGTGTGCACTAGCGTTATCCTGGACTAGTGCTGAATACACAGAGGGTCCGGATTTGCAAATTCGGGTCCCGACAGAGGTGGTATCAGAGCCATACTGACTGTAGGCTCACCCATAGTTAGAATGGTCGTAGTGAGGATAAAACCTATTTTCTAAAGTTAAAATTTGACTTATGTGCCATATTCCTCGACTTGTGTGCCGCAGCCTCATTCAGAAAATAAGTCACACCATTGTCGGGACCCCGAATTTGCAAATCCGGACCCTCTGTGTATTCAACACTAGTCCAGGAACGCGCTAGTGAACACAGTCTTAACATCGGTAAATATCACAATCATACCATTCGATACTAATAAAGTACTTTATTTAAATAACCAAACTGGTTGCTTGACCTTATGGCCAAGTTACAAATATACGCCTCGCAAGGCGAAACTTAATAAGAGAGAAATAGTAGCAGCGGAAAATCAAATAAGGTAACATCGTGGCGCCATCCAGTATACCACAGGCAACTGACTGGGCTCGCTCCCTACGTAGACGGATCCTCTTGGAGCTCCTCCTCCAAAGCCGGGCGTAGTCTCCTCTTCAGCTGGTGTTGTGTTGAGGCAAGGGTGAGTACTTGGTACTCAACAAGTCATGCACGTAATGCAGCTAATATACTATATGCATGGCTTGGTACAAAGGAATAGCTCAAGGTATATTTGGCAAGAAACAGCATTTGACAAGTAGTATAAGTAGATTCAAAGCGAGAAACAAGTAAAGCATAAATAACTTTTCAAGAAGTTTAGTAAACATTTTTCCCATCCTAAACCACATTTTCATCAACATCATTATTAATCCAGCCCGACCTTTCAAACCAAAGTTATTTTTGAGAAAATCTAACCCTTGACTGTAATTCTGGCGATGTCCAATACCGCGGACACGGCTATTCGAATAGATTCTAAACTCTGCAGAGGTTATGCACTTTACCCACAAGATCTGATCAAACACCACAAAGGCGAGTTCCCGTAACAAAGTCTTTCTGAAACTTCTAACAATACAAGTGGTCCTCCGGTTATTGCGCACTAACCCTTCCTTCGCTAAGGCGAAGTCTAGGCCAATCAACCGTTAGATGGGTACTGGCCTCGACCGATGCGGCTCCCGTACAACTTACACAAAGGGTGTAGTTGACCTCCCGAGGTCCCACAGTGCGTTATTAGCAACTTAGTCAACTAGGTCCGTCCCATTACTGACATGTGGTTGCACGTTAGACCCAGTTCAAAGGCTTGCAAGGTTAAGTCCTTAGGGTGACCAGGGCAAGACTACCCGAAGAACCAAATCAACATCCCCAATGCCACAATGGCCCACCGATTACTCTTGCCACATGCCCGGCCGAAATCGCTTTATCAAACCCCTGGATTGATTACCATGCACCACGTGCCATCAACATCACATGATACTTTTCCAAAACAGGTTCAATATATCATTAAGTCAATATTAACATTTGATTGTCTAAAATCATGTCATGAGCACGTAGCGAGTCTAAGCGATACTACTAGCGGTCTAAACCCATGTTGGCAATTTAATAATGTCCAACTAGTAATCCACAACTAGGGTGACAAAGGGTCATGGCACATATTTAAATAATCAAGGTGTCATACAGCAAATTGGTATTTATCTAATCCCCCATGTTTAAATAAAGTATTTTTCTATTTGAACTTAGCATGCAATAGGTTAAATCAAAATAGATTTCAAAATAGGATCAACATGGTCAAAGCACAACTTGCCTTCAAAAAGTACTTGTTCTTGGTCTTGAGTTGGATCCTGAGTCAATACTTCTCCTTCGAATCCTTCCGGCACTTCAACGTCTACTCGTAAAGCGTACAAATAGCAAATACACGAATAAACAATAGGCAAAAAGTGTCCAAACATCCAAATAAAATCCATAAACAGAGAGAACATAATTTTATGAGTTTTTAGAAACTGGAATCGTCAAATTTGGAGTTAAAATGCAAAAGTTATGATTATTTAAGTTTTAAATAATCAATTAAATAATTTTACAGAGAAAAACTTTAGTCCAAAAATTAAATAAAATTCATATTTAGGTAGATCTCAATTTTATACAAATTTAGAAATTTGAATCACTCAAATCGGAGTTGAAACGCAAAAGGTATAAGCGTTTGAAGTTTTGAAATTCAAATCAATTATTAAACCGATTTATTAAATCATTTTATTTTTCGGAAAATCATTTATTGCGTCAGCAGGGACACGTGGACCAATCGGGTGACGACGCTGCGTGGCCTCGGGTCCACGGACGGCGCCGACGGTCTCGGCTCGGTCCACCGTGGGCTCGGCCCACGGCTCACGGTCGCTGACAGGTGGGGCCGCAGACACGCGGGCCCCGCGTGTCAGCGTCTACCTGCCAGCGCGTGGGCGGCGATCGCGACGGTCAGGCTTCCCGACACGTGGCGCAATCTCGGCCGTTGATTTGAAAATCAACGGCCCAGTAGATCTGGACTCACGCGTTTGGGGTGAACGCGGTTGATCTGGACCGTTGGATCTAGATCTAACGGTTGAGATTAGATCTGGAGATTAACACGTGATTCTTTACCGTGGGTGACGTGGGCGAATCTGGACCGTGCGATGAAGATCCGACGGTGGAGAAGCTTCGCGGTTCTGCGATGTCCACTACGAGCTCCGGCCGGCGTTGAGAACGAAGACCACACCAACGGCGTTCGGGCACGCTCCGGCGAGTGAGAGGTACCGCAGGTGCGCCTTGGCAGGGGTCTCGGGCCCAGGGCTCAACCGCGGCGGAAGGCGAGCGGCGGCGGAATGAAGCGACAACATTTGCGGGAGGAGAAGAACTCCGGTGAGCAATTGCGAGGTGACGGCGGCGGATAAGGCTCCGGGAGTTGGGGAAGACGATGCGCACGGGTCAGGCGATCCTCGGGCAACGATCCACGCCTTAAATACGCAGGACGTCGAGATCCGCTTTCGGTTTCGCGGCGGAGCGTGCAGGCGGCGAGTCCGTTCCGAACACGGTGAAGCGGCGTGGCGCAGCGCCTGGCCGTTGGATCGAGATCAGCGGTGCGCGAAGTTTGGCTCGGTCGGACTCGAGCGAGTGGCTGGCTCGGTCGGGCTCGGGCTCGGTGGCGTGGCTCAATCGTGGCCGTTGGATCCGGATCCAACGCCACGCGATTAGGGTTCGAGCGGCGGGTTCGGTTTGACCACGGGCGCGGTCGGGCTCGGGTCGGACTCGAACTCGAGTCTGACTCGGGCTCGGTCGGATGAACAGTACTCGACCCAAGTTGAATTTCCAGCGATTTAATAATTAAAATAATTCCCAGTAATTCATTTAATTCATTAAAAATAGCAAAATACTCAGAAAAATTCTAGAAAAATTCTGGAAAATACTTTGGTTCATTTTGGACTCAAATAAAATATTTCCAACAAAATTTTATTTGCAAAGTTTAATTCTTTAATTATTTCAAAATGGAATAAATTCAAATAAATTCCAAATAAATCCAAATAAATTCCAGAAAATTCCAAAAATTCACCAAAGTGCCAAATCACACATGAATTTAAGGAAAGCAAAATTTTGGGGTGTTACAACCATTAAAGAACTCTGGACCGTGATGGTCTGTGTCATACATCCACCTTCGGTCCATCTACAAATAATTTATTGTTTACATTAGTCATGCAGTGCTAATTAATTCTAACGATAAACACATTATAAGCACATAATTGCAAATAACAATATAATTGTAAATGATTAGATTTACAAATACATCTAACAATTTTGTCTATATTAAGATACATCAAACCTTTTTTGCTATTTAAATATCCATCTAGCATTTTTAATTATTTAGAATATTTATTCGTTTCATTTTGTTATGTACCGCTATTAAATTAAATTAATATACATCAAACAAGCATATAATTGAATAAAAGGATATATTTCTAAATAATTATGTATCTTTCAACTTTCATTATTGGAAAATCCTATATGCCAACACGGGAGTCTAGACCGTGAATACATGCTTAGTCCTGCAACGCACCACGAATAAACTTTTAAGTTGCAAATGGAATATTGACTAATGATATAAAGAATGTATTTCGAACGTGGTGTGATGTTGCCACATGAGGACATTACATTGAAGTGTAGAGACCTGTGTGGTTCTACATGGAGGATTGAACTATTATTGGCATGTGTTGCACAGTAATCAACTGGGGTGGAAAATGATTTAGACTAGGGAAAATGGCAAGAGGCTTTGTGCAAGGTGGGCCTGTGTGGTAAATGGGTTGATGAGCGTTGTGAGGGTTGCGTGCCAAACTTTGAGAGAAGGAAGTCTTGCCTTGGTCAATTAAGGACTTTACCTTGCAAGCCTTTTAATTGAGTTAATCGTACAACCACATGTCTGGTATGGAACAGACCTAGTTTAGTAAGGTTCTGATATCTTTCATTTGATACCTCAGCATGACAGTTATACAAGGGGTGTAACTGGGTGGGGGAGCATACCTGTGCTGCGGCTGGGTACCCATCCAATGGTGTTGGCCGATCCTATACTTCGGCTCTGTGTGAGGGAAGTGATAGTGGAGGCAATACTGGAGAGGTTCATAGGTTGGAATAAAGGTTCCTGAAAGACTTTCGTACGGTCAATTGCTTGTGTGGTGAGAGACTGTATCTTGTGGGCAAAGTGTACAACATCTATAGAGTGTGTTAAAACTATTCGAATAGCCGTGTCTGCGATACTAGACAATGCTCGGGGATTACAGTCAATGGTTAGATCTTCAGAAATAAAATGTGGAAAGGGTGGCTGTGTGGTAGCAATACTTGTGAAGATTGACTTAGGGCTGTGTGCCAGGGTCTTCGGAAATCAATACTAGTAATAGAATTGCATCCTGTGCATGACTTGTTGAGTGCTGTGTGTACCCGCCCCTTGCAATTAACAAATCACCAGTGGAGGAGACTACGCATGCTTGGGAGGAGGAGTTCCATGAGGAACCGAAGAATTAGGCTGCAAGCCTCGTCAGTTGCCTGTGGAAAAGTGATGGGTTCATCAAGTCTCCTTTTTTGCTGTTATTATCTGTTTACTTCCAGTATTGTAAGCCCTGTGTGGCAAACTATTATTATAAGGTGACCATAAGGTGGTCCAACCAGTTTATTTAAGTGTTTGAAGTACTTACTATTATTTCTGTTGTGTATGATTGTGGTATTTCATCCCTGTTAAGACTGTATGCACTAGCGAGTTCCTGGATTAGTGTTGAATACACAGAAGGTCCGGATTCGCAGATTCGGGTCCCAACACTAATCCTTGACTGTAATGCCCGATCATTGTCCAATACCGCGGACATGGTTATTTGAATATTGTTGACACTCTGCAAAGGTTATACACTTTACCCATAAGATATAATCAATTCACCACAAAGGCGAATGATCATAATAAAGCCTTTACAATGCTCTGTCTAAACCCAGTACTGCCCCTTGAGGTTTCAACACTGAGGGGGCTAGTTACCATCATCAGGGCCTCCCTCCTGCGCCATGTGAGTCTACCCGTACCCTCGAAACACACACCACCACGATAGTACAAAAATCTAGACATCACAAATTAGTCAGCTAGGTTTGAAATTAGTCGGCTAGGTTTGTCCCATATGACACATGTGGTTGTATGTCTGACTCAGTTCAAATGCTTGCAGGGTTAAGTCCTTAAATGATCGAGGCAAGACTTACCCTAAAACTCACAATATCCAATCACTAAAAAAAATGCGATCACCCAAATGCCACACCTGGCCCACTAGTTAACAACTCTTGCCACTTGCCTCAGTCTAAATAATTTACCACCACAGTTGATTACCATGCACCGCATGCCATCAACAACATTAATAACACATGACACACCTTTCATAAACATGTTCCATATCTCATTAAGCAATGTTAATTTTGATATTCCAAAATGATATCAATAACTCGTTGCTTGACTAAGCACACTATTCATGTTCTAGCAACCCATGTTGGCAATTAAGATAGCAACCAACTAATAATCAACAATCCTAGGGTGAAAAATGAATCATGGCATAAAAATAGTAGTGACAAGGTGACATAATCAAATAAGTTGATTAACTATTCCCAAGTTAATTGAAACCATTTTAATTTGAACTAGCACGCAATAATTTGAAACAAGATAATTTTAAAACATGGGATCAACATGGTCAAAGCACAACTTGCCTTAGAAAAGCTCTTGCTCTTGTTCTGGTCCTTGTTCTTGGACTAGCACTTCTCACTCGAATCCCTCGGGCACTTTAACATCTACATGAAACGAATAAATAAACAAATAAATACTAAAAAATCAAATAAAATTCACCATAAATTATAGCACAATTTTACAAATTTTTAGGCTTTGGATCACCTTAATTGGAGTTCGTATGAGTAATAATGAGCTTCTAGAAATTTGAAAATAAATTAAAAAGAATAAACCAAATTTATTGAATTATTTTTCTACTGAAACATCCCAATAATGGCGTCACTGGACACGTGACCCAATTGGAATGTGACACGTGGCTCTAGTGCGTGGAATCAGTTCACCAACCTCCTCTGGTCCACCGTGGACTCGGTCCATGAAACCTACCGACGCTGACAAGTGGGTCCTAGTGCTGTCGTCATTGCTTATGTCATCATGACAACACGGTTGACATCAGCAACTACACAGCTCGCCTATGATGCATCAAAATCTGTGCGCTATGTGGCAACTTCCTATTGGCTGCGTGTGTGGTGTGATATGAACCGTTCAGTTTGAATCGAACGGTGGAGGTTTAACGGTGAAGATCCATGGAACCACAATGGCGGAACTCATCGGAAGCAGAGATGAAGACATTTGTAACGGTGCTTGGATGTTCTCTGGTGACGATGGGGTGCAAATCCGACAGATCTCATCATCACAAACTTGTAGATGTGCTCAGCTTCAACACCGACACGGCATAGAGGAAGACCTTTATCGTTTGAACACAGCGGTGCAACTTGAACACTCCGACGAGCTGGCACAGGTCCGCCATAGCACCTCTAGCAATGATTCTCAAGCAAAATGTGCATTGAAGATAGATGAATCTCAGGGCGGGTCAAGCTAGATCTTTAAAACCCTAGGAGTCCATGCTTGGCCAGGAAACCGAATCGATGCGGTGGCGACACAGAAACATAGTATGGCCCGATCACGTCGAAGATGATGACTCTCGGCTGTACACATGTCACGATGGATAGTCCAAATCTGATCAGTCTTGATCTGATCTCTTCAGCTCATCAAATCCAATAGTCACACACTATTTTAGTCTCGAACCGATATGGTTTAATCTCAACCGTCCAAGCTCCATCCGATGGTTACCAGCTTTGGCACACGTGGCTTCAACCCGTGCACACGATCCAAATCCGATGGCCGTGATTCAATAGGGTTACGGTTTGACCGGGCAAGTGGGTTGGGTTGGGTTGGGCTTCATGGATTAATGGGCTATCCCAAACAGATTTTTCTGTTTTAAAACAATTCTAGTAATTCAAATAAGCCAAGAGAAATAGTAAAAATATCAGAAAAAATCTGGAAAATATTTTGAGATATTTTAAACTCAAATAAAACATTTCCAACAAAACTTTATATAAACTTTTCATATATTTTTATAATTCAAATCAATTCAAAATAAATCCAAATAAATTCCAAAAATTCACAAAAATTCAAAAGGCACATTAAATGCAATAAAAGCAAAAATTAGGATGTTACAAACTGGCATGTTTTGAGGGGAGTCTTCATACGTATCAAATCTTGCTTGCAATGCCTTTTGCTTCGCTTTCCATGCCTTAGCATTGCTTATAGTATACCAGAACCTTTGCTCTATTGCAAGTATGATGGCACGTGACTCTAAATCTAGGATGCCCACAATCTCCACGTACATTGCATTCACAACAAAACCTGAAGATATGTTTCTGTGGGACGTCGTGGACTCTGTCAGCACGCATGTGTGTGGGACGACTATATAAAACTTTCAAATGATGTCCCACTTAGGCTGGTATGCATGGACACACCATCGGCAAACCCTCCATTTGGCATCTAACATCACCCACTGATCTGACTTCACAACCTTAAAGTTTCTACGCAGCGATATTGCCCATGCTATCACTGCTTCCTGCACCTCACACTTACTCTTGTAAATCGTACCTTGCCGCACCTCATTCCAATTGTACCCCCATGCGACATCTTAACCCTCGTTGACCACTAGCCTATCGGACTGACCATCATCCCACTCCGCAGTGAAAAGGTTCTTCATCGTCTTTGTCATCACTTAAAGCCTCGTAGTCTTGGCTCTCTGCATCCATCGCTTGCACCAATGATTCAATATGTTCTCTTTCTTCTGCCACACCCATTGGTACCTACACCTCTGGCATTGCAACATCAACTTCCTCACCATGCACTGCATATAGACCCGAACTAACATCCTATCTCAGTAAGCATTTTCCAGCTTGGTTGCTCTCTCCAACTTCCTCTGGTTCATCACCAACAACCTCCTCCTGTGTGTAACATTCCAAATCTGTGCTTTTATTCAATTTATTGAGTTAATTGAATTTTTGGAATTTTTTGGAATTTATTCCTTTTTGAGTTATTTAAATATTTAAAAGTTTCAAACAAAGTTTTATTGGAAATATTTTATTTGAGTTCAACATGTCTCAAAGTATTTTTCAGAATTTTTCTAGAATTTTTCTGACCATTTTGCTATTTTTCTTGATTTATTTGAATTTCTAGAATTATTTTAATTATTAAATCACTGAAAAACCCTAACGGGTTTGTACTATTGGTCGACCTGAGTCAGACTCGAATCCGACTCGAGTCCGACCGAGTTGAACCGCGCCCGACTGAACCCTATCGCGTGCGACCGTTGGATCGAGATCCAACGGCTAGGATCGAGCCACGTAGCACGCATGCTTGGACCATTGGATCGAGATTCGGTGGCTGAGCTTGTGTCCGCGTATGCGCGTGAGGGAGACCATTGGATCGAGCCACGTGGGCGCCCAGGATTGCGCCACGTCACCTCTCTGTGTCCGAGCCGGACTCCGCTGCCCCGTACCGGCCTCACCGCGGAATCCACGCCTAACTCGACGTTCGGGCCAGTATTTAATGCGTGGGTGCGTGCCCGAGGATCGCCTGCTGCTTGCACACACTTTGCCCTAGCTTTTGGCCACCGAGGAACCCTAGAAAGCCCTAGATTGCTCGTCGTAGTTCATTAGGGTTCGCTTTGGGTTTGGTGAGTTTTACGCCGCCGTTTGCAGTCCTCTGCCGTGTTGGTGCCCAGATCCGAGACCGTCGTGACGAGGCGCACCGGGGGTAGCACGCACTTTGTCGGAGAACGCGTGGAACGCCGTTCAGTTGGTCATCGTCTTCGTCTCCGACCAACCAGCTTCGCCGTGCCATCGCCGACATCCTCGAACTCTGCCAGCCGTTCGATTAAGATCCATGGGCTCAGGTTCGTCCATGTCACCCCATGCAAAAATCCCGTGTTACGGTTTAGATCTATTAGCAACCGTTGGATCTAGATCCAATGCACCAGATTAAGCCACGTAGCCCCTTATTGCACCGTGCTAGATTAGATCTTAGTCGTTAGATCTTGATCGAACGGCTAGATTAGGTTCACATGGTAGCGCTAGATGTAATCTCGGCCGTTCGATCTGCGGTGTACGGTCTAGATCGTGCCACGCGTCAAACACCATGTCAGGCCACATCACCCCCCACGGTGACACGGGATCCAGATTCAATCTCAGCCATCCGATTCAAAACGAACGGTCCAGATCAACCGCGTAGATCCAAAACGTACGGGATTAGATCCAATCGTGACCATCGGATTTCAAACCAACGGCACATATCGTGCCACGTGTGCAGCAAGCGGCGGCGCGGTGGTATGATCATTGCCGATCATTGCGGCGTCGCAGCGTGGCGTCGACAGCGAACGGCGTGTCAGCGGCTCGGTCACCCGCATGATGACGTCATCCGTGACGTCATGCTGACATCACAGTGGTGCCCAGCTGTCAATACTATTCGGCCGAGGTGCGATGACGTCAGCAATGATGTCATCAGTGGGTCCCACGTGTCAGTGACACGTGCACCCATGGACCAGGTCCACGGTGGACCAAGCCGAGCCATGGACCAGGTCTATGGATCGGATGACGCAAGCATGACACAATAAATCGATTTTCCTATAGGAAAATAATTTGACCGAAAACCAAAATCCACGCTCACGTCATATTTCCGGTTTTTCAATAGAAAAATAAATGAATTAATTCGGTTTATTTTTTAATTGATTTTTCAAATTTCAAACAGCTATAACTTTTGTGTTTTAACTCCGATTGAGGTGATTTCAGTTTCTAAATTTTTATAAAATTGAGCTATATTTAATGGTGAATTTTATTTAATTTTTGAATGTAATTTTTTCTATATTTTTATTTATTTATTATTTATTTATCCAATACGCGTAGACGTTGAACTGCCCGAAGGCTTGAAAGGAGAGGTTTCGACCCAGGAACAAGTTCAAGACCAGGAACCAGTACTCTTTGAAGGCAAGTTATGCTTTGACCATATTGATCCCATTTTTGAAACTATGTTTATTTAAATTATTGCATGCTAGCTTAATTAAAAATGCTTTGAATTATTTCTGGGAATAGTTACGCGACCTATTTGATGTATGCCACCTTGTCGATAATAATGGTATGCCATGAATCATTTGTCACACTAGAACATGGATTATTAATTGGACATTATTAATTCGCCAACATGGGTTATTTAGACCGTATGTAGTATGCTTAGCCCTGCAACGTGTCGATGACATCATTTTGGAATATCAAATGTTAATCTTGACTTAATGAGACATGGAACGTGTTTATGGAAGTTGTGACATATGTTGATGATGATGATGATGATGGCATGTGGAGCATAGTAATCAACCGGGGTGATAAAATTATTTAGACTAAGGCAAGTGGCAAGATTGTTCTTGTGGGCCAGGTGTGGCACTTGGGAGGTCGCATTTGGTTTATTGTTTTGGTTACTTGTGAATTATTGGGTAGTCTTGCCTTGGTCAATCTAAGGACTTAACCTTGCAAGAATTCGAACTGAGTCCAGCATACAGCCACAAGTCCGGAATGGGACAGACCTAGCTGAGTAAACTGTGATGTCTAGTCTTTGGTACTGTCGTGGTGGTGTGAGGGCCGGGTTTGCGGGTAGGCTCACATGGCGCAAGAGGGGGGCCCTGAGTGTGGTAACCAGTCCCTTCAGTGCTAAAACCTTAGCGGGCAGTACCGGGTCTAGAAGTAGCTTTGGAAAGGCTTTGTTACGGTCACTCGCCTTGGTTGTGTTTGATTGTATCTTGTGGGTAAAGTGTATAACCTCTACAGAGTGTATAACCTATTCGAATAGCCGAGTCCACGGTATTGGACATTGCTCGGTGATTACAGTCAAGGGTTAGACTTTATGAAAATGAACTTGATTTATGGATACTTGGTGTTGGAAATGATGAACTTGTTTAGGTTGATAAATGCTTTACTTGAGAAATTGTTTACGAAGTTATTATTGTTATTACTGTTTTACCGCTTTCCAATCTATTAGTGTTAATTATGAATGTTGCTTATTGCAAAAGAACCCCCTTAGCCTGTTGTTGGAATAAACCTTGCATGTAGCTATTAGCATTGCATTTCTGTGCATGACTTGCTGAGTGCTTTTAAGTACTCACCCTTGCCATAATACAAACATCAGTTGAAGAAAAATCGACGCTAGCATTGGAGGAGGAGTTCCAGGAGGAGCCGACGAACTAGGGACGAGCCCTGTCAGTTGCCTGTGGCATATTGGTTGGAGCCATGCGTTTCTTTATTTTTCCACTGCAAGTTATTTTATCAAGACTTTGCCCTGCGAGGCTTACTTTTGTAACTTGACCATAAGGTCGGGCAACCGGTTATATTTCCCTTTAAATAAAGTACGTTACTATTTCGTTGAGTATGATTGTGGTATTTACCTATGTTAAGACTGTGTGCACTAGCGTGATCCTGGACTAGTGCTGAATACACAGAGGGTCCGGATTTACATATTCGGGTCCTGACACTGTGTCGTATGGATGACATTGGCTTTCTAAAATGCTTTCGCCAACAACACTAATGGCCATCCTTTCTCAATCGCCATTCTTACATACAAACTACATGACTTCGGTCCCTTCAGTTCCACTAACTCCCAGTATGTGCAATCCCGTCTCTAACACCATACTCTGTGCAGCTTCAGATTATGCAATTCACAGTCCAATGAGGACATGTGGTATAACCATCTTGTAACTGTGCCCCATGAATGCTCTCCTAAAAGTGACAGGCTAGCCATGACACTTGAAAAATGACTTAGTTCCACCCCTTGTGCACCCATGTGCAGAACCCCTTCTCCGTAGTGTATTTTAAATTGCACTCGTTCATCTATACCTATCAAGCATTTCACGAAATTCTTAATATCGCTGCACCTATGTACCACAATGACGTAATCTACACCACTTCAAACAACTGTTGTAGGCATACATAAATTTATTCTTCAAACTACACACTATCATGTATACTTTTTACAATTTTGTATGTCCATAGCTATTGCTACTCTATGCAGCTAATTACTAACGAATATAATTAATCTGGTCGATAAGTCATGTATGTAAAAAAACTATTGCTACATTACACAACTAATTAATCTGGTCACTAAATCGTGTATCTAAAACACTTATTGCTATTCTACACAGCTAATTACTTACAAACCTAATTAATCTGGTAACTAAGTAGTCTATCTAAATAATCATTGCTACTCTGCATACCTAATTACTTATAACCTAATTAATCTGGTCACTAAATCGTATTTTCAAATTCTAATTCAAATAAAAAATTACCTGCAAAATCGTGAAGCCTTTCTGCGTCCTCCTCCCCCTCTTCTTCTTCCTTCTCCTCCTCCCCCTCTTCTTCTTCCTCCTCCTCTTCTTCATCTCTCTCTTCTTCCCCTCTCCCTCTTCTTTCTTTCTTTCTTTCTTTCTTTGCCCGTGTAAACAAATGGCCGCCTTTGGCTAGGTAGCGATGCGAGCGAGGCTAAACTGCATCTCTATGACCATTCTAAATGGCGACAGAGAGGCTCTATCACCATTTGGAATGGCTACAGAGGTTACCATTCCAAGACAAGCCTCTGTCGCCATTCCAAATGGCAACAAACCACTACAGGAATCTGTATTATTTTCGTCGGCCAAGAACCGACGAAAATAAGGGAAAAACCAACGAAAATAGCTATTTTCGTCGGTTTGCCGATGAAAATACATCGATTTAAATTTTGCCGACGAAATACATGTATTTTAAATCGCTTCTTAAACAATACAGGTATTTTAAATTCGGCCATAAAGTCGGCGAAAATAATAGTTACCCGGCTACGACGTGGCAAGTGTATTTTAAATCGGCCTAAATTAAAATACGTGATGACGTGGCCCAGTTTATTTTCGTCGGCCTAGGCCGACGAAAATAAGTGATGACGTGTTCTAGTTTATTTTCGTCGGCCAAAGTACTATTATTTTCGTCGGCCTTGGCCGACGAAAATACGATTTTAAATTTAAAAAAAAAATACAGGAAAATCATCTCAGATGCATAACGATACCAAACAGAGCAATGTAATAATGCATAGTCACATATATATAACAAAACCAAACAAAGCAATGCAATAATGATTTGGTCACATAAATATGAAATGTACACATAATGTAATCAGATGCCCATGAAATAATTGTTGGGGCATAGCTATTGTAATCATTCGAGCAAAACACTATTTATCATAACTTGTTGGCACATAGCTGTTGTAATCATTCGAGCAAAATCTAGTAAATATGCATAACAAGAAAATGTACTGATTGCTGAGGATGTTCCAATAGAATGCTTATTCGAAACATTGTTACCAAACATTGTTTTGTGATTAAACTAATGGAAGGAACTTACCCAGAGCAGATTTGGCATTGTTTGGGAGAAAATTGTTGTTATTAACCAATGCTTTAGCAAAACCATTAGGAATCAGGTAACATACGTAGATCAAGATCTCTGTAGCATCTAAGTATAAGCTCTTACTAAATGTGAATTAAGATAAAGTAACCAATACAAATTCCTCTTGTTGCAAATTTGCCATGGACGTGGAATAACTTCAAAAAAATGATCATTGCATGCCTTCAATATAAACAATCGTTCTAATGTTCTAGTGGTTTGACTATCGACAGGAAAGCCTCATATTTGAGGTTGCTGAGTAAGTGGTTAAAACTTAAAACTGACCTTCACTTGCCCGATTACTTAGTTCGAGTATTTTGCTTTGCAAACTGCAATGTATTATATCGCTACAGAGACAAGGTGTAAATGCTTGCACGATGCTACCTTCAGTTTGTTGACAACCTGTTGAATTAAGAGATCGATCTCAATAAATGAATGGCAAAATTTCAATGAAGAGCTTATAACTCTGCACGAGAAACCATACCTGACCTCCCAGATCCCAGAAGACAAGTTTTACATTTGCATCTTCAATACGTCCAATGTTAAGCCCAACTGTTGGAACAATACGATCATGCGGAAGCCCTTCTCCTTTCAAATAGATTGACTTCAACTTTTCTAGCACACAGCTTAACCTACAGCCAAGGTAGCCAACAAGATAAACTCAAATTCATCTTTAACACATAGGAAATTTAAGGAAAACTAGACAACAAAAATTAGCAGGATATAGATGTGCCATAGTGTCATACAAGTTACCTTTGATAAGGACACAGAGGCAGAAAATTCATGAGCAGTTGACATTAGAGGTTGGGCAATGTGGTTATGATAATGGAGCATATTGAGATCTATAGTTAGTTTGAACAAATTTAAATATAGATTTAAGAAGAATTACCGTCTTCCCAGCCTTTTGGACACCAAGGATAAGTACACGGAACTTTGTCTTGCTGAAGACATGCTTCCATAAACCATAGAACAAGGAGAACATTGCTCTAGTATTGTCCTCTTCTGAATCGACTATGGATCAGCACTGATGGTGCACGACCTGAAAAACTAATCTCATATCACACATATTTTCCTTCAACTCATTCAACATGTCAAACTTAAAACACAAGGCCTACAAGCAGCGAATTCTATCTCCTAAATCTGCTCTGGACATTGTTACCAAACATTGGCTAATCTGCTCTGGACTTTCACTTTGTATAAGAATAACAACAATTTTCTCTAATAACATTGTTACCAAACAAACAATTTTATACAGAGGAAATAACTGGAACCTACCTCAGATGCAACATAAACAAAATCATCCGATGTTCTCCAATAGCGTGCTGGGCGGAGCCCATTTCGATCAAGGCATGGTCCTGCTGTCCTTCCATCACTGCATATAAAAGTATTAGCACTATAAGAGTAAAGTGTACTGGAAAAGAAGATGAGGTGCTTGATGCTCATTTAGAATAATATATCTAAATGGTGATGCACACTGAAAATAGATCAGTTAAAAATATGTTGCTTAGCAACAACTTGCATGTTTATAACATTAGTATAAGTACTACTTCATTATCCAGATTTCGAAAGCTTTGCTTCAAAATAACATAGGATTGTTACATGCATCTTTCAATTGTTTAAAACTTAAAAACTACAAATGACCTTTTAGTTCATTGCATCTTTGTAAGTCAAAATGCAGTAAAACAGTCAAGTTACAATATAATGAACACTATGATTGTAGTGTGGCTTCCCTTGATCGCATCCAGTTCAAATTCCCCTGCAAGGATAATGAACACTATGAGTAATGCCTGAGGTATATCTAATCTTCAATATCAAACATTTGGTGAGCGTCATAAGAAGAAACTACAAAAAAAAGCAAGATACAGGGAGCCACAAAAATAAAAGAAGTATTGTTTGAAGAGGTTAATATAAACCCGTATTGTATTAATCTCTCCATTGTGTCCAAGCAACCTCATCGGTTGAGCAAGAGGCCATCTAGGCCAAGCAACCTCAACTGTACTGTAATGTGGTTCTTTGTTTTATATGTGGAAAGTAAAATGTGTATGAATAGCACTTTGAATAATGAAATTTGTAAGCTATAAGTTTCTGCACAGTTGTTGAGAATCAATAGAGAAAAGGTTGCACCTTGGTAGAAGAGCAACCTGCATTTTCTGCATTGTGAATTCAAAGTAAGCTTTGCTGCTATCTATGCTCTTGTGGGCCAACTGTCTATCTTCAGTGATGCATTCTATTCTTTTAGAAGAAACTATTCGACCATTTTAAATGCCTTTGTTATTTTCATGAATTTCAATAATTTCTTACTTGCAGAATGTTTGGACACCATCGAAAGTGATTTCAATCATTTCTTCTTAATTCAGATGCATGCGAACTTCAGTTCAAACTTAAGATGCATGCTTGATTTCTTTCAGTGAAGTTCATATGTAGTGATATCTTCTTTGAACTTTGCAAGTAACACAAGCAAATGCTATTAATGCTTACTAACTCATTTCGCCTTTTAACTTACATGGGTGCTTGAAGTTTGAAATTGATGAAAATGAATTTGATAGAACAAGGGAACTCTATGAGAGATTGCTTGATATTTGGTTTCACACAATGTTTTCCCATAGAGACAAATGGCTCTCACTATGGTCAATTAAAGCGTGTAAATGATGATCGACCAGTATTTCCGAGCATTGATCTATGTGATTGGGATATGATCATAGAACCATTTAACAAAGGTCAGCCCATGGTTAGGCTTGTGGGATGTGTACTGTCGGCAAGACTGGGTAGGCTCCGAAGAGACAGGTAATACACCTCTCTTTAGATACTGAAACATTGGGAGAGGGCAGAGGCTTGATAGGGAAATTAGGATATCGAGTCAAGCAAGCATAAGCACATTGTTGCCTATGAATCTTAGGTAAAGAATATGGGTGCAAGAACAACCACGGTTTAGGGCAAGACTACGGAATGTGATCTGAACCAGGCAAGGATCTAAATTGGGGGAATAGAGACATACGTGCGGCTTCGAGGAGGCGTGCGCCGTGGCTGAGATGGCTTTCGAGGGATGTAGCCAGGCCGCGGCGCCAGCCAGAGATGCTCGAGGGCGTCTGGCCCCGGCGCCCAGGATGGCTTTCGAGGAGCGTCTTGGCCAGGCGTGGCCTTGTAGGATGGCTTTCGAGGAGCGTCTTGTGGCCAGCGAAACCTGCAGGGCAGCCTTGAAGCGGCGGCGGTGTGGGTATTGGCGGCAGCGTGGGGAGACAGAGAAGGAGCCAGGCGTGGAGAGCTAGGGCAATAGTGATTGATCTGGCTGGGCCTTTTTGGGCTGGAACTATTTTCGTCGGCTCAGACCGACGCAAATAGCCCGACCATGCCACGTGGCATATATTCGTCAGTCCGGACCGACGAAACTAGGTCCTTAACTATTTTCGTCAGCCTTGCCAATGATACCGACGAAAATAAAAGTAATTGTGTCGGTTCATACCTGACCGACGAAAATAAACAATTATTTATGTCGGCCTATTTGGAGCCGATCGACGAAAATATTTGGAGCCGACGAAAATAGTGTCGATTCCTGTAGTGAACACTCTATCTATTTTTGAAATGGTGACAGAGAGTCTGTCGCCATTCTAAATGGCTACAGAGGACTATATTTATTATTTTTTAAATTAGCATATTATTTCTGTATTTTTTCATTAAAATATTATTATTAAAAAAAATTCTTCCAAGCGTTGTGGCAACGAGTGCAGTAGGCGAACGACGCGTGTGCGGGCTGGTAGGTGACACACGTTGTGGCAAGCAGCTGCATGCTAGCGTGCGAGCGCTCGTGGGTGGGTGGCTGCGCAAGCACGGTAGTGCATCCTCTGCAGTCCCTGAACATGGGAGCACATCCTTCCACGCTGCCATGGAACAAGGCATCTCCCATGCTCTCTAGGCACTGTAGGGGACATCCTGCGCTCCTCGGACGCAACAGGGGGTCATTATTCAAAAACATAGGTGAGTGGGTTAGATTTACAAAAACAAATTATGTACATAAAGCTAGATATAAACAGTGTTATCTCCTTTCTTTGCACTACCACCCCACGTCCCCTTTGCTGCTTTTCTCCTGATGCTGCATAGAGCTTCCCTGCCACATGCCTTGGTGATGTCAACCTTCTCGACGCACACTGCCAAGAAGGCTTTGAGTGCTGCCTCAGAATCACACTTGCCCTCGTATGTGCCTCTGCCTCATTTTGTGCATGTCTCTTTTCTATTTTCTTTTCATCGATGCCACCTCAAGACTATTGCCTCGGCTTAACCCTAAATTCTTATATCTAATATCATGCATGCATACACAGCTGTCTCAACTACAAATGGCCCAATACATGCACACATAAACCAAAATTCTCACCTGCATGCATGCCATCGCCCACTTGCCGCTCTACCATGCCCCACTCGCCTTCAAGACCCACTGACCGCTACACTGCATCATTCATTTGCATAGACCTCTGCATGTCCTGTATTGTCACCACCAAGAGCCCACAAGATACCCCTTAGCCCCCTCTAGCTAACCATGCCAACTGCCGAGCACGATCAACTCTCCCTCACTGTCGGTGAGCCTCACTGCATGTCCCTTATTTTCGGTGCTGATGACAAGTAGGGCTGCCCCATCAATCCCTTGTTCCTCACCCAGACACTGCCTAGCCAAACCCACCGTGTCTGCCTAGCCAAACCCACCTATCATCATTTTTGTTTTAAATTGAAATTAAGCTCTATGAGTATGACATGTGGGGTCTTCTTCAGTGTCTGTGCTGATTCAAATGAAACCAAAAAATCTAAAAGTATAAAAAGGCGCTTTTTTTTGTTACAAAGTGTATTTTCCTAATTTTGGGCAATTTCCAAAGCATTCAATATTCAAAAAGCAAACTAACTCCAAATTTTATCAAACTAGTTTCTAAATTTTTCTAAAATCCAGAAGTTTCCATTTATACAAAAAATTTATAGTTTGACCTTTTTTCAAAATTTAAATTCAAATACTTAAAAGAAACCTAGCATGTGCATTACTTAAAATTCTTATAAATGAACCACAAAATTTGATGAAACAAATTTTTAAATCTTTATAAACTCATAAGATATTCATTTCTTCAGATATATTTGAATTTAGACTTAGTTTGAATTAAACTCTTAGTTACATCAATTTTTAATGCATTCAAATTCAAATATGGATAACTTTTACAAATAAAGTCCAAATTTAGTGAAACCAATTTATAAATATTAATAAAATCATGAGTTTTATATCTATGAAAAAATAAATAAGTTTAAACCCTATTTAACTCTAGCTCCCATTTGAGATTATTCTTTTACCATTAAAAGTTCAAGCAACCGTAACTCATGTGAATAAACCTCGAAAAATTCCAAAGCCACTTTCTAAGAATCCTTAAAAATCTAGAGCCTTCTATTCCTATGATTATATTTTGAGTCCGTTGATATTGACTTCTATTGATATTGCTTTACGTTGCGCTGTGTATAGAAACCAACGTTCCAGAAACTACGACCGTCGACTCTGACTCAAACCAAGAATTCAATGAGCAAGGCAAGCACCCCCTTTGACCATGTTGATCCTAATATTTCACTTAGCTTGTGTTGTTTTGATCAATTTTATGTATGCATGCGCCTATTTTTATGGAACTTCTTTAATAAATGCGTACATGTCATCCTTGAAAACCATAAGTTAAGGAGTTAGATAGTATTTAATGTCAATTGGGTATATTCGGCGAATAATATCAACTGCTTAGTCATGCCATAGACTTGGGCGAGCAAATGGATAGGTGTACTATTTGCTCGATACTTTAGAATTTTGCGCATAATGAAAGGATATAGTTTCTGGTATTTTAGTTTAAAGATTTGAAATACAACTATGATTTGACGCGAGTGAGTTATACAAATACACGTTGAAAAGTGCAAGTAATGTGCACATAGATAAGGAGGAGATTCTTGCCCATGTCGGATTAAGGACTGAACGTAGTGTTGTATAATTCATGGAAAAATAGTGCAACTACAAGTGCTATTATGAGGCAGCCTTAACTAGTTAAGTTACCTAGGTCAAGCTTTGCACATCTGTACTAATCCATGATTAAGGACCCTCCTTTCTGACTTAGAATACCAAGAAGGTCCCATGTGCACACAGTACTAGTCCATGATCAGTGGCTAGTGTGCATATTTACAACATTGCCATCACATCCATAATTATACAAATAATGGGGGAGGGTAATTATACAGTAAGGTCTACAAGGCCGAACAGAGCGCAATAGAAAGATAAATAAATCCAACAAAATACCCATAACATTCCCTCAGGCAACTGACAAGGATAGACCTTAGAAAAGCTCATCAACAAAGTCCATGAATTTTGCAGTATACATAGCATCATTGAGTTTCTCTGTTTCTTCACCTACTGAATATCAACAATAGCAAGGTTGAGTACTTTTGCACCTAGTGAGACTTGTAGTGTTTTGCAAGGTTATAAGCATGCGTAGGCTATGTCAAAGGAAAGATAACAGGTTTATTTGCATACAGCGAAAGTGAGTATAAATACCATGCAATAGATTGTAAATGAAATTTATAGGAACAGTTTTGATTGATATGTAAATAACAAGCATAAATAGTATCATAAATATTAACTCACAGTCCTCTATGAATATGAGCAATAATTCGACCATTGCTAACCCCTAGCGTAAAATCTGAAACAAAGATTTATTTTAAAAAATTTCCAATTCAACCCTTTTTATGAGAATATTAAAAATATCTAACTAGTGTTTATGCACCAAGTCTCCCATGACCATGGTATGGCTTTTTAAGAAGTTTACACTCTACAGAGGCACACATCTTTACCCAATGCAACATCCTTTTTCCGTTATTTTCACGCTTCCTTTGGTGGTCGTGACATGAACCTTTACATCACCTAGACCTAGCTTTTCACCAACCCAGTGCCTACAAACCTTTGCTATGGCGGCGGAAATAAATATTCACACCCATAATAACTATGATAGTTCACACCTATCACACACACAGTAACCATGGTAGTTTACTCCTGCCATAATTATTCCCCCATAGCAAGGTGAACACAATTGTATCAACAAGTGTTATTCCCAACACCTCGGTGTGGGCACCCCTCCGAGCAATCCATCTCAGAAAACTCATACTACTTTGGCCTTCCAATACGCAAAGTTAGACCAAGTAAGCTAATTGGTTAAGGCTACCCTATAATAGCACTTGTGGTTGTACTGGTTATCTCGTATTATGCAACACTACATTCGATCCTTAATTCGACCCAGGCGAGAACACCCCCTACACTACGTGTAAATCCATCCCTCACACATCCGGCTATTGCCATATCTCGCCTGCGTCAAATCATATTTTTATTTTTATACCAAAATATTAGCAACCTTTAATTCCCAACATGTCCAAATTTTATTTTTCGAACAAATAGAAATACCAACCATTTGTTCTCTTGAAGCTACTGTATGGCTAAGCAAGATTATTAAATATTTGTATATACCCAAGCTGACATTATGTATTTCCTAACTTTATCCTAGGGTTATCAAGGTTTTCATATCAATATTTATTAAGGATGTTCCATGAAATATGGGTTATATCTACCAATACCACAATATAGTAATTTATTGAAAGTAAACACATGTATATATAGATTTGATGAAAACAATATATCTTAAGTAATATAATGGATTCAACATGGTCAAAGGGGGTGCTTATCTTGCTCAATGTACTCTTGAGCAGAGTTGAGGTCGACAACTACGAGTTCTAGAACGTCGGTACCTACATGCGATTTAATTCAAAGAAGAAGTAAGAAACAAGTGAAATAAACAACATCAATTTCAGATATGGATTAAAATCGAAGGTTGTGGTGATAAAAAGGTTTTAAGTGCTGATTTTTACATTTTTAGGTTTTTGTTTGAGGATGTTTTGATTAATTAAGTTTTAATAGATTTAGGTCCTTTATGACAAGAGTCAATTTACAAAGAGAGGAAAATCGTATACCTTCTATAGAGAGGAAACGTTTAAAACTTTACAAATGTCCAAAAGCTGGTCTCACAAATTTTGAAGTCCTTGTGAACAAGTTATGTTTATTTAAGTTTTTGAATTAAAAAGGAGAATAACTCCTATTAGGGTCTAAGTGCAAAACAATTTCAAATGCAACCATCTTTATAGCAACAGAGGGTCTTGACCTCTAGAATATTTTGAAATTGGTCTCACTAGATTTGATGTTTATTTGCAAAACTTATTCATTTTTGAATCTTGCATGCATTATAAATTAACTATTTCTAAATTCAGTCTGAACTAATTCAAATTTCTAATATATTTATAGAAATAAAACTCTTATGATCCTAGAGGTATTTCAAAATTTGTTGTACTAATTTTGGACCCAATTACAATATATTTCAAATAGGGTATATCTTAGGTTTCATTAAAATTTGGTACATAGGTCAAAAGTTAAATATTTTCACATATTTAGAAATCCCATGATTTTAGAAGAATTTATAAACTTGTTTGGTCCAATTTGGAATTAAGATACAAAAGTTATTAGCATTTGAATACGCTTGGTTTTTGAAAATAACATAAAATAGAAAGTACGCTTTCTAAAAGGGAAAGCGGCTTTTGCTATTTTTGGATTGTCCCGGTTCGCACCAGCGACTGACAAAGTGGGCCCACATGATAGTGTAAGCTGTTGGGTGTAATCTAGTTGTCCATTGCTAGTTTCAAGTTCTCTGTTTTTCTGTCTTAGCCGTAGCAGAGTCCAGACCGAATAGCTTACTAAGTTCAGTCCGAACTCAAAACGAGTTCTGACAGGTAGTTGCAGTAGAAAAAGAGTTTTTCTCGTATTCATTGTTCTAGTCCGATCCTGTTATGTAAATAGCCAAGAGGCTATAAATAAAGCACATAAAAGCTGGTGGAAGCATTGCCAGGCAAAGCATCGTGTTTCTGCTTATTTCCTGCAATCAACAGAATCAGTGATATACTGTTCACAATCTGGAATTGTGTTTTGCCGGAACTAGAGAAGTAGTATTCGCAGTAGCAATTCGAGTTGTCGACTTGGTCTCTCAAAGTTATTTCTTGGCTTAGCACTAACATTTGGTATCTTGTTAACTTAGAGATCATGTTTGACACCAGATTACCAAGTGACTCAACGACGGCACCACTTGCAACTGAAGTAGCAGAATCTTTAGGACATGCAAGGCCGGCGACAAGATCTAGCATTCCGATTCAGTATCTGATGCTAAGCGACACAAATTACGGCATATGGGCCGTGAAGATGAAGATAATACTCCGATCTCTTGGGGTGTGGGCAGCAATTGAAGGGGAAGCACCAGTTTGTGAGGAGACAGACCAAGGGGCCCTGGCTGCATTATCGCAAGCAGTACCTGATGATATGCTAATGGCAATTGCACACAAATAGATTGTTAAGGATGCTTGGAACACACTCAAAGAGATGAGAGTAGGGGAAGACCGTGCCAAGAAAGCTCGGGTACAGACGCTCAAGAGAGAGTTCAATCGGATGAACATGGAGGAGAATGAGACCATCAACAAATTCTCCCTCTGACTCAAAACGTTGGTAAGTGAAATTCAGAACCTTGGATCAGACATGCCTGAAAGTACTATGGTGGAAAAACTTTTCAGCGCTATCCCAAAAAAATTCTCGTAGATTGTAGCCACCATTGAACAATGGGGAGACATGGCTACAATGACCCTTGCAGAGGCAGTGGGTCGACTTCAAGCGTTTGAGGAGAGTATCCAGGGATGGCGACAAAAAGAAGAAGGGTATCACCTCATGATGGCTTCACGAGAGAAGTGGGATCCTCAGAACACAAAGGAGAACAAATTCGGTGAAAGCTATAGCAATAATCTGAAAAGAGGAGGAGGACACTACAGAGGGCATGGTCGAGGACGCGGTGGCCGAGGCAGTGAAGGTGAAGGGCGACCCTACCGAAAGTTCGATAAAATGAAGATCAAGTGTTATAACTGCGATGTGTTCGGCCATTTCGCGTCAGAGTGTAAACAGCCTAGAAAGGAGAAAGCTCTATTATTGAAAAACAAAAGGAGCAGAAGGAGAATGGGGTGAAACTCCTCATGATTGAAGGTTGTGAGACAACTCAAAGTACTGTCACAGAAGAAGTCATGCTCAATGAAGATAGCATGAAGCCACAGCTCAGAGGAGAAGGCAAGTGTGATGGCAGCAGGTGGTATCTAGATACTGGCGCTACAAATCATATGACAGGATGTCGGGACATTTTCACCAACCTCGACAGCACCATAGTCGGTATAGTGAAGTTTGGTTACGGCTCACATGTTCAAATCTACGGCAAAGGGACAATTCTGTTTCAGGGAGCATCTGGCGAGCACCATATGCTAACCAATGTGTACTACATCCCTTCGTTGCAGAGCAATGTTGTCAGCATTGGACAACTAGACGCGCAAGGGTATAAGACAGTAGTTGAAGATGGATATTTTAGCATCTATGACGAAGAAAGACAGGAGGTGAGCAAAGTTGAAAGGCTTCAAAACAAGTTATATGTGATGAATTTGAATAAGATTCAGCCAATCTGTCTTTTGACAATGAGTGGTGACAAGGAGTGGCTTTGGCATGCAAGATTTAGACATATCAACTTTCGAACAATGCGAGATATTTCCAGACTAAGGATGGTTGAAGGCTTACCAAGCATTGATCATGTTGACCAAACTTGTGAAGCATGTTTGGCAAGTAAGCAACATCGAACTCCATTTCCGAAGGAGGCAGTCTATCGAGCTACAGAGCCGCTTGAACTTGTACATGCCGATTTATGTGGACCGATCACACCGGAAACTCCTGGAGGGAAAAGGTATTTTCTCTTTATGGTAGATGACTTTACTAGCTAAATGTGGCTGCCCTCATCAGCTCAAAAGATGAAGCCTTCCAAGCTTTCAAACTCATTAGAACTCGTGCCGAAACTAAATCCAGGCAAAAGATGAGGGGACTACGGACAGATAGAGGAGGAGAATTTTGTTCGGCCGAGTTCAACAGTTTTTACAGTGAACAAGGCATAAGATGTTAGATCTAAGCCTAAGTGCGGAAGCGTGAGGATCTTCATTTAGTCTAAATATCGAACCACAGAGTAGGGCATTAAGGATGTTCTTACTGGTGCTTGAAGATGCCATCACAGAGATGGATTTAGGCTTAAGCGCCTGCTTGGCCGATGAGTCGATGCAGAGAGACGTAGAGGATGCAGTGACGTCCCCACGTCGGCAACGTACGGCGGTGGCCTTCCTGTCACTCCAGCGCACCCCGAGATCGGATCGGGCTTAGGGATGTAGAACGGGAGATCACCTCACGAGAGAGAAGAAGATCGTATCATGAGGAGCCAGTCCCACTACTTTTTTATGTTGCACTGTGTAACGGGGGGCCGCAACCACTGGTTGGGTGTGCGCCCCCGATCAAGGCGCGAAATTAGGGGGTTTGTTAGCCACCCTTAAGACTCGGGCTTGTTGGTTAGCCACGAGATCAATCCAACATTCTCCCACTTGATCGTAAGGGCTAACATCATAAGTCCTCTCTTGATAAAACAATGGGCCAGGGCAAGCGTCCCAAAGGCTATTGGTCAACCAATGGGACCTCAATGCCCATAGTACATCATTCTATCTCGATTGGTATGGTGATTTATTTTAACGGGAGTTGGTTTGCTTTATAGCCCTCATATCCAGAATCAAAGGCTTCCCAATATACCCATGCCGGCAACATGATCACGAAATACACTGGGTGGTAAGCCTTTAGTGAGCGGATCCGCAAGCATAAAATGAGTACTTATGTGTTTCACACTGATGGTTTGATCCTGGATTCTATCTTTCACAACATGATACTTAATGTCAATGTGTTTGGCAGCACCACATGACTTGTTGTTACTCGCATAAAAGACTGCGGGTTCATTATCGCAGTATAAAGTGAGTGGTTTAGAAATGCTGTCTACCACTCTAAGTCCCGGGATAAAATTCTTTAGCCATACAGCCTGCCCGGTAGCCTCATAACATGCCACAAACTCAGCTTGCATCGTAGATGATGCAGTAAGTGTTTGTTTGGAGCTTTTCCACAAGATAGCTCCTCCTGCGAGGGTGAAGATGTAGCCTGACGTGGATTTCTTAGTATCCATACACCCCACAAAATATGCGTCTAAATAGCCTATAACTTCAAGGCTTTCAGACTTCTTATACGTGAGCATGTAATCCTTAGTGCCTTGCAAATAACGTAAGACTTTCTTAACGGCTTTCCAGTGATCCAACCCTGGATTTGACTAATATCTGCCAAGCATCCCGGTTACGAATGCTAAATCAGGGCGTGTACATACCTGAGCGTACATAAAGCTTCCGACAGCTGAAACATAAGGAATCGACTTCATCTGATCAGATTCATATTGATTCCTTGGACATTGGAATGTTCCAAACTTATCGCCCTTAATAATAGGAGCAGGCGAGGCAGAGCACTTTTGCATATTGTATCTCTTCAGCACTCTGTCTATGTATGCCTTTTGGGATAAACCTAAGGCTCCCTTGGACCTATCTCGGTGAATTTCAATGCCCAAGACATAAGAGGCTTCACCGAGATCCTTCATATCAAAATTTGAGGAAAGAAATCTTTTGGTTTCAGACAGCATGTCCTTATCGCTGCTGGCCAATAAGATGTCATCCACGTAAAGAACTAAGATGGTGTATTTGCTCCCTTTAAACTTAGTATATATGCAATTGTCCACTTCATTTTCCTTAAAACTGAATTTCCTAATAACTTCATCAAACTTGAGATACCATTGTCTAGACGCTTGCTTTAATCCATAAATTGATTTCTTAAGTCTGCATCCCATATGTTCCTTGCCTTCCACGACAAAACCTTCTGGTTGAGTCATGTAAACATTTTCATGCAAGTCTCCATTTAGAAATGCAGTCTTAACATCCATCTGATGTAACTCTAGATCGTTATGAGCCACAAGCGCCATGATGATTCTAAATGAGTCTTTAGATGAGACAGGCGAGAAGGTGTCATTATAGTCAATCCCCTCTCTTTGTGAGAAGCCTTTTGCTACAAGCCTTGCTTTGAACCTTTCGATATTTCCCTTAGAGTCATGTTTGGTTTTGTAGACCCATTTACAGCCTACTGTTTTGACCCTATCAGGAATTTCTACTAAGTCCCATACATCATTAGTGCTCATAGACTTTAGTTCATCCTGCATGGCTTCAAGCCACTTAGGTGAATGTTCACTCATCATGGCTTCTTTATATGAGGTGGGGTCATCTACCTTCCCTATGTTATTTATATCCTCATTCATGTAAACAACATAGTCATTTGGGATGGCAGATCTTCTTTCTCGCTGTGATCTCCTTAAAGTTTCATTTGCTACAACAGGGGAGTGTTGAGGCTCATCATTTGGAGGATCATTATGTTCAACATTAGTCATTTCTGAGTCTTCAACAGGAGGTGCATCCACAGTGTTTTCGACTGGGGGTGCAGTCTCCTGGGCCACAGGAAAAACAGGCTCATGAATCACAGGTGGTGGAACAAAATCCCGCACCTCCTCAAGATCTACTTTCCTGGGCTCCAAGCTCCCACTGATTTCAGCATTCTCTAAAAATACTGCATGTCTCGTCTCCACAAATTTGGTGGTACGATCCGGGCAGTAAAATCGATATCCCTTTGATCTATCAGGATATCCAATAAAATGGCAACTAATTGTCTTAGGGTCTAGTTTCCCAATATGTGGGTTGAATATTTTAGCTTCAGCAGGACAGCCCCATACACGCAAATACTTTAAGCTCGGCCGTCGATCCATAATTCGTAAGGTGTTTTCATGACTGATTTACTGGGAATCTGATTAAGTATATGGGCAGCTGTCTTTAGTGCTTCAATCCACAGACTCACTGGTAAACTAGAATGGCTGATCATGCTACGCACCATGTCCATAAGGGTGCGATTTTTTCTTTCAGCCACACCATTTTGTTGAGGTTCACCAAGTGTCGAATATTGGGCTACGATGTCATTTTCTTGAAGAAACTTAGCGAAAGGACCTGGGATCTGCCCGTAAGGGGCATGTCTCCCATAGTATTCTCCCCCTCGATCAGATCTTACTACCTTAATCTTTAGGTTAAGCTGATTTTCTACTTCAGTTTTGAATATCTTAAATTTATCTAAGGATTCAGATCTATCACGAATAGGAAAGATATACCCATAGCGGGAGAAATCATCAGTAAAGGTAATAAAGGAGTCATACCCATCTACAGATGTCACAGGAAGAGGACCACAAATATCTGTATGGATTAATTCTAAAAGTCTCGTGCTTCGTGTGGCACCTTTCTTGATTTGTTTGACGTATTTTCCCTTAATGCAATCAATGCAATGATCATAATCATTAAAGTCTAAAGGGTGGAGTATCTCTTCCTTAATGAGGCGCTCCATTCTCCCCCTCGAAATGTGGCCTAAACGACAATGCCACAGTTTCGACGAAGTCTCATCATTACATCTTTTGCGCTTATTTGGAACATCACACACATTATCACATATATCAGAGAGAGGAAGCATATAAAGTCTGTCTTGTCGGATGGCAAGACCAACATTATTTGACTTAAATGTTATTACACACTGATTGTCTCCAAAATTAAAATGGTAGCCAACATCATCTAATAAAGCAACTGAAATCAAATTCCTCCTCATGGAAGGTATATAAATGACATTGTTAAGCCGAAGTCTAAAACCACTCTCCAAAACTAGGGAGATAGATCCTACAGCTTTGACTTCAGCCTCATTTCCGTTCGCCGCCCTGATTCTTCTCTCCCCCTTTAGAAGGGTTCTCTCTATACTGAATCCCTGTAAGGAATTAGAAATGTGCACAGTGGCACCTGAGTCAATCCACCAAGAATCCAGTGAATAGTCAGCATAAAGAGATTCATCAATAAAAGAGATAATGTCATTACCCTTCTTGGCAAGCCACTTAAGGAAACCCACACAATCCTTCTGATAATGCCCCTCCTTTCCACAGAAGTTGCATGTGTTGTTATTCTTAGGGGATGTGGGGTTAGTGGCGCCCTTAGATTTATCAAGCTTAGGTGAGTTGTAGGGTTTCTTTTTGGGCCTGTTATCACCTTGGCCCTTTCTCTTGTTGGACCCAACCTGATGCACGATGTCCTTTCTATCCGCCTTCATTCTGTCCTCTTCTTGGACACACATGGCTATTAAGTCACTCATACTCCATTTTTCTTTCTGGGTGTTGTAATTAATTTTGAATGGAGTATACTCAGGGGGCAAGGAGGTCATTATGAAGTGAACCAAAAATTTTTCTGAAATGGGCATGTCCAAGCCTTTCAGCTTAGCGGACATGTCCATCATTGACATGATATGCTCCCTAATACCCTCGGAGCCATTATACTTCGTAGTCAGCAGCTTCTGGATGAGAGTACTAGCATAAAATTTGGAAGAGCCCTTAAAGTGCTCCTCCACCTTAGTTATGTACTCCTTCGCCTTCTCTAAATCAGGGATTGCTCCCTTGATAGCAGGCGAGATGCTGCTCTTCATAATCATTAGGCTCATGCGGTTAGACCGCTCCCACTTAGCCAAATTATCATCATATTCCTTTTTTTTTGCAGCATAATCATTAATAATAGTAGCAGGAGCAGTGGGAGCTGCAACACGCAATGCATAATCAAGGTCTAGACAGCCAAGGACAATCTCAATGGAATCTTTCCATGCATGAAAATTGGTCCCAGTCAGCTGTTCAATCCCCTTGATAGTAGCAGTAATGTTGGACGGATCAACAGCTGAATATAAAAGACATGGCACAATTAAAACATAAAATAATACTTAGCATGAATTTAATCTACGTTGGTATGAATTAAATACATGCAAGCAAAATTGTTGTTCCAATTCATTTCACCGTTGGGCAGAAAATGAAAAGAACAATAACATTAAATGACACATGATTATAAATTAACGTTGGTCAAGATTATAATTATGAGTCACACATTATGTTTATAAATCTCCAATTAAAATTTCTTGTTGGTTCCATTTTAATTAGAGACAAAAATTTCAGCAAAATTGCGCCATTAAACATTAATTTCAATACATAATTATTGGGCAAGACATACATTAAAATTAACTTAAATATTAATATCCAGAATTTTCCAGAATATTAAAAAATAATAACAATATTTATTGCTAATTAAATGAGGCATAGTGATGAAAAATAAAATACTAAACAGTTAAAAAAAATGACCAGGCCGGTCTAGCAGCTAAAAGAGGGAGCTTAGCCCAGCACAGTGAATGCCCAGCCGAACGGCCCAGTGAACGAGCCCGCAAAGTCCCAGCCGTTTGATCAAAACGGATGGTTGAGATTACTTCAGACCTGAACAAAACTTAGCAACCAGAGAAAAAACCCTAACCCTAAACTCAGTTGCTCCCGATCCAAAAAGAACGGGAGGACTAAGGGCGACGGCGGGCGCGGCCAGTGCGACGGCGGAAGCACCGGACCAGGGCGACGGCAGCTGGAGCTCGCGCACGCTGTGTGCGGGAGAGCTGCCGCCGACGAGGGGCGCGCAAGGAGCCGTGACGGCGTGCGCAAGCAAGGAGTAGAAGCTGCTTGCAAGTGGTGGACTAGCAACGTCCTAAAACCATCACTATAATCGGCAGTAGGGAAGCATCCGTGATAGGGAAGTCCCCACATGCATTTTGTTTGAAGTGCTTCTCTGATTTATTTAAGTGCTTCGGATCTGAGAAACTAATTTTAGGTAAATGTTGTGCTACGGTTTGGGGATTTTCATTTTGGGTTTTCTAATTTGCCGATTCCCCTCCTTCTCTATGCTACCCGTGACTCAAAACATGAATTAACCGAAGGCTAATTAACAAGATTAGGACTAATTGACAAGTTCTTAGGCATTTAACAACACTAATAGGGTTCGGATTTAGGACTAAATTGCTCTGATACCAAATGTTAGATCTAAGCCTAAGTGCGAAAGCGTGAGGATCTTCATTTAGTCTAAATACCGAACCACAGAGTAGGGCATTAAGGATGTTCTTACTGGTGCTTGAAGATGCCATCACAGAGATGGATTTAGGCTTAAGCGTCTGCTTGGCCGATGAGTCGATGCAGAGAGACGTAGAGGATGCAGTGACGTCCCTGCGTCGGCAGCGTACGGCGGCAGCCTTCTTGTCACTCCAGCGCACCCCGAGATCGGATCGGGCTTAGGGATGTAGAATGGGAGATCACCTCACGAGAGAGAAGAAGATCGTATCATGAGGAGCTAGTCCCACTACTGTTTTATGTTGCGCTATGTAACGGGGGGCCGCAACCACTGGTTGGGTGTGCGGCCCCGATCAGGGCGCGAAATTAGGGGGTTTGTTAGCCACCCTTAAGACTCGGGCTTGTTGGTTAGCCACGAGATCAATCCAACATAAGACGTTACCTGAAAGCCCCCTACTCCCCTCAGCAGAACGGTGTTGCCGAACGGAGGAATCAAACGATTGTGTCGATGGCAAGAAGCCTAATGAAAAACATGAAGATGCTGGGAAAATTTTGGGGAGAGGCAGTGTCAACGGCGATGTACATCTTGAATCGAGCAACAACGAAGAGTGTAGAAGGAAGAACCCCATATGAAGCTTGGTTTCACAGAAAACCGATGGTATCCCATCTTCGCACCTTCGGCTGTGTTGCGCATGTGAGGAATGTAAAGCCTTACCTCAATAAATTGGAAGACCGCAACACCAAGATGGTGTTCCATGGCTATGAAACCGGATCTAAAGCCTACCGAGTCTATGATCCAGTAGGTGACAAAGTATGTGTCACCCGAGATGTAGTGTTTCAGGAGGAGAAAGCATGGGATTGGGATTGGGATTGCACGACAAAACAGGGAGAAGATGCAACAGTATACAGAGATACCTTTGTGGTGGACATCATCATAACAACAGCAGCAAGACAATCACAGCCACCGTCGCTTGGAAATGAGGTCCAAAACGACGATCCATCAACGCCGAGCAGCGGCGGGGCATCTTAGAGTGGAGGGGTGTTTGAGTCACCTGCACACTCACCGATGTCAGGAGAAGAAGCCGACACTGAGGAAGATACAACATCCCAGTCCACATCTCCCACAAGTGTCTCATCACTTGAGACGCCTCCTCTCAAGATGAGAACACTACAAGACATCTATGACAACACCCAAGAAATGGGAATTGAGTATTTTGGTTTGTGCTTCATGGCTGCAGAAGAACCTGACAGTGTGGAGGAAGCTATGAAAACAGACCATTGGAGACAAGCCATGGAGGAAGAAATGAAGTCTATAACTGATAACAACACATGGGAGAAGGTGGAACTTCCTGCTGGTCAGAAACCAATAGGACTGAAATGGGTTTTCAAGGTGAAGAGAGATTCAGAAGGCAACATAGCTAAATACAAGGCAAGATTAGTGGCTAAAGGGTACTCTCAACAGCAAGGCATAGATTTCGATGAAGTGTTCGTACCCATGGCAAGGATAGAAACGGTAAGAGTTCTAATAGCCCTAGCTGTTCAAGGAGATTGGGAAATCCTTCACATGGATATCAAATCAGCCTTCCTAAATGGAGAAATTGCCGAAGAAGTTTATGTAACTCAACCACCAGGATTTGTCGACAACAGCAATAGTAGTAAAGTTCTAAAGCTAAAGAAGGCGCTTTATGGACTTCGACAAGCCCCAAGAGCATGGAACTTTAAGCTTGATCAATCCCTTGCTGCACTGGGATTTGAGAAAAGCACTCTAGAGCATGTCGTGTACAGAAGAGGAGAGAGTTCATCTCTGCTGTTGGTTGGAGTATATATTGACGATTTGGTCATTATAGGATCTAGCCTTGAAGACATAAACGACTTTAAAGCCCAGATGAAGAAAGTCTTCAAAATGAGCGATCTTGGCCATCTCAGTTATTACCTCGGAATTGAAGTAAGACGGCACAAAGGAGGGATCTCACTGTGTCAATCCGGGTATGCAGCAAAATTACTAAAAGCCGCAGGTATGGAAGACTGCAACCCCTGTACAACACCAATGGAAAATCGGTTGAAGCTAAGCAAACAGACAGAAGGAGCCTCTGTCGACGATACACTATATCGCAGCTTGGTTGGGAGTTTGCGTTATCTAGTGAATACTAGACCCGACCTGGCATATGCCGTGGGCATAGTAAGCAGGTTCATGGAGTACCCGACTTCCCAACACTTAGCTGCTATCAAACGCATTCTACGATATGTAAAAAGCACAATTGGATATGGGTGCTTTTATGCGAGAGATAAGCAACTGGGAGACAAACCAATCGGCTTCAGCGACAGTGACCTAGCCGGAGATATTGATGATCGGAAAAGCACCATGGGAACGATGTTCTTTCTCAGTACATGTCCTATAACCTGGGCATCTCAAAAACAAAGGATCGTAGCACTCTCATCCTGCGAGGAAGAATATATTGCGGCAACTACAGTAGCCTGCTAAGGGATATGGCTGAGTAGATTGCTTGCAGACTTGAAGGAGGAGCCGGAAAGGGTGAGAATATTTGTTGACAACAAATCAGCCATAGCGCTGTGCAAAAACCCAGTTTATCATGCAAGGAGTAAACATATTGACACTAGGTACCACTTTATACGAGACTGCGTCGAGGAGGGAAAAGTGGAAGTGATGCACATAAACTCGGAGGATCAGTTGGCGGACATCTTGACTAAATCCTTGGGTCGGATAAAGTTTCAGGAAATGCGTCAGAAGCTAGGTGTGATAAAAGTGAATTCTGGACAACCAGATTAGAGGGGTGAATCTAGTTGTCCATCGCTAGTTTCAAGTTCTCTGTTTTTCTGTCTTAGCCGTAGCAGAGTCCAGACCGAATAGCTTACTAAGTTCAGTCCGAACTCAAAACGAGTTCCGACAGGTAGTTGCAGTAGAATAAGAGTTTTTCTCGTATTCATTGTTCTAGTCCGATCCTGTTATGTAAACAGCCAAGAGGCTATAAATAAAGCACATAAAAGCTGGTGGAAGCATTGCCAGGCAAAGCATTGTGTTTCTGCTTGTTTTCCTGCAATCAACAGAATCAGCGATATATTTTTCACAATCTGAAATTGTGTTTTGCCAGAACTAGAGAAGTAGTATTCGCAGTAGCAATTCGAGTTGTCGACTTGGTCTCTCAAAGTTATTTCCTGGCTTAGCACTAACATAAGCTTCACCGACGGCGCTACGACGGCGATGGTGCTCGGCCGTCGGCACTATGAGCTAGAGCGAGTCGAGGGGTCTCATGGAAACAGACTAGTGGCAGCAGAGGGAAGTCGGACTGGGCCAGCGATGGTGATGGTAGCGACTAGTCGGGAGTGAAGAAGAGGGCTTATGCACAGGAAATGGAAGGGGAAACATCCGTGAGCTCCAAAGCGCCCATTTTTCTGCTACAACAAAGGATGGCTGAGGAGCGCCGACATCGTGCGACCAAAGCGGAGGAAGAGGAAGCACGGCGTGGAGGTGGTACTGGCATCGGTAGCTGCAAGTGAATGGGGAAATCAATCGTTAGGTGCCCAAGGTGCTCAAGCCCAATTGAATTAGAGTTTAGGTCACCGTAATGGCTTAGGTTCTTCATCCCCCTTTTCGTGATGCTCTCCGGCAATGGGCCTCATTGATGCTTGAGCTTTGGCTGGGTGAGGGGAGGAGAGTAGGGAGGGTGTGAGCAGGCTTATGGGCATGGCTGCCCGTTTTATATGCGATGGGGTGAGGGAGTTCGACGAAATCGCCTTAAAATAGCCAAAGGAGAGGAGGACGGCAGCTCGTGGGGGCGCCCTGTGATTTTTGCTACCACAGTAGTTGCAGGATGTGGGGATGTCTTAGAGCAAGGTTAATAAGAGAGCCAACTACAGGTTTTATCTCATTGTACAGCCAACCTAACAGCCCACCTATATAATAGTTAGCCATACATACACACAAAGCAATTAATACTTGGCCCACATTCATCCTCTCATTCTCTCACCAATTTTCTTGGAGCCCGTGCTGCAGCCGGTTGTAGATCTGCAGCCCGCTTCTCTCCTCTCTCCTCCAACTCATTATAAATCTGATGTGGGAATCCTTACAGCATGCTTACATCACCTTATTATACTTGCTCTTAGGGCTGCGGCGCAGAGTCAGGCCAGCACACGCGAGGTGAGGGCAAGGCGCGTCAGATCAAGGCGCACGTCATGCGGGGTGTAGGCGAGGCGTGCACAATGTGGAGCTGAGTGAACATGGGCGTAGTAGGGGTGTGGTGCGATGCAGCAGGGCGCGCGTCGTGTGGAGCGAGGGCACAGACGGTGTGGGGTGGCATCGGGCAGCGGCACAGCGCACATACTAGCACTCGACCAGCTGGCGAGCGGGCCAGGAAGAAGGGGGAAGGGCCTCTGGCATCGAGGCAGGGGAAAAAGGAGGGCACCAGGGATTGCCAGGTGGAGTCAACGCAAGGGGATGGCCCACTTGGCAATGAAGGAGAGAGAGAAAGGAGGGAATTTCAAATTCTGATTGTTGCCACAAGAATTTCCCGATTTAATCAAGATATCAGATAGCATCAATAGTTTTTGAAATTAATAGAATAAATGATCCATATCAAATTTAGTGTACGTAAAAGAGCTCAGGAAAAATAAGATACGGTAGATATGCAGTGTAAGGTGAGAGCCCTCCAATATTCACTTATAAGAAAATAGTTCCAATTAATAGACCCTTCGACGGTCTTGATTCGTTGCCTCTGTTCCAGCTGCGTTGACACGATTAGTTTGAATTTTGTTGTGTTGCTTACTTGCTTGTATGGCCTTTTCACTGCCTTTCCATGCTAGCACCAGTTTGTCCGAGGTCAATTTCAGTCAGTACTAATCCTTTAGAATGTCCAATCACAATCCTGCAACAAATTAACATATTGTGTGTTACACAAGTTTGGAGAAAAGAAGGCACAAACAAACAAGTGTGGCGCACGTTATGACTGCGTACGTTGAACCACTTGCTCTGCGGATACCCAGTAGTCGCAGAACATGTTGAGCGTACAGCACAGGAGCTAGTTTATATGTTACATATGATGATATGAATTATAATGGAGTGACGGTATTCTTGCAAACAACAATTGTTGTAGCAAGGCCAGAACTATACGCTGCTAAAAATTTTCAACCCAAGAATTATTCAAGAATACATGGAACAAATTGTACACTTAATATATGCATAGGAATATTAGAATGTTTGCTGTCCAGTTTCCTTTCATGTGCAGTCCCCGATATTAAGCGGTTCCAGGGAAGCAATGTTCTTAGTAACAAAAGCGTAAACAGGATACTTTTTAATGCATACCTGCTTGAACCCTGCAAACATCCTAAAGCGTAAACTTCTCCTAGGCCAAAATTCAGTGTGCACTCAAGCCTGCAAGAATACGAAGAACATTGTTAACATTAATTGTTGCATCTAGGGTAGGCATTACCTTGAAAGCCCTAGCATACAAAGTCCCATCCATAACAATCAATTGCTGTGGCAACAAAATGGGAAAAGAGGACCATATCTCTAGGTCAGTGTCTCCATGCCAAATAATCTTGTCGTTACCCAACAATATATACGACGGACATTGCTCCTAACCATAGTTAATTGTACAATCCAACGCTCATCTTTTAGATTAATGTTATGAATTCCATCTTTTCCCCTAGGGTTAGATTTGGGCTTTTGAAGAGCCCCTGTTTACTTTTGTAACAGTAAAGATAACCAGCAGACACTCATGCGGGACCTAGTTTGGAAAATGCAGTAATTTCACAGCAGCTTTGATGTGATTTCCCATAGAATTCCGGAAATTTTGGAATACTATACAATTTATTACCCGTATTTACAAATCTAAACAACATATTTGCGTATTTACAGAAATCTCTGCCATACCCGAAACTTGAAATTTCATTTACCCTTTCCCGAAATTTCAAATTTCGTTTTCAGAGTATTTAAAACCTCAAATTTCGGGTAAGCTGTACACGAAATACCAGATTTCGGGTATTAGGCACACCCGAAACCTGAATTTTCGGTTTTGAATTTTTTTTTCCCTTTTTTGCATGTGAGCGATTCCGTCGGTCTCCTGATGAAGCAAGGCGAAGCAAACCAAACAATCGAAGCAATCAGTTTCCTTTGTTCCTTTATGCATGCAGCAAAGCAAACCAGCAATCGGAGCAAAGCAAAGCGACTTGGAATCTGCTGTGTATGCCTTAGTCGAAACTTGAGGTTTCGGGTATGAGGTGGCAGCTCATACCCGAAATTTAAGGTTTCGGGTATGACTTTTCCCGAAATTTCAAATTTCAAATACAGATTAAATGAAATTTCAGATTTTGGGAAAGAATAAACGAATTTTCAAATTTCGGGTATGACAGAGATTTTTGTAAATACGCAAATATGTTGTTTAGATTTGTAAATACGGGTAGCAAATTGTATAGTATTCCAAAATTTCCATAGAATTCCTACATCCCAAAAAGAAATACAAGCAGTGGATAAGACCACAACAGGGTGGGGTGCAGTTGTCAGTTATGAATTGGGTACAGTGCATGTGTGCATTTTCAAGAGGCCACGGGTTCTTACTCGAAGGTAGTCGAGCTCCACAGACAAACCGTCCCGTCAATCGAACCTGTAATTAGAATTGGAAGATCGGGATGGGAACATACTGCAATAATTTTTCTTTGATGTCCTTTGAGTGTTTTAACACAACTTCCTGTCTGGTAGTCCCAAATCTGACTCAACAAGAAGAAATGCATTGCATCAACATTCCGCACTGATGATCAAGGGCTAGCCTATTCTTCAAAGAAGATTTCATACCTCGACAGTGTCCAATCCACAACAAGCGATCAAGTATAGCTCATCACCACGACTAAAATGGTCCAAATAATGCATACTAGGCGCAGATAATGTCAGGGTACATTCAGAAAGATGAAGATTCCAAATCTGTAATTACCGATTCAAACATATACATGTGTTAGCAAAATTAATATTTTTAACACTGACTATATATTACAATTTTATTTTTGCTAAAATGCATGGCAGGAAAACCCAAACCTTTATTGTGGAATCCTCGGCACTAGCAAAAATATTTGTGTCCTTTGGGTTAAACGCGACATGGCGCGCATTCGAGCGAAAAAATTTGATTAACTTCCAGTCATTTTCATAGTCCCACAGCTTAATTTTGCCATCAGAGGATGCAGATAGCAAGTAGGGCTTGGTTGCATGAATAGCCAAAGAGTTGACGGCTTCTGAGTGAGCTCGTCTCAAATAAATGATTTTCTTTATTCGATCACAACTGTACACGTAGATGCTCCCATCGCTAACACCCACCATGAACCATTGCTTTCGAGCTACAAATTTAACCGAAGTAGCTGCAACCAGAGTGAAAATAACTCTAATTTAGATGTCATTTTGGGATATTGCACAAAAGACTACGTGACTGTTTTTCATTATGTCACTTATTATTTTTTAGATAGTGTGTTTTGCTATAGCATATGGTAATAAATGGTATTAAAAATAGCTAAAGGGTAAGGATATAAAAAATAGTAAAGATCATTTTTAAATTTGTAGAATAGCATTTATTCAAAAACAAAATTTAAAAATTAAAATGACATGTATTCAACAACGAAGGAGGACAAGAAAATAAGCTCAACGCAGTACATCAGAAGCATGCCTTTTAAACCAGTGGTGATCTCAGCCTCTCTTATTTCCTGCGGACAAATATATAGGCATACGTTAATTGATAAATCATAAATACAAAAGCATGTTTCAACTTGCTAATAGGCACGGACAAAAATAAATACTTCAAACTACGATTATTTCTCCTGAAAAAACTGTTACTATAATATTATGGTCTAGCTAGCTGCCGATGATCAGGAACTCAAATAAGAAAGTAGAAGAACATGCACAAAGATGTGGTTTCAGATCATCTCTCAATTTTATTGATATTTTTTTGTGAGAGATCATATGGTGGTTTATCTATGTTTATGATGAGTATTTGACTGTGTTTAAACTTGTTGTGCTAAGGTTTGAGTTTGCTTTGGTTTTAAGCAATTTGAGTTCAATGCAATACTACCGGCTTTTGTGAAGCGGTAGTTATTTTTCAGAATGAAATATTTGATACCGCTGTTAATTAATATTATATTGAGCAATGCTATGTGATATTTTGTTTGAATGTGATGGCTGCAGGACTTCGGAGCTAGATTACGGTGAGACAGAGGAGACCAGGACTAGGATAGGAGAGCTGAGGTCCAAACGGTCAAGGTGATGCCGGAAGATGACCAAGGCTGGGGAATTGGTGCAAGCCGAGAACTTAAGCCCTACTTAGGCGAAGAAGGATCATTTGATCAAGGGTTCGCTAGTGGAGTAGCAGTTAAGTTAGTGTTAATAGTTAAAATTCGTTATATTGTTAGGTTGCAGATTAGCCCATATATGAGTGAGGGAGTGAATCTCAATCCTTAATGAGGTTTTTTGAGGGCCAAGAAGATCATCCAAGGATGGAGATTGCTCTTAGGTTGCTATAAATAGAGGGCCAAATCTGCAACCTTGTAGTGGAAGAGATGTTTCCAACCCAAATTTTAGAGAAGGATTTCTGGTTTTATTATGCTCCTTTGAGCTTTGCCCACCATAAAGTGTGGCTTTGTAATAATTCCTCTCTAAGCAATGCAATATTCAAGTTCATCTATGTTCAGAAATTTATTTTATTTCTTGTATTTTTGCTTGGTTATTTCATGCAAATTGAACTTTGCTTCCCCTCCTAACAGTTCTATTGGATCTAGGACATGTAAGAGGTTGAAGAACATATATAGATCATGTCCCAACTTAGCAAGATCCATTAGAACTCATTCTTGCTCAAGTTGCATTTAGAACATCGTGTTCTTGAGTTGAAATCGTTATTTTTAGTATAGCTTAAACTATTTGCATGAAAGGTTGAGACTTTGGGCTTATCCTTGTAATTCCTTCTAGAATCATAGTCCTAAGGTCATTTCCTTGCCATGGTTCAAGTTTCATCAAGTTTGGTTGGATAGATCAAAAGGTATTGAGGTTTCTTCGCGGTCAAATTTTCTGAAACCTCTATTTTTGTGCTACGTGGATATTGAGCTAGATAGGTCTCTCATTTGAGCTTTATTTTGAAACTCCTTTCGAAATCATGACCTTGTGGACCTGATTTTGCTATGTTTCAAATTTCATCCATGTTGTTTGAGTAGATCAAAAGTTATTAAGGTTTCTTCACAATCAAGTTTCTAAAACCTCTGTTTTGTGCAACGTGGATGTTGAGCTAGATATGTCTCTTATTTGGACTTTGTTTTGAGATTCCTTTCGGAATCATAACATGAGGACCTTATCTTTCTGCATTTCAAATTTCATCAATTTTAGATGAGTAAAAATAAAGTTATTAACGTTTCTTAATCATCAAGTTTGATATTTCTGCTCATCTGAGTTGCTGAAATTCTTGCTCCATCTATCCTCTTTTTGGTGTTCTTGAGCCTAGTGTTTTCTTCATATCATTAGTGTTTTTGAGAAGAGATTCTTGAGAGGGAAATTTTCATTGACTCCTATTCACCCCCTTAGTTGCCGGTCTCAGTCTTTCACTTTGATATATGTATAATAAGAGTCCCTAACCCTATTTATATAGGGAGATGAGATCCCCTTAATGAATATAAATAAGCTTTCATCAGCGGCATCCAATACTAGCACCTTAGCCGTTAGCAGGAGCTTGTGGGCGCAGTTACCAGTGTGCCAGATGCGCGGCACAGTAGGCCTTAGGCATTATTTGGTTTGTTTTTTTAGTTTTCCTAGGATTTTCTTAGTTAGTACTTAGTTAAAGATTGCATTAGTTAGACATTACATTAGCTAGCTAAGAGATAAGATTAGTTCAAAGTTGTTAGAGGCTCCCCACATCATTTAGATGAATCAAGAAAGAACTTAATCTATCTTCCCAGTATCAATTATATCCCTTCCTTGTCCCTCAACTCCCATCACGGTGAAGGGGCGACGAGGTTAAAGCCTCACCCTCCTGTTAGAGAAAACTATTATCTAGGATTGCTACCAAATCTCTTGGTCGGTGACATAAGTAATATGAGACTAAACTAAGGTAACAGGCATAACTGGCCTACTGCCCCTAATGACCTAGTTTAGATATAGTGTCCACATAAATAGGCCACATTATGACACTTCCCTTGGACACATTGCTAATGCATGGTCGTTAAAAACTCCAGTGGAGAAAATCAGCAAGAAAAAAGAGTATAGCTTGCGTTTTTAGCATTCCATGTGTTACCTCATTAAAAACCTTCAATTGAGAAAACTGTATTGGACAAAACTCAACCAAGGGAAAAGGAGTATGACATTTTCTCATCCCAATGATGAACACTTGTGAATATTATATGCCTTCATTTAGGGACAACAACTCAATGTTTCCTGGAATATATGCCATGAATATGCTTCCCTAGAATAGAAGCTGGAAAAGTCTTAGTGAACAAATTCGCAAGATTCTCACTTGTTTGGGTTTTTGTATTTCTAATATTCCTATTCTCTCACTACTCATATGGGTAGAAATGCTTAGGGAGTATATGCTTTGTCACATACGTCTTTATATAGTTATTCTTCATCTATGCAACGCAAATTGCACCATCCTCATGGAGGAAATTCTTTGGACCTATGGTAAGACACTTCATGGTTATGTATGTTGGATACGAGTGAGTGTTCATAATAAGAAGGAATGAAAATAACAAAGTAGTGAGGCACAAAATGAGACTAGTAGTACAATGGTTCACACAGATACTTGGTATTGATTTCAGCGAAAGTTACTATCCTATGATGGATGATGCAATGTTTCACTATTTGATATCATTGGTGTAGGACCGAATATAGCAATCAGAGGGGGGGTGAATGATTGTGCGGAAGCTAAAACCAAATTCTTGATCTATTAAAAGTTTACCCCAAAATAGAACCAAATAATTGCCTCGTTTTCGAAAAAAACAGAATAATAGAGGTTTGGTAAAACGCGAATTCCCGGAGATCCAACCGTCCGATCGATCTAAAATTTGTACACAAGAAACTAGATTCCAATATGAATCAAATCCAAAAAGAATCAGCTCAATCGGACTTACGAATCAAAAGTTATGACCTTCGCAAGCTTACTGTTCCAGAAGATGGCGAGAATAAATCTAACTAGAATTGTAGCTCGCCGAAAGATTTGATGAACTTGATCTTTATTTCTCCTTTCTTTTGTCTAAAATACTCCAAACAAAAGAGTACAACCCTAAAGCTTGCTCAAAGCTTGATTGCCTTGACAGAGGCAACCCCTCTATTTAAAGAAGGCAAACACACCTAATCCTAGAAGGAGTCCTAATCCTAGAAGGATTCCTAATCCTAAAAGGATTCCCACTCCTAATCCTAGAAAGAGCATGTATTCAACACAACTCCACTTGGCCCAACCTGGCCGAGTACAACTCTTGCACGCTGTATGGCAACCCTACCATACCTCACGTGACTAACACTTTGCACGCAAATGACCTCATGCCATTCTCACGTGACTAACCATTCTTCATGTGCACCATTCTCTTAGCCCGAACGTCCCCGCATGACATCCTTGACCACCAAGACCTCGCCCCTGAACCTAGTCCCGAACCTCCGTTCCTCCACCATGAACCTAGTTCCATCCCATCATCGACCACATTCGCCTCGAGCAATACTCGCACATGAACAAACCACAAAACGATTCCGAGCACAAGTCCGCGACTTGACTCACATTAAACCATGCAACCACTCACAGGAGTGCATTGCATTAAATATTCTAAGAACACGATTTCAAACATTTAACAAAACCTTTGCAAAAATCAAAAGCTTTTCAAATAATCAAACGATTTCAGATCTTTTCAAATAAAGAAACCAAAAATAAATCTTGTCGAAATATCAAACCGGTTTCAAATCTTTTTCAAATACTCATCATCAAAATCAACTGGATCAAAAATAACGATCCTTCAATCTCCCCTTGATGAGTAATTTGACAAAACACAATATAAGATTAGACAAGAGATTGAGCAAGAACCAAAAGACCAAATAATCCCAATTCAAAAACCTCCTTGACTTGTTCTCCCCTTTTTTGACAAAATAGTCATCAAGATCTCAAAACTCCCCTTAATGAATGCAGATCTCAAGCTTTGAAGTATATTCAAGGTATATAATCAAAGTAAAGCATTTGAAGAGTTTTAGGAGAACTTTCTCATTTTGTATCAAATTATCCAATGAGAAAGCAAATTGTGAGAATATGGAGGCTCTAACACATAGAATAGTTATTGCATAAGCAAATTAGAGCAAACAAGTAAAATGTCATAAAACAGATTTTGCCAAAGCGAAAAGAAATCTATCATGAGCATAGAGAGACTTTCAAATTCACTAATATTTGTCTCAAGCCTTTTTTCAACCATTTGAATTTCCTTTTTCTCTTTTAGCAAGTTTGACAATTTTGCTTTGTAATCAATGAGGGATGACAAGTAACTGCACACTAGCCCATACTTGTGTATGAGTAGGTAGTTCTTTCTTGTATCTTTCTCGCTTTAAATTGGCAAGTGGCTTCACATTGTTCTCGAACTTTTGTTTAGACAAGTAGCCTTTTCTTGCATCTTTTGCATTTAAATCCTGGCAAGTGAAGTCAGACATTGTACTAAACTTGTGTTTAGCCAAGTAGCTTTTGCTTGCATCTTTTTCAACTTGTTTTTAACATTAAAACACTGATTTTGCTTGAGACTCATAATGATCATTTGAAGTCCAACAAAAAACTCACACATAGTTTCTAATCAGCTCTAGCCTTTCAACAGATGACAAGAATCTTTTAAGCCTATTTCACAAATGCAATACCATAATGAGCAAGAGCCAAAATATTCTCGAAAAGCATCTCAAATTGAATTATTTTAGCCTTTTAGTGATAAGTAAAGCATTGAGCATTAACTTGGCTATATACACAAGAATAATCACCAAAGCTTTGTACTACATGATGCAATGTAAACAGGGGTTTTTACTTGAGGTGTAAAGTCAAAATACCACTTATAAAAAAAATCACTTCTAAGAACCAAAGTCAAGTAACCCAAAAAGAGAAAAACTCAAGACTCCCCCTCAAATCAACCCATGGGGATGAATGATCCCAAGTTCACCGCGTAAGAAAGCAAAACGAGAAAAATCAAGCGGTTTAGTGAAAATATCAGCAAGCTGAGCACCCGAATCAACAAATTTCAGTTCAATAGCTCTTTTTTCAACATGATTTCTAAGAAAATGAAATCTGATGTCAATGTGTCCAAGAAAGAGAATTACTCAAGAAGTGGCATGAACCAGATGTACTTTTCTATCAATTCCACATCCTCCAAATTCAGCATCAGAGAAAGGTCTTAAACTAATGCGTGAAGAAGCAGAAAGCCAAATGCCAAAATCTTGAGTACCACGGAGATACCTTAAAATCCTCTTGATAGCTTGTCGATGTGAAGCACGCGGGGAAGATTTAAAACGAGCACACAAGCACACAAAGAAACTCTAATTATCTCATCCTCAACAGATCATCATCATCATCTTCATCAACAAAGATACTTCCCGAACATATGCACTGCATTCGCACTATTTGGACTAGTGCCTTTTTGCGAAACAGAGGTGGAGGAGGAAGCATCTTGAAAAATAACAATTTAAGCACGAGATCCACAAGAGAAGGAGGAGAACAAATTCTTATCATAGGACATGTGGTGTGAGCATACGGAATCAACAATCCATATGTTATCCTTCCTCGCGTTAGAAGACTACATAGAAGCGTAGAAAGTGTCGATGTCTCGGCATCAAGTTAGAAATAAAGCATTTAGGAATCCAAAGATCTTGAGACACACGACTACAAGAGGCACAACACGAGAATTTTTATGCACAAAAATAGATTTATCCTTTCTCGTGTTTTTAGCAACAAAAGGTGTTTGCTTCACCCTACAGGCACATAATGAGAAGCAAAGTGTGTCTTTCTCGACATTAGACTTAGCATTGAACCTTTCTATCCTTTGTTGTTTAGCTAGTCTAAAAGCGTAACTGAACTAAATGACCATCTTTACCACGTGAGTGCAAGTGTATTTAACATGATGTTTAGCTTTAGAAGTAGAAGCAACATTTGCACTCATCATAGTAGAAGATAAAATTCTAGCAGATTTAAAAACAATTTTCAGGCTCTTTGACAATTTCAAACTTTCCACTTTCAAGAGCTTTAACAACGAGGAGCATGTGATTTGTGATGAGCATAAGGATCAAAACCTAAACCTTTGTGATGAGTGCCGACTTTTTGATTGATCCAAAATCATATTTAGGTTTTTCTTTCCTTTAGCAAAACGCTCTAAAGACTTTTCCAAGTAATCAACTTTTCCGAGAAAGCACAAGACAATTATTGCAAGGAATATCAACTTTCTTTTCTGCTTATGCGACAAGTAGAGCATGAAAGAACCTCATGAGCGAGCATGTCATTAGTCATCCGAGAAACTCTAGTATTTGCATCTTTCAATTTCAATTCAAGAATTGAGCATTTAGGACAAGAGATTAAATCATGCAAATCATCGGTGGAACAACTAGCATGTTTAATATGTTTCTCATTTTGATGCAACATGTGGAAGCATGAACATTCCTTAAAGCAATAACTATTGTAGCACATCACAAGATTTGCAAGAATCATCATCGTGAATTAAAGATCTAAGCCTTGCAATTTCCAGAATTGGAACTATCAATTTCTAGATCTTTTCTTTAAGAGCTTTCTTAGACTTTTTTAAGTTCAAGCTAATTTAACCATGGCATACTCAAGGTCATCATAAGAAGGTCTCACCTCTTCCAAGGTCGGAGTCGTTGTCGCTTATCCCTTCTAGCCATGAAACACATCCCGGTGAAGTCATCATGAGATCTCCTTTTGTCCTTCTTCTTGTCATGTGGCTCATCATCACTCTCAAAGTCCACATCGCTAAGATCACACTCCTCTATGGCGGCTAAGACTTTCTTAGCAACTTTTCTAAAATTGGGATGCCTAGGGTAGTGTGTCTGAGCTGCGTTGTGCCGTTCCCTTTCTTCCTTCTTCTTCAACTTGTGTTTGCTTTTTAATATGGAAGCGCCACTCAAACAGTTGAAGGACCTCGGTTGTGCCTCACGCCCCTCATCCTCAAATTGTTGAGTGCTTTAAAAGCACGTGAGGAGATGAGCACAAGATCTTCTTCAGAAGCATCTCAAACTGTTCATCCGAAAAAGAAGCCAATGCAGACAAGGAACCAAAGATGGTAATCAGATTTAAGTGCAAGTTAGCAACAAGTGCATGTGTAGAGGATTTATTATCACTAGGTGACAAAGAATCCATCTCATAAGTTTCCACTAGAATAAAGATCATCCATGGTCAAAGTATCCAAGTCAACAGTTTGATTAATTGCGTAACAACCATGCGCCATTCAGGACTAAGAGATCTCAAAATTTTACTAGCGTTATCCTCAACTGAATTAGTAACTCCAACACCACGCAAATTACACAATAATTTCACAAATCGAGACAAAACATCCTCCATTGATACACCTGGTCTCATAGCAAAAATCAGAAAAATCCTTTTGGTAAATATTTTTGGCGCACTTTCTTAATCTTAGTAGAACCTTCATGATAGTCACATAATGTCTTCCAAATAGAATAAGCAGATCGTAGATGAGAAACTCGATCAAATTCTTTTTTCGGGAAATTCCTTGAAAATCAAGTTTCTAGCTTTAGCATTCAAATCAACGCTCTACTTTGTTATTATTGGTTACTATATCGTGAACATCAAAACAAAGAGAAACTTTGCCAAACATCATTACCTTGAGCTTCAATATAGGATTGCATGCACTCTTCCAATAAGAAAAATTTGAATCATCAAGCATAGGAGGACGATTAACATACCTGGTCAGACGCCATACCTTAACCTTGCTCGATACCACTTGTAGGACCGAATATAGCAATCGAGGGGGTGAATGATTGTGCGGAAGCTAAACCAAATTCTTGATCGATTAAAAGTTTAGCCCAAAATAGAACCAAATAATTGCCTCGTTTTCGAAAAAAACAGAATAATAGAGGTTTGGTAAAACGCGAATTCCCGGAGATCCAACCGTCCGATCGATCTAAAATTTGTACACAAGAAACTAGATTCCAATATGAATCAAATCCAAAAAGAATCAGCTCAATCGGACTTACGAATCAAAAGTTATGACCTTCGCAAGCTTACTGTTCCAGAAGATGGCGAGAATAAATCTAACTAGAATTGTAGCTCGCCGAAAGATTTGATGAACTTGATCTTTATTTCTCCTTTCTTTTGTCTAAAATACTCCAAACAAAAGAGTACAACCCTAAAGCTTGCTCAAAGCTTGATTGCCTTCGACAGGAGGCAACCCCTCTATTTAAAGAAGGCAAACACACCTAATCCTAGAAGGAGTCCTAATCCTAGAAGGATTCCTAATCCTAAAAGGATTCCCTCCTAATCCTAGAAAGAGCATGTATTCAACACAACTCCACTTGGCCCAACTTTGGCCGAGTACAACTCTTGCACGCGATGGCAACCCTACCATACTCACGTGACTAACACTTTGCACAAATGACCTCATGCCATTCTCACGTGACTAACCATTCTTCATGTGCACCATTCTCTTAGCCCGAACGTCCCGCATGACATCCTTGACCACCAAGACCTCGTTCTCGAACCTAGTCCCGAACCTCGGGCCTCCACCATGAACCTAGTTCCAGTCCCATCATCGACCACATTCGCCTCGAGCAATACCTGCACATGAACAAACCACAAAACGATTCCGAGCACAAGTCCGCGACTTGACTCACATTAAACCATGCAACCACTCACAGGAGTGCATTGCATTAAATATTCTAAGAACACGATTTCAAAACACGAACAAAAACCTTTGCAAAAATCAAAAAGCTTTTCAAATAATCAAACTGATTTCAGATCTTTTCAAATAAAGAAACCAAAAAATAAATCTTGTCGAAATATCAAACTGGTTTCAAATCTTTTTCAAATACTCATCATCAAAATCAACTGGATCAAAAATAACGATCCTTCAATTGGTAGTAGGAATGAATTTAAGTATGAAAATTATAGATGTTGTGACTGCATTTCTATATGGATCACTCAACTCTAAAATCTATAAGCAAATATGAAATTCACAACATGTATAGTGTCAAATTGCAAAGATCACTATATGGATTAAAAAATCAAGTTGTATGTGGTACAACTGACTAAATGAATTCCTTTTACAAAAGAGATACATTAATAAATGTTCTTGTGTGTTTATAAAAAAGTCCATGAATGGATTCTGCATCAGATCTGTATATATTGATGATTTGAACATCATTGGAACCACAGAGGATATTCTTGAAGGAAGCTCTAACATGAGATGAAGGATTTGGGTGAAACCAAATATTATCTCAGTTTATAAATTGAACATATGCCTAATGGCATATTCTTGCACCAAACTTCCTATATTAAGCTAGTGTTATAGAGATTCCATCTTGATAAATCTCATCCACGGAGTACAACCATGATCGTTAGGCCGCTATAAGTGGAGAAATATCTAAACATAGACAAGAGAAAGAGGATATATTAGGGCCCAAAACTGTACACTTAAGTGACATTGGAGTGTTGTTATATCTTATCAATTATACTAGGCCTAATATTAGTTTTGTAGTGAATTATTTGGCAAGAAATAGTTTCTATCCTATGGAGAGGCACAATTAATGAACATGAATTGAAGGAATCCTTAGATACCTACAAGGTAAAAGCGATCATGGAATCTATTATGCTAAGGGGTCAAGATATAATGTTAATGGGTTACTTAGACATTGGCTGCTATTCTGATCCCCATAGCTCCAAATCATACACTAGATATATCATTCTAAGTAGAAATATAGCCATCTCTTGGAGATATGTAAAACTATCAATTGTTATTACGTCAACTAATCATTCATTCAGAGATAATTTCAAAAACAAAACTAATCATTCAGATTCAATAGCACTAGATGAGATGACTTGAAATTGCATATGGCATAGAAGATTAATACATCATATTTGAGAGTTACGTCTTTTAGAGCTAAATAAAACTCCAACAATCTTCTGGGGGATAATGCAGCTTTGCATTGCATAGATAAATAATAGCTATATCAAAACATGTGACAAAGCATGTACTCCCAAAGCATTTCTATTCATATGAGCAGTAGTAGTATCGAAATATAGAAATACAGAAAATCTAATGAGAATCTTGCATATTGTTTTACTAAAGCCGTACTAACTTGTACTTTGCAAAGTATTTTTATAATATTGGTACGAGGAGGCTTAGAGAGTCTTCATCTTCACGACGATAAATACTTTTTGACTGAAAGAAAAATCCATAATAGAATTTAAATGGCAATCCAAAAATGTTAAATTGCACAAAAACAATTCAAAAGGAAAAAGTTGGGATGTAACAGCCATCAAAAGTTTGTCTTATCCCTTATACAGGGGTGGATCTAGGGCCCAAACAAATTTGAAAAACGCTACAAGATCATTTCTTCAATAGGTCAAATTTGTTGATTAGATTGGTTTTGATTTTGGTCGTTTGAGATTTTTAAGACCTTAGAACTATTTGTATTGTACTTTTAGTAAATTTTAAATATATATGTTCAATTTATGATATTTTGAAATCATTCTGCAAGATTATAGAGTTGTATGTGTGAAGTATGCACTCCCATAAAAAATTTTAGTTACACCATTGCCCTTATATGTTACTCATTGTCTCTGTAACACGTGGGCCTAGACCTACCTTGTCAGTGAGACTAGGTATTTCATAAAAATTTAGTGCCATATAAGGAACTAACCACATGTCCTACGCAATTGCGGGGCTAAATACTACATTGCATGTGTTTATATAGAAGTATAGATGGTTCTTGGTTTGGTAGACTTGGCCCATAATCGAATACACTGTAATTAAATCCCAGCAAAAGATCAAAGCCCATTGCACTCCATATAAGGATGAAAGTACGTAAACACGGGCTGTCCGCTAACTCACTTAATTTAGGCCGCATAAAATATTAAATGAACATCCAAAAGCCACTTGATGAATTAAGTGGCACTTACGGTCAATCCTATGGCCCACTTAGCACCCGTGTAGCCCATATTATGGGGTGCTCGGCGCCTACAGTGAGGCCGCAGGCTCCTCGCGCTGCCTGGCGGCCGCAAGGAGCTCCTCACATGTGTCATCTCCCACTTGCAGGCGCTCACGCAGTGCCAGCTCACCCTCAACGCCATGGGCATGAACATGGCATGTGAGGCGTTTGACAACACAGTCAGCGCCGCCGAGCATGTCACCATGGTCGCGCTCCGTGACACCACCGTGATTGCCTTCGCACGCGCTGTTGAGCTTTATGATCTCCAGGTCCTCGCCGACGACATCCAGGACAACACCAACAACGTCATGTGCTTCGTCATGCTGGCCTAGGAGCCCATCATCCTGCGCACAGATAGGCTCTTCAAGACTGGCATCGTCTTCGTGCACGACTGGGAGGACACTTCATGCTCTTCAAGGTTCTCTCCGCCTTCGCCCTCCAAGACATAAGCCTCACCAAGATCGAGAGCCGGTCGCACCATCCGGCTCATCAACGATGCTAACATCGACATGGCCAAGCACTTTGAGTGCATGTTCTACATCAACTTCCAGGCTTCCATGGCCAACATGCACACCACTACTGCAGAATGATACAACACTATCTCTTCATTTAGATCAGTTTCTAACTTTTCAAAACAAAAAAACAATAGTGATAGAAGATTCGGTGTGGACACGAAATATGGTGCAAATTATCACTATTGATCTGAACTTAGAACTAATAGTGATGGACTGATAGTGATACCATCATCATTATCGGTTCATAGGTCAGAACCAATAGTGGTGTTGTATGTATCACTATCGAATATGAGATTAGAACCGATCCATAGTCATCACGATCGGTCCTAACCTCAGAACTGATAGTGATGATCATGATAGTACACGTACCAAATACCTAATGTCTTGACCTCTCGGCTTCTACCGATCTATTCACATACCAAAAGCTGAGGTGTTCATCTCACGCTTGACCTCTTAGCTTCCCCTCCATTCTATAAAAGGATTTTACTTCTCTCAGCCCGCATTGCCCCTCCGCCTCCTATGGCCCCTTCGCCTCTCCTCACCCGCGTCGCCCCTCGGCCTCCCGTGGTGTGCCCAATCCCAGCAACAAGGAAGGTGTCAGTGCGACGGTACCTGGAGCACCTGATTTAACCATCAACGTCATTGTTGTCACAGCCGACCACCTCACCGGCCCTACCCATCGGCTGCCCGCCGCCGTATTGCTTGTATTTCACTATCTTTGAGCTTGATCATCATATTCAGTATGTAATTAGATACTCGTTTGATTATTGCTGAATATACTAATTATGATTGCTTATCTTGCTTTGTTCATAATCTCTGATTAGTTGCTTCCTGTTAATGGTAGAAAGTATTGCTTTTATTTCATTTTCTTTGAGCTTGATCATCATATTCAATATCTAGTTTCATACTCATTTGATTATTGTTAAATATATACTGATTATGATTACTTAGCTTGCTCTTTTCAAGGAATATTTTCTAAATAGTTAATTGCTTAGTTAATTGAATTATGCACATTATGTTCTAGTGACTGCAAATTGCACACATATAAAATAGAGCATCCAAATAAGATAGACGACATGGAAAAATTGTTGGATACTAAACGAAAACTAGAGGTGATGATAGAATATATAATTGAAGGGAAAGTATGAGTTAACAGAAAAGATTTATAACATGAAACAAAAACTGAAGAACATAGATGATAAATTGTAAGGTATTAAATCTCTTAACAATATTCTCATCATTAAGGAGCACAAGGATAATGCAGAGCTCAAAGAAGCCAAAGTTGAGCTTATAGAGGTAATGTTAAGGTTTCTAGTATTTAATTCAACATGGTAACTGATAACATACCAAGATAGCCTATTTCACAATAAAATGATCGCTTTTATAGGGATTAAGAGATATAACTGAAAGTCAATAAGTTATTAGTGCCAAACAAATAAGCACTATGCTGAAGCTATGGAATTACAAGGAGAACCGAAAAGCCTTTGTTGCAGAAGCTATGGTACATATGATGGTATACATGGAAAAGCCCTAATGTCTCATTTTCTTGATCTAGCAAATAATATTGTTTCTCAATGAATGCTTGTTAATATTTTAACTAGTTTATTGTATCCTTGTAACATAACAGGAAATACTTTAGGCTGCACTTGTGCCAAGAAGTTTTGCAAGAAAAAGACTGCAGCAGGATTGTGGCATTGATTTCTGCATTGAGTATGTGCCTTATATCAGTGGACAATCTCTGTGGTACTCTAGATGCAATTGCTTAGGGCAAAGAGCCTTCTACTGGGATGTCAGGGCTGCCTTAGGAGAGTTACGTTAGAGGATTGTGCTACTAATTTCTGCATTCAATATATATGTATCCATAAATTAACACTATCAATCTGTGAGTATGTTGTGAATGTGAATATACTGTAAATTTGTCAATTGTGTATATATTGTCAGTCTTTGAATATATTGTGAATGCGAATATACTGTGAATTTGCTAATCTGTGAGTATATTGTTAATATGAATATACTATGAATTTGTGAATTCCTGGTGCTGTTATTTATCTCTATCGGTTCCACTCTCGGAACCGACATAAACATGTACTAATCTCTATTAGCTCCACACTAAGAACCGATAGAGATCAAGATGACGCCTCTATCGGTTCTGAGTGTGGAATCAATAGAGATTCCTAATTATCTCTATTGGCTCCTAGACCGAAACTGATAGAGCTAATTGGTCTTCTGGGTCAGTTTTGAGATCAGAACCGACCTAGATAATGCTATATCTCTATCGGGCAAAAACAGACCATGATAGTCGTTCGTCATCACTGTCTAAGGACTTTGTATCGCCACCAAAACCAATCTATATGATAAAAAATAATCGGCCCAGATAACTATTTCTATAGTAGTGCGTGCAGAACACGCTCATGGAGATCCAGGAGTTCACATCCTACCTCAGGGTGCTCGGCAGCTACCCCATGGATATGACGCCATGGGACACCAGATCAAACTCCTCACACATGGCCAAGTACATGCACAGTAACAACAATCCCTTGTGGTAATTGAGTCTTCTTAATTAGGGATGGCAATCGGGTGTGTACCTCCGGGTACCACCGTTTCATACCCAAACCCAAACCCAAACAAAGTGCCGTCCACCCAAACCCATTAAGCTTTTCGGGTACAAATCTGTACCCATACCCAAACCCAATAGGTACCCGATACCCAATAGTTACCCTGCAGATTACTGTGACGAGTTTGCTTGCTTGCTCAGATCAAGAATAAGGCTGCTACTTAGAATGTGTTTTGTGGGCACCTCATTACCCGTGTAAGCTTAGCGAGCTACCCCAATACCTTGTATAAACACTAACGGTCAATGTACGGTCAGCCCACATTACCTTTCACTTTGGGAGTGTATAGGCATCATCCGGATGTTTTTGTCGCAAAAAACATCCAAATTTTGAACTGTACGATCAAAACACGCATCTGTAGGATCAACCCACCTCGAATTCAGGGGGGCGTGCATCGATCTGAAAGCAAATCCAATGGTCAGGAATTTGGATGATGGTTGCTAAAGAAAACATCCGGATAAAACTTATCAAAACCCTTCACTTTTATCCTGAACTCTATATCAGGGGATTGAGATCCCGTTACTGCATGCATTCGACTTGAGGCCTCCTTCCATGCGATTCCCTCCCGTGCGCAAGTCGGTCTTACTTTTCAGCTCATCTCCCGCCACCCCTCCAAAAAATTGAAAAGTGCTACAAAACTACCTTTTTAATGGATCAAATTTGGATTGCATTGATTTTGATTTTAATGGTTTAGGATTTTTAACATCTTAGAACTATTGAAAATGTACTTTGGTAAATTTCAAATGTGTGTTGAATTTATGATGTTATACGTAATAATTGTACAAAATTATAGAGTTGTATGTATGAAGTATGCACCCCTAACGAAAATTTTCTTGTTTCACGTGCCGTACCCGATGCACCTCTTGGAGAAATCCTAGGCGAACAGAAGTCGTCGTGGCCTCCCACCTGCACAGTGCCATCACCTCCATCTTCGCCTTGAAGCAAGGATAGTCACCGGCGAATCAGCGGCGGCGGCGGCTCCATACCATGACAGTTCCAACCCTTCCTTCCTCTGTTGCGAGTCTGATGATTCCGATATATACAGTGTTGAGCCAAATACGAGAAGTACTCTTATAATGTGATCTTTTTTTTTAGCACTTCTGATGTTTTTAGATAATCGGATATATGCCACTACAGGAACCGCTTATTCGAGATTTGCTATCGTTCCTTTGCTTCTTCGAACGATACCATTATGAAACCGTGTTTATTCGAAATATGCCACCACTCGCGTCCGGTCACGACACGTGTCCCATCCGCGATGGCAAATCTCGAATAAGCGGTTCCTGCAGTGGCATATATCCAATTATCGTTTTATGTATGATCGTTGGAGTGATCGGTTTCTCAAGTTTTGATGAGTCACTAATTTGTTGGACATTGTTTGTGAATCTGCATTTTGTATTTCAATACCATTTTGCAAACAAACACCGCAATGGATGTGTGAGACCACGTGAAAATCACTTCATGTTTGTGATGGGTAGTCAACTAGTAGGACGACTCACCTAGGCTTTGAACTATTCTTTCTCCCTCCCCTGTTTTGCTCTTTAAATCTAGGACGTCCCTGTGCTGCTGGGTGCCTAACTCCCATGTAATTTTTGTAACAATTTTTGGTTCAGCAATGAAAATGTTCAGGAGGGCTAAAACCCTCGGTTGGTTCTTCAAAAGAAATTATTATAGATTAATCCTTTCTTTTATTTTTGGATAACTCATACTAATATGTGCAAGTGCATACGGGCAACGTATCAGGTAAAAATGGTTACACGTTGCCAACAAGTGTGAGCGATAACTCGCCTGGGTCTGGTAGTTCCAAATGCCAACTCCCGTAATTTGCTTCGTCAAAATCCTGTGTTAGGCAAGAAGAAACTTATCATCAAAGTAGCACCCTTGAGTTTATATCCTCTCACGAACAAATATACACTCACCATGGCTCTGTTGGATGCACATCTAAGGACGACGCCTCCATTATCTCGGATTGGATCTGGTTGCAAACACCGAACGAAGCTGGTGAAAACACTCGAAGAAAAAAGGCAAGGACATCACATATAGGGAAAAATGGTATTTGCATACCATAATTCGGCGTTTCATTGGCTGCCGCATCGACGCATCGTCACCATGTACAATCACAGCCACCGAAGAAAACGCAGCAAAAACCGACATAAGTAGATAACAAGCCAGAAGACAGAATATATGCAATGCTAGATATGTAACCTTGTTCATGTTTCGATAAGTGGTTAGTACCAGTGTAACACTTCGTCTTATGGCTAAAGGCCACACAGTACAAGTCTCACTACCAATGTTTTGATTGGATTTATTTGTAAATTCGTCATCTCGGTTGCTCAATCTTAAGAATAACTACGACGATCATCTGCATCCGGCCCCTTGCGAAAAGGAAACATTATACATGGAGTAGCATTTTTGTGTGCCAGTTGCACAGACAGTAACACCCTCTTAAAAGGAATATAGCTGAGATACCTAGTTACGAGTAGGGTTTCACTTTTTGTTTTGAACTCAAATTTCGACATCCCAGTGGTATCGAAATTCGCTCGAAACCGCTCGATTCGAAAGTCAAATGAATTTAATATCTAGTCAAAAAAACTCGAAACATCCGAGCGAAATTCGCGGTTTTTGAACGAAAACCGCTTGAAATTCGCTCGAAAAGCTCGAAAAACTGATGGTAGTTGAAAAAATGGGGAAATATAGAAAAATTAGGAAAAAAATGTTGTAAAATTTGGAAAAAACAATTAAAGGCCAGAAATGATATTTGAAGAATTACTTCAACAAATATTGCTACTAAATATAATTGAATAAATATTGAAATATGCAATGTGTTGTGGAGGTGTAATCTAAAATTTTGATTCAAATGTTGCACTTATTTGATCAACTTTGATTTTTGTAGGCTATAGCAGATCCTGTAACAATGTATTTCCATTGATTTTTTATGCACTACAATTGATTGTTTAATACTTGCATTTGTGTTGAATATTTAGTTATGATATAACTCTCTCTCAAAATAATAGAAAAAATGGTAGACGGTTTATCACTAGAGGTCTCATATAATTCTATATTGATTGTTGACAAGTTAAACCGGAGATTTTGATTTAGTCTAATGATCTCTTAGCAGTTTACATGTGATTTTAAGAAAAACTCAGATGTACTTTCTAAATACAGGTCATAATTTTATAGATAGTGTCCTTCTTGCCTCATGCTGCTGGTTTTTACAAGAAAATATTGGTACTAAATATACTTCAGCAAATATTTATACTAAATATACTTCAACAAATATTGCTACTAAATAAATTGAATGGCTCAAAAACATCTTCAAACTTCGTTTTTTTAAATAACATTCACATCAGAGGTCATAAGGCTATTAATACTAATTATGGAGAAATTTTGAATAAATTTTTTCAAATTTTTGATTTTTTTTGAATTTGAATTTGAATTTGAGCGAAATTCGAAACTGTTTTCTTTTTCGCTTGCGAGCGTTAGAACAAAATCGTGAATTTCATTCGAAAAATTGAACCCTGGTTACGAGTGTAAAAAAAATTGTTCCCTCAGGGGAAAAATGTGAATATATGTTCATTTAGGCAGATCTAGGTAGGTGTATGCACCCGCATGCTCTAAAATTTAAAAAGCGTCAAAAGATCACATTAGAATTATTTGTATTGTATTTTTAGCAAATTTTAAATATATGTAGTGGATTTATAATGTTACGAAATTATTGTACAAGACTATAAAGTTGTGCATGTGAAGTGTGCACTCCCGCCACTACGTGTTGTGTGTTAGCCAAGCATGGAGGGAACTCACCTCAGATGTGGTCTTCCCTGGTCCTGGTGGTTCGTAAAGAGCCATCAATTTCGCCTGATGCACCTCACTGCCCTTCTCTATGGATTTCTTGAAGTAAAACTCGCATTCCTCTGCTCCGTACGAACTAGTCCACCGTATGTACCCAACAGGTATGCAGCTCTCGAGGGTGAAAGACTGGTACCTGTTCGCTGGTGGCTTCGCCTCTTTGCACATTGTCAGAGCAAGAGTGTACGTGCACCTTGGAGGCAGAACGCCATAGAGCGGCCCCATGAAGTATTTGTCTGGGCTCTTCCGGCTCAGGAGCCTATAGATGACGTGACGATCCGTTCTGTTGGTTAGGTGCAGCGGGCACGAGATCATCGATTTGTTTGGCTCCAAGCCCAAGGGGAACCGGAGCTGCAATGGCTCGACGCCGAGGAGCTCCCTCCCCGGGCCGCCGCTTATCTGCAATTCAACGACGTGTTTCAATCACTCAAAAACATCTTTCGCGTTTTCAAAAGGGAAGTGCGCATCTCCTAGATGTTTTTGTTTTAAATAACATTCAAATTTTGGACTATAGGATTAAAAATCCAATCGTTAGATCAAATTATAGGATCGGATGTAATCGATATTTTCGAATCTCAACAATGATCCATGCTCCCAGATTTAGGTGATTTTAGCAAATAAAATATCCGGATGATGATGTTTATCAAATCCTTTTAAAAGCAAGGGTAGTTGATGACAGAAAACCGTTGCTAATTTATTTTCTTCCAACAGATAGCAGAACCTGTGCAATTCATTTAGAGAAAAAAAAGAACTATAATACCGATCCGAAAGAAGGGACACCAAGACGGAAAGGCGACACGCCGATGCCTGCAAGCACCACAAACGACGAAACAACCAAGATCATCGAAGGCTACAAAGAGCTACGCACCTAGATCACCAAGGACCCAAAACACCCGAGCAGAGAGAAGAAAACAGTTACTTCTAGCCCAAAATAAGGTCACCATTACAAAGGAACTTTTCCTGGAAAATAATAAAAATCAGCTGCGCCAATAATGATTTTGATTACCTCGTCGGTCGCATTTTCCATCTCAGTCAGCTCCTGGATAATATCCACTATATTGGGCCTATTGTGCCTGTCAATCTCCATGCACCTCAATGCTATCTCCATGCATCTCATGACTTGTTGGCAATACGCCTCTAGTGAGGAACCACTCCATTTTTCTTGCAACCTGTTCCTCCAGATTGCATGTACCTGTGGAATCAGAATGTAAAGGAACGGTACTATACAAATGACCAATGATCTTGATAAAGAGAAATAGCATTTGTTAAACATAACCAATGATCTTGATAAAGAGAAATAGCATTTCTCACTAGATCAATAACTTCTTGGCGAGGCATTTCGGCGCTTTTGGAGCGCCCATTGGGTCCTGAGATTATCTCTATCATTACAACACCCAAGCTGAATATGTCGAACTTCTTTGAGACTAAACCTTTATCTATGAATTCAGGTGGCTGGAATCCGCTGCATGGCATCATAAACATAGCAGATAAAATGAATATGTAGTAAGCACATTTTGGTTGACTAGCACTTGCACGAGGCATTAAACTTACACTGTTCCTCTAGAGCTCTGTGTGACCCGGGTTTGTTCATTATTGATGAGCGTTGACAAACCAAAATCTGCAAGTTTTGGCACCATGTTGTTATGCAGCAATATATTGTCAGGTTTTAGATCCAAATGGTAAATAGGTTCTCTGAACCCCTCATGAAGGTATTTTAAACCCTCACAAATCCCCTTGATAATTTTGTAACGTGTCTGCCAATCAAGCCCATCACATTCATCTGCAGAAATGACTCAATAGAGTACTCATGAAATGCAAATATCGATAATTATTCATCTTCACATGGTAAATAACATTCTCGAACAGACCATCATACCAGAAAGATGCTTCTGAAGGCTCCCATTGTGCAAATACTCCAAGCAGAGCGCTCTGTATATCTGTTCAGCAAAAATTATTTTTCCATTGTACTCTATAGGCTTGTGTTGTGTTTCATAGCAGTAGCCAATTAATTTGACAATATTTTGATGATTAAGCTTCCTAAGGTTATCAAACTCATTCTGGAATTGCTTATCGTCAAGTCCTGGCCCAACATAATGAAGCATCTTCACAGCAATCTCTTCTCCATTTTTATACTTTCCCTGTTCATTATCTATTATCAGTACTCAATGCAGGTTGATTTTGTGTTACTACTGATAACGTTCGAAAAGTAGAAAAATGTAATCATCAGGCTATGTTTTTTTTTGTTGTCGCATTTTATTTCAACAGAATATGGTGCGACAACAAAAGGTGTGGCATTCGTGTAAAAAAAGGGTGTGGCAAGGTTGCCAAACTCTTCAATTATGGGCAAAAACATGCGGTGCAGGTATATTTCTCGGCACACCACATTGTTTGTTGATCACATTTATTCACAATATATAAAATTTGGTTACAAATCAGATGTGCCCTTACTCTGTAAACCTTTCCATATGCACCTTGACCAATTTTTCTCTCCTCAGAGAAATTATCTGTAATTTTTTCTAATAGTCGGTGCGTCAGACCTATTAGCTCCATAGTTGTTGTATTTTGCAAAAGTCTTATCTGCAAAAGCAAATTAAAGCATATGTTAATCTCTTACAGAAAGAAAGAAGACTAGCATTCCCTTCTAAATTACCAGCTGCTTGTTCTACTCCTTGTGCTTTGCCACTCGGTGGCCTTCCAAAGCTCCTGCAAATCTAGGCTGCAACCATATACAGCCAAGGAAGATCAGCAATCACCAACAGTAGAATTAACAACTGACTGACCATGAAACAAATGTTAGGACGTATACAGCTGGGTGAAGGTTCAATTTGTGTTTGCAGCACGGTGAAATGGAACGATGAAACAAAATATAGCATCACCAGCCTGAAAGCTAGGGAAGCAATGTTAATTGAAGAAGCACGTATACTACTAACCTGGAGAGCGGAAGGCCTGCCGGCTCGTGCTCAATTAGAGGAGGATCGCTGCCAAATCAAACTGCATATGCGCCGGCCGGCGCCCGAGACGATCCAGTAGGGCAAGCATGGAGATGATAAACAGCTTGGTCAACGCTAGCTCGCGGTGACGGTGTCGTGATAAAGAAACGAAGAAAGAAACGCGCTCATGGTCAGCGCCTTAATTGGTGGCATGCACGTTGGTAGGGGCGGCAATATTCCGAAATTTCATTGTAAGAGGATAACGACGACCTCGTGGGCCGGCCCAAAATCTCCGGCAAAGGGAGGAGGAAGACAAGCCCTATTCTTAGTCACTCGTGCCCCAGCCCCCAGCCGCCACCCGTGAACGGCCCCGCCTCTGCGCCGTGCCGCGCCGCCCATGGCCACCCCTGCGCCTCCACCCTGCCCCACGCTAGAGCCGATGTCGCCTCGCCCGTGCAGTGCCACCGCTGCGCCGAGCCCTGCGTCCACGCCGCCCAACCACCGGGTCGCGCGCCCGCGCCTGGGCCGACGTCGTAGGTGGGACCGCCGAGTGCCACCGCGCCATGACTGCACGCGGCAGGCCGCGCCATATGTGCGCTTCGGCGACCTCTCTTCCATCTTTTTTGTGTTCCCCGTCATTGAGTTCGATCTGAAATCCACGTCACGGTGTGCACGAAGTGACGATGATCTTGGAGGACTTGGTGTGGGGGTTTTAGGGCACTTGAAAGAGCAAGGAATGATGAATCTTCGAAACGCAGTTATAAATCGTAGGTTGGTCGTGGATCAGTTCTCACTATATTGGAGTGATTCTTTGGTCACTTCATCGGTATATGAGACTTTTTTAAGTAGAGGTGGGCATTTGGGTCGGGCTCTTTTAGGCTAGCTCGAAGCACGACAGGATGGTCCAGTGCAAAGCCCGGTACGGTATGATTCCGTGCTGGGCCGGGTCGGCACGCAACTGTAGCATGGGCCGTGCTGGGCCTGAGAACTGGGCACGATGGGTGGCACGGCCCGGCATGATCGTTTGGACCGGGCCCGTGCCGGCACGGTACGAATGGGCACGAAATCACGGATTAAGACCTAAAAGTTGGCAGATATTGTTGATTCAGGGCATCTTCAAGCATTGCATTTATGTTTGACATTTTGTTGATGTGATTAGTCTCTTATGTAACTAAAATAAGTAGTTTAGTAGTATTGATGTGTTTTATTTCTTTGCTCGTCACAATAGTGAAAATGGGTCGGGCCTGGGCCGGCACGGCCCGACACGGTGGGCACGATGGGCCGTCGTGGCACGGCACGGTTCCGGCCCGAAGCACGATGGGCCCGGGCCAGGCCGACACGGCACGGCACGACGCCCACCTCTATTTTTGAGGTCACAGATTTTTTTAGTGAGTTCGGCATTTGATAAACAGTAGATTCTATATTCGGTTCACATTTTGGGTATCTATGACCGGTTTCTTTTCCCATGAAAAGTTGTGGGAAATGAATGTAGTGGTTAAGCGGTTTGAAAGTTATGGCATATAGAATCTCACTGTCTAGAAATCAGTCGCTACTGAGAGCTGTCATGGTAATCTGCTGATTAGGGTTAGTTAATGGCCGAACTAAACTATATCCATAACTACAAAAAGCTAGATAATTTTTTGTAGATTCCAAAGTTGCTATGGTTTCCTGATTTTGGAGTTTTATAAAAATATTTATGAAATTGTGAAGTTTGTTGTCTAGGAAACCATCAGAACGGTCTTTAGGGTTTGAAAAGAGGGATTTAATGAATTAATTGGGGATTTTGGATATCTAGAAAGTCGTAGGTAATATTACGTTGTTTCCGGAAAATATATGATTTACTATGTTTGAGCTCATGAACTAGGATTATAGTCTTCCAACCGCCGGGACAGCAAGGGGAAAGATGTTCAATGAGGTGAAGAATTAAATCCGTGGTTGTGTGTAGGTGCAATATTATTATATTTAATACTTTTACTGTTTTATCATGATTTTGAGATGGATTTAACTTATAGGAGGAGTGACTTCGGGCTTGGCTTCAACCACATGCCATTTCGTACCCCGTCGGTAAAAAAGCAAGTGAATGATGGAATGATGAATTCTTGTTGAAATTGATAGTGGTTACGTTGCTGTTTTATTTGTTATTTTAATCATTGTTATTGTTTATGCTCGATATCTTGGTAATGATGATGAAAGATGGATAATAAATTCCATAACATGCATTGGCATCTTATGCATCATGTGGAGAAGAGGTGACCTTTGTGGCCCTCTAAGTCCTTTGTGTGAGCATGAAACACTTACTGCGGTAAGCCCCTCCACGGGATGGAAGGTAATGAGAGAGTGCAATATCGACGGGTGTGCACTCAACTATACCAGTATATGCTATGTGATGTGTATATGAGCATGTAGACATAAATCAATTATATCCCTTCCTGGTCCCTAACACGATGCAAGCAAGAACTTAATCTTTCTTCCCAATATCAATTATATCCCTTCCCGGTCCCTCAACTCTCATTTATGCACCTATGTAGCCGACATGTATGCACATATATAGTTATTGTACTCTTTTCCTTATAAGGGAATCCCATATTGAGGTGTATGTTGACAGTATGCATGATGGTGGCCGGGGAGGCCGGGGGTGGCCAAGCGCACGACGGCAAGACAAATGCAGCACTGAAGGTGGCCAAGGTATGCATCAAGCTCTAGCACAGGTGTTGTGTGATGTGCCCATGCTAGCACAGCCTGACTGTGGCCCAACGTGCCATCGTGCCGTATTGGGTCTCATCGATGGCTGTCTATGCCAGCACGACATAGCCAGCAAGCACACCATGGCACGTGAGGCCCATCATGCCAGCACGACACGACCCAAACTCCTAGGACTACCCTGACATAAGAGAGCAGAGGTGTGACGCCGTCGTCGACAACCTATCTAGGTTTTCTACTCATAGGAAACACATCATCGTTGTCACTCTGGATAACCTGGAAACGGCGCAACCAGAAGGCATTCCTCAATGAAGACTGTTTGCTGATCACATAAAGGTTTGGACTTCAAGAGCTCCCCGAGGACCGCCACTAGAACCAGCCCATTCCATTGGTGCAATCAATTAGTAGGAGAACTCACCTAGGCTTTGAACCCTTTTTCCCCCTCCCCTGTTTTGCTCTTTAAATCCAGGAGGTCCTTGTGCTGCAGGGTGCCTACCTCCCACGTAATTTTTGTAACAATTTTTGGCTCCGCGATGTAGATGTTCAGGAGGAGGCTAAAACACTCCGTTGTACTGCAAATATCGACAACTATTCATCTTCGCATGGTAAATAACATTCTCGGAGAGTCGAAGTGGAGCACCATTATACCAGAAAGATGCTTCTGAAGGCTCCCATTGTGCAAATACTCCAAGCAGAGTGCTCTGAATGTCTGTTCAGCAAAAATTGTTTTTCCATTGTACTCCATATACCTGTGTTGTGGTTCATAGCAGTAGCCAATTAACTTGACAATATTTTGATGACCAAGCTTCCTGAGGTTATCAAACTCATTCTGGATTTGCTTATCGTCAAGTCCTGCCCCAATAGTATAAAGCATCTTCACAGCAATCTCTTCTCCATTTTTATCCTCTCCCTGTTGATTATCTATTAGCAGTACTCAATACAGCTTGATTTTGTGTTACTACTGATAACGTTCGACAAGTAGAAAAATGTAAGCATCAGGCTATGGATTTTTGTTGTCGCATTTTATTTCAACGGAATATGGACAACAAAAGGCGTGGCATTCGTGTAAAAAAAGGTGTGGCAAGGTTGCCCAACTCTTCAATTATGAGCAAAACCATGCGGTGCAGGTATATTTCTCCGCACACCACACTGTGCGCAGGTATATAAATTTGGTTACAAATGAATGTGCCCTTACTCTGTAAACCTTTCCATATGCACCTTGACCAACTTGTCGCTCCTCAGAGAAACCATCTGTAATTTCCTGTAATAGTCAGAGCGTCAGACCTATTGGCTTCATAATTGTTGTATTTTGCAAAAGCCTTTTCTGCGGAAGCAAATTAAAGCATATTTTATTTCATTACAGAAAGAAAGAAGAGTAGCATTACCTTCTATAGAACATATGGTTAAAGGCCTGTTTGGATCCATTAGCAGCTAATAATTAGCTAGCTAATAGTTCCTAGCTAACTATTAGTTAGAGGGTGTTTGGATCCATCAGCTAATATGTGGCTAATAGATGCTATTGTCCAGAATACCCATGCTATTAAATGCTATTGGTGATAGACGTGAAGGGTATTTTGGTTAAATGCCACCTATTAGCTGCTATTAGCTGGGTTTGACTAGCTAATGAGATAACCATTAGCTGGGTGCCCAACTAATAGTTAGCTGATTTATTAGCTGGGGGTGTTTGGATCCAACTCCAGCTAATTTTTAGCAACTAACTATTAGCTACATGGATCCAAACAGGCCCTAGGTCAGGTTTGTTTAGCACAAAGATTCACCAGCTTATTTGTAACAAGACGTACAAAGCAAAAGTGAACCTCATTAGCACATGCCTAGAAAGACAGAGGCTGGATAATTCCATAACCTTACAAAATTTACAGGGAGTGTATAGGCATCTCCCGAATGTTTTTATCTTAAAAATCCAACCGTTAGATTAAATCATAGGATCGGATATAATCGATACTCCCGAATTTTAAAAATGATCTAATGCACCTAGATTTGGGTGATTTCAACAAACAAAACATTCAGATAATGTTTATCAAATCCCAAATTTATATTGAAAGCATACGCATACACAAAAAGGTGAGCACTAAGATTTACATCTTAATGGGTGGAGTCGTATATCCACAACTTTATCATCCACCAAAATGTGGTTTTCGCGTGCTCGTGATTGTCATACATTGTGAGTATATTAACTCTATTATAGCTGAAGGGATTGCCGAAAGCTCAGCTGTGCCATGTCATGTTATTTGCAGAAAGGCCCTCGCATGTTTAGTAATTTGCAGATACTAATTTAGGTGAAAACAATGTATTTTGGACAGTGTTTACTTCAGGAGAGGCACTTTGCATTTCCAGCGAGCCGTGCCTTATCATTAGCGCAATCTGCATTGTTAATCTTGGTAGATCTTCCAAATGGGTACGATTACCGTTTTTACTCTGTATTAGGGTTGGAAACACTGTGGGATTGGCCTGTTAATTTCATTGATATGGAATTTCAAAGCATATGCAAACTGGACATTTATGATATGTGATGCCTATTCGTCTGTTACTCTCACTGTTTGATATCTATTAGTTTGCCTGTCTGATGCAGGATTTAGTACGCAAATTCGTAGACGGATCATACCCATCCTATTTTTTACAAATCACTTCGAGAAAACCGAAATTATATTAATGTCCTTCTACCACCTTTTTTCAGAACAAAAATCAGAGTAAATTTTACATGGTGCGGCGAAGCGCACGTTCTACCTAGTTTTAATCACATTTGATCAAAATCAGATTTTCCTAATTCCTTGGCCTGCGCCTAATTTGGTCAATGGTGTCAACTAGTGTTTGAGAATGGAGGCAGTAAAGGATTAGCCCACGTGGAAGCAGGACAAATGAAATTCTTGCTATTTTATCATGCACTTAATTCAGGGCTATAGGTATTACTCCATCTGTTCAAGTTTATAAGATGTTTTTTTGGCACATAGACAAAAATGTATTGAAAATGACTAGAGTACCCTTAATTATTATCACTAAGCACTATGTTTAATGCATGCATATAGAAAATATAAAGTAAAGATAGATATTTATTAAGGATATAGATAACATTACACTAATTATGTATTAGGATATGAAACGCAATCTATATTTATGAATAGATCATTCAAAAAATATGCCTTATAAATTTGAACAGAGCGAAAACATGAATTCTTACCATTAATTTTGATAAAGTGGTGGTGTTATAAAACTGTTGCTGATTTCAACCAACCTGTACATCCGAAAGTTGGAAGATATACTATTGCATGGCGAACGGGTCATGGATAGGGATGAAAACGGAGCGGATTCGGTCTGATAGTGACATTTCCATATCCGCTCACATTTTTTTCACCCGGATGCGGATACAGATACGGATAATTTAAAAACAGATCGGATATTGAATCGGTATCGGATAATAATAAAACGGATAGTAATCGGAGTCGGATCGAAAACGGAAACGAAACCGAATAATTAGTCGGATAATATGTAAACGCCAAAACACAAGTTCAACACAGAATCTCCTTGTTGTAACCTGGCAAAGCAAGCAAAAATAGACATACAAGTGCATTGCGAATTCAACTTTGATTTTACTTGTGCTTCATGTGCTAATTATTAAGAGCACGTAAATATGTATGTACGTGTCGGGACCCGAATCTGCAAATCCAGACCCTCTATGTATTCAACACTAGTCCAGGAACGCGCTAGTGCACACAGTCTCAACATTGGTAAATATCACAATCATACCAATCCATACTAATAAAGTACTTTATTTAGATAATCAAACTGGTTGCTTGACCTTAAGATCAAGTTACAAATATACGCCACGCAGCGCGAAACTTATTAAAGAGAAATAATAGCAGCGGAAAAAGTAAGATAACATCGTGGCGCCATCCAGTATACCACAGTAATCGACGGGCTCGCTCCCTAGTTAGACGGTTCCTCTGGGAGCTCCTCCTCCAAAGCTGGTGTAGACTCTTCTTCAACTGGTGTTGTATTGCGGCAAGGGTGAGTACTTGGTACTCAGCAAGTCATGCACCGAATGCAAGCTAATATATTACATGCATGGCTTGATACAAAGGAATAGCTTAAGGTTTATTTGCAGTAAACAGCATTTGACAAGTATCATAATAGATTTGAAAGCAGTAAAATCAGTATAAGATCAATAACTTTTCCAGGAGTTTAAAATAACATCTTTCCCATTCCTAAACCTCATTTCCATCAACAACTTATTAAACCAAACCTAACCTTTTAAGTCCAAGTTATTTTTAAGAAAGTCTAACCCTTGACTGTAATTCCCGAGCAATGTCCGATGCCGCGGACACGGCTATTCGAATAGATTTTACACTCTGCAGAGGTTATGCACTTTACCCACAAGATACAGTCAAACACCACAAAGGCGAGTATCCGTAACAGAGTCTTTCAGAAACTTCTAACAGCACAAGTGGTCCTCTCCGGTGATTGCACACTAACCCTTCCCTTAGCGAAGGCGAAGTTTTGGCCAATCCACCGTTAGATGGGTACCTGGCCGCAGCCCCGGTACGCTCCCCCGTACAACTACACAAAAGGTATAGTTGACACCCAGAGGTCCCACAGGTACGTTATTAGCAACTTAATCAACTAGGTCCGTCCCATTACGGACATGTGGTTGCATGCTTGACTCAGTTCAAAGGCTTGCAAGGTTAAGTCCTTAGGGTGACCAGGGCAAGACTACCCGAAGAACCAAACCAACATTCCCGGTGCCACAACTGGCCCACCTGATCATTCTTGCCACATGCCCCGGTGAAAAGCTATTTATCAAACCCCAGTTGATTACCATGCACCACGTGCCGTTGACAATCACAACACATGATACTTCTTTCGAAACAGATTCAATATCTCATTAAGTCAATATTAGCATTTGATTGTCCAAAGCATTTCACGTGGCAAGGCTAAGTATACTACATCGGTCTAACTACCCATGTTGGCAATTTAGTAATTGTTGTGGACCAAACAAACTCACCTTCCTTCGACTAGCAAAACAAGGCCTCCATCACCTAGCGGCCCACACGAATAGGTCTGTAATTGACAATCCCCTTTACCAGAGAGGCAATAAGCTCATATCCTGGGAGTCCGTCCCCCAGAAAAGATAAAAATATATATAATAATAAAGACTGCTCCCCTCCGCGCCGAGGGGAAGTTTCCCTCCGTAATGAGGGAAAGAAACAGGGAAAACTCCCCTCGGCTACATCTCCTTCCGGCACAAACATAGCACGAACCACCGAAGGTCTGACACCCCCCAACAACTCCTCCCAAGTACGCAAGGACGTGTCAGGCTAATCTGGGGCCCCAACATGAGTGAAATCCCCGTCTTACCCCTATAAAAGGTATACGAATAGAGGGCAAAAAACCCGATGCATGAAGAGACGCGACTCAAGGAAAAGTCAAGTTAGTCCTTGGCAAGAAACAGGAAAGAAAAAGAAAGCCAATCAATGCGTGCATGCTCCCAGGCCTGCCCTATAAAGGGGGGAAGAAGACAGAGAAGGAGGAGGTTCCCCCAAAAAAATCAAGAAACAATCCCACGAAGAAGAAGAGAGAAAGAGACCCGGTGGTTCCACGCAACCACACTGGCGCCGTCCGTGGGGAACCCTAACCGCGAGGTGAAGCCACCGCCCGCCGATCAAGACCAAGGGTAAGTTTCTTGCAGCCATGCCACCAAAGAAGGGAAAGGAGGCAATATCCAAGGGGGCGGCAACGACGACAGGAGCAGAAGAATCAAGACGGCGTGCGAGGAGCCAATCTGGAGACCCACCTCGACTCCTGGATGACGAGACGCGGCTACCAGCCGCAACAGAAGTCCGAAACATGGTGGGAACCTTACCTCCACAGACTCCGGTGGCCGTGCGCAAGCGAGCCCCCAAACGACGGCCTCCGACGACAGGTCGAACGGTTTCGATACCAGAAGGAGATGTGGCAGAAGCGTCGACGCATCCGACTCGTCGCCAAGGGAACCGTGGAAACGAAGGAGCCCATGAAGAAGGAACCGGAACTCAGGGGGAGCTCTACCCCAATGTGCGGGCGCTGATGGAAGCTAATGAGCAACTCATGGCGGAGTTGAAGCGCCTGCTAGGACGATCAGACGGGGGGCAATATGAGTCGCAAGATGAAAGCCCGAGCCGCGAGGTGTTATCCCCAGCGATTGCGACGGTGCACAGGGAAAACCACGATCCAAACCCCCTCAGCACCCGTCTACGAGCCAAAAAATGGCCCTCCCCGGGAAGCTTCAAATTCCCCACCATTAAGCCGTATGATGGTCGGACAGACCCAAGGGAGTTCCTCCGCGTTTACGACACGGCGATTGAAGCCGCGGGAGGAGATGATAATATCAAGGCGAAGGGGCTCCTCCTAGCACTTGAAGGCATAGCCTTGTCCTGGTACTCTTCGTTGGAGCCCCGGTCGATCACCTGTTGGTCGCAACTTCACTGCAAGCTTGAAGGCAACTTCCAGGGTAACTTCGATGGAATGAAAGAGGAAAGTGACCTATTTGCGGTCAGACAACGCGAAGGAGAAACCCTTAAGAGTTACTTCCAACACTTCTCCCGGGTTAAGTGCCAAATACGAGGGGTAAGCGACACTACTATCATCAACGCGGCGCGCTGTGGCCTGCGCAGGGGACCGTTGGCAGAAAGGCTCGCTCGCAAAGAAGTGCATATAGTGGAAGAACTCTTCGCGAAGATGAGGGAGTACGTGCGAGCGGAGGAAGACAATCTTCGAAGAGAAGGTAGGCCCCAGCAAGAGAACCAAGAATTCATCCCACACAAAAGAGGACGAGGGAAAGACCCCCCATCCAAAGCTAAGACGAAGGAACGATACCCAGAGCCCGGAAGAAGAGACGAAAGAAGGAGAATTCACCACATTGATGAGCCAAGGAATCGGCAAGTTATGGGCAACAGGCAAGCGGAGTAACAGAGATGGGGGTCCCACCTAAAACGAGGAAGACAGGACGAAGGAAGCCACGTTAACAAAAAGGAAGGGACCGAGCCCCGGCGGTATTTTTGTGAATATCACGGAGAAAATATCACCCATGGCACCACTCAGTGCAAAGTGATTAATGGATATCGGCGGTTTGAGGCCAAACAAAGAGAAGTTGAGACGCACCCCACACCGTCGGAAGCGCCCACAGCTGGACGACAACACCCTCCCCCTCGAGTTGGAATAAATCATCTCCGTCGCGTTATTAACGTCATTACGGGGGGCTCCTCGTCGCATCTCTCGTCGAAAAGGCAGAGGAAGGCTTATGCACGGCAAATTAACCACGTCGCGGTTACCCCCACTACCCCTCCTCAAGTCAAATTCGAACCAATCACCTTTACACAAGAGGATGCCGCGGGGGTGCACTTCCCGCATCAAGATTCCCTAGTAGTAACCGCCATAATCGCCGATTGCGAAGTACGTCGTATATTGATAGACGGGGGAAGTGCAGTGGACATTCTGTCCATGAAGGCTTTCCAACAAATGATGATCCCACAAGACCGATTAAAAAAATCGGAGGTGCCATTGATGGGTTTTGGAGGAGGTATGGTCAACACCCTGGGGCAATTGGAGCTACAAGTTACATTCGCTGTGCCACGAACCAGCATCACGAGTCGTGTTACATTCGACGTGGTAGATAAGCCGTTTCAATACAATGCGATCCTAGGCCGAGGCTCGCTGGCGACCATGGGGGCCGTAATCCATCACGGGTTCTTATGTATGAAGATCCCCACCGCGGATTGCGTCGTCACAGTGCGGGGAGATCAAGCCCTGGCCAGAAAGATTGATATGGGAAATCCACCTCAGATCAAGCATGTCTGTACTACGGAGCTAGACCCTGTCACACCTATGAATCGTAGTCGGTGGCTCCCAAAACCACAACCTCAGGGAGAAACCCAACGAGTATCGCTCCGGCCGGGAAGCAGCAAGGCAGTAATCCTCAGCACCCTGTTGCCCCCCGAGGAGGAAAAACGTATGATGCTGCTCCTCCAGGAATATGAAACCGTGTTCGCCTGGGGGCTCGAAGACCTTCCCGGGGTCCCGAGGGAAACCATCGAGCATGTCCTCGCCCTTAACCCAAACTTGAAGCCAAAGAAGCAGAAACTGAGAAAGCTCGCGGTAGAAAGACAAGAAGCCGCGAAGGCGGAGGTGACCAAACTGCTCCATGCGGGGATCATCCGCGAAGCCCGGTACACGGAGTGGTTGGCTAACATCGTCCTAGTCAAGAAGGCCAGCGGAGCGTGGAGGATGTGCATCGATTTCACTGACTTAAACAAAGCATGCCCAAAAGATGACTTCCCCTTGCCCCGTATCGACCAACTTGTCGACTCAACCTCCGGATCAGAAAGGATGAGCTTCCTGGACGCGTACTCTGGTTATCACCAGGTATACATGCAAAAAGAAGACGAAGACAAGACAGCGTTTGTTACTCCCTTCGGTACCTACTGCTTCGTGCGGATGCCCTTCGGGCTCAAAAATGCGGGTGCTGCATTCGCGCGGTTAATCACAAAAATCTTCGCCAACCAATTAGGAAGAAATGTGGAAGCCTACGTCGACGATATCATTGTCAAAAGAAAAAAGAAAGAAGACCATATCAAGGACCTTCGTGAAACCTTTGAAAGTTTGATAAAGGGAAAAGTAAAGCTCAACCCATCCAAATGCATCTTCGGCGTAAACGCAGGAAAATTGCTAGGTTTTTTGGTCTCTCAACGAGGCATAGAGGCAAATCCAGAAAAGATAAAAGCTATCCAAGACATGGCTCCTCCCAGAAATCTAAAGGAAGTAGAACGGCTGGCAGGGCGGATAGCAGCACTCAGTCGATTCTTACCAAAGTCCGCAGAGCGAAGCTTGCTGGTCTTTAAAGCCCTACGCTCGAATGACGTTTTCGCCTGGACAAAGGAGTGCCAACACGCCTTTGACGACCTGAAGCAAAGCCTTATGGAGATCCCTGTTCTGCAAAGTCCGAAGCAAGATGAGGAGCTTCTGCTATACCTAGCGGCTAGCCCCTCGGCCGTTAGTGCTGTGCTAGTACGATCCCAAGGCGTCAAACAACGGCCAATTTACTTTGTGTCGGAAGCCCTCCAAGGAGCGAAGCTACGATACTCAGAAGTGGAGAAGTTGGCATATGCTCTGGTAATGGCTTCCCGAAAGCTCCGACATTATTTTCAGGCCAACCACATCAAAGTATCAACTACGTACCCTCTTAGATCTATGTTATCCAACAAGGAAAGCACTGGCCGTATCAGCAAGTGGGCGGTCGAGCTAGCCCCATTCGAGCTAACTATAATGCCTCGCTCTGCTATCAAAAGTCAAGCCCTCGCCGACTTTATGGTGGAATGGACTTCTCCAGTCTCTAAAGATAGCGAAACTTCGGCGATATGGCTCATCAATTCCGATGGGTCATGGGGAGCGAGCGGAGTGGGAATAGCTGCAATAATACAAACGCCCAGTGCGGAAACAATTGAGTTCGCAGCAAGACTGGAGTTTCCCTCAACCAACAATATAGCCGAATACGAAGCACTCTTATTGGGGCTCAGGAAAGCGAAGACCATGGGAGCAAGAAGGGCGATCTTACACACCGACTCGAAGCTTATTCAGGGGCACATTACCAAGGAATATCAGGTGAAGGACGAACAGCTCCAGAAGTATGTCGAGGCGGTCCGGACCATGGAAAAGGGATTCATCGGTTTCACCATTAGTGCAATACCCAAGTCCCAGAACGAGCGAGCCGACGAGTTAGCTAAGATCGCCGCCACCGGAGGAGATCTACCTTCCACGGTATTCTTCGAGATACTTCACGCCGCTTCCATCCCTTCCCAGATAAACCTCATTGCACGAGCGACCAGCGAAGATTGGAGGAGTGAAATATATAACTACCTCCTAGAAGGAATTTTGCCAGACGATGAGGCACAAGCGAGGCACCTCGAGAGGCGAGCAAAGAAGTACGCCATCATCGACGGTTTCCTATTCCGCAGCGGCCTTTGCGCTCCTTGGCTCCGATGTGTTTCACAAGAAGAGGGGACGCAAGCTTTACGTGAGGTACACCAAGGCGATTGTGGAGCGCACCAGGCCCCCAGAAATCTTGTGAGAAAAATCTTCCGAATGGGACTCTACTGGCCTTCGGCGTTGCAAGATGCCGAGCAAATGGTCCGCCACTGTCACGCATGCCAATGGATGACCAAGCAAAAAAGGGCTCCACCTAACGAACCACATGTGGTACCTCCGGTCTGGCCCTTCGCCAAGTGGGGAATGGATATTGTTGGAGCGCTTCCCAAAGTCCGGGCAAATCTTCAGTTCGTAATTGTCGCCATCGACTACTTCTCCCGCTGGATCGAGGCAGAACCGGTCGCAAAGATAACCGCGGATGCCACCGTCAAGTTTCTATGGAGAACGATCATTTGTAGATATGGGGTCCCTTTCCAGATCGTGACCGACAATGGGTCCCAATTTGACTCTATGAAATTTCGTGATTACTGTGACAACATCGGGACAAACATTTGCTTCGCCTCAGTAGGTCACCCTCAGTCAAATGGGGCGGTGGAACGAGCGAACGGGTTGCTCCTTGATGGCATCAAAAAAGATTATATGGTTCTAAAAAGGGATTCTGGCCCGACGAGCTTAACCATGTCTTATGGGCAACCCGTACCTCAGCCTCAAGAGCAACCGGATTCTCTCCTTTCCGCCTCCTCTTCGGGGAAGAGGCCGTCTCACCTGCAGAAATCCGTGCAAGATCCCTGCGGGTGATCAAAACCCCAACTTACGAGGAAGCCGACATCACGTGTGATCTGAAGGAAGAACAAAAGCTTCAAGCCTTGGAGACCATGAAAGCCTATGCACAAGCCTCCACTCGGAGCTTTAATAAGAAGGTGAAGAAACGTGAGATGTATCCCGGGGACATGGTACTCAAGAGGGCTGCACCGGCCTTCGCGAAGCTAGAAACGACATGGGAAGGGCCATACATTATTCATGAGTCAACCGCTAAGGGCGCACACAAACTCATCACTCCAGATGGCGAGGAGATACCAAGAACATGGAATGCAGATGCACTCAAGAAATTTTACCCATAGATGACAAGACGCGAAGGCAACAAATGTACCGGTCTTTATCAATAAAATGATGAGAAGACATTGTGAGAAAAGGTTATCTCTATATTCCTCGGGGAGACCCGTTGCCTCGTACCGGGTAGGATTTCGCGGATGCTTGGTCGGGCTAAAGTCCCACCCATCCTTCGCTCCGGAGACCCGTTGCCTCGTGCTGGGTAGGATTTTGCGGATGCTTGGTCGGGCTAACGTCCCACCCATCCTTCGCTCCGGAGACCCATTGCCTCGTGCCTGGTAGGACTTCGCGGATGCTTGGTCGGGCTAACATCCCACCCATCCTTCGCTCCGGAGACCCGTTGCCTCGTGCCGGGTAAGATTTCGCGGATGCTTGGTCGGGCTAACGTCCCACCCATCCTTCGCTCCGGAGACCCGTTGCCTCGTGCCGGGTAGGACTTCGCGGATGCTTGGTCGGGCTAACGTCCCACCCATCCTTCGCTCCGGAAACCCGTTGCCTCGTGCCTGGTAGGATTTCGCGGATGCTTGGTCGGGCTAAAGTCCCACCCATCCTTCGCTCCGGAGACCCGTTGCCTCGTGCCGGGTAGGATTTCGCGGATGCTTGGTCGGACTAACGCCCCACCCATCCTTCGCCTCAGGAGACCCGTTGCCTGCGTCTTGGGTAGGACTTCGCGGATGCTTGGTCGGGCTAACGCCCCACCCATCCTTCGCTCCGGAGACCCGTTGCCTCGCGTCGGGTAGGACTTCGCGGATGCTTGGTCGGGCTAACGCCCCACCCATCCTTCGCTCCGGAGACCCGTTGCCTCGTGCCGGGTAGGACTTCGCGGATGCTTGGTCGGGCTAACGTCCCACCCATCCTTCGCTCCGGAGACCCGTTGCCTCGTGCCGGGTACGTATACGCGGATGCTTGGTCGGGCTAACGTCCCACCCATCCTTCGCCCGAGACCCGTTGCCTCGTCGGGGTGCGACTTCGCGGATGCTTGGTCGGGCTAACGTCCCACCCATCCTTCGCTCCGGAGACCCGTTGCCTCGTGCCGGGTAGGACTTCGCGGATGCTTGGTCGGGCTAACGTCCCACCCATCCTTCGCTCCGGAGACCCGTTGCCTCGTGCCGGGTAGGACTTCGCGGATGCTTGGTCGGGCTAACGTCCCACCCATCCTTCGCTCCGGAGACCCGTTGCCTCGTGCCGGGTAGGACTTCGTGGATGCTTGGTCGGGCTAACGTCCCACCCATCCTTCGCTCCGGAGACCCATTGCCTCGTGCCGGGTAGGACTTCGCGGATGCTTGGTCGGGCTAACGTCCCACCCATCCTTCGCTCCGGAGACCCGTTGCCTCGTGCCGGGTAAGATTTCGTGGATTCTTGGTCGGGCTAACGTCCCACCCATCCTTCGCTCCGGAAACCCGTTGCCTCGTGCCGGGTAGGACTTCGCGGATGCTTGGTCGGGCTAACGTCCCACCCATCCTTCACTCCGGAGACCCGTTGCCTCGTGCCGGGTAGGATTTCGCGAATGCTTGGTCGGGCTAACGTCCCACCCATCCTTCGCTCCGGAAACCCGTTGCCTCGTGCCGGGTAGGACTTCACGGATGCTTGGTCCGGCTAACGTCCCACCCATCCCCCAACCTTTGCTCCGGAGACCCGTTGCCTCGTGCTGGGTAAGAATTCGCGGGCACTTGGTCGGGCCAACGCCGCTGCCCGCCTTTTGCCCCCAATACTACTAAGCGAGATTGGCTGTTTGGTTCGATTACTAATGCTTGCAAGTACTTGTCATGCCAAACGATGGTAGCATTAATTAAATTTGGCGAAGCCAATTCTTGACAAGGGACTCCGCTCCGAGAAGAATTCAATAAAGAACCTATGGAAGCCCAGAACCTCCCTAACCCCTTAGTCCCAGAACACACCACGTGGCGTCATCTGGACAGTTGAGAACGAATAACCGAACTAATACCCTATATTTCCTTCAGCTGCGAAGGGGGAAAAATGCTCGCACGTCACGAGGTCACGTCTGCCTTCATACCCTAGCCCAGTGCTGGGCTGAGTGAAGGGCCAGGATTGCTTCGCATTTCTAGTCAAAATTCAGTAGGGGGCCGAAACAGCACGGATAATTAAGGATTTAAGAAAATAAGGTAAAAGAACAAACACCGGCGGAAACCCATATTAGAAGAACCACACAATACCATCCCAGTCAAATACGATATAAGGAACTGATAAAAGTCCTTATACGAACAAAAAATAGATTCAAATACGATGCGCACGCATCACAACCTCCTCAAGAGCTTCTTTGGCCTCAACCAGTCTCGGCACCATCCCGATCAGCATGTCCAGGTTGGCAAGATCGCGGGCGAGCGCCTCCTCCTCGGCCACGATCATGTCGAAGTCCACCCACAACCCTTCGATAAAAGCCTCCTGGTCGCCAGGGGCCGGAAGGTCTTCGAAAGCCGGGGCTTCTTCCTCTCCCAGTAGCGGTGGGACCTCCACTACCGGCAGCTCCTCTCCAAGGTCTACGAGGGGAAGGTCTGCCTCCAGAAGGTCCCAAGGGATGTCAGCCATCGAAAAAAGTAAGAAAAGGTAGAGTAGGAGGGTGTCCGTTTACTCTGAAACCAGCAATGACGGCCAGAGCAAGGAAGGCAAAGGGCCTGAGTTAAATACGAACGTGGGAAGCCAAGGCGTCCCCGCGTCTCTCCAAGAAATTAACCGAATCCTTAATTCCCCTCCTTAATGATTGTCACTGACAATCTGGTCCCCACCGGAAACATTTGAACGTTAATCAGGCAAAAAGACACGCGAGGGAAGCAAAAATGCGAACGTATTCGGAAAGACGAGAAATTAAGGTCAGGTGCCCATAAAAACTCCGTTATACAGATACATACGAATCAAGAAGGGGGTGGCCCTTCCTTGCCCTTCGCTAAGTCCTTCATTACAGCACGAGCCCGACGCACTGATTCCCTCGCGATAGATTCACCATGTTACTTCCAGAAATCTGACATAAAGCTTGATGATAGCCGAGACGCGGCAGAAGAAGGCTTCCCAGACGGGGGGATATCCCCGAACCCAGGTGGCGACGGAGCAGCAGAAGAAAAACCAAAGTGTTCGCGAATATGCGTGCACCCCTTCGCTTCCGATAACTGAGCAGTTTTGGCGGAGCCCAATCTCGCGCAGTAATCACCAAAAGTCAGCGCCGAGTCCCCAAAAATCTTAGTTGATTTTTCAAGGAAGGAGACAGCTTCCAAGCTTGACGAAGGAATACGACTCGGGGCTGCGTCAATGCCAAAGCGGGGGAGCTGCCGCAAAAAAGCCCCCGTAGCGTCGTGAATCCCGAAAACGATGGACTCCAATTCCTTCTGGATCGCTTCATAACGCTCCTCCGCTCGCTGAGCGTTACGAAGGTGCATTTGAACCTCGCTCCGCGCCGCCGCGATTTAAGAAGGGAATTCCTCCGCTTGCTTCTTCAATATGTTTTTACCCTCTTCGGCGACCGCCAACAAACTTTTTAATTCTCTTATTTGATCATCCTTCTTCTTCTCATTTCGCTCCGCTGCTGTGCGAGCTCACTCTTCTTCGGCAAGACGGTCCCGCATTAAAGAAACAACCCCCTCAAGCTCTGCGTTCTTAGCCGCTAACTCCTGACTCTGAGATGCCTCAGCCTGTGCCTTAGCCAGTAAGTCCTTGGAATCTCGGAGCGCCTCTGAGATATTAGATTTCTCCACTTCCAATCCTGCCACCCGTTCCTTCGCCGCATCGCAATCCAGAACCCCTTTGTTAAACTTGTCAAGATACGCCCGGAATCGGCGTGATATCTCCGAAGCAACAACAGCCCCCTAAAGATGAAGAAGAAAAATGTTGAAGCACGCAGGGATTAGCAATATGGGCTCAAAAGAGAAAATACCTTCAGATGATGGTCCATGGAGATTTCACAAAGGGAAAGGTCATTAATCTCCTTGAATAGAGATCTGAGACTTCTTTGTATGGAGAAAAGGTCGACGCATTTTACGTAAAGCCGAGAAGCTGGCGGCCCCCTCTCAAAACTAGAAGTAGAAAAATCAGACAAGTCGAATCGGACAAAAGAAGAACCAGCGCCACCCTCGGGAGCCTGCTGATCCGAAGGCAAAACTCCCCCGCCCGGGAAGGGATCGTCCTGAGAAGGAAGGATTGGAGGCTCCCGAGTCTCCTTCTCCACAATAGGCAGAGGAGCAGCAGATGTTCCGACCTGAACCTGCTCCATTGGTTTTAATGCATCCGCCGCCCCCGCATTATCACCTCCTGCATCGACTTCGTCAAAACCTGAAAGGACATCGTACCCTAACGAGCTGGCAGGAAAGGTATCAGGGGTCCGACCTTCTGCCCCAACGGGGGTATCAGGAGTGGAAACACCTAGTCGAAGGCCGCGAGCCCCATCTACCACGGGACCGCCCGTACCTTTAGGCTGCTCCAGCGCACCCCCTGAGGTCAGGGAATCATCATCGTCTCCATCGCCCAAATCAATGGTTTCCAACCCGGGAATATCTAAAAAAGAATAACCGGGGGACCGCCCCTCGCCAACACGCTCCCCCACGGAGGAATCGAATAAAAGGACCGAGGGAACCACCTCCGTAGCAGTCGGGGCTGAAGTAGCCTCAGGTAAACCCACCTCGGGAACAAAGGGTACACTTGAGGGCTCATCCGCGGCAGCTGAGGGTAGCACTTCAGGGGACCCCGCAATATCAGCGGAATCAGCAATAGGTGGCGGCAGGAGAGACGTAGCAGCAATGGAGCCAGAAGAGTCACCTTCGTCGCTGGATCCCTCCTCATCCCAATCCTCGTCCTCGTCGTCATCATCCTCCAAATCTTCGCTCCCGCCGGAGGTAGCAGCAATCTGGGGGAGAGCCACCCGAGCCAATCTCACTCGCTTGGTAGGACGGGGGGAACCGACTGACCCTCTAGGGTGAGGGACCGCTCGACGCCCCCAATCAGTAAAACGAGAACACCGAGCGGCCCCAATGGCATTCATGGCGGCCTCGTACTCAACAGCCTGACAAGGACCAAGAAGCCTGCGAGCCAAACCTTCAGCCACTCCGCGCCCCAAATTGTGTATCCTCAGTCGAACCACTGAGATCAGACTCTCCTACGATCGCTCCAGAGTAACGGCGGAGCTCCTGGCCAAAGGATCTATCCGACACAGACAATACTCCTCAACCAAGTCCCGCATCGTACTCTGACCACGAAGAGCCTTCAAATAATCAAGACACCTGATTTCTTCCGCGGTCGCGCTCCAATTGGGAGACCGAATTGCACGAACAAGGCCCATTGAAGTATGGAGGGGAGAATCGGGACCCTCAAGGATTTGGTAATACCATCGCGACATCCACCCTGAATCCCACTTCCCCTTGGCAGCCGCGACTGGGATTTCTTTTACAAGGGATCTCTTCGTCTGAAAATTCAGAGAACCAAAACATGATCTGCGACCATCGCTCCCTGTCTTCTGCTGCTTCGGTTGCCAGAATGCATCCTCTATAAGAGAAAACAGGCGCCCCATCAGTTTGATCCCGGCTGGGCGGAACGCCCATTCCAGTACGGCCATTCGCACGATAGCATTGGGAGTAAGTTGCGAGAGCTCCGCCTGGAAAACCCGGAGCACCGACGCTAACAGAGGGGCGGACGGAAGACGGAGACCCGCTTCGAGAAACGCCGCAAATACCACGGCCTCATTGGCCCGGGGCTGAGGGGTCTCCTCATCATCAGGAAGACGCATGGAAGATCGCATCACCCCAAAATCCCTCGCTAATATATCAAGATCGGCCGAACCCAAGGACGACTTCCCCAAAATGGGGGATAATCCCGCGGCATCCTTCGCACTCAGAACAGGCTTTATCTTTGGAGTGCGTCGAGGCCCCATGAAGATCTAGGTTAATGGCGAATTGGGGAGACGACACCAGAGGAGAGCACGAGCGAATGAAAAAGGCGAAGGGACACGAAGAAAGCAGGATCCCCCAAAGTCGGAAAATCTTGTCCCCACCGAACATCCAGGGGAGAAAAACTTGGACATTTGCTATACCATCTCAGCGGGTAGAACGACATCTACCCGCTGACATGCGGGGCTAGTGTTGTGGACCAAACAAACTCACCTTCCTTCGACTAGCAAAACAAGGCCTCCATCACCTAGCGGCCCACACGAATAGGTCTGTAATTGACAATCCCCTTTACCAGAGAGGCAATAATCTCATATCCTGGGAGTCTGTCCCCCAGAAAAGATAAAAATATATATAATAATAAAGACTGCTCCCCTCCGCGTCGAGGGGAAGTTTCCCTCCGTAATGAGGGAAAGAAACGGGGAAAACTCCCCTCGGCTACATCTCCTTCCGGCACAAACATAGCACGAACCACCGAAGGTCTGACACCCCCCCAACAACTCCTCCCAAGTACGCAAGGACGTGTCAGGCTAATCTGGGGCCCCAACATGAGTGAAATCCCCGTCTTACCCCTATAAAAGGTATACGAATAGAGGGCAAAAAACCCGATGCATGAAGAGACGCGACTCAAGGAAAAGTCAAGTTAGTCCTTGGCAACAAACAGGAAAGAAAAAGAAAGCCAATCAATGCGTGCATGCTCCCAGGCCTGCCCTATAAAGGGGGGAAGAAGACAGAGAAGGAGGAGGTTCCCCCAAAAAAATCAAGAAACAATCCCACGAAGAAGAAGAGAGAAAGAGACCCGGTGGTTCCACGCAACCACAGTAATGTCCAACTAATAATCCACAACTAGGGTGACAAGGGGTCATGGCACATATTTAATTAATCAAGGTGTCATACAGCAATTTGGCATTTATCTAATTTCCCCATAATTAAGTAAAGCATTTTCTATTTAAACTAGCATGCAATACATTAAATCAAAATAGGTTTCAAAATGGGATCAACATGGTCAAAGCATAACTTGCCTTCAAAGAGTACTTGGTCTTGGTCCTGAGCTGGTTCCTGGGTCAACACTTCACCTTCGAAGCCTTCGGGCACTTCAACGTCTACTCGTAAAGAGTGCAAACAGCAATAAATAAATAAACAGCATACAAAAAGTGTCCAAACATCCAAATAAAGTTCACAAACAGAGAGAGCATAATTTTATGAATTTTTAGAAACTTGAATCGTGAAATTCGGAGTTTAAATGCAAAAGTTACAGGCATTTAAAGTTTAAAATAACCAATTAAATAATATTATAGAAAAAACCTTTGGTCCAAAAATTAAATAAAATTCATCATTAGGTAGATCTCAATTTTATACAAATTTATAAATTTGAATCACTCAAATCGGAGTTAGAATGCAAAAGTTATAAGCGTTTGAAGTTTGAATCTAAATTTGAATCAATATTTCGAATTAATAAATCATTTTCTTTTTCGGAAATTCATTTATTGCGTCAGCATGACACGTCGACCAACCAGGAGCCGCCACGCCGCCTCGGGTCCATGGACCCGGCGCACGGGCGCGGCTCGGTCCACCGTGGACTTGGTCCACGGCTTGTGTTGTCGGCGGTGGACCATGCCTTGACGCCAAAGATGACGTCAAAGACATGGCTCACCGAGTGGGTCGACGGCGGCCCCACCGTGATGTCAGCGTGACGTCATGGTGCGGTTTCGGGACGCCGACGGCCGGGCCCCATCGACACTGGCCTCGCGTGTCGAGACACGCTCCACGCTCAGGCGGGCGCCGTCTTCGATCGCGACGGTCGGCCTCCCGGCCACGTGGCTGGATCTCGGCCGTTGATTTGAAAATCAACGGCCCAGATCAGATCTGGTTAACGCGTTTGGAAAACAACTCGGCTGACCTGGACCGTTCGATCTTGATCGGACGGTCAAGATCCAATCTGGAGATTTCAACGTGGCTAACCCTAACTGTTTGATCTAGATCTAACGGCTGAGAATGGATCTAAGATTTTCAACGTGGAAACTCAGCGGGGTGACGTGGCGTGATCTGGACCGTTGGATCTGGATCGGACGGTTGAGAGAGTTCGCGAGGTGGCGATGGCTTGCGGCGGCGCTGGCTCACCGGAGACGAAGACGACGACACGCCCGACGGTGCTGCGGGCCTCCTCCGGCGAAGTGAGAGGTCCTCACCGACGCGGCTTGACCTCATGGTTCCGGAATTGGGCTCAACGGCGGTGGAGGACGGCGGACGGCGGCGAAAACAGCAATTAACAGCGGCGGAGCACCACGGTAACTTCGGCGAGCGATTGCGGCGGCTACACGGCGACTCAGGTGGCGTGGGCTAGGGCTACGGGTGCGCACGAAAGTCGGCAATGCGACAGCGGCGACGGCGCATTAAATACCCCCTCGACGTCCGTGAAACGCGCGGAAAACGAGGGCCCACGCACGGGCGGCGGCGGAGTCCGGCGGCGACACGGATAGGGCGACGTGGCTAAACTTGAGCCGTTGGATCAAGATCCAACAGTCACGTGAGTTGGACTCGGGTCCGACTCAGCGAGCTGGCTGGCTCGGTCAGGCTTGGGCCCGGGTGACGTGGCTCAATCTCGGCCGTTCGATCTTGATCGGACGGTCGAGAGGGTTAGGGGTCGGTTGGGTTCGAGTCGGACTCGGACTCGAGTCTGACTCGGGCTCGGTCGGAGGAATAGTACAAACCAACTCGGTTTTCAGCGATTAAATAATCCAATTAATTCCTAGAAATTCATTTAATTCATTAAAAATAGGAAAACACTCAGAAAAATTCCAGAAAAATTCTAGAAAATATTTTGGAGCATTTTGGATTCAAATAAAATATTTCCAACAAAATTTTATTTGCAAAGTTAAATTCTTTAATTATTTCAAAAGGGAATAAATTCAAATTAATTCCAAATAAATCCAAATAAATTCCAAAAAATTCCAAAAATTCACCAAAGTGCCAAGTCACATTTAAATTCAAGAAAAGCAAAATTTTGGGGTGTTACAAACCTCCCCCCCCCTTAACAGAATCTCGTCCCCGAGATTCAGGGCTTACTAAAGAATAGGTTCGGAAACTCCTTCTTCAAATCCTCCTCGCGCTCCTGTGAGGACCCCCTCTTCCTATACCGTACTGTACGCCGTCTACTGTAGCGTATAGCACCGTATAGCAACAGGAAGCCTCGACACCGAAGATCTGAACCTAAAAATTCGATCGACGGGATCGAACCCTTAACCGGACCGGTGCTGTGCGCATCGATCTGGATCCCTGGATCGGTAGCCCAATATCGCGTACCAACAACACAGTACCAAGGCACGGAAGGATAAACTACGATAATTTACATAACTGGGTGTAAACCTTGAACAAGAGTATTACGAAACCAAAAGAAGTAAAGCGGCAATGGAACAAAAGAAAGACAACCAGCGCGGTGGCCCGACCACCCACCAGGCTCTTGGCGGAGGGAGGGACTCTGAAGCCGCAACACTCGCGAAAAGGGGCTCGCCATCATCCGGACATCATCATTACCTTCCTCTCGTGGAAAAGGGTTAAGCGACAGAACGGTGAGTACACGTATGTACTCGCAAGACTTTAGTGTATGGAAATATAAATAAATGCAGGCTGATTCAACAGGATAAAGCTTCTACACTGGGTTAATTGCGAGAAAATTTGGATTTAAAATAGTTCATCGAAAAGTAATACATAATTTGAAAGACAGAGCTTTGAATAAAACATATTTACTGATATCGTAATAATCGAGCTCCACAAATGCCACCATCCATGGTCGCAATTATCGGGATACGAATCGACATCCATACATACTCATAATCCCATCGAGAATCATATACACATATCCACAATTCCATCAAGTACCATTCCACCACATACTTTATACAGACTCAGAAATAGATTTTCATTTTCAAAACCAAACCAAATCTCTATACTTGATATGATTAGAGAAGATTGCTCATAACCGTGAGCACGGCTAATCGATTAGAATTATTTGATACTCTGCAGAGTTTGCGCACTTTACCCAAACACAACTCAGACTTGCATCCCTGTCATCCAGGGTACACGCGATACACGAGGTATCCGATATACAAGAATGATCTATTCTTTCCCATCGTTGAGGTTATAGCCACACGACCGGTGACGACAAATCCACTACTATGGCGATAAGAGGCCAACCACCACTCAGCGACCACGGAATACTCATCGTGACGACGGCGAATTGTTGGCCGCGGCATTACCCCATAGCAAGGCGTACACCGTTGTATCAACAAACATGAATCGAGCGATTCCTGCTGCAAAAGTACAAGCGCACACACGCAGATACGGTTCGTGAGGACACACACACCGCGCTTGGATCGCTCAACACAGGAAAAGGTCCACTCTTCGACCTACCAACAGGCATGGCTATCCCCTCACACTTCAAGTACTAGAATAGGCTGCCCCATCCCAGCATTCTTGCAGTTGCACGGTGTTCAATTCAAAAACCGTCACAAGTTCGGTCCTTATATTTTTGCCTAGTGACTCAAGCGGGGAACTCCACTTAACTCGCCAACCAATCACCACCATGTTTAACTAGCACATATTATACCTCCCGCCAAGTCTAATTACCAACTAGACACTTCACATTTTTATCAATATACCTTTACGGTTCACATTTCCAAAACTTTTCCAAAACCAATTACATTTATCATAATTTTGAGCATTTGGTAAGGACTGACTTTGCTCACCTCTATTGCAGTGTCTAAGCGTATGCAATTACTAAATCGTTTATACCCAAGTGACATTTTATTAAATTGTCTAACCCTACTAAGGTTATCAATGATCTCAAGGAATTAAATTGAGGGAAACCACCAAATCAGGGTATATCTACCATTCCCACAAACTAGCAATTTCTTGAATATAAACAATGCATATGGTTTGAGAAATCAAAGTAGACATCGTGAAATATAGGTTTCAAGATGGTCAAAGGAGGTGCTTGCCTTGTTGTTGCACTTCGGTGATGTCCGGGATGATGCTCGGGTTGTTCGAGGCGAAGCCCGACTCGCTAGCCTCTAATCGGTCAAAGCAACAAAAACGACAGAAAGAAATACAACTTAGCAAAAGAAAGTTTTAAATGCACCATGAAGTGCATGCAATACACAAGAATGATGTACAACCAAGAAACCCTGAAGAAACGACGCACTCGGACAACACAACACGACCGACGAGACAGCCTAACCCGACAACCGGGTTTTGCATCCGACAGTCGGATAGGCCGGACACTCCGGACCGCTTTCGTCGGATACTCGGACAATCCGACACTCCGGACCATATGCCGGATACTCCGGTCCTAGGGCATTTGGTCCAACTCGACGAGGAGACGGAGACCTTACCACTCCCTACAACTTCACCGCGACCCGATCTACGACTTTCGTGACACCTAGCGAACCTAAGGAGTTCGAACTAGCCGATTCTACGAGAAAACGTCGCTAACCCGCCAAACCTCTAACTCACACCAACAACTTCTTAAATCGACATTACTACTACCCGATCTACCACTCTAGCATACCACATTCACTAATCCAAATCCCATTTTCAACCCTAGAACCACTACACCCAAAACCCTAGAATCCAAGTTCAACCCTAGCCTCCCAAATCCAAACCTAAGTCCTAATCCCACCATGAACGACTCTAGAACCCAAGAATCCCGCGAATCAAACCCTAAGAGAAAAGCTTACCTCCAAGGAAGATGGAGGAGGAGCAACGCCGGGTGGAGGATGGGGAATGACGGCTTGGGGAGGAGCACACCGAGATGGAGGAGTCACCGGGGAGGGTCACCGGCCGGTGGCTCGCTGGAGAGGAGCTCGGGGTGGTGGAGAGAACACCAAGGAAGTGGGGAAACCAAAGTAGAAGAAGAAAGAATGGAAGGGAGCCACGAAATGGGACTTTTATACAAAACCTCACGCCAATACCGGACTCTCCGGACTCAACCCGAGACTCGGGTTGGGGTCTTCAGAACACTAACCCGACACTCGGACATTGGTCGGACACTCCGGGTTGAGCTTCGGCCAGCCCAATCCGGATACTCGGACTTTGTCGGACATTCGGGTTGGATCGGATACTCAGTGTGGATCCGGATACTCGGACATTCCGTAACTTTTGAACTTGGGCCTTGACGGCTAAAGCTTCCAGGGTTGATTACTAATTGTTCCAAAGTATTTGGAAGTTAATAAGTCACAGGCACTAGCCCAACCTACTTCGAATTTACTTAAGAGCGAAATTACTTAAGTTGAAGGGTTCTTTCTGATCCCAAGCAAGTATGTTCACTCAAGACACTAAAATACACAAGCACAGTGTATTATTGAACAGCGTTTGAGTACAAATGTACGGTGGCTTGAGTATAGAAATACTCAGGATATTACAGTCTACCCCCTTACAAAAATCTCGCCCTCGAGATTGCTAATCCTCTCGAAGAAAGTCGGGTATTCTCGCTCGAATATGGTCTTCACGCTCCCACGTGGCTTCATCTTACGAATGGTTGCTCCATCGACCTTGAGCATCTTGATAACCTCGATCGCGAGTGTGACGCCAAATTGTCTCGAGAATACGGATTGGATACTCTCGATACGAAAGATCAGCCGCAAATCAAGATGGTCCAATTGGGTAACTTCCGATGGAACCGAAGACTCTTCTTCAATTGGGACACGTGGAACACATCGTGAATGTCCGAAAGATGTGGCGGTAGCTCAAGCCGATAAGCCACAACACCAACCTTCTCAAAAATCCGAACGGACCGATGTATCGCGGGGCTAGCTTCCGCGGACTTGAAATCTGCGAGTGCAGCTGGAGTGGTGAGACCTTGAGATAAACAAAGTCACCCACCTCAAAACTCAACTCACAAGGCGTCGACGATCAGCATAGCTCTTCCGACGAGACCGAGCTTCTCTCACGGTCTCGAATCAAGCTAACTTGCCTTTCAAATTTCTTCAATCATGGGTGGCCCAAGAATTGCCTCTCACCAACCTCGGACCAAAAGCAGTGGTGTTACGCACTTCTTGCCATAAAGAGCCTCGAAAGGCGACATCTCAAGACCGACTTGATGGTATTGTTGTAGGAGAACTCACAAATGGCAAGCATTTCTCCCACGACTTGTCTGTAGCACAAAGACACAAGCCCTTAGCATGTCTTCAAGGATTTGGTTTGCCCTTTCCGTCTGTCCGTCGCTTTGGGGATGGTAAGTCAGATCTTGAAGGATAGCTTAGTGCCCGAATGGACTGCAAACTCTCCCAAAATCTGGAGGTGAATCTGCGAACCACGGTCGAGATTATGACTTTTGGAACTCCATGGAGCCGAACAATATTCTCGCAAATAGAGTTACGCTAGCTTGGCTCCGAATAGGTGGTATGAATGGAATGAAATGAGCTACCTTGGTCGACGGTCAATGATCACCCAAATAGAGTCGTGGCCGGTGGAGGACCTCAGTAGACCGGTAATGAAATCCATCCCAATCTCTTCCCACTTCCACTCAGGGATCTGCAATGGCTGAAGTAATCCGGCTGGCCTTTGATGTTCAGCCTTGACACGCTGGCACACATCACAATGCACCACATGAGCCGCGATCTCCTTCTTCATACGGCCACCGTAATTGCTGCGAAGGTCCCGTACATCTTGGTGCTGCCAGATGGGCAGAGAGAGGAGTATCATGAGCTTCCGACAGGATCAACCCCTTGATCTCAACATTATCGAGGACATACACTGCTGCCCATGCAAGATCAGCCCATTGGACTTCACGAAAAACACGGAGATGCGCCATTTTCACCAATCAAGCGTCTAATCTCAATCACAAAGATCATCTTGTAGTTGAGCTGCTGAATCTGAGACTCTAGAGTGGGTTGTACGGCTAAAGCGAACGTAACCATACTCAACCACTCCTAGATTGAGCTTCAAACTCTTCAACCAGTGAGGCCGGCCAATGACACCAAGGCATTCATCGTGTGCGACTTGCATCGAGGGCATCTGCAACCACATTTGCCTTGCCAGGATGGTAATGAATACCCAGATCATAGTCTTTGATCAGCTCTAGCCATCGACGCTGTCTCAAATTTAGATCTGGTTGGGAGAAGAAGTACTTCAAGCTCTTGTGGTCGGTGTAGATCTCACATCTGTTTCCTATGAGATAATGTCGCCACAGCTTGAGAGCATGAACAACAGCTGCAAGCTCCAAATCATGCGTCGGGTAATTGGCTTCATGAGGCTTTAGCTGTCGAGAAGCATAAGCAACCACTTTGCCCTCCTGCATCAACACACATCCAAGTCCAAGACGGGATGCATCACAATAGACATCAAAGTTCTTGTGAATGTCGGGAAGGACCAAAACTGGTGCAGTGGTGAGTCTATCCTTCAGCTCTTGGAATCGGACTCACAATCGAGCGACCACTCATATCTCTTCTCCTTCTTGAGTAGCGCTGTCATTGGTTTAGCAATTTTGGAGAAATTCTCGATAAACCGGCGATAGTATCCGGCAAGACCGAGAAAACTCCGAATCTCAGGGACATTGCGGGGCTGCTCCCAATTGAGTACGTCTTGTACCTTGCGTGGATCAACTGCTACCCCACCTTCTGACAGGACATGCCCCAGAAACTCCACTTGCTTGAGCCAGAACTCACACTTACTGAATTTGGCATACAACTGATGCTCGCGAAGCTTGCTAAGCACCATATGTAAGTGAAGTGCGTGCTCACCATCATCCTTAGAGTATATGAGGATGTCATCAATGAACACCACCACAAATCTATCAAGGAACTCCATGAAGACTTTGTTCATCAGATTCATGAAGGTGGCTGGTGCATTAGTGAGACCGAATGAAACAACTGTGTACTCGTACAGACCGTAGCGAGTGGTGAATGCGGTCTTCACGATATCCTCCGGACGGATCTTGAGCTGAAAATAGCCGGATCTCAGGTCTATCTTGGAGAAGACTCGAGCTCCGCCTAATTGGTCAAACAAATCATCGATCCGAGGGAGAGGATACTTGTTCTTGACAGTGACCTCATTCAACGACCGGTAATCAACGCACATGCGAAGAGTGCCGTCTTTCTTCTTCACAAACAGAACTGGGCTGCCCGAGGAGAAGAATCGGGACGAATGAACCCTTCTCTAATCGCTCCTTGAGCTGAGTCTTCAACTCAATCAGCTCATCAGCAGGCATCCTGTACGGACGCTTAGAAATTGGAGAAGTGCCAGGTAAGAGATCGATGATGAACTCCAAATCACGATCAGGTGGCAAACCTGGCAGCTCATCAGGGAACACATCAGGGTACTCACACACCACCGGTACCTGATCGTCCCCGAATGTAAAGAGCACCGAGCAAAGGCTCGCCAGACCGCTGAATGAAGAAAAGGTAACAAAGAATGCCATCGTGGTTGACTAATGAAAGCGGATCTCCTGGCACAATCAATATGCCCTTGATGCTTGGACAACCTTGATCCATACCAGAATCACATCAAGACCTGATGTCTCAATGTTGATAAGATCACCCCGAAAATTTACCCCGTTGATCTCAATTCTAACCCCTGGACTCACAAGCTCGGCAGTCAAAACGGATCCAGGCGAACGGATCAACAAGTACTTCTCGAGGTACAAAGAACAGACCTCATCTTTGAACAACAAACTGCGTGAAGAAATAAAGGAATGCGACGCTCGAGTCAAATAATACTAAGGCGGGTGCGGAATGAACAGATAACGTACCCAACACCACATCCGAGCTGCTGCGCCTCCTCTGCGGTGGCTACATTCAGGCGGCCATGGCCCGAGTCAAGCCGGAGACGGAATCGGGCGCCCCCGACGCCCACTCCCACGCCCACCGATCGACCTCGGGACGGGCTGGTGCACCGAGCTGTCTGGCCGGCCGCCGCTGCTGACAGACCGGCATCAGCGGTGGCCCTTCCGCCGCAGGAGAAGCAAGTGATATGGCCAAATGGATTCGGGACCCCAACCGCCAGATCGGGCGGCTAGGTGATCAGACCAACTGCAGGCAGGGCGAGGAGGTAAGCCCTGAGACCTCTGAATCGCGGCGCCAAGGCCGGAAGCAGGCGAGTGAAGAGTGCTTGAGTCTGGAAGGTCCGCCCGGCTGACCGGCCGAGCTACCCACTTGCGCTATGCGGCTCTCCATAAGCGCCTTGGCGCCATCCTCAATGCTAATGGCCTTGCCCACCAAGACCTGCAGGCTAGGAATGTCATGACCGGCGAAGCCGAAACGGATCTCCTCGGTGAGGTGCTCCTTGAACAATGTCACTCTCCTAGCCTCGGTGGTCACCTCATCGGCAACATAGCGTGACAAATGGTTGAAGCGGTGGAGGTAGTCCATCACCGCCATAGACCCTGGCGAGAAGGTCGTAGAACTCCCGCTTCTTGATCTCGATCAAGCCCGGCTGGAACATGGAAGGAGCGAAGGCGGTCTTGAACTCTGCCCATGTGGTGACTGATCTGCAGGAGGCGAACAGCCCTCAAGGCTGCTTCCACCACGGCTGCAGGTCCCTGGAGGTAGTAGGCGGTGTCTTGAACCTTCTCCGCATCGCTGTACCGACTAACTCCAACTTCCTCCATGTCGCTAAGCCAATCCTCCGCCTCCATCGGATCTCAGAATCGAAGAAAAGCTCGTGGTCGAGTTCGGCTGGAACTCCGACAACCGAGAAGGCTATTCTTGGCTGTGGTATTGCTGCCCCTGGACAGCTGGACCATCGCTCCATGAGTGAGTCCGCCGCAACATGAGTGCAGCCATGTCGGGAGCGAGGAGGAGGTGGAGGGAGCTCCTCACTCTGGGCATGTAGCCGAGATCGAACCCCAGTGACCCACCAAGAGGGACCCGCGATCGTTGGGCCTCGCTCCCATCAGCTTGCCACGCCCTCAAAGATCATCACCGCTGGAAGCGCACGAACCGTTCTCTTTCGGGGAGGCATCCTGAAATGCACAGTTGAGTCAACTAACTGTGCAAATCAAGTGCAGAATGATTGATCCCAAAGGATGCACTCATAAACACAAACACACTACAAGCATTCATTCAAAGAAGCATAAGAACCAATTCAAAAACCAACTCAGGGAAACGACAAATAACCCCTAATTACAACCACAAACATCTATCCTTAACCCATTCTTAGCTAAAACCGCATTCCTCTTAATCCTTTTGAACAAGATAGAAGAAGGAAACAAATTTTTGAAATTTGGATTAAGATCAGATTCATTTTGAAGAGTAGATAAGCGAAAAGCTATAGAATGGACAAGAATAGCATTCTACACTTTGAAAATAGAGTTTTGTACTTCAAAATAAATTTTGAGAAGAAAAATCTGTCCCTAAGTCTAACGTCCCAGGCTAACTAAGTCCTCCTGCAGTCAATGGCTCACGATACCAGCGCTGTGAGGACCCCTCTTCCCTATACCCGTCTTATGCGTGCCGTCTCTTGTGGCGTATAGCACCGTATAGCAACAGGAAGCCTCGACACCGAAGATCTGAACCTAAAAATTCGATCGACGGATCGAACCCTTTAGCCGGACCGGTGCTGTGACGATCGATCATCGGATCCTGGATCGGTAGCCCAAAGATCGCGTACCAACAACACGAGTACCAAGGCACGGAAGGATAAACTACGATAATTTACATAATCGGGTGTAAACCTTGAACAAGAGTATTACGAAACCAAAAGAAGTAAAGCGGCAGGGAACAAAAGAAAGACAACCAGCGGCCCGACCACCCCACGAGGCTCTTGGAGGAGGGACTACGGCCGCAACACTCGCAGTAAAAGGGGCTCGCCATCATCCGGACATCATCATTACCTTCCTCTCGTGGAAAAAGGGTTAGCGACAGAACGGTGAGTACACGTATGTACTCGCAAGACTTTAGTGTATGGAAATATAAATAAATGCAGGCTGATTCAACAGGATAAAGCTTCTACACCGGGTTAATTGCAGAAAGCTGGATTTAAAATAGTTCATCGAAAAGTAATACATAATTTGAAAGACAGCAGTTTGAATAAAACATATTTACAGTATATGTAACAACTGAGCTCCACAGCTGCCACCATCCATGGTCGCAAATGGGATACGAATCGACATCCATACATACTCATAATCCCATCGAGAATCATATACACATATCCACAATTCCATCAAGTACCATTCCACCACATACTTTATACCGACTCCGAAATAGATTTTCATTTTCAAAACCAAACCAAATCTCTATACTTGATATGATTAGAGAAGATTGCTCATAACCGTGAGCACGGCTAATCGATTAGAATTATTTGATACTCTGCAGAGTTTGCGCACTTTACCCAAACACAACTCGGACTTGCATCCTCGCTATCCAGGGTACACGCGATACACGAGGTATCCGATATACAAGAATGATCTATTCTTTCCCATCGTTGAGGTTATAGCCACACCTCAAAGACCGGTGACGACAAATCCACTACTATGGCGATAAGAGGCCAACCACCACTCAAAGTGCCACGGAATACTCATCGTGACGACGGCTAATTGTTGGCCGCGCATTACCCCATAGCAAGGCGTACACCGTTGTATCAACAAACATGAATCGGAGCGATTCCTCGCTGCAAAAGTACAAGCGCACACACGGCGCATACGGCGGTTCGTGAGGACACACACACCGCGCTTTGATCGCCAACACAGGAAAAGGTCCACTCTTGACCTACCAACAGGCATGGCTATCCCTCACACTTCAAGTACTAGAATAGGCTGCCCCATCCCAGCATTGCGGTTGCACGGTGTTCAATTCAAAACCGCCACAAGTTCGGTCCTTATATTTTTGCCTAGTGACTCAAGCGGGGAACTCCACTTAACTCGCCAACCAATCACCACCATGTTTAACTAGCACATATTATACCTCCCGCCAAGTCTAATTACCAACTAGACACTTCACATTTTTATCAATATACCTTTACGGTTCACATTTCCAAAACTTTTCCAAAACCAATTACATTTATCATAATTTTGAGCATTTGGTAAGGACTGACTTTGCTCACCTCTATTGCAGTGTCTAAGCGTATGCAATTACTAAATCGTTTATACCCAAGTGACATTTTATTAAATTGTCTAACCCTACTAAGGTTATCAATGATCTCAGGGAATTAAATTGAGGGAAACCACCAAATCGGGGTATATCTACCATTCCCACAAACTAGCAATTTCATCGAATATAAACAATGCATATGGTTTGAGAAATCAAAGTAGACATCGTGAAATATAGGTTTCAAGATGGTCAAAGGAGGTGCTTGCCTTGTTGTTGCACTTCGGTGATGTCAGGATGATGCTCGGGTTGTTCGAGGCGAAGCCCGACTCGCTAGCCTCTAATCGGTCAAAGCAACAAAACGATGAAAGAAATACAACTTAGCAAAAGAAAGTAATAAATGCACCATTAAGTGCATGCAAAACACAAGAATGATGTACAACCAAGAAACCCTCAAGAAACGACGACTTTCGGACAACACAACACGACGGACGTATCAAATTTAACCCGACGGTCGGTTTTGCATCCGACAATCCGGATAGGCCGGACACTCGGACCGCTTCGTCGGATACTCCGGACAATCCGGACACTCCGGACCATATGCCCGGATACTCCGGTCCTAGGGCATTTGGTCCAACTCGACGAGGAGACGGAGACCTTACCACTCCCTACAACTTCACCGCGACCCGATCTACGACTTTCGTACACCTAGCGAACCGGAAGGAGTTCCGAACTAGCCGATTCTACGAGAAAACGCCGCTAACCCGCCAAACCTCTAACTCACACCAACAACTTCTTAAATCGACATTACTACTACCCGATCTACCACTCTAGCATACCACATTCACTAATCCAAATCCCATTTTCAACCCTAGAACCACTACACCCAAAACCCTAGAATCCAAGTTCAACCCTAGCCTCCCAAATCCAAACCTAAGTCCTAATCCCACCATGAACGACTCTAGAACCCAAGAATCCCGCGAATCAAACCCTAAGAGAAAAGCTTACCTCCAAGGAAGATGGAGGAGGAGCAACGCCGGGTGGAGGATGGGGAATGACGGCTTGGGGAGGAGCACACCGAGATGGAGGAGTCACTGGGAGGGTCACCACGGTGGCTCATTTGGAGAGGAGCTCGGGGTGGTGGAGAGAACACCAAGGAAGTGGGGAAACCAAAGTAGAAGAAGAAAGAATGGAAGGGAGCCACGAAATGGGACTTTTATACAAAACCTCACGCCAATACGGACTCTCGGACTCAACCCGAGAGACTCGGGTTGGGGTCTTCAGTAACACTAACCGGACACTCCGGACATTGGTCCGACACTCCGGGTTGAGCGCTACCAGCCCAATCCGGATACTCCGGACTTTGTCGGACATTCCGGGTTGGATCCGGATACTCCGAGTGTGGATCCGGATACTCCGGACATTCCAGAACTTTTGAACTTGGGCCTTGACGGCTAAAGCTTCCAGGGTTGATTACTAATTGTTCCAAAGTATTTGGAAGTTAATAGGGTCACAGGCACTTGCCCAACCTAATTCGAATTTACTTATGAGCGAAATTACTTAAGTTGAAGGGTTCTTTCTGATCCCAAGCAAGTATGTTCACTCAAGACACGAAAATACACAAGCACAGTGTATTATTGAACAGCGTTTGAGTACAAATGTACAGTGGCTTGAGTATAGAAATACTCGGGATATTACAGCTCCCAAGTTGCTTCACTCTCCGCATGGTTGCTCCATTGAACTCCGCAGAAACGGGTTGACTTGTTTCTTGTTTCTCGATCCATGGTGTCCAGAATCTTCACGGGGTGCTTCTTGTAAGTCAGATCTTCCTGTAGCTCAATTGACTCTAGCGGTGTCTGTTCCTCGGGTACTCGGAGACACTTCTTCAACTGGGACACGTGGAACACGTCATGTACTCCTGCTAGCGACTTCGGTAACTCCAACTGATAAGCAACTTCCCCTCTGCGACTGAGAACCTTGAATGGCCCAACATATCTCTGCGCGAGTTTCCCTTTGGCATGGAATCTCTTAACTCCTCTGAGTGGTGTGACTCTGAGATACACAAAATCTTCCGGTTCAAAACTCAAGTCTCGGCGACGGTTATTAGCATAATTCTTCTGTCTTGACTGTGCTATCTTCAGTCTTTCTCGGATCATGGCAATCTGCTCTTCGGCTTCTTGAAGTGTGTCCGGTCCAAAGACACGGCGTTCACCTGTCTCATTCCAGTTCAATGGTGTCCGACAGGGTCGACCATACAATGCCTCAAATGGTGACATCTGCAAACTAGCCTGATAACTGTTATTGTAGCTGAACTCAGCATACGGCAGACTTTTATCCCAAGAGGTAGCATAAACCAATGCACAAGCTCGTAGCATGTCCTCTAGAATCTGATTAACTCTTTCTGTTTGCCCATCCGTCTGCAGATGATAGGCTGTACTGAAATTCAAACGGGTTCACATGGCTTCGTGCAGCTTATTGCAGAATCTCGAGGTAAATTGGGTACCTCTGTCTGATACAATCTTCTTCGGCACTCCGTGCAAACAGACGATCCTGATCATATACAATTCTGCTAACTTGTCTCCCGAGTAAGTGGTCTTTACGGGGATAAAGTGGGCTACCTTAGTCAAGCGGTCCACTATAACCCATATAGAGTCATATCCACCCTGAGTCTTGGGTAAACCGGTAATGAAGTCCATTCCGATTTCCTCCCACTTCCACTCAGGTATCTTTAACGGCTGTAGCAATCCTGCTGGCCTCAGATGCATTGCCTTGACTCTCTGGCATATGTCGCACAACGCAACATGTTCAGCCACTTCACACTTCATACTCGGCCACCAGAATCTTTCCTTCAAATCCTGATACATCTTAGCACTTCCTGGATGGATTGAATACTTGGAGTCATGGGCTTCTTCTAAGATCAACTGCTTCAGCTCCTCCTTGTTCGGCACACAGATTCTATCCTGCATCCATAACGTGCCTTGCTCATCCAGCTTGAAATCCTTTGCCTTTCCTTCGTCCATCTTGGACTTGATCATGCGGATCTTGTCATCTTCCTTTTGTCCTTCTCGGATCTGATCTTCCAGGTTAGGCTTTACCTCTAATACGGCCAAGAATCCTTCTGGCACGACTTCGATCTGCATTCTCTGGAAATCCACACATAGCTCATCCTGACTCGTGGCTATCAACGTGTTCACAGTATGGCTTTTCCTACTCAAGGCATCAGCCACCACGTTGGCCTTTCCGGGATGGTAATGGATCCCAACATTATAATCCTTGATCAACTCTAACCATCTTCTCTGCCTCATGTTCAGGTCTGATTGGGTGAAGATGTACTTCAGACTCTTATGGTCCGTGTATACTTCACATCTGTTTCCAATCAAAAAGTGATGCCACAACTTCAGAGCATGCACTACGGTAGCTAACTCCAGGTCATGCGTCAGATAATTCTCCTCATGCAGCCTCAACTGTCTTGATGCATAAGCGACGACCTTTCCATTCTGCATCAACACACATCCAAGTCCTTGGCGCGATGCGTCATAATAAATATCAAAGTTTTGATTAACGTCCGGTAGAACTAACACTGGTGCTGATGTTAATCGTCTCTTCAGTTCCTAAAAACCTTTCTCGCACTCCGGCGTCCATGCAAACTTCTTCTCCTTTTTCAGCAATTGCGTAAGAGGTTTCGCAATTGTCGAAAAGCCTTCAATGAAGCGGCGGTAGTAACCTGCCATACCAAGGAAACTCCGGATCTGGGTCACGGTCTTCGGCTGCTCCCAATGTAACATAGCTTCTACCTTGCTCGGATCAACGGTGACTCCTTCTGCGGTCATTACATGTCCGAGGAACTCCACCTTGTCCTTCCAAAAGTCACACTTGCTGAACTTGGCGAAAAGTTGCTGCTCCCTCAGCTTTTCTAAAACTCGCCTCAAGTGCTCGGCATGTTCATCCTCTGTCTTGGAGTAGATTAAGATATCATCTATGAACACAACGACAAACTTATCCAAATACTCCATGAACACCTTATTCATCATATTCATGAAATAGGCTGGTGCATTCGTCAGACCAAAGGACATAATAGTAAACTCGTAATGTCCATATCTTGATGAGAATGCGGTCTTTGGGATATCCTCTGATCGGATCTTCAACTGATGGTATCCCGATCTCAGATCGATCTTGGAGAAAACTCTGGCTCCTCTCAGCTGATCAAACAAGTCATCGATCCTGGGTAGCGTGTACTTATTCTTCACGGTGACTTCATTGAGTGCACGGTAGTCAATGCACATCCTAAAACTTCCGTCCTTCTTCTTGACAAACAAAACTGGCGCTCCCCACGGCGACGAACTCGGTCTGATAAATCCTTTCCCCATCAACTCTTCTAACTGCTTCTTCATCTCTACCAAGTCCTCGATGGACATCCGATAGGGTCTCTTTGCTATCGGGGCTGTACCAGGTACAAGCTCTATCACAAACTCTATGTCTCTGTCTGGTGGCATACCCGGTAAATCTTCGGGAAAAACATCTGGATACTCATTCACTACTGAGACATCTTCTATGCTGATTGCCTTGGTGCTGTTAACCATCAACTGTCCATCTCTCACGGCGGTAGCTTGAAATTCCACTTTCTTTCCACCCGGGCTCTCAACTGAGATAATCCTTTGTCCACAATCCAATACTGCCTTGTGCTTGGACAACCAATCCATTCCCAAAATAACATCTAGGGTCTGGGTTTCCAATAGAATAAGGTTCGCTAGGAACTCTACCCCATCTATTAGTATTCTCACCCCAGAACATCCTACTTTATTTCGGAGTTCGGAACCAGGGGTTTGAACTAAAAGCATGCATTTAAGTCTTGCAATCTCCAAATCATTTTTAGCAGCAAAGCCTTGAGAAACAAACGAATGCGAAGCTCCAGAATCAAACAAAACCGTTGCAGGCACTGAGTTGACAAGTAACTTACCCAGTACAACGTCCGTAGCATTCTGAAGTGCCTCTGCGGTGATATGGTTGACTCGGCCTCTCACCACGGTTTGGGGTGCAGCTCTGTTTGTCTTTGTCCAGCGGTTTGCTCTCGTGCCGGGCGCTACGCCGGTGTGGATCCTAGATTGAAGCGATCGGGTCACTCTCGCTTGTCTTCTTAGAACAGCTGTTGGCGGTGTCCTGGCTCGTTGCGATTGTAGCGGCGTCTCACTTGTCCCCTGTTATTTGCACTGAGCGGCGTTTGCTGGGTCTCGATAATACGATTGACGGGTCTTGGTGCTGGTGACGGTGTCCTTGTTGCTTTCTGCGGCTGGAATCTGAAGAACTGATTTGGCGCAACCCTCACGCGTTGCTGTGCTCCCTGACGCGATCCCTGCTGTTGCATCCTTCGCTTCCGGTTCTCATCCAGTTCGTTGCGCTTATCTTCAAGAATGAGCACCTTGTTCACAAGTTCTTTGAAATATGGAAAGGTGTGGGTGATCAGTCCCACCTGCAGTCCTGAGTTAAGTCCCTTCATAAAGCGAGACTGTCTGGATTTATCTATCGCTACGTCTTCAGGTGCGTAACGTGCAAGCTGTGTGAACTTGTTCAGGTATTCGGCCACCGGCTGATTACCTTGCTTTAGTGCTCTGAACTCTTCCTTCTTGAGGTCCATGATTCCTTCCGGCACATGATACTGACGAAACGCAGCTGTAAACTCCTCCCAAGTGATGTCCTGAGGGTTCTCTTGCGTGGCATAGAAGTTCTCCCACCATTCGGCGGCGGTACCTTCTAACTGATGAGAAACGTAGAGTACCTTCTCATTTCCCATGCATTGAGCAATGTGTAGCTTCCTTTCTATTGACCTTAACCAATCATCGGCCTCCAACGGATTGGCATTCCCAGAGAAAGTGGGTGGGTGAGTCCTCATGAACTCTGACAGTCTTGTATTCTGGCGTTGTCCCTGATTGACTTGATTAGCGGTGGCCTGAATAGTGACGTGTTGCATCTGTTGCATCATAGCATGCATCAACTGAGTCTGAGCAGCGAGAAAAGCTCCAAAATTCTGCATATCCACTGGCGGTGCTAGGTGGGGTGCAGGTGCTCCATCATTGGGATTCCCAGCTGGGCGAGAAGCACTGCCATTGCCTCCAAGGTTTTCGCGGGTGTTCACCATCTGTCGATTGCTCCACAGTTTCAGAGTTGAGAGGGAACAAGAATAGACAAGTAGTAGGGAAACTTAAGCGGGGAAAAGTGTAACTCAAAATCCAACTTTATTAATAAAATAATAATAATAACTTGGTATGGTCGCTTACAATGCCTAAGGGCCTTGCAACACATACTGCTCACTCAGCAAACAATGAAAATCCAACGTCTCTAAAGGGTGACTCTTAATCTAAAATGCGACTCGACGAAGGAGTCTCAACTGCAAAACCTACGCTCACTAGTCAAGAAAACCCCCACTGCCTCCTCGCGGCGGGTGCGACGGCATAGGCACGAAACAATCGCCATGCCCTGCAACTGCACCTGTGGTTGATGACGCGGCGTCTTCCTCTGGCTCTGGATCTGGCTGTTGCTGTGGCTGCGGCGCCTCTTCTGGGTCGGGTGCGTCCAACTCCAACACTGGATCGGTGCCCTGTCCATACAGTGCAGTCTCCAGTTCTGCGATTCTTTCTGCAGCATGAGCGACGTACTCACGAGCATTCTCCAAGTGCTTCTTCTCTTCCTCAACCTGCTCACGAGCCTTCTTCAACTCCTGAACTGTGTCCTCGATCAGCTCTTCTTGGGCGGCGATGAATCTGGCTAAGTGAGTGACGGTAGCATCCTCATCTTCTATCGGCTTCCGCTGAGCTTTGCTGTCTCGGCGTGGGTGGTGATGGAATACTGTGCCTTCCAGCTCCGTGGAGTAAGTGCGGGCGATCTGCTGCATTGCTCGACGCGACACCTCTTGGATTCCCATCTCAAAGGTAGACCTCCTGGCGGTGAAGTGGAAAGGGCGGCTGAACTTTGTCTTCTCCCGGGCATACACTGTGATCTTGACGTCCCATCCTATGACCAGTCCTGCCTGCACGAGTGTAGTCCCTCGGTAGAGCGGCCTCTCAAAACCTCCGAGAAACTGAAGCATACGCCACAACTCGGCAGCATAGCCTCCTTCACGCTCGGTGTAGTTGTTCTTTATCATCATCTGCCAGAAGACACTTGCGTAAGAACGCAACATTTTAAAATCGATGTGGAAGACAAAAAGAACTCAGCAAGGGGTATGAACAAGAAAGAAAGGGGTAAGTCGAGAATTCATTCATTATCTTGACAAATTTTATCCTTAGAAAATAGGTTTTATCCTCACTACGACCATTCTAGCTATGGGTGAGCCTACAACAAGATGGCTCGATACCACCTCTGTCTGACCCGACCGCAAATCCGGACCCTCTGTGTATTCAGCACTAGTCCAGGAACGCGCTAGTGCACACAGTCTCAACATTGGTAAATATCACAATCATACCAATCGATACTAATAAAGTACTTTATTTAAATAATCAAACTGGTTGCTTGACCTTAAGATCAAGTTACAAATATACGCCACGCAGGGCGAAACTTATTAAAGAGAAATAATAGCAGCGAAAAAAGTAAGATAACATCGTGGCGCCATCCAGTATACCACAGGCAACTGACTGGGCTCGCTCCCTAGTTAGACGGTTCCTTTGGGAGCTCCTCCTCCAAAGCTGGTGTAGACTCTTCTTCAACTGGTGTTGTATTGCGGCAAGGGTGAGTACTTGGTACTCAGCAAGTCATGCACCGAATGCAAGCTAATATACTACATGCATGGCATGATACAAAGGAATAGCTCAAGGTTTATTTGCAGTAAACAACATTTGACAAGTATCATAATAGATTTGAAAGCAGTAAAAACAGTATAAGATCAATAACTTTTCCAGGAGTTTAAAATAACATCTTTCCCATTCCTAAACCTCATTTCCATCAACATCATTATTAAACCAAACCCAACCTTTCAAGTCCAAGTTATTTTCAAGAAAGTCTAACCCTTGACTGTAATTCCCGAGCAATGTCCGATGCCGCGGACACGGCTATTCGAATAGATTTTACACTCTGCAGAGGTTATGCACTTTACCCACAAGATACAGTCAAACACCACAAAGGCGAGTGTCCGTAACAGAGTCTTTCAAAAACTTCTAACAGCACAAGTGGTCCTCTCCGGTGATTGCACACTAACCCTTTCCTTAGCGAAGGCGAAGTTTAGGCCAATCCACCGTTAGAAGGGTACCTGGCCGCAGCCCTGGTACGCTCCCCCGTACAACTACACAGAAGGTATAGTTGACACCCAGAGGTCCCACAGGTACGTTATTAGCAACTTAATCAACTAGGTCCATCCCATTACGGACATGTGGTTGCACGCTTGACTCAGTTCAAAGGCTTGCAAGGTTAAGTCTTTAGGGTGACCAGGGCAAGACTACCCGAAGAACCAAACCAACATTCCCGGTGCCACAACTGGCCCACCTGATCATTCTTGCCACATGCCCCGGTCAAAAGCTATTTATCAAACCCCAGTTGATTACCATGCACCACGTGCCGTTGATAATCACAACACATGATACTTCTTTCGAAACAGATTCAATATCTCATTAAGTCAATATTAGCATTTGATTGTCCAAAGCATTTCACGTGGCAAGGCTAAGTATACTACATCGGTCTAACTACCCATGTTGGCAATTTAGTAATGTCCAACTATTAATCCACAACTAGGGTGACAAGGGATCATGGCACATATTTAATTAATCAAGGTGTCATACAACAATTTGGCATTTATCTAATTTCCCCATAATTAAGTAAAGCATTTTCTATTTAAACTAGCATGCAATACATTAAATCAAAATAGGTTTCAAAATGGGATCAACATGGTCAAAGCATAACTTGCCTTCAAAGAGTACTTGGTCTTGGTCCTGAGCTGGTTCCCGGGTCAACACTTCACCTTCGAAGCCTTCGGGCACTTCAACGTCTACTCGTAAAGCGTGCAAACAGCAATAAATAAATAAATAGCAGACAAAAAGTATCCAAACATCCAAATAAAGTTCACAAACAGAGAGAGCATAATTTTATGAATTTTCAGAAACTGAATCATCAAATTCGGAGTTTAAATGCAAAAGTTACAATCATTTAAAGTTTAAAATAACCAATTAAATAATATTACAGAGAAAAAATTTGGTCCAAAAATTAAATAAAATTCATCATTAGGTAGATCTTAATTTTATACAAATTTAGAAATTTGAATCACTCAAATCGGAGTTAGAATGCAAAAGTTATAAGCGTTTGAAGTTTGAATCTAAATTTGAATCAATATTTCGAATTAATAAATCATTTTCTTTTTCGAAAATTCATTTATTGCGTCAGCATGACACGTGGACCAACCAGAAGCCACCACGTCACCTCGGGTCCATGGACCCGGCGCACGGGCGCGGCTCGGTCCACCGTGGACTTGGTCCACGGCTTGTGTTGTCGAGCAGTGGACCTGCCGGGTGACGCCAAAGCATGACGTCGACATGGCTCACCGAGTGGGTCGACAGTGGGCCCACCGTGACGCGTCGGCCGATGACGTCATGGTGCGGATTTCTTTGGGGACGCCGACGGTTGGGCCCCATGACCACGCGCCGCGTGTCGAGACACGCCCACGCTGCGCAAGCGCCGTCCGCGGCGATCGGCCTCCCACGCGTGGCTGGATCTCGGCCGTTGATTTGAAAATCAACGGCCCAGATCAGATCTGGTTAACGCGTTTGGAAAACAACTCGGCTGACTTGGACCGTTCGATCTTGATCGGACGGTCAAGATCCAATCTGGAGATTTCAACATGGCTAACCCTAACCTTTTGATCTAGATCTAACGGCTGAGAATGGATCTAGGATTTTCAACGTGGAAACTCACCGGGGTGACATGGCATGATCTAGACCGTTGGATCTGGATCGGACGGTTGAGGGAGTTCGCGAGGCGGCGATGGCTAGCGGCGGCGCTGGCTCACTGGAGACGAAGACGATGACACGCCCGACGGCGCTGCGGGCATCCTTCGGTGAAGTGAGAGGTCCTCACTGACGCGGTTTGACCTCACGGTTTTGGAACTGGACTCAACGGCGGCGGAGGACGGCGGACGGCGGCGGAAACAGCAATTAACCGCGGCGGTGCGCCACGGTTACTACGGTGAGCGATTGCGGCGGCTACACGGCGACTCAGGTGGCGTGGGCTAGGGCTACGGGTGCGCACGGAAGTCGGCAACGCGACAGCGGCGACGGCGCATTAAATACCCCCTCGACGTCCGTGAAACGCGCAGAAAACGAGGGCCCACGCACGGGCGGCGGCGGAGTCCGGCGGCGACACGGATAGGGCGACGTGGCTCAACGTGAGCCGTTGGATCAAGATCCAACGGTCACGTGAGTAGGACTCGGGTCCGACTCAGCGAGCTGGCTGGCTCGGTCAGGCTTGGGTCCGGGTGACGTGGCTCAATCTCGGCCGTTCGATCTTGATCAGACGGTCGAGATGGTTAGGGTTCGGTTGGGTTCGAATCGGACTCGGACTCGGACTCGAGTCTGACTCGGGCTCGGTCGGAGGAACAGTACAAACCAACTCGGTTTTCAGCGATTAAATAATCCAATTAATTCCCAGAAATTCATTTAATTCATTAAAAATAGCAAAACACTCAGAAAAATTCCAGAAAAATTCTAGAAAATATTTTGGAGCATTTTGGATTCAAATAAAATATTTCCAACAAAATTTTATTTGCAAAGTTAAATTCTTTAATTAATTCAAAAGGGAATAAACTCAAATTAATTCCAAATAAATCCAAATAAATTCCAGAAAATTCCAAAAATTCACCAAAGTGCCAAATCACATTTAAATTCAAGAAAAGCAAAATTTTGGGGTGTTGCAGTACGCATTTGATTAGAAGTTAGAACACAAGTATTTCAAGTGCATTGGCAATTCAATTTAGCCTTGTATTCACAATAATAACATTCACCACTTGTGAGTTGTTCATCATGGCTCCCTTTCAAGATCAACCAGAAGCAAAGCAAAACATTCACCACTTGTGAGTTGAATCAGCATATCAAATATCAAGTACAATTGTGCAAACAAACTCAAGCCTATGAATCCGCTTCTACTTGTTTTTTTACCACAAACATAGGTGGCGGAGCGCCAGCGCCGTCCGGTGGCGGTGAGGCGGTGCGCCTGCGCCGTCCGTTGCCGGTGAGGGCATGAGGCTTGGAGGCGACGGGCGGCAGCTACAGCTAAGGTTGGGCGATTTGGGGATTGCTTGGGATTGGGGCGCCCGAGCCAGACCGAGACCGAGACTGGTGATTGGTGAAGCCACACCCACGCTGGAGACCTGGAGACTAGGAGTCGGAGACCGGACCAGTGGGTTGTGGCCTGTGGGCTGGCCGGCTGGGCGCTGGGGCTGGGCCCGCTGGGCCTTCAACTGGCATGTGGGCTGTGTGGCGTCCGACACCTTATACGGATATCCGGTTTTTGGATATCCGTATCCGCTCCGTATCCGCCGGATATCTTCTTTCCCATATCCGCTCCGTATCCGCCTGCCCGATCCGGATAATTATCCGTATCCGTATCCGTATCCGACGGATATTAGATTCTTTTACCATTTCCCTAAAAACGGATAGCGGATACGGATACGGTCTGGATATTATCCGCTCCGTTTTCACCCCTAGTCATGGCGGCGCTGATGACGTCAAACGCACCTTATCCACTCGACGCTGCCGCAATCAAAGCTTCTTCCAGTTGTGAAACTATTGTTCACTCACGCAATCAACCACACATTAATACAAGCACACGAATAGAAGAAGGAGAAGCACACCATACAAGGGGGAAACCTCTCTCTTTATTAGATTTATTGTTTCTGTACAACGCAATGCCCTATATATATAGTGGAGGACCCTTGGAGATAAATTCGGATTCGCCCACCAATGGATAGAGTCCTTGTCTCTGGGGATACGGATTCTATCCATATCATAACACTCCTCCTTGGGCGAATACCACGTAATGCACATGTCTCATTAAAAACTCTTCCCAAAAACCCAGTGGGAAAAAAAGGGATGGAGAAAAGAGTACATTGCACTCGCACTCCGTGTTACACTAGTTGCCTCATAAAAAACCTTGATGTGAGGAACTTTAAGAAAACTCACTTAAGGGAAAAAGAGCACAACTTTATAATCTTCAAGATATAAACTATGATCTTCAGGATCGAGCAAAAGGGATCATGGTTCAGGATTTACTCCCCCTGAACTCTTCAAATCTCTAAGTCACCCCATTCCAATGCCATTGACGTACCTTTGAAAGGTAGACTTTGGCAAAGATTTTGTTAATAAATCTGTTAGATTTTCACATGACTTAGTTTGCATTATTTTTACCTCACCATTCTTCTGGAGTTCGTGAGGATAGAAGAACTTAGGGGCAATATGCTTCGTGATATTGCTCTTTACATAACCCATTTGCATTTGTGTAACACAAGCAGCATTATCTTCATAGATAATAGTAGAGGTATCGACGGTATTCATACCACATGACTTCTGGACATGGTTAATTACACGTCTTAGCCAAACGCATTTCCGTGAGGCTTCATATAAAGATATAATCTCTCAGTGGTTGGTAGAAGTGGCTATCAAAGTCTGTTTGAAATACCGCCAAGACATAGTTGTACCACCGCAGAGAAATACAAAAACCAGTCTTAATTTTGGCACTGTGGGTATCAGACAGATAGCCAACATCCATACTTTCCCCCATGGTTAAGTCCTGGTTCTTCAGGAAAAACAATCCAAGATCTTATGTACCTTAGAGGTATATGAGTAAAGTCTTGATATTAGTCCAATATCTTCTAGTTGGAACTATACTGTTTCATGCTAGCAAATTTATTGCGAATGTAATATCAGATCTTGTGCAATTCGCAAGATACATAAGTGCACCGATAGCACTTAGATATGGGACTTCAGGTCCTAAGACTTCCTCATCTTCTATCCTTGGTCTAAATTGGTCTTTGTCCGCTTCAAGGGATCTTACCACCATGGGGTTTTTCAAAGGATGAGATTTATCCATGTTAAATCTTTCCAATACCTTCTTAGTATAGGAAGACTGGTGTACTTAAATTCCTTCTAGGAAATTCTCAAGCCGAAAGCCTAAGTAAAATTTGGTTTTACCCAAATCCTTCATCTCAAACTTCGTCTTGAGGTAAGCATTTGCTTCCTTTATTTCCTCTGTGGTTCCGATGATATTCAGATCATCAACATATACTGAGATGATACAAAATCCATTCTGGAATTTCTTTATGAACACACAGGGACAATCATCATTATTTGAATATCCCTTCTTCAGGAGGAATTTACTAAGTCGGTTGTACCACATCCTTACCGACTATTTTAATCTGTATTCAGTGACTCATATAAATATGCGGTCACTACATCAATCAACTGTATTGATAAGTTTAAGCTTGCTGCCATCAATATTAAATTTTGGAATGTTATTTCACTCATTACAGGAGAATAGGTTTCATCGTAATCGATGATAGGCCTCTGCTAAAACCCTTGTGCTACAATCCTCGCTTTATATCTCACCACCTGGATATTTTCATATCTCTTCAGGATGAAAAATCCATTTGATCCTACAGGGAATATTTTAGGAAATGTTCGGTCAACTGGACCAAGAACTTTTCTCTTATTAAGCGAGCGCTGCCTCAATTGCTCTTTCATTTGACCCTATATGAGCACTCCTGGCACTCTGCCATGGACTTTGGTTCTGGATCCAGATTTTAGCAATTTTTTTAGAGGCAAAAAAATGTCGACAATTGTAGTCTTTATTTATATATAATCCTCCTGTATCACTCCAGGGATATCTCTTTATTAATTTCTTCCAGCTCCTCGTGATTTCCCACAACGATGAAGTCTTGGTGTTCCGACTTCCCAACGTTGATTTCTACACACAAATATATGCTTGTAGGATCGAAGTATACAAATATAACAATCAGAGGGTGAATGATTGTGTGGAAGCTAAAACCAAATTTTTGATCTATTAAAAATTCACCCCAAAACATAACCAAATAATTGCCTCGTATTCGATAAAAAACAAATTGATAGAGGTCCCGTAAAATGAGAATTCCCAAAGATCGAACCGTCGGATTGATCTAAAATTTGGACACAAGAAACTAGATTCCAATACGAATCGAACTCAGAAAGAATCAGCTCGATCGGACTTACAGATCAAAAGTTATGAACCTTGCAAGCTTGCTGTGACAGAATATGACAAGAATTGATCTAACCAAAACTTGTAGATTAATCAAGAACAACAAAAGATTAATCAACAAAACTTTGAGAAACTCTAAACCAATACGCTAGAAAGGTTTTTGATGGATCAAATCAAGATGAAACTCAAAGAACAAAAACCAATCTGGAATTAATATAAGCATGTAAACAAGAACCAAGACAGGAAAACAATGTAGCAACGTGGTTACTGTAGCACGCAAGGATCTGGAAGAATTGATCTTTATTTCTTTTGTCTAAAGTACTCCCATCAAAAGAGTACAAACCCTAAAATAAAGCTCTAAGCTTTCAATATCTGGATTGATGCTCTAAACAGGAGACAAGCCCTCCTATTTAAAGGAGCAACCACAAGGAGTCCTGAATACAATTCCTACTCCTAATCCTAGAAGGAGTATGTATTCAACACAACTCCACTTGGCCCAGCCTGGTCAAGTACAACTCTTGCACGCGTATGGCAACCCTACCATACTCACGTGACTAACACTTTGCACGCGCATGGCCACCTGTCATACTCACGTGACTAACCATTCTTCATGTGCACCATTCTCTTAGCCCGAACGTCCCGCATGACATCCTTGACCACCAAGACCTCAGTTCCTCCTGAACCTAGTCCCGAACCTCAGCTCCTCCATGAACCTAGTTCTGGTCCCGTCATCGACCACGTTTACCCTCGAGCAACACCTGCACATGAACAAACCACAAAATGATTCCGAGCACAAGTCCGCGACTTGACTCAACATTAGTCCATGCAAATACTCACACGAGCATTGCATAAAGTCCACTTCAAAACAAGCATCATGAAATTCTCACAAATTTCATAATCTCAAATTCAAACCAAAATTCAATTCCAAAATTGCTCAAAACCCTAATTGAGCAAAAACCATTCACGACGGACCAAAAATTGGTCCGGCGCACACAGGAGTCAAAACCCTAGAAAAAGCATTCACGCCGGACTAAAAACTCTGTCCGACGTACACGTGAAAACAGCCGTCAAAAATTCAGTTCACGACAGACCAAAAATTTAGTCCAGCATACATGCTAAACTTACTGGTTTTGGAAACTTGAGTCCGGCTCAAAAACGTTTGAAAACACGTTCATGGCGGACCAAAAATTTGGTCCGGTGTGCATGGGGAAAACGAGGTTTTTTGAACACCAAAAGCACGTTTACGGCAGACCAAAAGTTTGGTCCGGCGTACATGCCAAAAACACGATTTCTGAAGAGAACTTGAAACCTCAAAAGCACGTTCACGCAGGACTCAAAGTTTAGTCCGGCGCAATAGCGAAAACCGGTCCGGCGAAGATGGAGAACTTACTGTTTTTCGAGAATTTGGTCCGGCGCAAGAAAAGAAACACTGTTTCTTGTCAATTTGTCAAACACATGCACAAACACATTTTGCAAAAACAATTCTTAAGCCAATTTTTCAGCACATGATTTCACAATCTCCCCCTTGATGAAAACATTGGCAACCCCACTTAGAATTGAACATTTGGCATTCACTTTACAAAAGATTTTGAAATCCAAAGGATCAAAGACCAAAATAAGAAATCACAGAATTCCCCCTTTGACCAAAAAGCAAAACAAAATCTCCCCCTGAGAATGAAAATGTGTGTGAATGTGCAAAGTGCCCAAAAATTCCAAAATTCTCAAAATGCCAAATTCCAAAAACTTCTCCCCCTTTTTCCTTAAACTTCTCAAAGATTCCCAAACTTCTCCCCATTTGGCAATGGATTCATCAAGAATACAAAAGAAGAGAAAAACAAGTTCAGAATTTTCCCTGTAGCAATGATTTCACAAAAGAGAAACAAGGGAGTGCCAAGATAGAAAAGATGAGCTCATTCGATCATATAACCTTATATATCACATAATATGCAAAATATATGATCTTGATGTGATTTTAACAAGTTAGGGAATGACATGCATCTCAACCTCAATTCAGTCAACTATAGACAAGTACTAAGCAAAACCTTTAGTAGAAAAACAAAGGCTCAAAATTGAAGCAACTAACAACTCTGGGCGAGCAAGTAGTTTCAACTCCAATCTAGTAGACCAATTTAATCTTTAAACAATAAATTGCATGTGGCATGCTTGAAGCATACTTCTTTTATTTCCTTAGAGTGGCATGCTTGAAGCATACATCTTGTCTTTGAGGGAATGGCATGCTTGAAGCATACATCTTATCTTTTTAGGGAAAGCATGCCTGAAGCACATAACTTGAGGCTTTCGCTGTTAACAACCCCTTTTTTATTGATTCCCTTTTCTTTCCTTTTTCTTTGATTGTAAACATGCAAAAGTGATTAAAAGGTCTTATGAAAGAGTAAAGCTGAAAACACACTTGCTTCATAGCCCAAATTTGTCAAGAAGATTTAATATCAAGCCTAGAAGAGTAAGATATCACATAGTATTTCGCTATAGGCAATCAGACCAAGGAATTCCGCAATGTCATTTTTAGTTCAAGTGAGACAATTTAGATTATCATATATTAGCCCAATTACATAATATATAAAGAAATATGATAAAGTAAGCTCATGAAGTGAAAGAACTTGGCAAGGAAACTCCCCCTCAAAACAAACCCATTGGATGAACAATCCTAAGTTCTCCCCGAATAAAAGCAAAACGAGAAGAAGACAAAGGTTTTATGAAAATGTCTGCCAATTGATGTTCAGTATCCACATGGTGAAGCACAATGTTGCCTTTTTCTACATGATCTCTAAGAAAGTGAAATCTGATGTCAATATGCTCAAGAAGGATGATTATCTAAGAGGTGGTATGAACCAAATGTACTTTTCTTATCAATTCTACATCCTCTAAAGTCAACATCAGAATAAGCTCTTAAACTAATGCATAAGGAAGCAGAAAGCCAAATGTCAAAATCTTGAGTACCATGGAGATACCTGAAAATTCGCTTGACCGCTTGTTGATGTGAAGCACGTGGGAAGCTTGAAAACGAGCACACAAACACGTGGGATGAGTCTCTCATGTAAACCTCCAATTGTCTCATCCTCAAGAGCATCATCATCATCTTTATGAACAAAGACGCTCTCCCCCTGAACATATGCACATGTACCTGCATCATTTGGACTAGTGCCTTTTGCAAAAATAGAAGTGGAAGAAGCATCTCCAAAGGCAACACTTTCAGAACGAGATGCATGAGTGAAGGAGAACCAAATCTTATCACCGAACATGTGAGGTGAGCATATGAAATTCACTAGCCATATGTTCTCCTTCCTCGCGTGAGAAGCCTACATAGAAGCAGAAAGTGTCGAGGTCTCGGTACTGGGGTTAGAAATAAGATGTTTAGGAATCCAGTACTGATACACACGACGCACAACAGTAGGCACAACACGAGTATTCTTATGCACAAAAACATATTTGTCATTTCCCGTGTTCTTAGCAACAAAAGGTGTTTGTTTCACCCTAGGCACATAATGAGAATTAGAGTGTGCCTTTCTGAAATTAGACCTAGCATTAAACCTTTCTCTCTTTTGTTGTTTAGCTAGTGTAAAGCAAAAGTCTACTAAATGTCCATCTCTACCACAATGAGTGCAAGTGTACTTAACATGATGTTTTGCTTTAACAGTAGAAGCACATTTTGCATTCATCATAGTAGAAGATAAAAGACTAGCAGATTTAAAGACAGTTTTCTTAGGCTCATTGACAATTTCAAATTTTCCACTTTCAAGTGTTTTGACAACAGTGGGAGCATGTGATTTATGATGAGCATAAGAATCAAAACCTAAACCTTTGTTCTGAGTGCTGACTTTTGATTGATCCAAAATCATGTTTAGGTTTTTCTTGCCATTAGTGAAACGTTCCAAAGAATTTTGCAAGTAATCAACTTTCTTAGCAAGAGTTAAACAATTATTGCAGGGAAAATCCACTTTTCCTTTTTGCTTGCGACAAGTTGTGCATGAAAGAACCTCATGTGTAAGCAAAGCATCTGTCATTTGAGAATCCCTAGCATTTGCATCATTCAACTTCAATTCTAGTGTGGAGCATTTGGAACATGGAGTTGTATCATGCAAATCAATGGTAGAACAGCTAGCATGTTTAACAAGTTTCTCATTTTTCTCATTTTCAGCATTAATTTGCTCTAACAAGGTAACATGTTCTTTCCTAAGTAAAGTAAGCTCATTGTAAATTAAGTCACAAGATTTACAAGCATCATCATAAGGAATCAAGGTCTTAAGTCTAGTAATTTCAGCATTAAATGATTCCACAAGAATATCATGTTTCTTAATTTTTCTATCACGTTTGTCAAGCAATTTTTCAAGACGAGCAACAGCAATAGCTAATTCATCATATGAAGGATCTACCTCATTGAAGTCGCTGTCATGATCGCCCTCGGTGAAGTTGTCGCTGCTTTTGGCCATGAGACACAACCCCGTCAACTCATGCTTGCTTGGAGTTGCATCATCCTCGCTGCTCTCCGAATCCACATCGCTCAAATTGAGTTGTTCAAGGGCGGAAAGAACTCGATGGACAACTTTGCGGTTGATGAAGTTCTTCTTCTTTCTATCACCTGGAGAGAACTTCTTCTTCTCTTTTCTTCTGTCGTTGTCCTTCTCCTCCCTTGATGCTTTACTTGCAAGTTTAGGACAATTTGGACGAATATGGTCGAGATCACCACACTCATAGCATCTTGGAGGACCGCCACTACCTTTCTTCCTCATTCTCACATTCTGCAAAGCTTTGTTAAAGCGAGAAGAGAGTAATGACAGGTCTTCTTCTGGGAATTGCTCAATCTGTTCATCGGTTAGTGAAGCAAAAAAGATAGAGCAAAACTTGAAGCAGCACTATTATGAAATATGCTAGATTGAGATGTCAAAGCAATTGATTTATGATCATTCTTTCTAGCAAGAACATCTAATTCATGAGTTTTTAACTTGGAATAAAGAACATCTAATGTAAGTGTACTTATGATAGTAGATTCTCTAATGGATGTAACTTTCATCTCCCAAATAGATATGTCTAATGCACCAAACAATTTTCTAGCATTAGCAGCAGCATCAAATCTAACTCCAACAGCACGCAAATTGCTAAGAATTTTATTAAAGCGTGCAAAGAATTCATCTAGTGACTCACCAGGCTTCATCTCAAATCGCATGTATTCTTTCTTATATATATCCTGACGAACCTCTTTGGTAGTGTTAGAACCCTCATGGTAATTACAAAGAGATTTCCATACCTCATATGCAGACTTGAGATGAATCACGCCATCGAAGTCACTTCTTCCTAATCCTTAGATGATCAAATTTCGTGCTCTACTGTTTGCTTCAACATGTGCTTGATTGGTTTCGTTGACTTCATCAATATTGGGTACTTGATATGGCTTGTACACCTTCTCCCAAATTGCGAAGCCCTGCGCTTGGATGAACGCCTCCATCTTGGCCTTCCAAAACTGAAAATCAACACCATTGAACAAACACGGTTTTGTTGAAAAACGATCCATTAATCTAATCACCGGTTAAGATAGATTAGAAAGACCTTGCTCTGATACCACTTGAAGGATCGAAGTATATAAATATAACAATCAGAGGGGGGTGAATGATTGTGCGGAAGCTAAAACCAAATTTCTGATCTATTAAAAATTCACCCCAAAACGAAACCAAATAATTTCTTCGTATTCGATAAAAATAGATTAACAGAAGTTCTGTAAAACGCAAATTCCCAGAGATCCAACCGTCGGATTGATATGAAATTTGGACACAAAAAACTAGATTCCAATACGAATCGAACCCAGAAAGAATCAGTTCGGTGGGACTTACGGATCAAAAGTTATGATCCTCGCAAGCTTGCTATGACAAAATATGACGAGAATTGATCTAACCAAAACTTGTAGATTAATCAAGAACAACAAAAGATTAATCAACAAAACTTTGAGAAACTCTAAACCAATACCCTAGAAAGGTTTTTGATGGATCAAATTAAGATGAAACTCAAAGAACAAAAACCAATCTGGAATTAGAACAAGCATGCAAACAAGAACCAAAACAGGAAAACAATGTAGCAACGTGGTTACTGTAGCACGCAAGGATCTGGAAGAATTGATCTTTATTTCTTTTATCTAAAGTACTCCCATCAAAAGAGTACAAACCCTAAAACAAAGCTCTAAGCTTTCAATATCTGGATTGATGCTCTAAACAGGAGACAAGCCCTCCTATTTAAAGGAGCAACCACAAGGAGTCCTGAATACAATTCCTACTCCTAATCCTAGAAGGAGTCCCACTCCTAATCCTAGAATGAGTATGTATTCAACACAACTCCACTTGATCTAACCTGGTCAAGTACAACTCTTGCACGCGTATCTCAACCCTACCATACTCACGTGACTAACACTTTGCACGCGCATGGCCACCTGCCATACTCACGTGACTAACCATTCTTCATGTACACCATTCTCTTAGCCTGAACGTCCCGCATGACATCCTTGACCACCATGACCTCAGTTCCTCCTGAACCTAGTCCCGAACCTCAGCTCCTCCATGAACCTAGTTCTGGTCCCGTCATCGACCACGTTTGCCCTCGAGCAACACCTGCACATGAACAAACTACAAAACGATTCCGAGCACAAGTCCACGACTTGACTCAACATTAGTTCATGCAAATACTCACACAAGCATTGCATAAAGTCCACTTCAAAACAAGCATCATGAAATTCTCACAAATTTCATAATCTCAAATTCAAACCAAAATTCAATTCCAAAATTGCTCAAAACCCTAATTGAGCAAAAACCATTCACGACGGACCAAAAATTGGTCCGGCGCACACAGGAGTCAAAACCCTAGAAAAAGCATTCACGCCGGACTAAAAACTCGGTCCGACGTACACGTGAAAACAACAGTCAAAAATTAAGTTCACGATGGACCAAAAATTTGGTCCGGCGTACATGCGAAACTTACTGGTTTTGGAAACTTGAGTCCGGCTCAAAAACATTTGAAAACACGTTCACGGTGGACCAAAAATTTGGTCCGGTGTGCATGTGGAAAATGAGATTTTTTGAACACCAAAAGCACGTTTACGGCGGACCAAAAGTTTGGTCCGGCGTACATGCCAAAAACGCGATTTCTGAAGAGAACTTGAAACCTCAAAAACACGTTCATGCCGGACTAAAGGTTTAGTCCGGCGTAGTAGCGAAAACCGGTCCGGCGAAGATGGAGAACTTACTGTTTTTCGAGAATTTGGTCCGGCGCAAGAAAAGAAACACTGTTTCTTATCAATTTGTCAAACACATGAACAAACACATTTTGCAAAAACAATTCTTAAGCCAATTTTTCAGCACATAATTTCACAATGTTGCGTTATCATCTTCAGGATGGATCACTTCAGGGATGTTACCATCTTCTAGATGGCTCACTTCAGGGATTTTCTCAACATCAGATTGATCTTCTTTCACTGTCATGGGTAGTGTCCTCAATTGTTTGGTTCTCTATTTCTGCGGACGTCTCCGCGAAATTGAGTCCCGTGCACCTAGAGGCCTCCCCCTCATTTTATCATGAGGGTTAAGAGTGGGTTCAATATCCTTCTAGGACATTTTTACTCTTTCAAGTGCCTATACTGGAGGTATATGAGATATTTCCGCTACCTTATGATTAGTGAAGGCATTTGGCAGATTATTAGCTTATTTGTTGCAGATTTATTACTTTATGAACTTCAAGTTCAGTCTCTTTAGTGCATGGATCTAAGGACTCGGCATTTTTATAGTGGTACTTATCTCCCCCTAATGCCGAAAAAGTCCTTAGTACAATCAGTGTACCGAGCCGTGTACAGATCTTCAACTTCTGGTGAAGTCCCATGGTGGTACGCTGTGGTGGAGAGATTGGCATGTATACAACACAGCCAAATTTTTCGCAGATGGAAAATACTTAGTTCTCTTCCATGCACTATCTGCAACGGGGAAATTCTATAATATGCAGTTGATTTGAGTTGAATTAATATCGTGGTGTGCAGCACTGCGTGGCCCCAACAACTGGTGGGCATCTATTATTCTGCAAAAGTGGCTAAGCAATAAATTTTATTCCTTTAATAATGACTCTACAAGGCCATTCTAATGTGTGGATATGAGGTAAAAAGTTCTGCATTAATTCCTAGGGCCACATAATAATTATTAAATGTTTTTGAGGTTAAATTCGTTAGCATTGTCTATTTGAATAGACTTGATTCTTTCTTCTGGAAAGTAGGCTCTTAAAAATTTGGGCAATTAATTTTTGGCAGAAGCATGGTTCCTAGTAGATAAAAGACATAAAATATCTAAAAAGGCCCTAACAGGAGCTGAAAATGTCCACATATATCACTTCGAATTTTCTCCAGGAAATTCAGTGATTCCTCTAAAGGTTAGAGGATCTAACTGTAAGTTTTCCTATAGCACAAACAAGGCGTAAGAAATCTTCAGGTCTAGGAAAGTCTTTATGCTATGGCCAGCAGAATTACTAATTATTTTATCATAATATTCAACTCAAGATTACCCAGTCGATTTACAAGATCTTTAAATATCTCTGGGTTTTTATCGCAACACAAACTTCAGGTTATATATATGTGTAGTATAACTCAGAGAAGAAGGGAGGAAGTTTTTCAGCCACACATTTATTACACCCATTAAACTTAGCCATGAGTAGGTATTCAGTACCATCATCTTTCTATGTCTGCATATGGGTATCATTCAGACCAATATCTTTAAGATATAAATGAGTACAACTGGACTCAGAGTATAATATGACATTCTTCCAGTGCCAACTATAAGATCATCGCTTCTGGCGATAGTCATAATTTTCAAATCACTTAATGTGGTATAGCTGTCTTCTAGATAAATTTACTGCTCCTTCACTGGATTATACTTTGTTCTATATTAAAGGTATGACTTAACAATCAAACAATTATTTCATCAGAAAAAATTGTAGAATATAGGACAAGCATAGCACAAGAATGAGCAAATATTCTAGAAAAACACCTTATTTGACTATTATTGATAATTGCTCAACAGGAGCATAGACCAAATATTCATGCAGGAACATAAATATTCAAACTGATAATATGAGACTCTTAAGGAGATTCAACTAATGGAAATGCGACATAAAGCAAAAAAAGGGTACAAGGAAACTATTGAAAGTCTCCATATAAGTCATATTCCTCCTCCTGGGGAACATTGGTATTCTTCTGGAATTCCACAAGTTCAGTGCCAAGAAGGTCATCTTCCTCCATGGGTGAGTCACCATATCCGAGAAGGCTTTCTTTGAACACGACCGTAGGGTCGGTGACGTTTTCATCCTTCTTCCCACATTTTTGTTCAATGAAGTGTGCCTCAACCTTTTTTTCTTGATTCTTCTGGAATCTCCAAGTGGATTTCATGTAAAGTTCCACCAGGTGCTTTGGGGTGCGACATGTACGTGACCAATGGCCAACGCACCCACACCTAAAGCACGACTGAGGAGGGTTAGGTGCCTTATTGGCTAGACCTTGCTTCTGGAAGGTTCCAGTACCTTTCCTTTTACCTTTCCATTGGGTTTACCCTTTCCCTTTTGGTTTCTGCTATTCTTCCATTTATTCCCCTCAAGCATTTGACCTTTTTCGCGGCCATAGCTATTACTAGCCTATTGAGTGGTAGCATATGCTTCGGGCAATGCTTGCTTTCCATTAGCATTTGCATGATGATTCTTCAACAGGAGTTCATCATGTTTTTCTGCTTCTAGCAGAACACTAATAAGCTCAGAGTACTTCTTGTACTTTGCATGATGGTACTGTTGCTGTAGTATCATCATGTTGGGGTGGAAGGTGCATATGGTTTTGTCGATCATTTCAACATCAGTAACTTTCTGGTTACAAAACGTTAATTTAGCGACAAGTTTGTGCATTGCAAAATTATATGCTGCCACAGATTTAAAATCCTGAAAGCGTAGGAGGGTCCATTCGCGTTGTGCTTCTGGCAACAACACAGATCTTTGCTGGTTATAGCGTTCCTTCAGGGGATTCAATAATACCAGCGGGTCCTCCTCCATCAAGTATTCGGCCTTCAGGTCCGGATGAAGATGGTGCTTCAGGAAATGTAAAGTAGCGCATTTCGCGGGTTCGGGCACAGCAGGTGCACCAGCTTTAGGCTGGGCAATAGCAGCTCCAATTGCTCTAGCTGTTAGGTTGATTTTGGCATCCATTGCCCAAGTGAGATAATTGCTGCCATCTAGGGCAAGCACAGCAAATTCCCTTTTTGCGATGTCAAATATATCCTATATGCAAGCAATACGAAATTTTACTACTGGTAAAATATTATTTTGCATGCATCCTTATTGAATCAATAAAGTTTTGGTCTATATCTATTCAGTAGATAATTATCACAATTCTCCCGGAATTTTCCTAGCATTTAGCAATTTTCTGTTAATTATATAGCAATTTTCCATCATTACTTAATAACAAAAAAATAAATTCCAACATCAATTAAATGCGGTATAATGCTAATTACATTTTATGTCACTCTTGTTGGCTGGGAGTGAAAACAGGTAATGAATATCTCCGTCAACTCGACTCATGGCCAGGTCAACCCGCCCCTAGGGCTCACACGAGGGAGGGAGCACTTCCCGTTTCCGGGTGCCAATTAAAGAACCAAGCCTCATGTGTGTTTTTCTAGACACTAATTGTCTTGCATTTGTTCTTTCATTACTGAAATCAAATCCCAACTACTCATGCCCTCAAAATTTTCTAGCAAATTTTGCAATTCTCCGTTAATATTTGAGCAATTTTCAGAATGACTTGAGTAACAGAAAAATTAATTTTCCACATATTAAACATAGTAAAAGCTAGAAAATAAACCCAGGGTATGGAGCTTCCAATACATCCAATGAGACAATAACAGTAACAGATTAAGAACGATCTCTAACAGTGCATTAGATCAATACATCCAATGAGACAATCTGCAGGATTTTGATCATGTGCGATTACTTACGTTCTTAATGCCGGATGATTTGACTATCGTGTAGGATAGAGTCGTGTAGGACTTTTTCGACGATCCGAGTGGATACCGGCTTGATGGCGAGTTGATTGCAGATCGGATCGGGCGATCAATCGCTAGTAGTAGTCGTTCATCATAGTCGACGATTCTCCGCTTCTTGTGGTAGAGACTCGTGCTGATAACGTGTTGTGAAACTAGATTGTTCACCCACGCAATCAACGACACACCAATACGAGCACACGAACAGATAAAGGAGAAGCACACCATACAAGGGGGAAACCTCTCTCTTTATTAGATTTATTGTTTCTGTACAAGGCAATGACCTATATATATAGTAGAGGACCCTTGGAGATAAATTCGGATTCGCCCACCAATGGATAGAGTCCTCTCCGGGGATACGGATTCTATCCATATCATAACATTTCCTTCCTCTCAGAATTCTTCTAGAAAATATCACTGTCATCTTAAAAACATCCAGGGAAATATATCAGCTTGCAAATCAGAGCAACTATGAGATATCTATGGAAATGGGTGGGTCCCTTCCCTCTTGGGGCAGAAGATGGCAACTTGCGTGTCCAGAAACAAGCGGCGGCTCCCGAAATGCTCAGCCCAAAAGAACCGCCCAAGGAAAGCAGCCTGCTCTTGCGCCTTGCCACGCTGGAGCATGTTTTCTCGAATTTTTTTTATTTAATATTTAAATTAATTCATTTTTTCAAAACTAATCGACGAAAAGCAAAAATGGCAGGACTAGGCTCCCGTCGCCCGTGTTACGGGCGATCGCCCGGTACATGGGCGATAAACGTTGCCGTGACAGCGTTCATAGTTTGCCGTGACGGACGTTGAGTGCCATGGCAGCTATCGCCCCGGATGGTTCCGTCCCGTATCGGATGGTTCGGCCGAATCGAAGGAACCGGATGGTACATGATTTTTTAAGAATATTCCTAGAATTTGTACCATCCCGACCTGTATCAGTTGGTTCCGTTCAACCAACCAAACACAGGAACAGGTTTATATCCCATATTGGATGGTTCCATTCACCCTGGTATGGTGAACCAAACGCACCCTAAAGAAACGCGCATGGTCAGTGCCTTGTGGCATTCATGCTGGCAGGTGCGTAGCCAGCGGGGGACTGGTTGGACTACAGCCCACCCTTGGGCAGCCTGACCCGAACTACCTAACTAAAGGATATAGTGCTCTTTGTACTCCGTCTAGTTTGATAATAGCTGTAGTTTTGGACATGATGATGGTCAAACTTCTAAAACTTTGACCATCGATATATTTTTAAATATTTAAATTGGATATATGAAAATTATATGTGTAGACTTGTCTCGAGAAGTACTTTCATAATATTATAATTTTATTGGGTTTTATAAATATATTATAATACAAATTAGCGGTCAAAGTTGTGTTTTGAAGAACGTGTCGATGTCCAAAACGACAGATATTATCAAACTAGAGAGGGTAAATAAGAGTAGGCGTGTCGGGACCCGAATTTGCAAATCCGGACCCTCTGTGTATTCAGCACTAGTCCAGGAACGCGCTAGTGCACACAGTCTTAACATCGGTAAATATCACAATCATACCACTCGATACTAATAAAGTACTTTAATTAAATAGTCAAACTGGTTACTCGACCTTATGGTCAAGTTACAAATATACGCCTCGCAGGGCGAAACTTATTAAGAGAGAAATAATAGCAGCAGAAAAATAAGATAACATCGTGGCGCCATCCAGTATACCACAGGCAACTGACTGGGCTCGCTCCCTAAGTAGACGGTTCCTCGTGGAGCTCCTTCTCCAAAGCTGGTGTAGTCTCCTCTTCAACTGGTGTTGTATTGTGGCAAGGGTGAGTACTTGGTACTCAGCAAGTCATGCACAGAATGCAGCTAATATACTACATGCATGGCTTAATACAAAGGAGTGGCTCAAGGTATTTTTGCGATGTGACATTTAACAAGTATCATAAGTTGATTCGAAAGCAGTAGTAACAAGTAAAGTATAGATAACTTTTCAAGGAGTTTAATAAACATCTTTCCCATCCTAGTCCACATTAACGTCATTTGTAAACCAAACCCAACCCTTCAGGTCCAAGTTATTTTCAAGAAAGTCTAACCCTTGACTGTAATTCCCGAGCGATGTCCAATACCGCGGACACGGCTATTCGAATAGATTCTACACTCTGCAGAGGTTATGCACTTTACCCACAAGATACAGTCAAACACCACAAAGGCGAGTTCCCGTAACAAAGTCTTTCGGAAACTTCTAACAATACAAGTGGTCCTCCCCGGTTATTGCACACTAACCCTTCCCTTAGCTAAGGCGAAGTTTAGGCCAATCAACCGTTAGATGGGTACCTGGCCTCAGCCCCGGTACGCTCCCCCGTACAACTTACACAAAGGGTGTAGTTGACCTCCTGAGGTCCCACAGGTACGTTATTAGCAACTTAGTCAACTAGGTCCGTCCCATTCTGAGACATGTGGTTGCACGCTTGACTCAGTTCAAAGGCTTGCAAGGTTAAGTCCTTAGGGTGACCAGGGCAAGACTACCCAAGAACCAAACCAACATTCCCAATGCCACAACGGCCCACTGATTATTCTTGCCACATGCCCCGGTCGAAAAACTATTTATCAAACCCCAGTTGATTACCATGCACCACGTGCCATCAACATCACATGATACCTTTCCAAAACAGGTTCAATATATCATTAAGTCAATATTAACATTTGATTGTCCAAAATCATGTCATGAGCACGTAGCAGGTCTAAGCAACATACTACAACGGTCTAATTTCCCATGTTGGCAATTTACTAATGTCCAACTAGTAAACCACAACTAGGGTGACAAGGGGTCATGGTACATATTTAAATAATCAAGGTGTCATACAGCAAATTGGTATTTACCTAATCCCCCATATTTAAATAAAGTATTTTCTAATTGAACTAGCATGCAATAGGTTAAATCAAAATAGGTTTCAAAATAGGATCAACATGGTCAAAGCACAACTTGCCTTCAAAAAGTACTTGTTCTTGGTCTTGAGTTGGATCCTGAGTCAACACCTCTCCTTCGAATCCTTCCGGCACTTCAACGTCTACTCGTAAAGCGTGCAAATAGCAATACACGAATAAACAATAGGCAAAAAGTGTCCAAACATCCAAATAAAATCTATAAACAGAGAGAACATAATTTTATGAATTTTTAGAAACTGGAATCGTCAAATTCGGAGTTAAAATGCAAAAGTTATAGCATTTTGAAGTTTAAATAATCAATTAAATAATTTTACAGAGAAAAAATTTAGTCCAAAAATTAAATAAAATTCATAATTAGGTAGATCTCAATTTTATACAAATTTAGAAATTTGAATCACTCAAATCGGAGTTGAAACGCAAAAGTTATAAGCGTTTGAAGTTTGAAACAAAATCTGAAATCATTATTTCGAATTAATAAATCATTTTCTTTTTCGAAAAATCATTTATTGCGTCAGCCTGGACACGTGGCAGCCTCTGATTGGTCTGCTGACGTCAGCAGGTCCATGGACTTGGTCCACGCTCGGCTCGGGTCTACCGTGGACTCGGTCCACGACTCCACGTGTCGGCGGTGGGACCACTTTCGGGTAGCGTCGCTGGCGGCGTCGGCGGGGCTCAGCCGCGGTCGGCGGCGGTGGGACCTTTGGCAGCGTCATTCTTGATGTCGGCGCTCGGCTGACGGCCCGACATCTTGGGCTTCGCCATGGCGTCGGTGTGGCGTCATGGTGCGGTGGTTTGGCCGTGACATCACGGGCCCGGCGTGTCGGCGTTACACGCCGCAGCGGCGTGGGCGGCCCGGCCGCGCGGTCGGCCTTCGAGCAGCGTGGCGCAATCTCGGCCGTTGATTCAATTTCAGCGGCCCAGTTGGATCTGGGTTTCACGCGCGTTTGGGTTAACGCGTTTGATCTGGACCGTTGGATCTAGATCGGACGGTCAAGATTGAATCTGGTGGTTTTGGGCCGGAATCTCACCGTGAGATGATGTGGCGCAATCTGAGACGTTGGATCCGGATCGGACGGGCCGAGGGAGCTCAAGTCCGGCGATGGCTCACTGGCGGCCCAGCTTGCCGGGATTGGGGACGGCGACCACGGCATGGCGCGCCGGGCGTGCTCGGCGAGTGAGAGGTCCTTTCGACGCGGCTTGACCTCCCGGTTCGGATCGACCTCAACGGCGGCGGAGGGCAGCGGAGAGCGGCTGTCGGCGAAAACTACTGGCGAACGCTACGGCAACTCCGGCGAGCGATTGCGGCTAGACGGCGGCTCGAGCGGCGTTGTCTAGGGCTCTGGTGCGCCACGGAAGTCGGCGTCATGGCACGCGGGTGGCGGCGCATTAAATAGGGCCCTCGGCGTCAGTGAAAGCGCACGGAAGCGAGGTCCTCCGCTGCGCGGCGGAGTCCTGGCGGCGTCTCGATTGGGTGGCGTGGCGCAGCGCCTACGTTGGATCGAGATCCAACGGTGCGTGAGTTTGGGTTCGGGTCCGACTTCGGGTGGTGGCCGGGCTCGGTCGGGCTCGGGCTCGGTGGCGTTAAGCTCAATCGTGGCCGTTGGATCTTGATCCAAGCGGTCACACGAGTTTGGGTTGGTAGAGCGGGTTAATTTGAACCAAGTATGAAGTCGGACTTCGAGTCGACTCGGACTCGGGTCCGGTCGGATGAACAGTAAAACCCACTCGCATTTAAATAATCCAATTAAATTCCCCGAAATTCAATTAAATCATTAAAAATAGCAAAAGACTCAGAAAAATTCCAGAAAAATTCTGGAAAATATTTTGGAACATTTTGGACTCAAATAAAATATTTCCAACAAAATTTTATTTGCAAATTTTAATTCTTTAATTATTTCAAAATGGAATAAATTCAAATAAATTCCAGAAAATTCCAAAAATTCACCAAAGTGCCAAATCACTCAATAATTTAAGAAAAGCAAAATTTTGGGGTGTTACAAGGCGTGGAGAGTTTTTTACTGGCAAACTTGCAAGTAAAGTTTGCGGGGGAGGAGAGCGTCGACCCCAACCTTAGAGAATTCGGACTATAGGTTTATTTGGAGAGCTATATTTTTTTTGAAAAATTATTTTTTTCTAAACTAAAAAATGACTATAGGTTTTTATAAGAGATTATTTGACAAACAACTAATTTCCCTTGACAATAAGCCATAAAAATCAGGGCGAAATTTGTCTTTTAAAATTTTGTATTTTTAGGGTGGCAAAACCAAAATTTTGGTTGAAATCACCGAAATTTCAACGATATTAGCTAAAATTTTGGCCCTTCTCAACCCCTTTGAAATTGTCTCCTAAGGCTACAAAAAACTAACAATGATGCTATGGCATGAGGTTGAGATGGCTCCGTTGGTCTATGGTGCCATTGTGCTGCGTGTCAGGGTTCTAGTTTTTTTTCCATGTGAGGACATGAGGGTAGAAAGGTAATTTCGTAAATCAATTTTTCCCCACCCATCTCCTCTCTCCACCCGGCTCCTTCCCCCACACGCCTCCTTTCTTCTTCTTTTTTCTTTTCCTTCCACTGCCCGCCGATTCCTCCGCCTGGGGCGACGCCGGCGCCTCCTCCTGCTCCTCGACGCCGCCTCCACCGGCCGCCGCCCCTGCCGTCCTCCGCGTCGGCCGGCCATCCCGCCTCCGATCACGCGCCACGCCGTCTCCATCATCCCAGTAGGTGCGCCCTCCCTCCCCCTGGCGGCCGGCGTCGCCCGGCCTCCTCCTCTGATCGCCGTCGCCCGGCTCCCTCCACCCCCTTTTGCTGCTAGGTGAACCCCCCCCCCACGTCACTCCTCTCTCTCTCCCTTCCTCCCTCTCTCTGGTTGAATGGGGCTAGGTCAGCCATGGCTTGGGTATGGGCGGGATTTGGGGATTTTGTCCAAATTGAGGCTTGTGTATTCTTGTAAGGTGCATGAAGTTGATGCTGTGAGATTTTACTGTGTGGGTTTGCACTGAGATTGTGCTTTGTATCTATTATGGGCTTAAGGTTCATTTAGAACTCCTTTGCACTGAAGTGTTGATATGGATGGGTATGGTGACCGATGAATGGGGTTGCTACTGGGCTTCGATGAATAACCTGCGATATGCTTGGGTTGAGCATGTTGACAATGGCAATTTAAAGGTTCGATACATGGTAGATGGTTTTTAGTTAGTGTTGAGTGATGTCGAAGATTTGGCATACTTATAGGTTAGTGTACTGCTAGTAATGGCTAATAAATTCTTTGCCTAGCAAATGTTGAAGTCGATGCTATGTTATGGGGCGATGCCTTAAATGCTTATCGTCATGACAATAGTCTTAGAAAGGGTTGTTGCATGGTGGGTGAAGGTCTGACTTCCTTGCTTGAAGAAGGTTGCTGCCTCCTCATGGTCTGTGATGTTCAGAGGCTTGAATCATTATAGACTTAGCTTAGTATCGATTTGTGGAGTAATTCTTTTGGTAATATAAACTAAAAATGTAGAACAGTCCGTTGGGTGTATGAACTGTAAGTAAGAACGCGTGTAGCAAATCTGTTTAAGGGTGTGGATGATGAACATTTATATCACTAGCTATGGGGATCTTGATCGAAATAGTGTTGAGCCATTCTTAATGTGGTTTGGCTGTTATTGTGGAATTTCGCAATTGTATGTCATTTTGGCTTGATGAATGCTTACCGTATTGTCTTCCTTTCTCATTCCATGTTCATATGCATCGCATGCATCTCATTCCATTTGCATTGTCATCGTGTAGAGAACGATCACTCGGAAGGTGACGTGGCTGTGGTCGAGGGTGATCACGGTGAGCAAGTTGTTGTTGAGTATCCGGCAGAAGCATCAGGCAAGCACCTAAGCATATTCAACCTTTATGTGATATTATTTTAGTGAATAAACTGCTTAATTGATCGATTACGTCTTGCATGAGGAATTAAATGGTGGGATAGGGCTAGATCCTAATTGCTGCACATACACTCCTTGGTATTTGTTGAACACATCCTTTGGAACTAGATTACGGGTAATATAACTGAGTCCATGCTTAGTTTGCTTAGAAAATGGGGTTGGGCCAAGTGGTGGACAGTTCCATCACTTGAGAGTACTCATTGTTACACACGTGAACTATTTTGGAAACGGGTTTAGGTCATGTTACTTGGATGGATATTAATAATTGGCGACCGGGCGGGAGAGTAGGATCAATTGGGTATGGAGACTCAATTGGCGTAGTCCCGCCTGTGTCAATTAAGGACCGATCCGTTTGGGTGCCATGTTGATCGAGCATCATTAGGTTGATCGCATGCCTGGTTATGGTAGGGTAAGCCACTCTTTCATCGCATGCCGTTCGATGGATCATGCCCTCATGCGGTTGGACGTGGTTGAGGGCGAGGCTTAGGCCGACCCTCGAGGGCCAAGCCGGGCTTGGGCCGCTCGAGGGGGTGCTAGGTGCTCGGACCGCATGAAGATGGTTCAACGAATGGGTATGGATGGGAGGGGGTTGACATGAGGTACTTTGTGGCACATGTCGGGCGATCAACGCTTCCCTGCAGGGTTAATTAAGCGATTCGAATTGCCGCGCTCGGGATATGAGCACGCTCGCGTCATCAGACACTCAGTAGTAATAACTTAAACTCCTGGCTCGTCGTTGTACTTGAGCTTTAAAATGGTTATAATTGCTTTACTTTAGTGTTGTTACCTTTCAACTTCATGTTAGAAGTAGGTGCGGTCTATAACTGCTTTAAATTTGTAATTAGTGTAGCTGTTATACTCATACTACAAATGTTAATGCTTTTTCCGCACTATTACCTTCAGCTTTATTCCTTTCTGTACCCAAATGCATAACCCTTTGGAGTCGGTCATATATGGACCCACGGGTAAGTCTTGCGAGTACCTTCGTACTCATGCTTCTGCTTTGTGGTTTTCAGGTGAGGATCAGGTTGGCGGTTGCGAGTTCTGTCCCTACTGCCTCTCGGTGTCCGGGCGGGGCACCGAGTAGAGGTTCTTGCGATGTTGCACATGCCCGGAAGTGTTCAGGGGCAGAACACTTCCGGAGATGCCGTATTTTGCTAGTGTGTCGGTTAAATTCACTTTTTTTTGTATAGCTAGCTTTCTATACCATGTCCTGTGAGGCTTGAAGACTTGGTTACCCTCTTTGCTGATCGTTGATGTGTTGTGATGTCTTTATCATGCTTGTATGTTGCTTATATCCATGTCATATATCATGCTATATCAACTGCTTTTCTGTCTGCTGAGTGGATGTCCTTACTTCTAGGGGCATCATGCCGAAATTTTGAATTTTTGTGCTACCATGGTTTAGGTTGCATCATCTTAATTATCTAGTATGTTAGTTGAGTTGTTTTAGTTGTGTGGTTGTCGGGTTTGTCTTTGTGCTTTGGTTTAGTCGTCTTGTTGTGCTTCCGCGTTGCGTGTCCGGTTGTGGGGTTTTGAGTTCGTTGTCCCCTTTATGCAAATTGAATTGATGTGGCAGTGGAAACCGGTATGCGGGGCGATCCTGGGCGAGTTTGGGTCGCATACCGGGGGAATACCGGGGCTGTTGTCGAGTTATTCTAAGGGTCCCACCGTTGTCTCATTCGGGTTTGGGTTCTAGCTTTGCTAGCCTCCAAATCCGAATGGGGCGACAGGGCGTTCCAATAACTCGAAGACGGTCTGGGCGGCTCCTCACAAAGCTGGTATCAGAGCAAGGTGCATAAAGACGAACTCTAAACTTGACAACCACTTAGGTGATTGATTGTGGTTGACTAGCCTTCTAGTAGTAATTAACGCTATATTACCCGCCCTATGTTTATAATTCGGATTGTGTGGGTTGAATGATGAGTGTGGGAGAGACGATCACGTTGGAATCGTGCATTTCATGCCATGCATATAAGGACCATGTCATACCATGCATGCATGTGTCTTGCCATATCATTTAAATTTTGATCTATGCTTTCATATATGTTAGACTGGTAAATTTCCTTTGTATTGTGCTACCGTCTAGATTGTGTTTTGATTCGAATTTCGCTAAAGTCTAAGAACATGTCCCTTCCTTGTGGAGTCTAACTCTTGTCGTCTGACTTTGGTTGACGACAGAATGAGGACCCACGGTGGTACGGGAGGTGATGATGGTGCGGGGCGATCGCAGTCTCACGATGGCGATCCGCCGCCTCCTCCCAACCTCTTGGATGTGCTGCTGAGGTCGGAGCAAAATCAGCAGGCAACCAACCGAATTCTGGAGATGCTTGTCCAGAATCAAGCTCCTCGAGGTGGCCGTGATGGGCGAGACCGCCCCAATGGCTATCTGGATTTCTTGCATACACAGCCACCCACCTTCTCTCGCGCCAGCGAGCCACTTGAGGCTGATGATTGGTTGCGCACAATTGAGCAAAAGTTTGCTCTCATTCGCTGCGAAGATCATGAAAAGGCACTGTTTGCTACTCAACAACTTCAGGGCCCTGCTGGTGCTTGGTGGGCTAATTTCCTGGTCATGCAGCCCGCCGGTCACCAGGTGACCTGGGCGGAGTTCCGTGAGGCCTTTCGGGCGTATCACATCCCGAAGGGGCTCATGGACATCAAGAGGCAGGAGTTCCTCTCTCTCAAGCAGTGGAACAAGTCCGTGATGGACTATTCTCGAGAGTTCAACTATTTGGCCCAATATGCGCCAGAAGAAGTGAACACTGATCAGAAGAAGCAGGATCGCTTCATGGGTGAAATTGTCGGCAAAGATGCAAGACAGGCTCTCTGTGTGTGATTTCCCGGACTTCAATAACTTGGTGAGTCGGGCGATCACTGTGGAGCATAAGATGAAGGGTCACCAGGAAGAGAAGAAACGGAAAAGGACGGCACATTTTCCAGCTGGCGGCAGTTCGCAGCGTGCTCGGACTGTCTTTCCTCTACCTAGGGCACCTGCTCCTACACTTCCACTACCAGCTGGGATGCCCCGTCCTGCTCCTGTTGCTGCTCCCCGGCCTCCACCGCCACCGCCGGGAGTGAGAGCGGGGGCAAGTTCAGGTCCCGGCCCATGTTACAATTGTGGGCACGCGGGACACTTCATCAGAGATTGCCCTTTTCCCAAGCGGGGCAACAACTCTGATGCTCCAAGGTCTCAAGGCGCACCGCCTCCACGTCCCTACGGGAAGGCACCTCAAGTGTCGAAGCATGGCCGTGTCAACTACACCGACGCCGAGGCGATTCCAGAGGGCGACCATGTGTTGACTGGTATGTTATGCATTGATGGGCATGCTGCTAGAGTTCTGTTTGATTCAGGGGCTTCTCATTCGTTTATTCGCAAGGATTTTGCTATGCATCATCAAATAAGAGTGAGTTGCAGCAACACATTCGCCCAAGCTCCTCACCTTGGGGCTGCTCAGCTCTCTTCGTGACTAAGAAGGACGGTTCTCTTCGTCTATGTGTTGATTATCGTCCTTTGAATGCAGTCACTATAAAGAACAAGTACCCTCTTCCTCGAATTGACATTCTCTTTGATCAGCTTGCAGGTGCACGGGTGTTCTCCAAGATTGATTTGAGGCTTGGGTATCATCAGATCAAGATTCGAGTAGAAGATATCCCAAAGACAGCATTCTCCACCCGCTATGGCTTATATGAGTATACCGTCATGTCGTTCGGATTGACGAATGCACCGGCATACTTCATGTACATGATGAATTCCATCTTCATGGAAGAGCTCGATTCCTTTGTGGTCATCTTCATTGATGACATCCTTATCTATTCGGCGAATGAAGAAGACCATGCCAAGCATCTTCACATTGTTCTCAGGAGGCTTCGAGAACATCGCCTTTATGCCAAATTTAGCAAGTGCGAATTTTGGCTGAAGGAGGTATCTTTCTTGGGGCACGTCCTCTCCGAGCAAGGTGTCGCTGTCGACCCAAGCAAAGTACGGGATGTGCTCAAATGGGAACAGCCCAAGTCTGTCACCGAGATCACTTGATTTCCTTGAAATTTGGTGGCTATTATCGCCGTTTCATTCAGGACTTCTCCAAGATAGCCAAGCCTATGACGGAGTTGCTGAAGAAGGGCATCGAGTTCAAGTGGTCCGTGGGCTGTGAGCATGCATTTCAGACTCTGAAGCAGCGCCTCACTACAGCTCCAGTCCTCACCCAGCCCAATATTCACGAGCCGTTCGACGTCTACTGCGATGCATCTGGCATCGGACTTGGCTGTGTGCTTATGCAGGACAGCCGAGTTGTCGCTTATGCGTCTCGGCAGCTAAAATGTCATGAAGAGCACTACCCCACCCATGATCTGGAGCTTGCAGCAGTGGTCCATGCGTTGAAGATTTGGCGCCACTATCTCCTGGGGAACAAGTGCAACATCTACACCGATCACAAAAGCCTCAAGTACATCTTCACGCAGGCAGACCTGAATATGAGGCAAAGGCGGTGGCTTGAATTGATAAAGGACTACAATTTGGAAGTCCATTACCACCCTGGGAAGGCCAATGTGGTGGCTGACGCATTGAGCCGCAAGATACAATGCCATTGCCTTGCTCTTCCATCACAGTGCCACCCTTTGTCTTTGAATTCGGAAGCTCGGCTGGAAATGATAGAAGAAGGGACCTTGTCTAACGTGGAATTGAAGTCCACATTGCTTGATCAGATTCGGGAGGCACAAGGCGGAGATGCGGGTGTTACCTGCATTCGCAATAACAGGTTAGTCAGGGCTCCTGGTTTTCGCCTGGATGAGCAAGGAACCTTGTGGTTCGGCCAGCGCATCGTTGTCCCGGATATCCAAGAGTTGAAGCGGGCGATCCTTGATGAAGCCCATAACTCGTTGCTCACAATCCATCCGAGTAGCAATAAAATGTACCAAGACTTGAAACGACAGTTTTGGTGGACCCGCATGAAGCATGAGATTGCTCGTTATGTGTCCGAATGTGATGTTTGCAAAAGGGTGAAAGCGGAACATCTCAAGCCAGCTGGAACTCTTCAGCCATTGCCCGTCCCAAACTGGAAATGGGAGGATATTAGCATGGATTTCATTACCGGCCTACCCCTGACTTCTTCGGGTCATGATTCAATTTGGGTTATTGTCGACCGGTTGACCAAGTCAGCACACTTTCTAGCCGTTCGCACTGCTTATCAATCCAAGAGGTATGCGGAGTTGTACATCTCTCGGATTGTATGTCTTCATGGAGTACCAAAGCGGATAGTTTCAGACCGAGGCTCTCAGTTTGTTTCTCGGTTCTGGAAAAGCTTGCATGAAGCGTTGGGCACTAAGTTACTTCACAGCTCAGCATATCACCCACAAACTGACGGCCAAACTGAGAGGGTCAATCAGATACTTGAGGATATGTTGAGGTCTTGTGTTCTATCTTATGGGAAGAAATGGGATGAGTGCCTTCCGTATGCTGAGTTTGCCTACAACAACAGCTACCAAACCAGCATCAAAATGTCTCCCTTCGAAGCACTCTATGGTCGTAGCTGTCGGGCACCTCTGAGGCTGAGTGCGAGGCGGGGAACGTTCATTCCTTGGGCCTGAACTAGTCATGGAGGCAGAAGATAAGGTGAAAACCATCCAAGAGAATCTGAGGGTAGCTCAATCGCGACAGAAGAGTTATGCTGATCACCGTAGGAGACCTCTCTTCTTCGACATTGGCGACTTTGTCTATTTGAAGGTATCTCCTCTCCGGGGCACCCGTCATTTTGGAGTTAAGGGAAAATTGGCGCCTCGCTACATAGGTCCATTCCGGATCCTTGGTAGGCGTGGTCAGGTGGCATATCAGTTGGAGCTTCCTCCCTCACTCGAGATGGTCCACAATGTCTTCCATGTCTCGCAATTGAAGAGGTGCCTCCGTACTCCCTTTGAATCTCTGGAGGTGGATGAACTCGGGGTTCAGCCTGAACCTGATCTATCTTACCAAGAGCATCCTATTCGGGTTTTAGATGAAGCCGAACGCAAGACTCGTAGGAAGGCTCTCAAGTTCTGTAAGATTCAGTGGAGCAATCACACTGAAGATGAGGCCACTTGGGAGCGGGAGGATCATTTGAAAGGCGAATATCCTGAATTCTTCCAAACTATGTAAGTGCTTCAGGCCTATCCATTTGCAATCCTTGTCGATATCAGTTCCAGTCCAACTGTGTATGCATTTTTTTGAATCTCGGGGCGAGATTCCCCTAAGGGGGAGGATTTGTCAGGGTTCTAGTTTTTTTTCCATGTGAGGACATGAGGGTAGAAAGGTAATTTCGTAAATCAATTTTTCCCCACCCATCTCCTCTCTTTCTCCACACGCCTCCTTCCCCCACACGCCTCCTTTCTTCTTCTTTTTTCTTTTCCTTCCACTGCCCGCCGATTCCTCACTTTGAGGCGCTGTGGCGCCTCTCCTCCTGCTCCTCGGCGCCGCCTCCACCGCCGCCCCTGCCGTCCTCCCGCAGGCCCGGCCATCCCGCCTCCGATCGCCAAGCCTTGACCGTCTCCCTCCACCCCCTTTTCTTTGCTAGGTGAACCCCCCCCCCACGTCACTCCTCTCTCTCTCCCTTCCTCCCTCTCTCTGGTGGAATGGGGCTAGGTCCGCCATGGCGTGGGTATGGGCGGGAGTTGGGGATGTTGTCCAAATTGAGGCGTGTGTATTCTTGTAAGGTGCATGAAGTTGATCTTTGTGAGATTTTCTTGTGTGGGTTTGCTTGAGATTGTGCTTGGTATCTATTATGGGCTTAAGGTTCATTTAGAACTCCTTTGCCTTTGAAGTGTTGATATGGATGGGTATGGTGACCGATGAACGGGGTTGCTACTGGGCTTCGATGAATAACCTGCGATATGCTTGAGTTGAGCATGTTGACAATGGCAATTTAAAGGTTCGATACATGGTAGATGGTTTTTAGTTAGTGTTGAGTGATGTCGAAGATTTGGCATACTTATAGGTTAGTGTACTGCTAGTAATGGCTAATAAATTCTTTGCCTAGCAAATGTTGAAGTCGATGCTATGTTATGGGGCGATGCCTTAAATGCTTATCGTCACGACAATAGTCTTAGAAAGGGTTGTTGCATGGTGGGTGAAGGTCTGACTTCCTTGCTTGAAGAAGGTTCTTTGCCTCCTCATGGTCTCGTGATGTTCGAGGCTTGAATCATTATAGACTTAGCTTAGTATCGATTTGTGGAGTAATTGTTTTGGTAATATAAACTAAAAATGTAGAACAGTCCGTTGGGTGTATGAACTGTAAGTAAGAACGCGTGTAGCAAATCTGTTTAAGGGTGTGGATGATGAACATTTATATCACTAGCTATGGGGATCTTGATCGAAATAGTGTTGAGCCATTCTTAATGTGGTTTGGCTGTTATTGTGGAATTTCGCAATTGTATATCATTTTGGCTTGATGAATGCTTACCGTATTGTCTTCCTTTCTCGTTCCATGTTCATATGCATCGCATGCATCTCATTCCATTTGCATTGTCATCGTGTAGAGAACGATCACTCGGAAGGTGACGTGGCTGTGGTCGAGGGTGATCACGGTGAGCAAGTTGTTGTTGAGTATCCGTGAAGCATCGAGGCAAGCACCTAAGCATATTCAACCTTTATGTGATATTATTTTAGTGAATAAACTGCTTAATTGATCGATTACGTCTTGCATGAGGAATTAAATGGTGGGATAGGGCTAGATCCTAATTGCTGCACATACACTCCTTGGTATTTGTTGAACACATCCTTTGGAACTAGATTACGGGTAATATAACTGAGTCCATGCTTAGTTTGCTTAGAAAATGGGGTTGGGCCAAGTGGTGGACGGTTCCATCACTTGAGAGTACTCATTGTTACACACGTGAACTATTTTGGAAATGTGTTTAGGTCATGTTACTTGGATGGATATTAATAATTGGCGACCGGGCGGGAGAGTAGGATCAATTGGGTATGGAGACTCAATTGGCGTAGTCCCGCCTATGTCAATTAAGGACCGATCCGTTTGGGTGCCATGTTGATCGAGCATCATTAGGTTGATCGCATGCCTGGTTATGGTAGGGTAAGCCACTCTTTCATCGCATGCCGTTCGATGGATCATGCCCTCATGCGGTTGGACGTGGTTGAGGGCGAGGCTTAGGCCGACCCTCGAGGGCCAAGCCGGGCTTGGGCCGCTCGAGGGGGTGCTAGGTGCTCGGACCGCATGAAGATGGTTCAACGAATGGGTATGGATGGGAGGGGGTTGACATGAGGTACTTTGTGGCACATGTCGTGCGATCAACGCTTCCCTGCAGGGTTAATTAAGCGATTCGAATTGCCGCGCTCTCGGATATGAGCATGCTCGCGTCATCCGACACTCAGCGTAGTAATAACTTAAACTCCTGGCTCGTCGTTGTACTTGAGCTTTAAAATGGTTATAATTGCTTTACTTTAGTGTTGTTACCTTTCAACTTCATGTTAGAAGTAGGTGCGGTCTATAACTGCTTTAAATTTGTAATTAGTGTAGCTGTTATACTCATACTACAAATGTTAATGCTTTTTCCGCACTATTACCTTCAGCTTTATTCCTTTCTGTACCCAAATGCATAACCCTTTGGAGTCGGTCATATATGGACCCACGGGTAAGTCTTGCGAGTACCTTCGTACTCATGCTTCTGCTTTGTGGTTTTTAGGTGAGGATCAGGTTGGCGGTTGCGAGTTCTATCCCTACTGCCTCTCGGTGTCTGGGCGGGGCACCAAGTAGAGGTTATTGCGATGTTGCACACGCCCGGAAGTGTTCAGGGGCAGAACACTTCCGGAGATGCCGTATTTTGCTAGTGTGTCGATTAAATTCACTTTTGTTGTATAGCTAGCTTTCTATACCATGTCCTGTGAGGCTTGAAGACTTGGTTACCCTCTTTGCTGATCGTTGATGTGTTGTGATGTCTTTATCATGCTTGTATGTTGCTTATATCCATGTCATATATCATGCTATATCAACTGCTTTTCTGTCTGCTGAGTGGATGTCCTTACTTCTAGGGGCATCATGCCGAAATTTTGAATTTTTGTGCTACCATGGTTTAGGTTGCATCATCTTAATTATCTAGTATGTTAGTTGAGTTGTTTTAGTTGTGTGGTTGTCGGGTTTGTCTTTGTGCTTTGGTTTAGTCGTCTTGTTGTGCTTCCGCGTTGCGTGTCCAGTTGTGGGGTTTTGAGTTCGTTGTCCCCTTTATGCAAATTGAATTGGTGTGGCAGTGGAAACCGGTATGCGGGGCGATCCTGGGCGAGTTCGGGTCGCATACCGGGGGAATACCGGGGCTGTTGTCGAGTTATTCGAAGGGTCCCACCGTTGTCTCATTCGGGTTTGGGTTCTAGCTTTGCTAGCCTCCAAATCCGAATGGGGCGACAGGGCGTTCCAATAACTCGAAGACGGTCTGGACGGCTCCTCACACTGTGAGAGGTTGCGGGATCGAATCCCACTAGTTAAAATTTTGGAGATGTAGGGAACGAAGCCAGAACCTCTTGCATGTTAACGCTCTACCATCTGAGCTACGTCCACATGTTGTGATATTATGTATGACATATGTTATAAGCATATCCATGCTATATAAAAATTCTGTCGCCGGGAATCGAACATGGGTCTCTTGGGCGAGAGACAAAAGCTCTAACCATCGAGACTCAACGAATTTTCACATGAATTTCGCTTATAAAAACATCAAATCCGATCGATTTTGTAGCAATTTCAGTACAAAATCCTATAATCTTTCGAAACTACCGTAGTAATTTGAAATTTTTTTTAAAAAATTATCTAGCTAATATTTGATATCTCGACCCTTGCTAAAAGACGAAATTTTAGCTGAGATTTCTGAAATTTCGCTGAAATTTGTAACCCTGTTCTGGATTGTGCGTCTTGGTGCCAAAAGGCAGTGCAGCCCCATGCCTGCTATTGGAATGACTATGACTCTATCTACGTAAGGGCATGTACAATAAGGCCATCTAGCTTACTATTAGTATGCACACATCAGTTTTATCCTACGTGGAAGGGTAAGAAAAGAAGAGAGAAAAGAGAAACGGCTCTTATGCAGCAGCCAACATTGCACAGGAAACAAGATAGATTAGTTATTGTATAAGATAGAAGAGATAATTATTGTACAGTATTTAAAGATAACCTTTAGAAATAGTTATTGTACCAGTTGAATTTATTATTTACTCTTTTATTAGTGTACTACTCTTATCAGATTGAATACGTTTTTATTTGGCAAGCAACAAAATCCACGCCCATACCGCCATACGGGCCAATGCCCGGCTGGTTGGCCAATGGACAACTGATTTGCATGTGATAGCCGTACTGTGCTGACGTAAGCAATGAGGTTAATGTTTTTTTTTTGTTTTGTACTTGTTTGGTTAATAACTTTCTAGATACCCTATCTTTTACACCGAGCATCGAATTTTCAATCCGTTTGAATTTTTATGCTCCTTTCAATAAATTTTTTAAAATAATTTTAATATTCGATAGATTACACTTAGAAAAATATTTGATGACATATAGGCCCACACGTCAATCTTGATTCGGGAATTTTGTATCACATATTGCTCTTATGCTGTGTATCTCTACTATTCTAAAGCAGCACTTGATGGCAGTGGTCTGTTCTTCCCACGTCATTAATTGCCTTGCTTAATTGTCCTACTTAATTGTCCTGCTTAATTGCCCTACGCAAGAAACGAAGCGTTGCTTTAATTAGCCAGCTTTCGCAAGAAACGAAGCGTTAAAGATAGATGTTTGATCTTGTGAAATAATTATTTTTATTTTTAAATATTTATTTTTCGTTATCAATTTTGTTTTTCGTAGCAACGCACGGGTATGTAACTAGTCAATAATTATTAACTGGCATGTGAGCCACTGCCTCTTCGATTTATTTTTTCCGATGATTTTTGCGTACAAAAGTTCACCAAACATCAGCATACGAGGTTCCGGTTGCTTAATGGTGCACGGCCTTGGGCAAAAACACTACTAGAGTCTAGGGATCTAACATTTACCTAGAGTTTTACCAAATTACCGACGGCCCGTCCAGATAATCATCAGTGCCGACAATGTATATGGCCGTGAGTTTCCTAGTCCTCAGCAGCTAATCAATAATGTATATAACTTGAGTACATAGAATATTTAACAAGTCGTAAGAAACAATGATACAATTATAATCATATAAGCAATATTACATATCTAGCTTTCCATATCGGCCTATCAGTTCCGGTTATGTATAAAACAGGACTGACAGTTACATCAGTCCCGGTTCAACGGTTTACTGGTGTTGGGACTCAAATGTGCAAATCCGGACCCTCTGTGTTTTCCACACTATTCCAGGATCACGCTAGTGCACACCGTCTCAACACAGATGAATATCACAATCATACACAACGTAATAATAAATAAAGTATTTATTTAGAATAAAAGCGGTTGAGTCAACCTTATGGCCAACTTACAAAGATACGCCTCTCAGGACAAAGTCTTAAATAAGTAAACTGCATCGGAATAAATAAACTCATGGCGCCAACCAATATGCCACAGGCAACTGATTGGGCTAGCTTATCGGCTCCTCTTGAACTCCTCTTCCCAAGCTGGCGTAGATTCTTCCTCAGCTGATGTTTATGTTGTTGCAAGGGGTGACAACTTAAAGCACTCAGCAAGTTATGAATAAAATGCAGGCTATTACTACATGCATGGCTAAGTCCAATTAAAGGACAGGCTGAAGTGGTTCATTTGCAATAAAGCAACATTCACAAATACAATAATTACTTGTAAAGCGGTAAAACAATAATAACTTTCTCAATAATTTCCCAAGTAAAGCATTTCTCATCCTTAGTCAATTTCATATTTCCAAACCAAGTGTACTCCAACCCAAAGTTCATTTTTAAGAAAGTCTAAGCCTTGACTGTAATCCCTAAGTAATGTCCAATGCCGTGGACTCGGCTATTCGAATAGGTTGTACACTGTGCAGAGATTATACACTTTACCCACAAGATACAATCAAATACTACCAAGGTGAGTGACCTTAGTCAATTTTCTGTGTTCTTTTCCTTTGTTTTAAATGGAGGTCTCACGAGAGTTGTCTTCTACAAATGAGGACGATGGATACTTATGGAAAGCTCAACAAAGGGTACGCTGTTGAGCTTTGGAGGATGCTTCTGGACTTGGGAGGTTTTGACAAGCTGATCTACAGAGGTAGCAGCCGGATCGTCAATGGCAAAGGATGTAGGATGGTTTGCAAGGTTACCATCTACGCTCGGGTGGACACTAAGGCTAGTTGCCCACTCAACATCACTATGAGGAGGTCGTCTTTTGAGACTGGGATCTAAGAATCTACACATCTTGCCTCATGTCGTATCGCCCACGACTACTCAGAGGAGCTGCAGCAGACAATGTTCCGTCTTCACCTTCAGGAGGGTGGCGCCTCCAACACCAAGATAGACCTGAAGGGAGATGCCGCTATTATTCATCTCGCCAGTTTTGCCGTTGCACAGGAGAACATCATGGAGAGTATAGTTCAGGACCTCAAGGAGACTTATGATGTTTTGGAGGCAGCAGAGCTGTGATATTCATTTATATTGAGACTGTGTGCACTAGCGTGATCCTGGACAAGTGCTAAATACACAAAGGATCTAGATTTGCACATTGGGGTCTTGACAGAATATACATGAGCCGTCAACACTCAAGCCCTCCCGCAGGCGCTAGTACTAGCACACCAACGGACGGCGTTCCTTTACATACATGTGGACTTCAGTAGAGGCATTGTTGCTATTACAGTGCTGATCAAAACGATCGATCGCCGCACGAGGATAATCGACCGCTGCTTGACGATGATCAACCACCGCTTGAGGACGCATGATGTGTTGAATCAGGCTGGTTCAAACCTCCTTTCACTGCACTACCCATCTGGTGGTAACAATCTATGATATCTTACTTGCTTGACATCCTGATTTACACGATATAATTCTATTTTATTGTGATACTACGGAATGACGGTATGAGTCGTTTTCGATGTCGGCATTAAGGTACGACTTTGGTGTCATGTTTTTGGGCCTTTTTCTGTGAGTTTGGGCTTTTTCGGGGGAGAATTTGGGCTTTCCGGAGGGGAATTGGGCCTTTCGGGGGAGTTCGGGCCTTGGGGGGTCTATTTGGGCCGAAGGTGGGACATAATTGGGCCATGTGGAGGTGGACTAGGACATCAACCCTGCTGCCCTATCCCTTTGTGCGCCCCCCTCCCCATATGCGCCCCTCCACCTCCCCACACAACCCTAGCCGCCTCCCCTCCACCCCCTTGCTCCTCCACCCTTCCCCTTCATCCTCTACCTCCTCTAGCCAGCCCTAGGTGAGTTCCAACCCCTCCCCTTGTTGCCACGCCCTTCCATACTGTTGTCCTCACCGTTGGGAAGCTCCGCGATGAGAAGATCCGGCGGGATTGGCGCGTGGAAGGAGATCGGGGAACCCGGGAGGAAGGATTTCGGCGTTCGTCGGGCAGATGTATGGTATGGGTGATCCTTGGGGATGGTCTAGGTGCTGTTCTAGAGGTTGATATGATGCTTTTAGATCAAGTGGTGGTGCTGTGTTTGGGTAGATTGGATGAAAACTAGAGTTTACTATGTTCTCTGTTTCGGGCAGATTGTGCACTCGACCTAGGGTTTGAGTTTTCGCGATTTTAAAATCGGAATTTGGTCATCCGCCTGTTGAGAACGTTGTAGGTAACTTCAAGACCTTTAATTGTACACCAAGAACGTCAAATTCCGCTCATCCGTTTGAAAGTTATGGTCGTTTTACCGAACGGGTTTAAATCTGTGACGTAATTGGGACACAACGTAATGTTTTGTAGATTAAGCAATTGTAGAGGCCGAATCAGCTTTTCCCAATACTTAGAAAAAGTTAGGAAATTTCCTAAACTTCGCGATGATGTACTCGTTTACTTAATTTGGAGTCTTAGAACTCAAGTTATGCTAGTTGGAAGCCCGCTGTCCCGTTGGGACAGATTCTCTGTTTTCGAGTTTTAGGGGTAGTTTACGGAGTCGTGTTAGAGGTTCGATCTTGTACTGTTTTGTGGGCACATTTTGAGTGTGTGGTACCTATGTGCAGGTGGTGTGACCCCGGGAGTGCCCTCAACCTCTCGCCAATCCGTCGCCCGCGGTTGAAGGCAAGTGTATTGGGATGGTTGTGTCCATGTGCTATGTTGAAATGCCATGTTGAATTCTTGCATGTTATATGATGGATAGATGTTGAGTTGCCATATTTGATTCTTGCATGTTATAAGATGATAGACGTTGGATTGTCATGTTTGACTTGGGCAAGTGCATCGATTGTTGTGTTTCGGAATTATAATTGAGTGCCATGTTAACTTACTCTATAAATTGCTATTGCATGATTTGTTATGTTGGCATCACTAGTATGTGTAGGATATGGTGTGTATCCATGAAAGAAGGAAAAAAAAAGGCATGTGAATGGGTTTATTGTTATGAATGTGACCATGATGTTGCATAAGATGAATATGATGAGTTTATATGCAAGTTATTCATGTTTATGTTATTTATGCATTCATGGCATGAGGACTGGCCAGGACGGTGAGAAAGTCATAACTAGTCCGGTGAGGTCGGTGAGAAAGTTATGACTAATCCGGAGCGCCATTGAGAAAGATGCATTCATGGCATGAGGACTGGCCAGGACGGTGAGGAAGTCATAAGTAGTCTGGTGAGGTCGGCGAGAAAGTTATGACTAATCCGGAGGGCCATTGAGAAAGACCTACCTCGTGATTCCATCCACAGTTGTGAATAGAAGCGATGAGTAGGCACCCTCCACGGGATGGAAGGGAAAAAGGGGGTGCACACCGACGAGTGTGCACTTGGAAATACCGGTATGTGCTAAACAAAGAGACATAGTGCATTGCATTGCATGAATGAGAATGTGAATGAGGAAGCATATGAGAATGTGAATGAGAAAGTATATGAGATTGTGAACCAAGAAGTCTTCAAGAATTATTTTTCCATGATTGGTGATCGGTATGATGTTCATATGTGAATTGTTATTGTTTGTTCCATTGCAATACACTTTGCTGAGTGATGAACTCACGCTTGTTGTTTAATGTTTTTTTCAGGTACATTGAATGCGGCTTATGGGAAAGGGAGCTAGATACACGCCTTCACATGGCATCACTTGAACAGACAACTTATACCATTCTTTAGTTATGATGGTTTACTTTACTAATCTAGACTTAGTATATGTCGTATTGTTGGCTATGATTAATTGTTCACCCTATTGGTTCATGGGACGCTTAAGCTTATTTTTTCTTGGCATGAACTTTTGTTGAATACCTGTTTTAGATGTTGTCTATCATGCTATCGTATCATGTTGTTATTGTTGTTGCTTCAAACCATGAAAAACAAAGGATATGCTGCCGAATTTTCATTTAAGTTACTGGCATAGTTGCTGTAATTTAATGTTAAATATGGGATTTGGTTGTTGCTAGTATCGTTTGTGGTGACATTCGCGGCATACTAGGTGCCGAGGTGTTACAGTTGGTATCAGAGCGGGCTTCAGGTCCGTGGTGTATGAACTTAGTGTAATTCCATAGGGTTAACTAAAATTTTGATGTGGAATAACCTAGAAACATGGCCTAGGTTGTACTTAAAATTTTGTCTTAGGATAGCAACATTAAAACTTGTGTAAGTGCAATAACTAAATTAAAATTTGACACACATGGATGCACAGTAGGAAAGGGTATGGGAATCGTTGCTTTACGCTTAAATGTTGTATTTAAGCCTTGATGTTGAATGCTATATTTGATAATGTAAGTTGCTATGTTATTGAGAGAATCAATTGGATTGTTCTTGCTATGGTGATAAAGTGGGGGTTGTGGTGCCGAAGGGTTTCGGTCACCTTTTTTTATTCATAGTAAGGGTGAGGTTTGACGGTGTGGCCGGTTAGCGCCATCACCGAAGAACTATTAACCCCTGTGGGAGAAGAGTGCTTACCTTTTCTGTCGTAGATCGGGTAGTTGACTGGAGACAAATAGAAGACTTGGTGGCGGGTTCCTTTGTATGTTCTTTACCGTTCTGACGGTCGGTTTGGTTGTTTTCCTTAGTCTTAGTTGGTTGTAATCAAAGGAAAAGTGTTTGGTATTGAGTTTTCGCTGACTTGTTCTCTTGGCGGTTGTTTGGTTTTGTCTTCTTTGGTTGAAGACAAAGAAGAAGAGTCTAGTGTTGTGCCTCTTATGGTCGCCTTTCTAGCTTTGATGCCTGGCTGGTTGGTTGCTTTACGGAGGAAGTTTTCAATTTATTTTTGTGTTTGTCTTTCTCTAAGGTTAAAAGAGTTATTGCGGTGTTATGCCAGACCTAGTTGTCAGGGCTGAAGTTCTGTGACTTGGTAAGAGTAAGTGGTGGTTGAGTTCGTCGTTTTACTGGTTTGGGAGATCATCTTTGAAAACCCTTTTTGTTTCGTGGAAGTTTGGAGTTTGGTGTAAAGGCTTTATTTGAAAAGGATTTGGTTGATCGCTTGGTTTTCCCTCTTGCATCCATCTTCCTTCGTGCAAGTTGTTGATCTCAAGATTTGTGGAGTAGTTGTGTGTCAGCATTTGGAAATTTAAGAGTTAACCTATCTTGCGGTTTTTGATTGGGGTTTTTTTTGGAAAGAAGGTTGTATTTCTTGTTGTTGTTTAAGCTTAGGAGTTGTGGCTTACCTGAAGGTTGGGTGCGTGACTTGCGAGAGTGTTCAAGACGTTAAGTCCGTGATGGGTAGTTGGGAAATTGAGATGAAGTAAATTATTGATTCTATTAAAGTGATGGTGTTGGTTGTTTAAAGACAACCTAAACTATTGTGTTTATAGAGATGATTAATCGGGAGGATAAGTGATCCAAAGTGGAAGTCGATTAGTGTCTTATGTAAATTGTTGTGAGTTATGGGAATTATTGGAGGTTCGAATCTAGTAAGTATTGCTTCCGGTTGAGAAGGTCTAGAATTTTTTCTGAGTGGCGAGTTAGTATAGCAGGGTTATTGTAACACTCCAAAAATTTGCTTTTCTTAAATTCATGTGTGATTTGGCACTTTGGTGAATTTTTTGAATTTTCTGGAATTTATTTGGAATTTATTTGAATTTATTCCCTTTTGAAATAACTAAAGAATTTAACTTTGCAAATAAAATTTTGTTGGAAATATTTTATTTGAGCCCAAAATGCCCCAAAATATTTTCCAGAATTTTTCTGAGTCTTTTGCTATTTTTCTTGAATTAAATGAATTTCTGGGAATTAATCGAATTATTAAATCGCTGGAAAAATCAATCGGGTCGAGCACTGTTCATCCGACCGAGCCCGAGTCAGACTCGAGCTCGAGTCCGACCCGAACCACGTGTTCCGGCCGAAACCTAATCGCGCGGGACCGTTGGATCAAGAGCCAACGGTCGAGATTGAGCCGCACCGATCCAACCGGATCCGGTCCGAATCCGATCGCGTCCGCGCCATCGTGGTCGTTGATCGCGCCATGTGGACGGCCCTCCATCATCGTCTCCGCCCGAGTCCGAGACGGACTCCTCCGCCGCGTAGCCGCCGTGTTCCGTTAGAGTTCCTGATTCTGCGCGCATCCCGGGGCTATTTAATGCGTGAGGCATCGCCCGAGGTTGCCCTTCTCCGCGCGCACCCGAAACCCTAGCCTACCGAGCTTAAGCCGCCGCCAGTTTTCCGCAATCGCTCGCCGTAGTTGTTTTCCCCTCCGCCACGGTTCTCGCTTCGCCCCGCCGCCGTCCGTCGTTCTCCGCCGCGTCCAAGGCCAGATCCGAGAACCCCGCGTCGAGACGCACCCGTGGAGCCAACTCACCTCGTCGGAGAACCGCTGGAACGCCGTTGGGCTCGTCACCGTCTTAAACTCCGGCAGCCGTGCGCCATCGCGAAGCCATCGCCGTCCGCGAGCTACGTGAACCGTCCGATCCGGATCCAACCGTTGAGGTTTGCCCACGTGTTCCCAACCCCGTAGAACTAGGATAGATCTCAGCCGTTGGATCTAAATCGTGTGGTTTAGATTAGATCTAGTTCAATCAGCCAAATCTATTAAGGACCGTTGGATCTAGATCCAACGGTGGAGATTGATCCACGTAGTTTTCTTCTGTCGCGCGATTAGATAGATCCGAACCGTTAGATCCGTGGTGGACGGCTGTGATGCTCCCACGTGTCGCACGCCGGGTCATGCCACGTAGCCGCCGCAGCGCCGTGCGTTGAGTCAGCGACACGCGTGCCGCGTGCGCCGCCGAGCACTGGTGTTCTTGCGTGTCACTGACATGCGGGGCCCGCATGTCAGTGTCTCGCCCGAGAGAGTCTCACCGTGCACGCGACCCACTGACGGGTGGGGCCCGCGTGTCAGCCTCTGTAGCCGTAGGCCGCGTCCACCGTGGGCCGGGCGTCACCATGGACCTAGTCCATGGACCCGAGGCCACGTGTCGTCACCTGATTGGTCCACGTGTCCTTGCTGACGCAATAATTGATTTTCGAAAAAGAAAATGATTTATTAATTTGAATAATTGATTCAAATTTAAATTCAAACTTCAAACGCTTATAACTTTTGCATTTTAACTTCGATTTGAGTGATTCAAATTTCTAAATTTGTATAAAATTGAGATCTACCTAATAATGAATTTTATTTAATTTTTGGACTAAAGTTTTCCTCTGTAATATTATTTAATTAATTATTTTAAAATTTAAATGCTTGTATCTTTTGCGTTTAAACTCCGAATTTGACGATTCCAGTTTCTAAAAATTCATAAAATTATGCTCTCTCTGTTTGTGAACTTTATTTGGATGTTTGTACACTTTTTGTCTACTGTTTATTTGCTATTTGCACGCTTTACGAGTAGACGTTGAAGTGCCCGAAGGCTTCGAAGGTGAAGTGTTGACCCAGGAGCCAGCTCAGGACCAAGAACAAGTACTTTTTGAAGGCAAGTTATGCTTTGACCATGTTGATCCTATTTTGAAACCTATTTTGATTTAATTTATTGCATGCTAGTTCAATTAGAAAATACTTTATTTAAATATGGGAAATTAGATAAATGCCAATTTGCTGTATGACACCTTGATTACTTAAATATGTGCCATGACCCCTTGTCACCCTTGTTGTGGATTATTAGTTGGACATTATTGAATTGCCAACATGGATTTTTAGACCGTTGTAGTATATGGCTTAGACCTGCTATGTGCTCATGACATGATTTTGGACAATCAAATGTTAATATTGACTTAATGATATATTGAACCTGTTTTGGAAGGGTATCATGTGTTGTGCTATTGATGGCACGTGGTGCTTGGTAATCACTGGTGTTTGATAAATAGCTTTTGACCGAGGCATGTGGCAAGAATGATCAGGTGGGCCAGTTGTGGCATTGGGAATGTTGGTTTGGTTCTTCGGGTAGTCTTGCCCTGGTCACCCTAAGGACTTAACCTTGCAAGCCTTTGAACTGAGTCAAGCGTGCAACCACTTGTCCGTAATGGGACGGACCTAGTTGATTAAGTTGCTAATAACGTACCTGTGGAACCTCTGGGTGTCAACTACACCGTTTGTGTAGTTGTACGGGGGAGCGTACCGGGGCTGACGCCAGGTACCCATCTAACGATGGCTTGACCTAAACTTCGCCTTTGCTAAGGGAAGGGTTAGTGTGCAACACCGGAGAGGACCACTTGTGCTGTTAGAAGTTTCCGAAAGACTTTGTTACGGGAACTCGCCTTTGTGGTGTTTGACTGTATCTTGTGGGTAAAGTGCATAACCTCTGCAGGGTGTAAAATCTATTCGAATAGCCGTGTCCGCGGTATTGGACATCACTCGGGAATTACAGTCAAGGGTTAGAATTTCACGAAAATAATTTGGGCTTGGAAAGAGGGTTTGGTTTAAAGAATGATGTTGATGGAAATGTGAACTAGGATTAGGAAAGATGTTTACTAAACTCCTGGAGAAGTTATTGATTTTATACTTGTTCCTACTGGTTTTGAATCTACTTATGATACCTGTCAAATGCTGTTTACTGCAAATAAACCTTGAGCTATTCCGTTGTACAAAGCCATGCATGTAGTATATTAGCTGCATACTGTGCATGACTTGCTGAGTACCAAGTACTCACCCTTGCCACAATACAACACCAGTTGAAGAGGAGTCTACACCAGCTTTGGAGGAGGAGCTCCCAGAAGATCCGTCTAACTACGGAGCGAGCCCAGTCAGTTGCCTGTGGTATACTGGATGGCGCCACGATGTTATCTTATTTTCCGCTGCAGTTATTTCTTTCTTAATAAGGTTCGCCCTGCGTGGCGTATATTTGTAACTTGACCCTAAGGTCGAGCAACCAGTTTGGTTAACTATTTAAAGTACTCTATTAGTATCGTTTGGTATGATTGTGATATTTACCAATGTTGAGACTGTGTGCACTAGCGCGTTCCTGGACTAGTGCTGAATACCTGGAGGGTCGGATTTGCGGTCGGGTCAGACAGAGGTGGTATCAAAGCCATACTGACCGTAGGCTCAACCCATAGTTAGAATGGTCGTAGTGAGGATAAAACTTATTTTCTAAAGATAAAATTTGTCAAGACAATGAATGAATTCTCGACTTACCCCTTTCTTCCTTGTTCATACCCTTGCTGATTTCTTTTTGTCTACCACATCGATTTTAAAATATTGCGTTCTTACGCGAGCGTCTTTTGGCAGATGATGATGAAGAACAACTACGCCGAGCGTAAAGGAGGCTATGCTGCCGAGTTGTGGCGTATGCTTCAGTTTCTTGGAGGTTTTGAGAGGCCGCTCTACCGAGGGACTACACTCGTGCAGGCAGGACTGGTCATAGGATGGGACGTCAAGATTACAGTGTATGCCCGAGAGAAGACAAAATTCAGTCGCCCTTTCCACTTCACCGCCAGGAGGTCTACCTTTGAGATTGGAATCCAGGAGGTGTCGCGTCGAGCAATGCAGCAGATCGCCCGCACCTACTCCAGGGAGCTGGAAGGCACCGTATTCCATCACCACCCACGCCGAGACAGCAGAGCTCAACGGAAGCCGATAGAGGATGAGGATGTTACCGTCACTCACTTAGCCAGATTCGTCGCCGCTCAGGAGGAGCTGATCGAGGACACAATTCAGGAGTTGAAGAAGGCTCGCGAGTAGGTTGAGGAAGAGAAGAAGCACTTGGAGAATGCCACTGAGTACGTCGCTCAAGCTACAGAAAGGATCGCAGAGCTGGAGACCGCACTGTATTGACAAGGCCCCGATCCAGTGTTGGAGTTGGAAGCCCCAGAGCCAGTAGAGAACCCAGAAGAGGCGCCACCTGCACCCACGCCACAGCCACAGCACCAGCTAGATCCAGAGTCAGAGGAGGACGCCGCGTCATCAACCACAGCTGCAGTTGCAGGGCATGGCGATTGTTTCGCGCCTATGTCGTCGCACCCCCACCCAGGCAGTGGAGGTTTTCTTGACGAGTGAGCGTAGGTCTTTGCAGTTGAGATTTCTTCGTCGAGTCGTGTTATAGATTAAGAGTCACCCTTTAGAAGCATTGGTTTTTCATTGTTTGCTGAGTGTGCAGTATGTGTTGCAGGCCCTTAGGCATTGTGAGCAACCATACCAAGTTATTACTATTATTTTATTAATAAAGTTGGATTTTGAGTTACACCTTTCCCCGCATAAGTTTCCCTATTACTTGTCTATTCTTGTTCCCTCTCATCTCTGAAACCTTGGAGCAATCGACAGATGGTGAACACCCGCGGAAACCTTGGAGGCAATGGCAGTGGTTCTTGCCCAGCTGGAAACCCCAATGATGGAGCACCTGCACCCCACGTAGCACCGCCAGTGGACATGCAGAATTTTGGAGCTTTTCTTGCTGCTCAGACTCAGTTGATGCATGCTATGATGCAACAGATGCAACACGTCACTGCTCAAGCCACTGCCAATCAAGTCAATCAGGGACAACGCCAGAATACAAGACTATCAGAGTTCATGAGGACTCACCAACCCACTTTCTCCAGGAATGCCAATCCGTTGGAGGCCGATGATTGGTTAAGGTCAATAGAAAGGAAGCTACACATTGCTCAATGCATGGGAAATGAGAAGGTACTCTACGCTTCTCATCAGTTGGAAGGAACAGCCGCCGAATGGTGGGAGAACTTTTGTGCCACGCAGGAGAACCCTCAGGACATCACCTGGGAGGAGTTCATAGCTGCTTTTCGTCAATATCACGTGCCGGAAGGAATTATGGACCTCAAGAAGGAAGAGTTCAGAGCACTGAAGCAAGGTAATCAGCCGGTGGCCGAATACCTGAATAAGTTCACACAGCTTGCATGTTACGCACCTGAAGACGTAGCGACAGATAAAGCCAAACAGACTCGCTTTATGAAGGGACTTAACTCAGGACTGCAGGTGGGACTGATCACCCACACCTTTCCAGACTTCCAAGAGCTTGTGAACAAGGCGCTCATTCTTGAACATAAGCGCAAGGAACTGGATGAGAACAGGAAGCGCAGGATGCAACAGCAGGGATCGCGTCAGGGATCGCAGCAATGTTTGAGAGTTGCGCCAAATCAGTTTTTCAGATTTCAGCCACAGAATGCAACAAGGACACCGTCACCAGTACCAAGACCCGTCAATAAGAATTATCAGACCGCGGCTGCAGCCAGAAACGCCACTTCAGGCAGTCAATAGGGGACAGTGAGACGCTGCTACAACTGCAATGAGCCAGGACACTTTGCCAACAGATGTCCTAAGAAGACAGCAGGAGTGACCCCAGTCAGCTTCAATCTGGGATCCACACCAGCCAGGACGCCAGCACCAGGAGCAAACCGAGGGACAGCACAGCCAGGAGCTGCACCCCAGACTGTAGTGAGAGGCCGAGTCAACCATGTCACCGCAGATGCACTTCAGAATGCTACGGACGTTGTACTGGGTAAGTTACTTGTCAACTCAGTACCTGCAATAGTTTTGTTTGATTCTGGAACTTCGCATTCGTTTGTTTCTCAAGGCTTTGCTGCTAAAAATGATTTGGAGATTGCAAGACTTAAATGCATGCTTTTAGTTCAAACCCCTGGTTCTGAACTCCAAACTAAAGTAGGATGTTCTGGGGTAAGAATATTAATAGATGAGATAGAGTTCCTAGCGAACCTTATTATGTTGGAAACCCAGACCCTAGATGTTATTTTGGGAATGGATTGGTTATCCAAGCACAAGGCAGTATTGGATTGTGGACGAAGGATCATATCAGTTGAGAGCCCGTGTGGAAGGAAAGTGGAATTTCAAGCTACCGCCGTTAGAGATGGACAGTTGATGGTTAACAGCGCCAAGGCAATCAACATAGAAGATGTCTCAGTAGTGAATGAGTATCCAGATGTTTTTCCTGAAGATCTACCGGGTATACTGCCAGACAGGGACATAGAGTTTGTGATAGAGCTTGTACCTGGTACAGCACCAATAGCAAAGAGACCTTACCGGATGTCTACTGAAGAATTGGTAGAGATGAAGAAACAGCTTGAAGAGTTGATGGAGAAATGATTCATCAGACCAAGTTCGTCGCCGTGGGGAGCGCCAGTTCTGTTCGTCAAGAAGAAGGACGGGAGTTTCAGGATGTGCATTGACTACCGTGCACTCAATGAAGTCACCGTAAAGAATAAGTACCCGCTACCCAGGATCGATGATTTGTTTGATCAGTTGAGAGGAGCCGGAGTTTTCTCCAAGATTGATCTGAGATCGGGATACCATCAGTTGAAGATCCAATCAGAGGATATACCAAAGACCGCATTCTCGTCAAGATATGGACATTACGAGTTTACGGTTATGTCCTTTGGTTTGACAAATGCGCCAGCATATTTCATGAATATGATGAATAAGGTATTCATGGAGTATTTGGATAAGTTTGTTGTTGTGTTCATAGATGATATCTTAGTCTACTCCAAGACAGAGGATGAACATGCCGAGCACTTGAGGCGAGTTTTGGAAAAGCTGAGGGAACAGCAGCTCTTCGCCAAGTTCAGCAAGTGTGATTTTTGGAAGGACAAGGTGGAGTTCCTCGGACATGTAATGACCGCAGAGGGAGTCGCCGTTGATCCAAGAAAGGTAGAAGCTGTGTTACATTGGGAGCAGCCGAAGACCGTGACCCAGATCCGGAGTTTCCTAGGAATGGCAGGTTACTATCGCCGTTTCATTGAAGGCTTTTAGACAATTGCGAAACCTCTTACGCAATTGCTGAAAAAGGAGAAGAAGTTTGCATGGACGCCGGAGTGCGAGAAAGGTTTTCAAGAGCTGAAGAAGCGATTGACATCAGCGCCAGTGTTGGTTCTACCAGACGTCAATCAAAGCTCTGACATTTATTGTGACGCATCGCGCCAAGGACTTGGATGTGTACTGATGCAGAACGGAAAGGTCGTCGCTTATGCATCAAGGCAGTTGAGGCCGCATGAGGAGAATTATCCGACGCATGACCTGGAATTAGCTGCCGTAGTGCATGCCTTGAAATTATGGCGTCACTATTTGATTGGAAACAGATGTGAAGTATACACGGACCATAAGAGTCTTAAGTACATCTTCACCCAATCAGACTTGAACATGAGACAAAGGAGATGGTTGGAGTTAATCAAGGATTACAATGTTGGAATCCATTACCATCCCGGGAAGGCCAACGTAGTTGCCGATGCTCTGAGTCAGAAGAGCCATACTGTGAATATGTTGCTAGCCACAAGTCAGGATGAGCTATGCGAGGATTTCCAGAGGATGCAGATTGAAGTCGTACCAGAAGGATTCCTGGCAGCATTGGAAGTGAAGCCTACCCTGGAAGATCAGATCCGAGAAGGACAAGAGGATGATGACAAGATCCGCAAGATTAAGTCCAAGATAGATGAAGGCAAGGCAGAGGACTTCAGACTGGATGAACAAGGCACGTTATGGATGAAGGATCGAATTTGTGTGCCGAACCAGAAGGAGCTGAAGCAATTGATTTTAGAAGAAGCCCATGACTCCAAGTATTCAATCCATCCGGGAAGCGCCAAAATGTATCAAGATTTGAAGGAAAGATTCTGGTGGCCGAGCATGAAGCGTGAGGTTGCCGAGCATGTTGCACTGTGCGACATATGTCAGAGAGTCAAGGCAATGCATCAGAGACCAGCAGGATTGCTACAGCCGTTGAAAGTACCTGAGTGGAAGTGGGAGGAAATCGGAATGGACTTCATTACCGGTTTACCCAAGACTCAGGGTGGATATGACTCCATATGGGTTATAGTGGATCGCTTGACTAAGGTAGCCCACTTTATCCCCATAAAGACCACTTACTCGGGAGATAAGTTAGCAGAATTGTACATGATCAGGATCGTCTGTTTGCACGGAGTGCCGAAGAAGATTGTATCGGACAGAGGTACCCAGTTTACCTCAAGATTCTAGAATAAGCTGCACGAAGCCATGGGAACCCGTTTGAATTTCAGTACAGCTTATCATCCGCAAACGGATGGACAAACAGAAAGAGTTAATCAGATTTTAGAGGACATGCTATGAGCTTGTGCATTGGCTTATGCTACCTCTTGGGATAAAAGTCTGCCGTACGTTGAGTTCAGCTACAATAACAGTTATCAGGCTAGTTTGCAGATGTCACCTTTTGAAGCACTATATGGTCGACCTTGTCGAACACCGTTGAACTGGAATGAGACAGGTGAACACCGTGTCTTTGGACCAGACATACTTCAAGAAGACGAAGAGCAGATTGCCATGATCCGAGAAAGATTGAAGATAGCACAATCAAGACAGAAGAGTTATGCTGATAACCATCGCCGAGACCTAAGCTTTGAGCCGGAAGATTTTGTGTATCTCAGAGTTACGCCACTCAGAGGAGTTAAGAGATTTCATGCCAAAGGAAAACTCGCGCCGAGATATGTTGGACCATTTAAGGTTCTCAGTCACAGAGGGGAAGTTGCTTATCAGTTGGAGTTACCGCAGTCGTTGGCAGGAGTACAAGACGTGTTCCACGTGTCCCAGTTGAAGAAGTGTCTTCGAGTACCAGATGAGCAGACACCGCTAGAGTCAATTTAGCTACAAGAAGATCTGACATACAAGGAGCACCCAGTGAAGATTCTGGACACCATGGATCGAGAAACAAGAAACAAGTCAACCCGTTTCTGCAGAGTTCAATGGAGCAACCATGCGAAGAGTGAAGCAACTTGGGAGCGCGAGGAGGATTTGAAGAAAGAGTTTCCGAACCTATTCTTTAGTAAGCCCTGAATCTCGGGGACGAGATTCTGTTAAGGGGGAGGTTTGTAACACCCCAAAAATTTACTTTCCTTAAATTCATGTGTGATTTGGCACTTTGGTGAATTTTTGGAATTTTCTGGAATTTATTTGGATTTATTTGGAATTTATTCCCTTTTGAAATAATTAAAGAATTTAACTTTGCAAATAAAATTTTGTTTGAAATATTTTATTTGAGTCCAAAATGCCCCAAAATATTTTCCAGAATTTTTCTGGAATTTTTCTGAGTCTTTTGCTATTTTTCTTGAATTAAATGAATTTCTGGGAATTAATCGAATTATTAAATCTCTGGAAAAATCAATCGGTCGAGCACTGTTCATCCGACCGAGCCCGAGTCAGACTCGAGCTTGAGTCCGACCCGAGCCACGTGTTCCGGCCGAACCCTAATCGCGCGGGACCGTTGGATCAAGATCCAACGGTCGAGATTGAGCCGCACCGATCCAACCGGATCCGGTCCGGATCCGATCGCGTCTGCGCCATCGTGGTCGTTGATCGCGCCATGTGGACGGCCCTTCGTCATCGTCTCCGCCCGAGTCCGAGACGGACTGCTCCGCTGCGTAGCCGCCGTGTTCCGTTAGGGTTCCTGATTCTACGCGCATCCCGGGGCTATTTAATGCGTGAGGCATCGCCCAAGGTTGCCCTTCTCCACGCGCACCCGAAACCCTAGCCTACCGAGCTTAAGCCGCCGCCAGTTTTCCGCAATCGCTCGCCGTAGTTGTTTTCCCCTCCGCCACGGTTCTCGCTTCGCCCCGCCGCGTCCAAGGCCAGATCCGAGAACCCCGCGTCGAGACGCACCCGTGGAGCCAACTCACCTCGTCGGAGAACCGCTGGAACGCCGTTGGGCTCGTCACCGTCTTCAACTCCGGCAGCCGTGCGCCATCGCGAAGCCATCGCCGTCCGCGAGCTACGTGAATCGTCCGATCCGGATCCAACCGTTGAGGTTTGCCCACGTGTTCCCAACCCCGTAGAACTAGGATAGATCTCAGCCGTTGGATCTAAATCGTGTGGTTTAGATTAGATCTAGTTCAATCAGCCAAATCTATTAAGCACCGTTGGATCTAGATCCAACGGTGGAGATTGAGCCACGTAGTTTTCTTCTGTCGCGCGATTAGATAGATCCGAACCGTTAGATCCGTGGTGGACGGCTGTGATGCACCCACGTGTCGCACGCCGGGTCATGCCACGTAGCCACCGCAGCGCTGTGCGTTGAGTCACTGACAGGCCGCGTGCGCGTGCCGCCGAGCCTGGTGTTATCTGCGTGTCAGCGACATGCGGGCCCGCATGTCGATGTCTCGCCCGAGAGAGTCTCACCGCACGTGACTCCATCGACGGTGGGGCAGCGTGTCGCCTCTCAGAGCCGTAGGCCGCGTCCACCGTGGGCCGGGCGTCACCATGGACCTAGTCCATGGACCCGAGGCCACGTGTCGTCACCCGATTGGTCCACGTGTCCTTGCTGACGCAATAATTGATTTCCGAAAAAGAAAACGATTTATTAATTTGAATAATTGATTCAAATTTAAATTCAAACTTCAAACGCTTATAACTTTTGCATTTTAACTCCGATTTGAGTGATTCAAATTTCTAAATTTGTATAAAATTGAGATCTACCTAATGATGAATTTTATTTAATTTTTGGACTAAATTTTTCCTCTTTAATATTATTTAATTGATTATTTTAAACTTTAAATGCTTGTATCTTTTGCGTTTAAACTCCGAATTTGACGATTCCAGCTTCTAAAAATTCATAAAATTATGCTCTCTCTGTTTGTGAACTTTATTTGGATGTTTGGACACTTTTTGTCTATTGTTTATTTACTATTTGCTATTTGCACGCCTTACGAGTAGACGTTGAAGTGCCCGAAGGCTTCGAAGGTGAAGTGTTGACCCAGGAGCCAGCTCAGGACCAAGAACAAGTACTTTTTGAAGGGAAGTTATGCTTTGACCATATTGATCCTATTTTGAAACCTATTTTGATTTAATTTATTGCATGCTAGTTCAATTAGAAAATACTTTATTTAAATATGAGAAATTAGATAAATGCCAATTTGCTGTATGACACCTTGATTACTTAAATATGTGCCATGACCCCTTGTCACCCTAGTTGTGGATTATTAGTTGGACATTATTGAATTGCCAACATGGGTTTTTAGACCGTTGTAGTATATGGCTTAGATCTGCTACGTGCTCATGACATGATTTTGGACAATCAAATGTTAATATTGACTTAATGATATATTGAACCTGTTTTGGAAGGGTATCATGTGTTGTGCTATTGATGGCACGTGGTGCTTGGTAATCACTGGTGTTTGATAAATAGCTTTTGACCGAGGCATGTGGCAAGAATGATCAGGTGGGCCAGTTGTGGCATTGGGAATGTTGGTTTGGTTCTTCGGGTAGTCTTGCCCTGGTCACCCTAAGGACTTAACCTTGCAAGCCTTTGAACTGAGTCAAGCGTGCAACCACTTGTCCGTAATGGGACGGACCTAGTTGATTAAGTTGCTAATAACGCACTGTGGAACCTTCGGGTGTCAACTACACCGTTTGTGTAGTTGTGCAGGGGAGCTGCATCGGGGTCGACGCTGTGTACCCATCTAACGATGGCTTGACCTAAACTTCGCCTTTGCTAAGGGAAGGGTTAGTGTGCAACACCGGAGAGGACCACTTGTGCTGTTAGAAGTTTCCGAAAGACTTTGTTACGGGAACTCGCCTTTGTGGTGTTTGACTGTATCTTGTGGGTAAAGTGCATAACCTCTGCAGAGTGTAAAATCTATTTGAATAGCCATGTCCGCGGTATTGGACATCGCTCGGGAATTACAGTCAAGGGTTAGACTTTCACGAAAACAATTTGGGCTTGGAAAGAGGGTTTGGTTTAAAGAATGATATTGATGGAAATGTGGACTAGGATTGGGAAAGATGTTTACTAAACTCCTGGAAAAGTTATTGATTTTATACTTGTTCCTACTGCTTTCGAATTTACTTATGATACCTGTCAAATGTTGTTTACTGCAAATAAACCTTGAGCTATTCCGTTGTACAAAGCCATGCATGTAGTATATTAGCTGCATTCTGTGCATGACTTGCTGAGTACCAAGTACTCACCCTTGCCACAATACAACACCAATTGAAGAGGAGTCTACACCAGCTTTGGAGGAGGAGCTCCCAGAAGATCCGTCTAACTATGGAGCGAGCCCAGTCAGTTGCCTGTGGTATACTGGATGGCGCCACGATGTTTTCTTATTTTCCGCTGCAGTTATTTCTTTCTTAATAAGGTTCGCCCTGCGTGGCGTATATTTGTAACTTGACCCTAAGGTCGAGCAACCAGTTTGGTTAACTATTTAAAGTACTCTATTAGTATCGTTTGGTATGATTGTGATATTTACCAATGTTGAGACTGTGTGCACTAGCGCGTTCCTGGACTAGTGCTGAATACACAGAGGGTCCGGATTTGCAGATTCGGGTCCCGACAGTTATGGTGTAAAGCACCCGAGTAGGGTGGTGTAAAGACTTGAGGATTGTTGGGTTTTGTGCTATGAATCGACAAAATGACTTAATTGGTGTGTAATCAAAGAATAGGGATATGGAATGATTGTAGGAAAGGTTGAAATTATTCTTGACAGATGTCTCTCTGGGATCCGTAGTTATGAAAGATGTCTAATGGAGACCGTATTGAGTGGTTAGAATTATTTATTGGTTGATTATGCCAAATTAAGAGATGAAGAGATGTGTTAAGCTCGAGATAGACAGTTGTACGAATGATGAGTCATATTGGTTGGTAGGCCAAAAGAAGAAGTTGATATGAGTCTTATGTTGAGTTAACTGGTAAGCTAATTGTGCCGAAGTTGTGAGAACATGGTTCTCCTTGTGTTGTTGTCATGAGATAGACTTGGTTTAGAGTTTATGATAACATGACCGATGGTGGTTAAGTGAATAGTGCCAATCTTTGTTTTTGGCTAAGCTCTTTAGCTTACGTGTTGATTGTGGGGATTTATACCCAAGAGTATATGAGTGGATCGCGCCCTTTCGCGTGCAGCCTGAATTATCTTTGTAATCGGTATTTAAAGGAAGAAATTAATCATAATGGGTGTGTGGGAAGCTCTTGATTTGAAATTACTTGTAACTCTACCTTGATTAGAGTTTGGTTTAATTGAAGAAGTGTGTGGTGTTTGCGGGTGTTTCAAAATGTGAAACTTATGATTGTTTCATAAGTGCTTTGTGGTTGTCTAAGAGATGTTTTGCCTTGGTAAAGGCTTGATGTTTGTTTTTGTGAAAGTGAGTTACCTTAATAAAGTTTCGTGCGGTGTTTCTCTTCTAATGGAGTTTTTCCCCCGAGTATGTTTGCTGCTTTGTTGAAAATGAAACATGACATCGTTATATATATTCATAACCATAAGAGTTGTTGAGCCAGGTCGGTGAGCAAGTCATATAGGGATATATGACTAATCCGGAGTGCTCTTGAAAAGTTTGCATTCATGTCATGAATCAAGATGTCCATTTCTTTCTAGTATGAAAGAATGAAGAATTTCTGGTATGTTGGTTGTGGTGTAGGAGATTTGTGTTTCCTTTGCGTCTTAGCTTAGGAAGTTAAAATGAATGCTCTTTGGTTGTTGTCGAATCCTTTCCAAAGTGATTGTAGTGCATCGGATTCAAAGTTATACATGGGATCAATTGGGTTCATGGTTTGTGGTTGAGCTTACCCAATGGTTGTATTCTTTGTTCTTGTCCTTGGAGTGGAAGAGCAGGAGGGCGAGACCTTCTTAGGAAGAGAAATCCAGTGTGGGTTGTTAATGACCTTAGTTATTAAGTGTTGCTAGTAGTTGATCGTAAATAGTTTAAAAGTGAAGGGTAAAGGAAGGTTGTGTATGACTCAATTCAAACCTTCTTGGAGACTTGTGTCATTGATGTGTCCCTCGGTAGGGTTGATTAAATTATTAGTGGACCACTTGGTGGTTGCTAGTAATTGCTTTTTCTTTTCGAAGTGTATTGGATCTTTTGTCGCTGATCCATGAGCGAGTTGAATCAACCGAAGTGGGTTGTTCGGTTGTTTTTGTTTTGCGGGTTTTAAGGACCCTGGTCATAAAGTAGTCTTTTCCTTTTGGTGGTAGTGGTGGGTATTGGTCTTTTGTAAAAGATCAATCTTTTGCAAGGTTTTAACCCCGATTGTTCAAACAGTGGGTAGTCTTGGAGTGTAGTGTCTCACTTGGTTCGCATCGTCTTGAATACAACGAACTACAGTAGAGAGGTTGGTACCGTGTTCTTCTGGAGAGTAGCTTTGGTTAAAGGGATCGGGCACTTTAGTGCCAAGGAATGCATAGAATGAGAGGTGTGAGACCGTTGTCCTTCATTGTCGGTTTGGAAATTTATCCAATTGCTGGGGACATTCGGAGTCCTTGTGTTCGTGCTTTGTGTTTCAGTGTTGAGTAAGAGTTTGGCAAGTTTTGAATGTGAGTTATCATTCGAGCCATCAGTCTTCGAGTCTTAGCTCCTTGCTTCTGAGTTCTGGCTAGTGCAAATCGTAGGGGTTTCTGAGCGGGTTTTGAGAAGTGAACCTTAGCTCCGTTCGATTTGGTTGTTTACGAAGCGGCGTGTCTCGGATTCGGGGTCGAATCCTGTTTAAGGGGGGAGAATGTGATACTACGGAATGACGGTATGAGTCATTTTCGATGTCGGCATTAAGGTACGACTTTGGTGTCATGTTTTTGGGCCTTTTTCTGTGAGTTTGGGTTTTTCCGGGGGAGAATTTGGGCTTTCTGGGGGGGAATTGGGCCTTCCGGGGGAGTTCGGGCCTTGGGGGTCTATTTGGGCCGAAGGTGGGACATAATTGGGCCATGTGGAGGTGGACTAGGACAGCAACCCTGCTGCCCTAGCCCTTTGTGCGCCCCCTCCCCATATGCGCCCCTCCACCTCCCCACACAACCCTAGCCGCCTCCCCTCCACCCCCTTGCGCCTCCACCCTTCCCCTTCCTCCTCTACCTCCTCTAGCTGGCACTAGGTGAGTTCCAACCCCTCCCCTTGTTGCCACGCCCTTCCATACCGTTGTCCTCGCCGTTGGGAAGTTCCGCGACGAGAAGATCGGGCGGGATTGGCGCGTGGAAGGAGATCGGGGAACCCGGGAGGATGGATTTCGGCGTTCGTCGTTCGTCGGGCAGAGGTATGGTATGGGTGATCCTTGGAGATGGTCTAGGTGATGTTCTAAAGGTTGATATAATGCTTTTAGATCAAGTGGTGGTGCTGTGTTTCGGTAGATTGGACGAAAACTAGAGTTTACCATGTTCTCTGTTTTGGGCAGATTGTGCACTCGACCTAGGGTTTGAGTTTTCGTGATTTTAGAATCGGAATTTGGTCATCCGTCTGTTGAGAAAGTTGTAGGTAACTTCAATACCTTTAATTGTACACCAAGAATGTCCAATTCCACTCATCCGTTTGAAAGTTATGGTCGTTTTACCGAACGGGTTCAAATCTGTGACATAATTGGGACAGAACGTAATGTTTTGTAGATTAAACAATTTTAGAGGCCGAATAAGCTTTTCCCAATACTTAGAAAATGCTTGGAAATTTCCTAAGCTTCGCGATGATGTACTCGTTTACTTAATTTGGAGTCTTAGAACTCAAGTTATGCTAGTTGGAAGCCCGCTGTCCCGTTGGGACAGATTCTCTGTTTTCGGGTTTTAGGGGTAGTTAACGGAGTCGGGTTAGAGGTTCGATCTTGTACTGTTTTGTGGGGCACATTTTGAGTGTGTGGTACCTATGTGCAGGTGGTGTGACCCCGGGAGTGCCCTCAACCTCTCGCCAATCCGTCGCCCGCGGTTGAAGGCAAGTGTATTGGGATGGTTGTGCCCATGTGCTATGTTGAATTGCCATGTTGAATTCTTGCATGTTATATGATGTATAGATGTTGAGTTGCCATGTTTGATTCTTACATGTTATAAGATGATAGACGTTGGATTGTCATGTTTGACTTGGGCAAGTGCATCGATTGTTGTGTTTCGGAATGATAATTGAGTGCCACGTTAACTTACTCTATAAATTGCTATTGCATGATTTGTTATGTTGGCATCACTAGTATGTGTAGGATATGGTGAGTATCCATGAAAGAAGGAAAAAAAAGGCATGTGAATGGGTTTATTCTTATGAATGTGACCATGGTGTTGCATATGATGAATATGATGAGTTTATATGCAAGTTATTCATGTTTATGACATTTATGCATTCATGGCATGAGGACTATTAAGGACGGTGAGAAAGTCATAACTAGTCCGGTGAGGTCGGTGAGAAAGTTATGACTAATCAGGAGGGCCATTGAGAAAGACCTACCTCGTGATTCCATCCACAGTTGTGAATGGAAGCAATGAGTAGGCACCCTCCACGGGATGAAAGGGAAAAAGGGGGTGCACACCGACGGGTGTGCACTCGGTAATACCGGTATGTGCTAAACAAAGAGACATAGTGCATTGCATTGCATTGTATTGCATGAATGATAATGTGAATAAGGAAGCATATGAGAATGTGAATGAGAAAGTATATGAGATTGTGAACCAAGAAGTCTTCAAGAATTATTTTTCCATGATTGGTGATCGGTATGATGTACATATGTGAATTGTTATTGTTTGTTCCATTGCAATACTCTTTGCTGAGTGATGAACTCACGCTTGTTGTTTAATATTTTTTTAGGTACATTGAATGCGGCTTATGGGAAAAAGAGCTAGATACACGCCTTCACTTGGCATCACTTGAACAGACAACTTATACCATTCTTTAGTTGTGATGGTTTACTTTACTAATCTAGACTTGGTATATGTCGTATTGTTGGCTATGATTAATTGTTCACCCTATTGGTTCATGGGACGCTTAAGCTTATTTTATCTTGGCATGAACTGTTGTTGAATATCTGTTTTAGATGTTGTCTATCATGCTATCGTATCATGCTGTTATTGTTGTTGCTTCAAAGCATGAAAAACAAAGGATATGCTGCCGAATTTTCATTTAAGTTACTGGCGTAGTTGCTGTAATTTAATGTTAAATATGGGATTTGGTTGTTGCTAGCTAGTATCGTTTGTGGTGACATTCGCGTCATACTAAGTGCCGGGGTGTTACATTTATACTAGTGTAGCCTACCGTAAGCCTTCATCTTCCTCTTCATTCCTTGATTCCCTCCTCCTGGTTCTTTCTCCCGTGGACTCTTCTTCCTCCCGACGTTCTCAGGTTTGCATGAGCAAAACAACGCATCATGCAAATCATACCGTCTTGTAGGCCTATAACCCTTCAACCCCGAGAGAATGATTTCCTCGTATACATTAATTCCATCTATCTTTTTGGCATGTAAACTTTTAAGCTGTCCTGCAGATAGCCTCAATATACCGGGTGGTATACGGTGGATACTATAAATCAAATTTAGCCATTTATTTGTTAACGATATACATACTATTCTACTACTAGAGGAAATATAAATAAATAGATCTTTTCACTACAGGAATCTGTATTATTTTCGTCGGTCTAAATTATTTTCGTCGGTCTAAATTATTTTCGTCAGCTAATTCCAAGCCGGCGATTATTCACCAAATTATCGTCGGTTTCATGTTTAGCCGACGAAAATACCTGTATTTTCGTCGGTCTCGGTGGAGCCGACAAAAATAATCTTATATTTTCGTCGGCCTAGGGAAGCCGACAAATATAATCTTGTATTTTCGTCGGTCTCGGTGGAGCCGACAAAAATAAAAGCGATATAGACATATAGTCACGGGCGACAGGCTAGGGCGACAAAATTTGGAAGCCCTCCCCTCACACTAATTAGCTCCCGCCGCCTCCGGCCCGCCCCCCGCCCTCCGCGCCCAGCCCCCGGCCGCCGCGTCCCCGCGCCTCCGCCTCCGCCTCGCGCCCGCCCCGAAGCGTTCGGCCCCTGAAACCAGTCGCCTCGCGTATGCGTGCTCGGCCGACGCCACCTCCGACAAGCCAGCGCCCGTCCACGCCCAGCCCCGGCTCCCGCCCGCCTCCGCCACTGCGGCGTGCGCCTCCGCCCTCGGCTCCCGCCCGCCTCTGCCGCTGAGGAACCTTCCTCCTAGAGCCCCCTCGCCGGCCGCGTCGACTTTGACTCCCTGAGCTCGGACGACGCCCCAGCCTCGGTACGCTCCTCCCGCCTTTCGATGTCGCCGCCTTTTATTGTGATCCTTGGCTTGATGCGTGCAGGCACTGAGGAAGGTGCCCTTAACGGTGTACGACGACGGCAAGCAGACGAGGAGCTTCAAGTACGCTCCGATCTGGTAAGCACTCACTTTCAGACGACATATTGGCCCCGTCTTTTCCTTCCTACAAGCTAATGCCGCACATTCCTTCCTACAAGTTAATTGCCCTTACTTGGCATGTGCCTGATCATTGCGTATAATAACAATTGCGAGCAGTTTGTAGACCAGAATAAAGAAGATAGAGCAAATCTAAAGGAAAATGTTTGTGTGGCTAGCCTAAAAATGGAAATGGCAAATACTTCAGTTACAGTCTTCCGATGCCATAGAAATGTAGTAAAGACCATGAAACTTGACCAGTACATTTAATCTAGGAGAAAAAGACCATGAAGCCTTCACAATCTAAATGAATTTGTGAGGTGTTTCATAAATAGCGAAACACTTGATCGGTATTAACCAAGCAACTTGAGTTTTCACTTTTCAGCCTGCAGTAATCATTTTGATAAGGCAGAAATTAATACCAATGCATGATCTATGATCTTTAGTTTGTTGCTTGCTTGCTACATACCCCCTTACAGGTTCCGCATCAGAGCAATACACAATGATATTAACCTCATTAACCTCAGAGCAGTACGCCAATACTGGTTCATCCAACCAACCATGTTATATCATACCAGTTCCTTTTACTTTTTGAGATACCAAATCTGACAACCTTTTCAAACAAAATATGTTTCCAACATGTTCTACATATAATCAAGTAGAACAGCAATGAAAAGATAGAAAAACAAAAATTGCATTTTACCAAATAGAAAGATAAGAATAAGGCTTTAAAAATTAGCATACACTGATCTCCTTCTTAGTTTGAGGTGCAAAAATACTATCTTCCTTAACACCAGTTATGATATAGAGTCGAACTCTTTGTTGTCATGCTTTGCTTCTTTGTCTTTCTCTAGTGCTTGCGAGCATTGGAAGTATGGAAAGAACACAAGATTTTTTTTTTACCTTGTGATTGTTCTACGCAAATCAAATTAATAGCATGGTCTTTGGTTTGAACTGTTTGTTTCTTTACTATTTGTTCGGTTTGTTATTGTGTTGACCAATTTGTCGGACATGTGGATGCCAAGTTACTGTTAAGAGGCTTTTCTTTGTGATAATATGCTGCAGGTGAGGAAGGAGAGGCTGGGGGATAGAATAACTGCACTTCACAAGATAGTTTCCCTATTTGGCAAGGTAAAAAGAATGGAAACTTTGCTTAACAACATTCATCTTTTCGGATCTATGTACTAACATGACAAGAGTAATTTTAGCAACAACTTGTTGCATTGCACCAACATCCAATATTTTTTATGATTTATCCTGTCAACATTCCCATGACTGTAGAGAAAACCTGATTGCATCAGATGCTTATTTCAAGTAGAGGTTGTTGTGATGATGGTAATGAAATTAACATCTTTTCTTTGCAAATTGAATGGTCAAGTTTTCTAGCAGAATTTAATGAGAATATTTTGCAACAATATTTTTTTGGATCGTTCTATGTTTGATCATCTGAGTATATCAATCTATAATTGGACACATGCTTGTCATCAGCGTGTACGGAAAGTTACTTCAGCTTTTATGTTAGATCTGTGGAGGATATGGATAATCATGACTAGCAATAATTTGTCCTGTTCATAATCCTTTATTATTTTTTTCTTTTTATTTTCAGGATAGGACTGCCTTACTCTTTCTTGGTTTCCCTATGATTCTGTTGTTTCTTCGATCATGGCTATGGAATGGATGTTTTCCAGCATTGCCAGTTCAGCACTACCAGGTACAATCTAATGCTTCTTCGTGACAATTTGGTAACAGCATGAACTAATGCTATGTTTGATGACATGCCAAGGAATAATGGATGTAACGTCCTCGTTTTTGGCTTTCTGGAAAAATCTAATTTAAGTTAAGTAAATTCAAAATTGGGAGTTTCCTTGGTGTTTATGTTAACCTGGCATCCTTTCCTATCCAAAATCAGAATTCAATTCCCTTCCGTTCGAAAAAACAAATTTCTCGGTTCCCGCCGGTACCCGAAATTTCACCTGGGTCCAAAAATGCTTCAAAAATCATGAAATCACTTCAATTAGGTCCCAAATATTCCAAAATGATTTTTGGAATGATTCCCCGGATTTTTGGAAATCCGCCCCTATTTTATCTCGCGCGGCTTTTGTTTAATGCCCGCTATTTGCGCTCGAATATTCAAATCCACAAATTTCATCCAAATTCCGCGAAACCAATTTTATTGGGTTCAAAATATTCCAAAATGGTTCTAGGAATTTTTTCGGAATTTTTAGACCATTTTTGCTAATTTTCCTCTAGGGTGTCACTTTCGCGTAATCATCGACCAATCGCGGAGTGCCACGTGGCAAGTGCTACAGTGTCGTCTTCAACCTCATGGTAGAGGGTTTTTCCAGAGAAGCTCCAAAGCTTTTCCATACAAGAGTTAATGATTCAAATGCCCATAACTTCTTCCACACACCTCCAAATCACGAACGCTCGAGTCCATTGAATCCGTAGCGACGAATCCCTTCCATCCCCCACCATCATTAGTCGCCAATCCCGCCGGAAACCGTCGCATTAAGCAAAAACCGAAATGCACATTAATGCCATTAACTCATCCGTTTCTTCCTCAAATCGCGCACCGCAGGTTCCTAAAGCTCCGTGGCGGAGTCCTCTTTCCAGAGCACACAATCTTCATTTGCCTCTCTTTGCCATTTGTCCGGGATATCGAAGAAACCGCTGCGGCAACGCCGTTCTTCGTGTTCGTCGCGTTCTTGGTCATAACTTCCTCTCCGGTGGGTCAATCTCCACTCCGATTGGTTCCTTGTGTCCGTGTGGTTGTGGTACTCATTCCCCTCAATCAATTTCAGGGTTCATCGAGTTTTGGCGACGAATTTCGCAGTTAAGTCCTTTCGGCCGAACCGCCGTTTGCCATTGATTTCTCCGTCTCCGGTAGGTTTTGGTTCAATTCCTTGTGATCTTGGGCTCCTCTAGTGACAGTCTAGATGATCTAGTAATTAGTGGGTGGTGTCTTGTTCAAATTTCTTGCGGAATTACAAAATTTGGGCAAGTTTGCTCGGGCTCTGTTTTGCCGTGGTGGTTGCCGTGGCAGCCAGCCTGCCGTGCCGCCGCTGCCGCGACCCCATCGCCCTGTCGGTGCCACCCCGCCGTGCCGCCGATGCCGCCAGGTGGTCCACCGCGCCGCCTGCCGCTGCCGCCGCTGCCGCCACCACGGTCGTGCCGCCAAGCCGCCGCCTCGGCGACTCGCCTGCCGTGCTGCCGGGGGATCCCCACCGCCACTTTCGGTCGCTGCCTCGCCGTCAGTCGCCCTTGTCGTGGACCCGCCGGCATGCGCCGCGCCGCCACTGCCGGCGGCATGCCGCGCAAGCACTGAGCCACGCGCCGCCTCTGCGCCGCTGCGCGCGCGTCGCTGTTGCCGTGCAACCCGCCGTAACCGCGGGAGCCTGCTGCTGCCGACTCTCGCGCCTCCCCGGCGCGGCTTGCCACTGCGTCGCCGCCCCTCTGTCGCCCTGCCGCCGCCGCCGTGGTAGGCCGCCACCCTCCCCTTGCCGGCGCCATGGCAGCCTCCACCTCCTCTGTTCTTGCCATGGCAAGCTTTGGGGAAGAAGGCCTTATGCCAATGACAGCTAGGGCCCACCTGGCATGGAGAGAAGAATTGGAAAATGCAGCCAAAAATAAAAGATTCTGAGAAATATTCCTCATTTTCGTGTTTTCCGGATTTTTCCAAACTTCGGCAGCTCATAACTTTTCCGTCCGAACTCAGATTGACTCCGTTCAAATTCCTAAATTCATCTAAAATCAATACCTTCCTGCCAGTACTACTTTTGTAATTTTTGGATTTTATTTATTGTATGGTTATTTATTTGTTGTACCATTTTGCGCGTAGCCGACGATCCCGCCGAGTCCGCCGACCCCGCCGCCGGACTTCAAGAGTTCAACATCCTCACTGTGACCGAGGCAAGTCTCCTTGATGCATGTTGATCCCATGATTTATAAATGCTTTACAGGGTTTTACAAATTGCATTGCTATTTTATATAAAAGGATGATGTTGACGTTATGCTATTAGTTATACCTGTTGTTCATACCTCCTTGATATTGTTATCCATGATCATTTCTCGCCCTAGTACAGTAACCCACCATAATAAATATTTTTGGAAAAATATTCTTTAATTAGGGGAAAAGACTATTTGACAGACATTTTAGATGAATCAAATGGTATGGAATACAAATTGGAGTTAGATGAATATTAGTGGTGATGTGGGGGTAGTCATTATGAAATTGATCTATGAATGGTGATAGTTGAAATATTGAGGAGTTGGATTGTGATAGCCGTTCGCAATATAATTAGTATGGATTGGGGGAGTATTGGAAGAGGTATGATATTAAGAATAATAGCCGGTAAAATTAAATAAATAATATTGAGAGTCATACTTGTGGATTAAATAGAATACGTGGGGAATCATATTTTGGTGGATTAACCAGCATACTATGAGATTTAGAGATGACAATGTGAAGGGTCACAATAGGTGATATTGAGAATGATACTCGATGATTTAGTCAATGATATTACTAAATATACTCGATGGAGTAAGCGGATAATATTGAGGATCATACTCGGTGATTTAGTAGATGATTTTGGTGAAATATGGTCTCGCGATAACCATTTAGGTGGATTTACGAATAATGTGGATTATGTGTGATTTGTGTAGTCGATCGGGTGTCACTGTGTATGAAAACCATTATAGTCGATGAATTAATAAAGTCTTGGTTTCATGAATCTTTGTTAAAAGATGCTTGGGGATGAGATTATGAATTATTCTTGGTGGATCAAGTAGATTACAAAATTAATAGATGTATGGATGATGGGTAATCAATAATGAGACTTATATTTTAGGGAGATTGTTTCATATACAATGATGATAATAGCTTAGCATGATGTTGGAGTCATGATGGCACATGATATAGACTTTACTTGTTGAAGTACTAAATTGGACTGGATTATATAATACCATGATAATAATGGGGGAATCTCGGTGATCTCATGAACTTTGGAGATTATAGGATTGATTATAACAATTTTTATCAACATTGATATTTGAAAATTTTAAATATACTAATGGTGGAATAGAACAGGTCGGTAGAAATGCTTAGACTCGCATTCGGTCAGTATTCACCTATGGGTGGGAATTTCCTATCACTCTTGAAAACTTGTGTTGGAAGTTATAGGCAAAGAGTATTGCCGTTGGTTTACAAAATAAAAATAAAATGAAAAATGGTTTGGACTTTGGCGGAATGGTTTGTCTGGCGGGTGCGGATAGAGCACTAGCTTTCATTGTGCAAGTACCGCCCCAAGTCAATTAAGGACCGACGCTTATGACTGTCCATTCTAAGCATTACCGTACTACCACATGTCTAACATGGTACGACCTGGCTAAATAATTTGTAGAAATCTAACTTAGACTCGCCAGTTGGTTGAATGTGGGTGCCGGACAGAGGCAAGTTGTACTCCCCACACGGCGCAAGAGGGGGCTTGTGTACTGGGTGGCTAGAACCCTAACAGCGGTGAAACCTCAGCGGGTGAGTCGGGTTAGGCGTATACATTGTAAAGGCCTTGTCATGATGTCCCTGCCGGCACACCCAAGGAAGTGTGCTAATAGCTTGGCATCAAGGGAATATCATGTCTTGTGAGTAAAGCTGTACACCTCTGCAGAGTTAAAACTATTCGAATAGCTGTGCCTACGGTCAAAGGCAAAGCTTGCTGAATGCTTTCATATTGGTAGACTTTTGTTTTGGTTTTAAAAACTGATCTTTTGGGATCCGGGAGTGGTTAGAACTGATCTCGGGTGTGCTTCTAGAGGCTAGAGCCAGGTAGGTGGATTGAACCTGATTTTGTGAACCATGGCAGATAGAGCCAAGTGGATGGATGGAACCCTGATCTTTTTGAGTTGTGGCGGATAGAGCCTGTATACTAGTGAATGGTGGCTAGAACCTTCACAGAAATATTACATAATTCAATTGTTAAAAAGAATTGCTAAAATATGCTTTGTGAAACTTATTAACAAGTATGGTTTGATGAAACTTAGCTTTATGCAAAAGAACCATATTATGCCATCCTTGGATAGCCTGCATTATGCATTTTCCCCAGACTTGCTAAGTACTCTATGTACTCACGTGCTACATTCTTAACCTGTCTCAGAAGTGTTTGTAGCTGTCAAAGGAGATCCCAGGACTAGGACGCGCTCCCCACTCGATTGCCTGTGGGCATTTGGATGGGTCGCCTTGGTGTTTTCGTCTTCCGCTGCAGTTGTTCAAGTTGTTCAGCCTGTTCAGGCCGAAATGGTAAACCTTGACCATAAGGTCTTTGCTTTTATTTGGTGTTATTTTTATTTAGTTATATGTAATCGTGATGTGGCTGTTGATTCTTCACTGTTGGACAGTGTGTACTAGCTATTGATCTGGGACTAGTACAGAAATACATAGGAGATTCTGGATAGCCGATCCGGGGGCTCACAATGGATCTCTCGCATTTACTCACATTCGAGAAAACTATGAGTGTTGTGGATTCAAGTTATTTAGTTTATGCATGTTTGTATTTACCAATATTTTCATCTCTCATTCCGTGGGAATATAATGATGTAATGAAGCGTAAAGTTGTCTTATAGAGATGGTAGATGATGATAAAAAATATTCTGTTGTACAAAAGCTATCTATCCACTTATAACATGTTCATTTTATGATTTTGTCTGTTTCTTTGGTGCACTTGGAGATGTTAAATCCTTAATATTAGTGAAACTGTTCAAATGTTAAAGTTTTGATTTGAATTGGAGATGCATCACTTAATATGTGAGATTACCTACAGGTTGAAGTATTAGTGGTGCTGCAAAACGAGCATTCTTTTAGCTGGCATTCTGCTCTAGATGTAGACGCTTTTTATTTTTTTTTTTAAATTTAAAAATAGTATTTTTGTCGGCCTAGGCCGACGAAAATAGAAAAAAATTGCCGAAGAAAATAGCGCTCACATATTTTCGTTCGGTCTCGGTCGACGAAAATACAGACGCCACATCAGCGGGTGCGGAGACGACGACCACTATTTTCGTCAGCCGCTCTGGCTGACAAAAATATAATTATTTTCGTCGGTTGCCGACGAAAATACATGTATGGATTCATGTAGTGTTTACGGTACACTAAATTCAATATGGATCGTTCGTTCTTTTAGATCCAATGAATCAAATTAGCTTGTACTTATTTATACTTTCATCTGTAGTATAGTAGTAGCAATATCTTTAACAAATCAACGGCTAGATTTTGATTTATACTACATATTACATACTACCAGTATAATGTACAGTAAAGTTTGTCTAAATAAATACCAGCTAATCTGATCCATTATATAAAATAAATAAATAATTTATATTGAATTTAGTGTATGATAAAAGAGCCCAATAAAAATAAGATACGGTAGGTGTGCAGTGTAAGGTGCAGCGCCCATCTATATTGACAATAACACATTCACATATGTATTCCATTGGCCCTCTAATGTTCATATATAAGAAATAGCTCCACTCAATAGACCCTTCGACAGTCTTGATTCGTTGCCTCTGTTCCAGCTGCGTTGACACGAAAATTGTGGATTTTCGTTGTGTTGCTTGTATGGCCTTTTCACTGCCTTTCCATGCTGGCAGTGTGTTGAATATTTTGGATTTTTGTTTTGTCCGAGGTCAACTTCTGTCAGTACTAATCCTTTATAATGTCCAATCACAATCCTGCAACAAATAAACATATTGTGTATTACACAAGTTTGGAGAAAAGAAGGCACAAACGAACAAGTGTGGCGCACGTTATGACTGCGTACGTTGAACCACTTGGTCTGCGGATACCCAGTAGTCGCAGAACATGTTGACCGTACATCACAGGAGTTTATATGTTACATATATGAATTCTAATGGAGTGACGGTATTCTTGCAAATAACAATTATTGTAGCAAGGCCAGAACCATATGCTGCTAAAAAAAATGCAACCCAAGAATTATTCAAGAATAAATGGAACAAATTATACAGTTCATATATCAATATATGCCTAGGAATATTGGAATGTTTGCGGTCTAGTTTCTTTTCATTTGCACTTCCCGATATTAATTGGTTCCAGGGAAGCAATGTTCTTAGTAACAAAATATATATGGAGAACAGGATACTTTTCAATGCATACCTGCTTGAACCCTGCAAACATCCTAAAGCGTAAACAGGTCCTAGGCCAAAATTCAGTGTAGACTCAAGCCTGCAAGAATACGAAGAACATTGTTAACATTGTTGCATCTGGGGTAGGCATTACCTTGAAGGCCCTAACAACAAAGTCCCATCTATGACATATCAACTGTCGTGGCAACAAAATGGGAAAAGAGGACCATATCTCTAGGTCAGTGTCTCCATGCCAAATAATCTTTGTCGTTACCCAAGCACAGCTAATTGTACAATCGAACGCTCGCAACAAACAGATTACGTACGAAATGCATGTATTTCAAAGTGTTATACATTCCGTTTGGAAAAGAGTATTATGCATTAGTCTAGTTGTACTCTGTTTTTTTATAGATAGTCCATTAGTTCTTCAAAGATGTGTAAATTGAACAATCATCACTACCAGAAACCATCAAAGTTATTTTTTTACACGCCTGGCAAGCTGCAAAACATTTAAATAGCATAATAACTTTTCTTGTACTCTTATTATAGGAATAGTTTGTCGATCATCACATTTTTTTGTTCCTAAAAAACCTTGTGATGACAAACCAAATATTCCTGTAGTAAATTTCGCTTATTTCGGTAGGGCTAACTCTACAAAATTTTGCTTCATGCCTATCTCTTTATTGAGTTGAGGATACTCCCTTAGTTAAAAAAGTGTCATTTTACTCATCACCACGGTCTTGAGAATTAACTTTCAGTGTAAAATTTATGTTGTAAGATGTGTTGTAAAGCTTTTGTATGTACGAATTTTTCACAAAAAATCCATTCATATGGCTACATACAATTTCGAGCATAATGTAGATTTGGAATTTTAAATTCATGTATATAGTTAATTTAATTGTTAATTCATTTTTAATTTGCTTTCTTTTTATGTACTACTTTAATTGCTATTTCCAATTTATAATATATATAATTTTTAATCCATAATTTTAATTTATATATTATGAAGTCGCTTTAATTTTATAATTGAATTTTAGTTTTTACGTATTTGACTTGAGTTCAAATTTGTACTAAGGATTCGTCACCATTCTAGACTTGAAGCTGATATAATGGCGGAATCTATTAAGTTGAGGTATTATAATTCTTTTCATTGTTTTCTATTAATTAATTAATGAGAGAATTTTCAGCTATTTTTTGAGATTAATGTTATAAATTCCATCTTTTCCCCTAGGATTAAATTTGGGCTTTTGAAGAGTCCCTATTTACTTTTTGTAACAGTAAAGATAACCAGCAGACTTGGTACTTTGTGGATAGATAATGCTAGTTAGTTCGCCCTCCTTTTGGTGTTAGCAGGAAGTTGCAGATATCAAGCGCACACACACTCATATGGGGCCTAGTTTGGAAAACTAGTAATTTTGGGAGAATAGATGATTTGCCCCGTTTTAGTTGGTGTAATTGATCATTTTCCTCGTATGTCTCACTGACCTGTGACCTTAGATCCCGTATGTCAGTGAAACATCACGGGACAAATGATCAATGGCACAAGTAAATAGAAGTAAATCATCAATTATTCCCATCTTTGTGTGCAGTGTGCAATAACATTATAGTGCGAGCTAATACAAGCAGTGCAGTGTGCAATAAGATTATAGTGTGAGCTAATACAAGCAGTGGATAAGACCACAACAGGGTCGGGTGCAGTTGTAAATTATGAATTGGGTACAGTGCATGTGTGCGTTTTCAAGAGGCCACGGGTTCTTACTCGAAGGTCGTCGAGCTCCACAGACAAACTGTCCCGTCAATGGAACCTGTAAATAGTATTGGAAGATTGGGGTGGGAACAGACTGCAATAACTTGTGTTTGATGTCCTTCGAGTGTTTTAACACAACTCCCTGTCTGGGAGTCCCAAATCTGACTCAAGAACAAGAAATGCATTGCATCAACATTCCGTACTGATGATCAAGAACTAGTCTATTCTTCAAAGAAGATGTCGTACTGTTCGCGCAAAAAACGTGAAGCAGGGTTTTCGGCCTCGAACACACAAGACAAACGCCGAGTTTGCAGAGCGTGCCAGTCAATTTGACCTAAAATTGACAAGGTAGAGTTTGTAATTTGATGAAAGCCGATAAACAAGGATCTATCGGCTTTTCGCTAGTCGGTAAGAACCGATTAGGAGATAACTAGATAAATCGGCTACAATTGATCAGGATACAAGGTAAAAATCGGCTCCGGGAAGGCGATGCGCAACAAAACGAAGCAGATCAAACCTGAGTGAAATCGGCAAAAATCAACAATCGGCGATGCGCAACTATGTTGATTCCGTCGACTTGCAGAGAGATCTATGAGGCTAAAACGATGTAAAAGAAAAGCTTATAAAAAGTAGATGTGTGTGTTGTTGGATTGATTCTTCGCTTGACGCCCACCTCCTTTTATAACACGCCTGGCCGATCCGAGTTGTACATAGATACGGTGCGTTTATCCGTATCGGCCTCTTATCTGATTTCCTTTTTTAGAAAACGGATTCCTTTTCCAACTCGTTTGCCGATTTCTTTCCATACAAACATTTCTTTTCCGATTCAGACCGGTTTCAATGCATGCAGAATTTTGGTGCAAACATATGCCCCCCATTTTTGAAAGGTAGCTTGCTATCTTTCAAAAATCCTTCGCTTTTCTCCGTGATCGGCTTATCGTTTAGGATTCACCTCGGTAACTTCCCCATTAATGGCGCCGCAATGCCCTCGGTGCGTTTTTAATGCAGCAATTGTTCCCGCCTTTTCACCTTTTTCACCGAGGTATAAATATGAGGTCCCCCCTTGCGGTCATTTTCACCCTGGCGTGCTCTTGCTCATTTTGAAATCGGCTCTCTTCCGCTTCAACCCCTTCTTCCCGTAGCATCGGCTGAAATGGATGCATCCCAGGTACTTATTCCGATCCCAGATAGCGACCATCAGTATTTCCTAGGCCCAATAGGAACTATAGAAACCGATACGGTCATTGGAGATGAGATCCCTAGACTCCCTTTATCGGCTCCTGGCTACAACATCAATGAGTGGACCAAAAGCTTTAGGGCTTGGCCGACAGGTCTCAAGGGCTGGAGGTCCTGGTATATTAGAGTATCGGCCCAAAAGAAGGCGGAGTGGGAAGGAATGGGTATTGCTGAGTGTATTCCCATGTCCTTAGCCGCTCCAGAGCCTAATGAATCTTTAGTAGCCGCCGCTTGCTATTTTTGGTCGGACTCCTTTAACGCCTTCTTTTTCCCAACTGGTCCTATCGGCCCAACCCTTCTAGACATGGCCGAATTATGCTGCCTTAGGCCTGATGGAGACCAAATATCGGCTTTTAGTGGGAAACCTCAGTACAAATTGACCAGAAAAAAGGGAGAAGGTTGGTCCAGATATATCAAAAATAACAACAAAGTAACCGGCCCTGTATCGGATGAGGAACACGTAGCTTTCATCAACTTATGGTTAGACCGATTCCTCTTCTGTGGCGCTTCCCTAGGACCAACCCAGGTCTATCAATTTATGTCGGAGCAACTAGTCAATGGTCATCGGCTAGCTTTAGGGAAATCCTTATTGGGCGCCGTATACCATATGATGCATATCATCCGGAGTCGGCTTTTTACTGGCAATGGTTCCTATGTCGTAGGTAATATCGGCGGCCCACTTTGGTTTATCCAGATCTGGCTTTACTGCGTTTTTGGCCGCCTCATTATCCCGGACCCTTCGGAAGAATCGGCTTTCCCAACGGAAGACTTTCTTGAGGGTGCCATCCCTGAATTTCAACCTAGCCGATCCCCAGGCGAAAAATTCATCATGTGTTCGTCTGATGAACCTAAAATCTCCCCTGCCGGCTTTCACAAGTACTTGTCCTTTTTTCTGAACCTTAACCAAGCCACTTTCAATCGTAGAGACTTCTTTTCGTATAGTCAATTAGCCGATCTCCCGTGGCCTTCTTTTCTTCGTTTAAATTCTGATAGCTCTCTAATGCCCCAGTCTACTCTTGATCTGCTTCCTCTGCTGATTTCTCCTTGCATTCTTCACGTCGGCTTAAGTACTCGAAATAGAACATTTCAGCCGACCTACGAGTTCTATCACCCTTCAGTGTATGCACGCCAGCTGGGTTTTGGACAAACAATTCCTTGCTTTCCTTTGCTTAGCATGATCAAGCCACGAAATAAAGTTACTAACATTACTGCGGCGGAGCTTATTACCGAGCTAGCCGATGAGCTCCATGTGGTAGACTTGCCATTCCTCGTGTTAAACACACGTCGATCGGGCCAATTTACCACATGGTGGGCTTCCATAGCTGAGGCGCTCTTGCGGAGGCGCACTATCCATGAGGTCTTGTCCTCTTTTCTCCCTGGCTTTCAAGAGCCGACGGAGACCGCCGCTGGGTCTAGCTCGAGTTCAAGCGATGCTAACTCGTCTTTAGAGGTATTTTCATTTTGATGTTTTATTGGAATAAGATTTTCATCGGCTTAACCATATCTTTTTACCCTTTTCAGACTAGCAAAAGGTCAACCCCAGCGCAAGCCGCATCGGCCGACGATCGCTCGAAACGGCAAAGGCCGTCGACCCCTCTTGCCGGTTTATCTTCTGGCACGTTGGGGGTCAATAGCCCATCACTGTCCGATCTTGCCGATCAGCGCACTAAAAGTACGTCCAGTTCCATTTTGCTTAGACTTCTTTTGTAGGCGAAGTTTCATGCTTGCTGTCGGCTAACTCCATGTTCGTCATTTTTAGAGAAAAAGAAGAGCCGTAGAGTCGTTATCAAACGATCTCCAAAACCTGCGGGTCGTGATGCAGCATCATCCCCAACTGGATCGGCCACTGCGGTTAGCTTCGACCCTTATCTTGATTCTTGTCTTTGTTTTCTTTATCTTATCGTGAAGTATTCCTCAGGAAACCCCTTCCGTCCAGTTGTTAGAAGCCGATGCAGAGAAGATTCAGACGGATGTGCTTGTCTTGCCGGCTCTGGCTCCTGCTCCGCCATCTGCTTCCTCACCTCCAAAACCTGCCTCTGATCCAGCTCCGTCGATGGACCTAGCCGATCTTTTAGGCTTTTCTTTGGACGAGCTCGACGACCCGGAAGTGTTGGCCACTGACGATTACCCGGCCGACATTCAACGCATAATTGCTGCTTCGGCGCCAGCGTCGGCTGCTGTAACCGCGGAGCCGGGTATGCAGGAGCGGCTCAACCGCCTCCTGGACGAAGTGTTGCAACCGGAAGCGGCTCTCCTGGCCAACACTCAACCTCTGAGGAATGCGATGGCAGCCGTCCAAGCCGATCTTCCCCCCGCTGCTATGAACGCACTACTAGAGGTATGCCACTTGGACGCTCGTCGGCAGGATGTAGAGTCAGCCAAGCAAAGGGTTGAACAGCGGAAGTCCCAACAAGCCGACCAAGAGATCTTGGACAAGCTCATAGCGGATGCCAAATCTCGAAAGAGTACATTTGACCAGGGTGCTGCCGTGCTGAAATCGGCTAAGACTAAAGCCCAAGAGCTGGAGTTATCCAAGAAGAAACTTGAAGAACAGCTGGCTTTGGTTACAAAAAAACTTTCAGATTGCCAGATCGGCATTACAGATGCGACGTCTTCACTGGCGGCCCAGAGACAGCAAATCGGTGAAGTCTTCACCAAAGTCAAGAGTCAATCAGCTAAACTGATCCCAATTCCGGGCGATGCAAAAGCCGATGAGCAACTAATAGATAGTGTTCAAGCTACTATTGGTAGGGCGGCTGCAGCACTATCGGCTTTGGGAGCCCATCTGCCTGGTTCCGGACTTCACTGATTTGAAAGCATCGACTTCCAATGAACTGATTTGTAGCACTGGCTGTATAGCCGATTTTTGCAAACAATATCTTCGCCTTGGGATGATCTTTGGAAAACTTGCTTGATCGGTTATGTAACCGATCTTTGTAAACTGTTTAATCCGTGGATGTGTGCTTAACTGACTCGGTCGGCTGTATGACCGATTTTATATGCATGTGCTTCTGTAATTGATCCTGTTCTTCTTCCTGTAGTTAGGACCCGACCCATATGCTTGGGTGATACGCCTTTAGATATTTTCCATTGATCGCTTTAGGTAGGACGAACCCATCTAAGGACTCCAGTATATACGAATTCCCGTCAATTGGCCGATTGATCTTATAAGGCCCTTCCCATGTTGGAGACCATTTGCCGAATCGATTATCCTTAGACCCAATCGGCAACACTGTTTTCCATACCAAATCGGCTCGATTGAACGATTTTGAAATCACTTTTTTATTGTACGACCTGGCAACCTTCTCTTTATTCCTTTTAAGCCGATCTAGCGTGATCAGCCTTAGTTCAGCCAAATCATCTAGATTGTCAAGCATCTCCTGTTTGTATTTATCGGCTGATACCTTATCTTGTTCGCATAGCCTTACTGAGCCGATGTTGATTTCTACGGGCAAAACGGCTTCTTGTCCGTATACCAACTGAAAAGGTGACAATTTAGTTGATCCGTGCTGAGATAGCCGATAAGCCCATAAAGCCTCCGATAGTGTTGAATGCCATTTTCTTGGCTCTTCCTCAATTTTTCTTTTTATCAGCTTTATCAACGTCTTGTTAGATGACTCGGCCTGTCCATTGGCCTGAGCGTAGTAAGGGGAAGAGTTGAGTAATTTTATCCCAAGACTTTCCGCAAAACCTTTGAACTCGTTAGACATGAACACAGTCCCTTGATCAGTAGTAATTGTGTGTGGAATCCCAAACCGATGGATGATGTGTTCATTTGCAAAGTCGATCAGCTCTTTGCTAGTAACCTTCTTGAGCGGTACAGCCTCAACCCATTTTGAGAAATAATCTGTGGCTGCAAGGATGAATTTATGTCCTTTGCTGGATGACGGAAATATTTGGCCGATTATGTCTATACCCCATCCTCTAAACGGCCATGGCTTGATGATCGGATGCAAAGCCGATGCTGGTGCTGACTGTACGATACCAAACTTTTGGCACCTTTGGCATCCTTTATAATATTTGAAGTAGTCTTCTAACATCGTCGGCCAAAAATATCCTGTTCGTCTCAGTATCCATTTCATTTTATAGGCCGATTGATGTGACCCACAGATGCCTTCATGGACTTCACCCATCGCTACTTTTGCTTCCACTGTTCCCAGGCATCTTAACAATAAACCTTCCATAGTCCGAAAGTATAATACGTCTTCTAGTAGAACATATTTGAGTGCTTTGCGCCTGACCTTTTGCTCGGTCGGCTTGGTTGGATCTAACAAATAATCCTTTATTTCCGTTCTCCAGTCGACAGGGTGGACGCATAAAATCGGCCAAACGTCTAGCCCGATTGGTTCCTGTCGGCTCTCAATCTTGTACCCTGATGCACATTGTGCCAATCGATTTGCTTTATCATTAGCTTCTCTGGGGATATGTTTTATAGAAAATGTAGTGAGCATCTTGATGATCTGGAGGCATTGATGTAAGTACTGAGTCAGCGTTCCGTCGTTACATCGGTATTCCCCTTTGATTTGCCGTATGATTAACATCGAGTCTCCAAAAGCTTCGACGTCTTTCACCCCGATGCTATCTAACAATTGTAGACCTCTTAATAATGCTTCGTATTCTGCTTGATTATTTGAACATCGGCCATTTAGCCGATACATGAAGTCATACTCCTGTTTTCTAGGTGAAATCAATATCACGCCGATGCCTTCGCCTTCCTGGCAAACGGATCCATCAAAATACAGTTGCCAAGGAATCACATCAGCTGTTCCTGTCAATGTTTCACTTCCTGTGATAAAATCGGCCACAGCTTGTCCTTTCACAGATTTAGCCGACTCATAGGTTAACTCGAACTCCGTTAAGGCGTATGCCCATTTACCGAGCCGGCCCCGCAGGATTGGCGCCGATAGTATGTACTTGACTACATCGGTTTTGCATATTATGACACATTTGGAAGCCAGCATATAATGTCTTAATTTGGTGCAAGCAAAATACAATGATAAGCATAATTTTTCGACTAGGGGATACCTGGTTTCTGCATCTAAAAGACGTCGGCTTAAGTAAAATATTGCTCGTTCCTTCCTATCGGCTTCTTGTGTTAAAACTGCCCCAATCGAATCACCTTCAGCCGATATATATAGTCTAAAGGGTATACCATGTTTTGGTGCGGTTAATACTGGTGGACTCATCAGATAACTTTTTATGTCGTCGAAAGCTTTTTGTTGATCGGCTTCCCATTTGAACTCTTGGTCGTCTTTAATTCTCAGCAACGGTGTGAAGGCCCGAATACGCCCTGACAAGTTTGAGATGAAACGTCGCAAGTAGTTGATTTTCCCAATCAATACCTGTAACTCTTTTTTGCTTGTCGGCGGTTTAGTATCGGCTATGGCTTTTACTTTGGTTTGGTTTACTTCAATTCCTCTTTCATGCACCGTAAACCCGAAAAATTGTCCAGCTGATACTCCGAAAGCACATTTGAGAGGGTTCATTTTTAACCCATGTAACCTTGTGCTTTCGAACATCTTTTCCAGATCGGCTAAATGTTGCCAGTCTTCTTTGGATTTTACCACTACGTCGTCAATGTATATTTCCACGGTATTGCCGATCAAATCATGGAAAATATGGTTCATAGCACGCTGATAAGTAGCACCGGCATTTTTCAAACCGAAGGTCATAACTTTCCACTCATATAGCCCTAAAGCCCCCGGACATCTGAAAGCTGTTTTGGGTATATAAACCGACCATGAATATCTGATTGTATCCGGCGTTCCCGTCCAAAAAGCTTATGATTTTATTCCCAGATGCAGCATCGATAAGCATATCGGCTATAGGCATCGGGTACTCGTCTTTTGGCGTAGCTTTGTTTAAATCTCTAAAATCGACACATACCCTAAGTTTGCCATTTTTCTTCTTTACTGGGACGATGTTTGAGACCCACTCAGCGTATCAGCAAGGCCGGATAAACTTTGCCTCTAGCAATCGTCCTACTTCTTCCTTTATAGCGTCATACAACGTAGGATTAAACCGCCTAGGGTACTGTTTGAATGGCCGATACCCAGGTTTTATGGGTAGCCGATGTTCAACTAACTGTCGGCTTAAACCTGGCATCTCATAATACTCCCACGCAAAGCAATCCTTATATTTCTTGAGTATTTCGACCAACTTTGCTTTATAACTGGGTTCTAATTTGGCACTTACAAACGTTTGTCTTTTGCTATCACCTTCTCCAATGTCGATCTCTTCGAGCAAATCGGCAGAAGTAAATCCTAAAACTTTTCTTTCTTCTTCAAAATCTTCTACAGCTTCTTCGTATTCTTCTTGCCGATAGCTCCTTGCCTTTTCCTGCAGCTTTGCTAGTGTCTTGTGCTCCATCTTCTTATCACTTCGTCTGTCCGATCAAACGTGTTGGGTTTAACGCTGATCGGCTTGAATCCTGACTTCTCAACGCAGATAAAATCGCAATTGTCCAAGGCTTTTCCTGATATACATTCGGCTTCTTCGTGGGGCCAATTGGTGTCAGGGCTAGCCATAGCGATATGAGCCGATGTGTCGGCTGGTATGACTTCTACTGTATCATCGTTCCACTGCACCAATTTTTGGTGCATAGTCGATGGTATACAGCAATTGGCATGTATCCAGTCTCGCCCAAGGAGCACGCTGTAATTGCCTTTGGCTTCAATCACAAAAAATGCAGTCGGCAGAGTTTTATTACCGACTGTCAATTCCGACACCATTACGCTTTTAGCCTCAGTTGGGTCTCCCGTGAAGTCATTTAGCACCATATTGGTCTTGATCAAGTCTTCATCGGTTTTACCCAATTTTCTGAAAGTGCTTAACGGCATTAGATTAACTGTTGCCCCGCCATCGACCAACATGCGAGATATCGGTCGGCCATTAATGTACCCTTTTAGATATAGTGGTTTTAGATGCCGATGCATGCCTTGTGGTTTTTCGAACACAGCGTCTGGTGCTCCGAGGCACAATTGGGCGAACACCTCTTCAGCCGATTCCTCGGTTTTGAACTCGGCAGGTAGAGTGAATACCATGTTTATATCCATTGGTGGCGTATCATCTCGAATCATCGGAGAACCGGATTCGATCGATTGATCTGAATCACTGTCGACCTGTTCCTTCTTCCTCCACTCCCTTTTCAAAACCGGTACTGGTCTCAACTTATTGAACATCCGATCCCTCTCGCTCTCCTTTTCGGCCTCCCTTTCTTCTTGTGTCTTCAATCGCTGAAGCCTCCTGTGTTGTGATTTGCTGAGACCCGAGGGGCACCACCTAGGTTTAGGTTCTATCGGCTTTCTTACTTTTCCAGCTAAATTGCTCATCTCGCCGTCAGATTCTATTCTACTTGTATTAGCCGATAGTTCCTGATTTTGGGAGGACTCGCCTTGCTCTGATATTGACAACCTCTCATGGACTGGCCTATTGCTTCTTGCTGCTGGATGATCGTACATCGGTCTAGACAACCTATCCTTTATAGATCGGTGTGGCCGATATGCAGACGAGTGTTGCATAGGACAAGATACAACTGTTGGTAAGGTCATCCCTCTCTCCCAGCAAAACTGCCAAAAGGGACATTGCCGATGTTTCTCTTCTTCAGTAGTTGGCCGACATGGCATATCTGGCCGCCAATGCTCGTCCTTCTTTTGCCCTGGTCGATGAAAACTCTGGTGAGTGTTATACCTTTGACTTATCCTTTCATACTTCCCCAGGAGCTGTAAGAAAGTCGGCTTTGGTTTGAAATCGATTTTCCTTGGAGCCCTCTCAGCCCGATACCATTTTCCGATTTCCAGGTCTCTTCTTGGTTTTACCGTCCTTGAGTTCTGTCCATTTTTATCGGCTTCTATTTGTATGGAGCCGATAGTAATCTGTACCGTTTCATCTTTTGATTGTGCTTCTGTAGGACCGAGTAGGCAACTAGAGGGGGGGTGAATAGATGCCGAATAAAATTCAACTAATTTTTAAAAAATAAACGATCCCTAAATAGAGGGAGAAAATCTAAAATCGTGGAGATCAAAAACCCTGGATTAATTAGCGAGACAAGTTTTAAAAAAAAATTAGTTCTATCAAAAATCGAACAAACCTTCTAATCAAGATCAGAGCAAAAAAAAATAAGAGAATATTGCATAAACTTATCCTTTTATTCCAAAGCCATCTTCAACAGGATGACACCAAAAAAATCTTCTAATCTTCAATGATTAGAAAACCCTACACAAACTAAAATGAGCACAAAAGCTCTTTGTTGTAGGCGCCTTTTGTTCTAGTTCTCTTTCGTTGGATGGATGAGTTCTAATCCCTAGAACCCTCTATTTAAAGGACTCCACAGCCAGCCGAATCCTTCTTGTATACGTATCAACCAAGCAGTCTCCATCTCAACTCCGGCCAACACGCACGGTAGCCAGACTCGGACAGCAACTGCGCCTGCCAAAACAAGTCTCCTCTCGGACATCGCTCGGACAGCTTGCTCCGGACATCTCTCGGACAAGCTGCGAATCGGTCGGCTCTGCCGTGTCCTTGACCGACTCCGTAGACCTGCATACACACGACACAAGTTTGTATGCACACACACATGCAGCATGCACCCATACGACTCATTGCCCGTTAAGCCGCAACGATCTCAACCACACGTAATTGTTCTCTAGTCCAAACATCTCGCATGACATCCTTGACCTTCACGACCTCAGTTCCTCCCTGAACCTAGTCTCGATCCCGTCATCGACCAGGTTCAACCTCAAGCAACACCTGCACATGAATCAAAAACACAAAACAATTCCGAGTACAAGTCCACGACTGACTCACATCAATCCATGCAAATACTCACTCGAGTATTGCATAAAGTCCACTTCAAAACAAGTATCATGAAATTATCACAAATTTCATAATCTCAAAATCAAATTCAAATTTCAATCTCAAAATCGCTCAAATCCCTAATTGAGCAAATCCCTTTTACGACGGACAACAAAACGATCCGCGCAAAAGCCAAGTGAAACCCTAGAAAGCGATTCACGACGGACCAACAAAGTCTGTCCGTTGTACAAGGGAAACTCTTGGTTCCAAAAGAAAACATTCCGGCGAAAACATGTTTACGACGGACAACCAAAATCGGTCCGTCATACATGCAAAAGTCTCAGTTCAGAAACGCTTTCAAATTCATGTTCACGACGGACAAAAAATCTTGTCCGGCGCAAACGTGCCACGCTCGGTTTTGAACACAACATGGTCCGAACGAAACCCTAAAGCAAACACGTTCACGACAGACAGAAAGAAAACTTGTCCGTTGTAGATGTGGAACTTACTGGTTTCTTGGAAAGAAAGAGTTTGGCTCAATGAGTTCACTTAAAACATGTGTATGACATCAAAGAGTTTGGTCTGTCATACATGTGAAAAAAAACGAGTTCGCCAATTCAAATCTTTTTCGGATAACCAAACTGATTTCTGCTCTTTTCAAATATTCAAACCAAATTCAAATCTTTTCGAATATTCAAATACTCATCATCAAAAACACATGGATCAAAAACAATGATCCTTCAATCTCCCCCTTGATGAGTAATTTGACAAAACACAATATAAGATTTGACAAGAGTAAAAAAAATGAGAGTTTGAGACCCAAAAGATTCCAGGACCAAGTAAAGACCAGACCAAGTAAAGACCAAGTAAATCCAAATTCTCAAACAGTTTGAAATTCACCTCTCTTTTTATTTTTCTTCTTCTTGACTTTTGCTCTCCCCCTTTTTGACAAAATAGTCATCAAGATCTCAAAACTCCCCCTTAATGAATGCAGTATCTCAAGCTTTGAAGTATATTCAAGGTATATAATCAAAGTAAAGCATTTGGAGAGTTTTTACGAGAGTTTTCACATTTTGTATCAATTTATCAAATGAGAAAGCAAATTGTGAGAATATGGAGGCTCTAACACATAGAATAGTTGTTGCATAAGCAAATTAGAGCAAACAAGTAAAATGTCATAAACTGATTTTGCCAAAGCTAAAAAGAAATCTATCATGAGCAAAGAGAGACTTTCAAATTCACTAATGTTTGTCTCAAGCCTTTTCAAAAATTTGAATTTCCTTTTTCTCTTTTAGCAAGTTTGACAATTTTGCTTTGTGATCAACAGGGATGACAAGTAACTGCACACTAGCCCATACTTGTGTATGAGTAGGTAGTTCTTTCTTGTATCTTTCTCTATTTAAATTGGCAAGTGGCTTCACATTGTTCTGAACTTTTGTTTAGACAAGTAGCCTTTTCTTGCATCTTTTGCATTTAAATCCCTGGCAAGGAAGCTGCACATTGTACTAAACTTGTGTTTAGCCAAGTAGCTTTTGCTTGCATCTTTTTCAACTTGCTTTTAACATTAAAACACTGATTTTGCTTGAGACTCATAATGATCATTTGAAGTCCAACAAAAAACTCACACATAGTTTCTAATCAGCTCTAGCCTTTCAACAGATGACAAGAAACTTTTAAGCCTATTTCACAAATGTAATACCATAATGAGCAAGAGCCAAAATATTCTCGAAAAGCATCTCAAATTGAATTATTTTAGCCTTTTAGTCTTTTAGTGAGAAGTGAAGCAATGTAGCATTAATTTGACTATATACACAAGAATAGTCAACAAAGCTTTGTACTACATGATGCAATGAAAACAGGGGAGTTTTTAAGTGTAACGACAAAATCAAATGAAAGAGTTAAAATCAAGACTCCCCCTCAAATCAACCCATGGGGATGAATGATCCCAAGTTCGCCGCGTAAGAAAGCAAAGCGAGAAGAATCAAGCGGCTTAGTGAAAATATCAGCAATTTGAGCATCCGAATCAACAAATTTCAGCTCAATAGCTCCTTTTTCAACATGATCTCTAAGAAAATGATATCGAACATCAATGTGTTTAGTCCTTGAATGTTGAACAGGATTTTTAGCGATGTGAATTGCACTAGTATTATCACAAAGAAGTGGAACACTATTAAAGTTAATGCCGTAATCTTTAAGAGTTGAAGTGATCCAAAGAATTTGTGAACAACAACTAGCGGCTGCAACGTATTCAGCTTCAGCAGTAGATTGAGCAACTGAGGACTGTTTCTTAGAAGACCATGAAACAAGTGAAGTGCCAAGAAAATGACAGGTGCCAGAAGTACTCTTTCTATCTAATCTACACCCCGCAAAATCAGCATCAGAATATCCTAGGAGTGTAAGCGAAGAAGAACAAGAATACCAAATGCCAAATTCAGGAGTGGAGCGAAGATACCTGAAAATTCTTTTAATTGCTTGTCGATGTGATTCTCGAGGAGAGGCTTGAAATCGAGCGCACAAACATACTGCAAAATGTATGTCAGGCCTCGAAGCAGTCAAGTACAGAAGTGATCCAATCATGCTTCTGTATTCTTTTTGGTCCATCTCGACACCATTCTCGTCAAGATCCAAAATTGTTGTTGTGCTCATTGGAGTAGATACTGACTTTCCTTCTCCCATGTCGAATTTCTTTAGTAGCTCCTTTGTATACTTGGATTGGTGCAAGAAGATCCCTTCTTTTGCTTGTTTGATTTGAAATCCAAGGAAGTATGTCAACTCTCCCATCATACTCATCTCGAATTCCCTGGACATCAGCTCGGAAAATTGCAACACAAGAGAGTGGGAGGATCCTCCAAAGATAATATCATCCACATAAATTTGCACCACAAGAAATTGATCATTTGAATTTTGAGTAAATAGAGTTTTATCAACTTTTCCCATCTCAAAATTATGTTGAAGCAAGAAGCCTTTTAATCTATCATACCAAGCACGAGGGGCTTGTTTTAATCCATAAAGAGCTTTTGACAAACGATATACATGATTAGGAAATTTTTCATTTTCAAAGCCAGGAGGTTGTTTCACAAAAACTTCTTCTTCTATAAAACCGTTTAGAAAAGCACTTTTCACATCCATTTGAAATAACTTAAAACCTTTTGAAGCTGCAAAAGCCAAGAGGATGCGAATAGCCTCTAAACGAGCAACAGGAGCAAATGTTTCATCAAAATCAATTCCTTCAAGTTGAGAAAAACCTTGAGCTACAAGTCTAGCTTTGTTTCTAACAATTATTCCATTTTCATTTAACTTGTTCTTAAAAACCCATTTTGTTCCAATAATGTTTTGATTTTTAGGAGGTTCCACTAAAGACCAAACTTTATTCCTTTCAAAGTTTTCTAACTCTTCATGCATCGCATTTACCCAAGAACTATCAGTTAAAGCATGAGTAATGTTCTTAGGTTCAAAATTTGCAACAAAAGCAGAATGCATGCATAAAAGAGTTTGAGATGAATTAGAACGTGTCACCCTTTCATGAAGACTTCCAATAATTTGTTCAGAGGATGGTTCTTCAAAAGCAGTAAGGGAGGTCCATTGTTTCGATCGTCGTGGGAGGTGTAGGAGAATCAAGTAATAGTCACATCAATTTGTTCAGGAACATCTTCCTGCTCAGAGGTATGAGCTCATCATCATCATTATCTTCATCATTTTCTTTGAATCTTTTATCCAAAAAGATTGGCTCTAAATCTTCTCGTGAACCTGAAATGTCGGGTCTAGCTCCAGGGCTAGCCTCATCAAAAGTAACATCGCATGTCTCCAACAATTTGTTAGTCGATAAATCAAGTACACGATATCCATGAGAGTGCAACGAATAGCCAAGGAAAATACCATCTGTACTACGAGCTTCGAATTTATCAAGATTTCCATGTTTAAGAATAAAGCATTTGCAACCAAACACTCGTAAGTGAGAAACAGATGGTTTACGATCAAATCTCAGTTCATAAGATGTTTTACCAAGTAAAGCTCTGAGATAGACCCTATTTGATATATAGCAAGCAGAAGAAATTGCCTCAGCCCAAAATTTTCTTGAAGTGTTATATTCATCTAGCATAGTTCTAGCCATTTGAATCAAAGTTCTATTTTTCCTTTCTACAACACCATTCTGTGAGGGAGAATATGGCGAAGAAAATTGATGTTCAATCCCATTAGTTTCACAAAAAGATTTAAACAAGGCATTTTTGAATTCTGTACCATTATACATTCTTATGGCTTTCAATGTGTTAGGCAATTCATTTATCAATCTCTTAATGAAGACATGAAAGAGTCCAAAAATCTCATCTTTTGAAGACAGAAAAATGCACCCAAGAGTATCTCGAATAATCATCAACTATTACTAGAAAGTACCATTTACCTCCGGCCGATTGTACTCGAGATGGTCCTACCGTATCCATGTGAAGAAGTTGACCGGGGCCAGTGGTCATTACAGTAGAGACAGTAGCATGAGGAGCTCCAACCATCTTACCATGTCGACAAGAAGCACAAACAATATTTTTGCAAGATTTTAACTTCGGCAAGCCACGAATTAAGTCTAGACCACTCAATCTAGATAACAGATCAAATCCCATGTGGCCTAACCGACGATGCCAAAAATTGAGATTTCTAGATTCTGAAGCAACAAAACAATGTGAACTTGAAGCATTGCTAAAATTTGCTATGAAAATTTTTCCAAGTCTAGATATCTCAAGAATCAAGTTTCCAGAAGCATCGAGTACTCTACATGCATTAGGTTTAAAGCTCACTTCAAAGTTTTCATCCAACAATTGTGATCTTGTGAAGGTTGAATTTCAGTTTAGACACCAGAGAGACATTCTTCAAAGTAAAGTGTTCATTTACCTTCACTGTACCTTTTGCGGTGACGCTGGCCCAAAGAGTAGCATCTCCAAAAGTGATCGTTTCGTTCCCAGATGCTTTTGTTAGGGAGGAGAACCAACTTGAGTTGCCCGTCATGTGTTGGCAGCATCCTGAATCAACAACCCAGATGTTCTCCTTCCCTTCTCGTACCACCTACATATTATGAACAGAAGATGCCGAGGATTCAGTGCTGGGGTTAGAGAAGCATGCTTTAGGTATCCAGCACTGAATCACTCGACGAGCAGGTGATCGCATAAATACTTGTGAGAGTAATGAATTTTTGTTTGCTTTCACAGAGCCTGTCACAATACTGCTTCCATGACCATGTCTATGCACACAAAAAGAAGTGGAAGGTGTTTTCTTTTTGTAACCTAAACCTGCTCTTCTATTGTCATAGGTTGTAAAAGCCCTATTAGATGGTTTATGACGGTATGACTTGGGCTTTTCAAAATTATTAATTTCTCCAGTCATCTTAGAATTATTAATTCTCTTTCCCTTCTCGATTTTAGCTTTCCTGTAGCAGAATTTTCCTAGATGACCATCTTTGTGACAAAAAGTGCATTTGTACAGTTTTGAAGTACTTGCTCCTTTACTTTGAGTGGGTTGAGTTTTTCCAGAGAAATCAACAGATCCAGCAGATTTGAATTTTGTTTCACTTGGTTTAGGAGGGAGGATTTCAATTTTACCAGTACCAAGTGTTTTCACAATTACAGGAGGGTTGTTTTTCAAGTGTTCAAAGTGATCAAAGCCTATCCCACTATTTTTAACACTTACTTTTGATTTATCAAGAATCAGATTCAAGTTTTTCTTTCCTCCAGCAAATTTTTCCAAAGTTGATTTCAAATATTCATTTTCTCTAAGAACAACAGGGCAATTTTGACATGGATCAACTTGACATTTTTTAGCCTTTTCTTTAGCTTGAACGGCTCTATCTTTGGCTATAATGGCTCTCTCTACATTGTTCTTTTCAAGTGCAATATCAATTTTCAGAATTTCACATTTTTTGCATTCTTTTGAGGTGACAGTAGAGTGAGTAAAGATAATGTGTCCAGCAAGACAAATTGCTCGTATTTTTCTTAAATTCTCTCTAGTGACAAACAATTCTTGCAACACATAAAAATGCATTATTGAACCAAAAGCTAAAGTTTGCTTGAACTTATCAACTTCACTTTTTAGCAAATTTAGCTCTTTTATCTTGCAAGAATGAGCAGCTCTAAGTGATTGCAATTCTAATGAAAACCCCTCACAATCATCACATGCATCATTGTTAGAAATAGAATTTCTAAGTTTTTCGTTTTCAGTTTTCAGCATGGACAAACCATTCTCTAAGTTTTTATTTTTGAGTGAAGATTTTCTTAAAGATTTTCTCAATATGACTAAAACTTCACAAAGCTCATTATATGAAGGCATTACCTCATCACAGTCGCTGGAAGTGCTGTAGTTGTCACTAGTGTTCCCTTTTGCCATGAAGCACAGTCCAGTGAAGTCTTTCTCATTCAGCTTTGTTTGCTTCTCTTCTTTCTCATCTTCAGATGAGTCGTCAATGTCGCTCAAATCTAAGCGACCAATTGCAGTGAAGACTTTGTTGAGCATCTTCTTCGTTCTTTGCTTATTTTTGTCCTTGCTCTCTCTTGGCCGGAAGGATTTGGAGGAGTTGTTTTGGTCCTTCTCCTCTCTATCCTTGTTCCTGAAGCAGTTGGCACGAATATGCCCAGCCTTGCCGCAGTTGTAGCAGTGGATAGAGGCTCCTCTTCTCTCCCTTGATCTCATGTAAGCTGCATTGACACGCTTGGAAAGAAGAGCAAGGGTATCTTCTGGTATTTGATCTAGTTGTTCATCACTAAGAGCACTCAAAGCAAAGAATGGAGTATGATGATGAAGAACTAGTAGCATTATCATATGAAGAATTAGCATTAAGAGCCAGAGAGTTATCATTGGATGTTCTTGAAACAATGTCTATCTCAAAAGTCTTGAGACTAGAATATAATTTATCCAATGTCATTTCACTCATCTTGTGAGCCTCCCTAAAAGCAGTCACTTTCATTTGCCAGATTTTAAGATCAAGAGATGATAGGAAATGTCTAGCATTTTCAGAGTCAGTGTACTTTACATCAACAGCTCTAAGATTGTTTAAAATTCTGTTAAAGCGAGCAAAACAATCATCTAGAGATTCTCCAGAATTCATTTCAAATCTAGTGTATTCCTTTTTAAATTGATCTTGCCTAGCTTCTTTTACAGAGTCTGTGCCCTCATGATAATCTTGAAGAGATTTCCAAATTTCATGAGCAGTGAGTAAATGACAGACTCTATCGAATTCTTTTCTAGCAAGTCCTTGAAGCAATATGTTTCTAGCTCTATTATTGTTTTCAATATCTTTTTCAAACTCGATTTTATCAATATCATCATTAGAAGGAAGCTCGTACGGAATTTTTACCTTGCGCCAAATCGCGTTACCTTGAGCTTGAAGATATGCAGTCATTCGGATCCGCCAGTTGGGAAGTCTGCCATCGAAGATTGGCGGTTTGTTCGAGTATTTCTCTGTTGCCATAACTTACCGTTTACTAATCACCTGTTAAGATGGATTAGTAGAACCTGGCTCTGATACCACTTGTAGGACCGAGTAGGCAACTAGAGGGGGGGTGAATAGATGCCGAATAAAATTCAACTAATTTTTTTAAAAAAAAATAAATGACCCCTAAATAGAGGGAGAAAATCTAAAATCGTGGAGATCAAAAACCCTGGATTAATTAGCGAGACAAGTTTAAAAAAAATTAGTTCTATCAAAAATCGAACAAACCTTCTAATCAAGATCAAAGAAAAAAAAATAAGAGAATATTGCATAAACTTATCCTTTTATTCCAAAGCCATCTTCAACAGGATGACACCAAAAATCTTCTAATCTTCAATGATTAGAAAACCCTACACAAACCAAAATGAGCACAAAAGCTCTTTGTTGTAGGCGCCTTTTGTTCTAGTTCTCTTTCGTTGGATGGATGAGTTCTAACCCCTAGAACCCTCTATTTAAAGGACTCCACAGCCAGCCGAATCCTTCTTGTATACGTATCAACCAAGCAGTCTCCATCTCAACTCCAGCCAACACGCACGGTAGCCAGACTCGGACAGCAACTGCGCCTGCCAAAACAAGTCTCCTCTCGGACATCGCATCGGACAGCTTGCTCCGGACATCTCTCGGACAAACTGCGAATCGGCTGGCTCTGCCGTGTCCTTGACCGACTCCCGTAGACCTGCATACACACGACACAAGTTTGTATGCACACACACATGCAGCATGCACCCATACGACTCGACTGCCGTTAAGCTGCAACGATCTCAACCACACGTGCACTGTTCTCTAGTCCAAACATCTCGCATGACATCCTTGACCTTCACGACCTCAGTTCCTCCCTGAACCTAGTCTCGATCCCGTCATCGACCATGTTCGACCTCAAGCAACACCTGCACATGAATCAAAAACACAAAACAATTCCGAGTACAAGTCCACGACCTGACTCACATCAATCCATGCAAATACTCACTCGAGTATTGCATAAAGTCCACTTCAAAACAAGTATCATGAAATTATCACAAATTTCATAATCTCAAAATCAAATTCAAATTTCAATCTCAAAATCGCTCAAATCCCTAATTGAGCAAATCCCTTTTACGACGGACAACAAAACCAGTCCGGCGCAAAAGCCAAGTGAAACCCTAGAAAACAGTTCACGACGGACCAACAAAGTCTGTCCGTTGTACAAGGGAAACTCTTGGTTCCAAAAGAAAACATTCCGGCGAAAACATGTTTACGACGGACAACCAAAATCGGTCCGTCATACATGCAAAAGTCTCGGTTCAGAAACGCTTTCAAATTCATGTTCACGACGGACAAAAAATCTTGTCCGGCGCAAACGTGCCACGCTCGGTTTTGAACACAACATGGTCCGAACGAAACCCTAAAGCAAACACGTTCACGACAGACAGAAAGAAAACTTGTCCGTTGTAGATGTGGAACTTACTGGTTTCTTGGAAAGAAAGAGTTTGGCTCAATGAGTTCACTTAAAACATGTGTATGACAGACCAAAGAGTTTGGTCTGTCATACATGGGAAAAACGAGTTCGCCAATTCAAATCTTTTTCGGATAACCAAACTGATTTATGCTCTTTTCAAATATTCAAACCAAATTCAAATCTTTTCGAATATTCAAATACTCATCATCAAAAACACATGGATCAAAAACAATGATCCTTCAGCTTCAAATCTTTTAGTTGGCTTAACATCTTTGATGGGTCCCTTCCCTTTCTGTGAGCACTGCACCATGTTGACCTGGAAAGGATTCATATCTATTTGCATAGCCGATTCTTCCGCAAACTTTAACCTGCCATCGGCGATGGCCGATTGAATCTGTTGTCGAAAAATATTGCAATCGTTAGTGTTATGTGAGAATGAATGGTGCCATTTACAATACCTTCGCTTTTTAATTTCCTCGGCCGATGGGATGACGTGTCCTTCTGGTAACCTTATGAGTTTTTCTTGCAGTAATAAATCAAATATCTTGTCACATTTTGACACATCATATGAGTATTTGGCTTCCGCCTTATTTTTCGTTGGCTTAAGTAGAGAGCACACGAGTGGCTTTTTAGAACCTTTGGTCCACTCGGCTATGTTCATCTCTGCTTCGTCTTCAGAGGTATCGCTTGAATTGTACTCTATCATGTTTATTTTGGCCTTCTCATTGCCGTTCGGTTTAAATCTATCTTTAAACCCTTTGATCTCTGCATATCGGCTTTCATGTGCCGATACGCGATGGAGTAGGTGGCCTAGGTCGGGGAACTCCTGGCCCGATAATTTTTCTTTTAATGGAGGGATTAACCCTTGGAACGCTAGATCGGCCAATTGATCATCGGGTAATGTCACGCTGTAGCACCTATTCCGTACGCCCCGAAATCTCTTGATGTAATCAGAGACCGATTCGCCGTACTTCTGTCGGACTGAACTAAGATCAGAAATCCTAAGCTCCATAGTCCCCGAAAAGAAGTATTCATGGAATCGGCTTTCTAAATCGTTCCATATATGAACTGAATTTGGGGGTAGATTCGTGAACCAAGTGAATGCAGTGCCAGACAATGATAAAGGGAACAATCTAATTTTTAATCCATCGGACTGTGCAGCCTCCCCGCATTGAGCCATAAACCGTCCGATATGCTCAATTGTGGTAACAGAATCATCACCTGAGAATTTAGCAAAGTCTGGTATTCTAAAGTTGTGGGGGTATGGCATTCGGTCTATGTAATCGGGATACGGCTTCCTGTAGCCGATCACTCTTCCTCCGGGTCATGTCGAATCGTTTCTCTCAAAACATTGGCAATTTGTTCTGCCCAATTAACATTGTCGGCTTGTGGTGCAGCCGGACACTGCCAATTCTCATTGTTCGTGGCCTGCCCCCCGAGTGCAAACTCGGGTCTCCGTCCAAATCGCGCCTCAGGAGGTCTTGGCACTGTGTCATAATTGTGATTAAAACCCAATGCATCGGGTATGGGCACAGAAGGTTCGACGAATGGCACCACCCTATATGGCGCTTGTTTTAGGGTTGTGGCTCCCAGTGACTGCGGAACCTGACCCGTTTCGATCGGCTGATAAGCCGATAACCCGATGCTATTGGAGGGCCCATTTGACTGATTTGATGCGCTTATTTTGGCCCCATCCGTGTGCCCATGGTAGTGTGTGAATCCATCTCTCTGTATGCTTGGTTTCAAAACAGTAGGCTGAGTTGGCATCATAACAGGTGTTTGAGCCGACACGTTTACTGTATTGGTGTTAGGTGTTATGGAATATACCGGGTACGTAGGGATGGTTTGTGGTGGATCTAGCAGGCTTCCAGACGCAGCCAATTCTTGAGCAATTGTTTTCACACTATTTTCTATCATCGGCTTTAATGTGGATACTAGAGCCGATGACTGGTTAATTAATGCGTGATGAACAGATTGTTCGATCATACTTGATAAATCGGCTTGAGCAGGTGCGTATCGGCTTACCGATTCAGATGACGAATCTCCGATAGGATTGATGCTTGGGAGTGCAGTCTTTTGAGTAACGCCACGGCGTGTTTTCTGGAAGCACCGTAGCATTATTTCCTCCAGAGCCGCCTTTCGGTCTTCGATTTCTTTTCGTTGCTCAGGGGTTAAATCGGCCATTTGAGGCGCGATTATAGCATCAGTGTTGATATCAGCGGTGACAGCAGGCTTGTCGGTTGACGACATTCTTTTTGTTGGTCCCACCGGGCGTGCCAAAATATGTTCGCGCAAAAAACGTGAAGCAGGGTTTTCGGCCTCGAACACACAAGACAAACGCCGGGTTTGCAGAGCGTGCCAGTCAATTTGACCTGAAATTGACAAGGTAGAGTTTGTAATTTGATGAAAGCCGATAAACAAGGATCTATCGGCTTTTCGCTAGTCGGTAAGAACCGATTAGGAGATAACTAGATCAATCGGCTACAATTGATCAGGATACAAGGTAAAAATCGGCTCCGGGAAGGCGATGCGCAACAAAACGAAGCAGATCAAACCTGAGTGAAATCGGCAAAAATCAACAATCGGCGATGCGCAATTATGTTGATTCCGTCGACTTGCAGAGAGATCTATGAGGCTAAAACGATGTAAAAGAAAAGCTTGTAAAAAGTAGATGTGTGTGTTGTTGGATTGATTCTTCGCTTGACGCCCACCTCCTTTTATAACACGCCTGGCCGATCCGAGTTGTACATAGATACGGTGCGTTTATCCGTATCGGCCTCTTATCTGATTTCCTTTTTTAGAAAACGGATTCCTTTTCCAATTCGTTTGCCGATTTCTTTCCATACAAACATTTCTTTTCCGATTCAGACCGGTTTCAATGCATGCCGAATTTTGGTGCAAACACGTACCTTGCAAGGGCCCAATCCACAAGTGATCAAGTATAGCTCATCCCCACGACTAAAGTAGTCCAATACATGACCAGCCATCCAGTATAGCCCCGATAATGTCATGGTACATTCAGAAAGATGCAGATTCCAAATCTGTAATTACCGATTCAAACATATACATGTGTTAGCAAAATTAATATTTTTACTACTACAATTTTTTTTTGCTAAAATGCACGGCAGGAAAAGCCAAACCTTTATTGTGGAATCGTCGACACTAGCAAAAATATTCTTGTCCTTTGGGTTAAACGCGACATGGTGCACACCCCTACTTTGCGAAGGGAACACAGACGAGCCAAAAACTCTAATTAACTTCCAGTCCTTTTCATAGTTCCACAGCTTAATATAGCCATCAGAGGATGCAGACAGCAAGTAGGGCTTAGTTGCATGAATAGCCAAAGAGTTGACGTCTTTTGTGTGAGCTTGTCTCAAATGGCGGATTGTCTTTATTTCATCACAACTATACACGTAGATGCTCCCATCGCTAACACCCGCCACGAGCCATTGCTTTCGAACTACAAATTTAGCCGAAGTAACTGCAACCAGGGTGATAATTACTTCCTCGTTCCTAAATAGATGTTATTTTAAAGTATTGTACAAAAGACTTAATGCTCTTCATTATATCACTTTCTTTGGATAGTGTGTTTACTCTGGTCCATAGTAGTAAATTGTATTGAAAATAGTTAAAGGGGGTATACAAGAAAAAGTAGTAAAAAGATATTTTGAAACTATAGAATAATATTTATTTAGAAACAAAATTTAAAAAATTAAAATGACACGTATCAGCAACGAAGGAGGACAAGAAAGCTCAACGCAGTAAGTCAGAAGCATGCCTGATCCTAACCCATAGGTAAAGACCGATACAGCCTCAACCTCTCTTATTTCCTGCGGACAAATGTATAGGTATACGTTAATTGATAAATCATAGATACAATTAAAAGGCACGGACAAAAATAAGTACTTCAAACCACTATCAATATTTCTCCTGAAAAAACTATTGCTATAATATTATGGTCTAGCTGCCGATGATCAAGAACTCAAATATGAAAGTAGAAGAACATGCACAAAGATGTGGTTTCAGAGCCTCTCAATTTTATTGATATTTTTTGGTATATTTAGAATAAGAGTCCCTAACCCTCTTTATAAAGGAAGACGAGATCCCCTCACGAATATACTGTTAGGAAACTCGGCCCATGTGGCCTATGTGGACTCTCCCGAAATCCTAGCAGTAGGTTATAAATAGGAGGCAGGGGGTCACCCCATTGTACACGTGCAATCAGAATAATAAAGCAGCCAATTCCTCCTCATATTGTGTCTCTCTCCCTCTCTCTCTGTTCTCCAGTTTAGATCTATTAGGCAACCCTAGACTATTCGATAGCGAGGTTGTCTAACACGTTATCAGCACGAAGCTCTGCTGGAGATTAGATTGAAAAGGTGAGAAACGGGGATTATTTCTAATCGCTCGTTGATTTTATGCATGTATCTAATTTACACAGATTCTATGTTCATCACGTGGCACGAAGCTACAATATGTGGTGGCTGTTTAACAGAACGTAGCACGAAGCTACAGAACAAGAATTTGTGGTACAAATCGCTACGGTAAAGAAGTCGCCGATCGGCCTGAAGCGCACGAAGCACTGCCGCCGGCAGCCGGTCGTTCCTCGTCTAGCCACGAAGATGCCTCGAGGTTGCCGGCTTGACCAGTGCATGAAGCACCGCCGACGGCCTCCGCGCCCTGCCGCGAGCACAACCAGCCAGGCACTGTGCCCGTTGGCCATGGCCGAAGCCTGCCGCGCTCTAGCCGAGCCACCCGCGCGTCGCCGCAGCGGCCCCCGCGCATCGCCTTGGCTACCGCATGAAGCGGCGTCGCCACTTTTCGGCTCGAAGCCGTCCTGGCTGGCCACGTTCGGCCTAGCAACGCCCGCGCCGGCTCCGCTCGACTCGCCTGAAGCTAATCGCTTAGCCTGGTGTTTTCGCCGCGACTGACGATCGATCCCGCCACAAGACTTCAAGACTTGGCCCCATCGGCCATCTATGCCGCCACGCCCGCTTAGCCATCGGCTCGTCTTGGCTGGCTGCCAAGGCACTGGCCCTCGCCGGGACCGACCAGCCTCCTCATTGCGCTCGGACCAGGGTTCGCAAAACCATCGAAAATCGCGGTTTTCGACCGTATCGAGCCGGTTTGAAATCATAAACCGGTCGGTAAACCGGTTCAATTCAAAAAAAAAATTAAAAAAAATTCAAAAAATTGAAAAAATTTATGCGATGAAAACCGATCGAAAACCGGTGAAAACCGAGCGGTTTTTCAAGAAAACCGACGAAAACCGCTCAAGAAACCGATCGCCCAAAAGGTTCAACTCGTCGAGCTGTTTTTCGAGAAAACCGACCGGTTTTCGAGAAAATCGACCGGTTTTTTCTTTTTTTTTAAATCTGTTTTGATTTTTTTTTGTTCAAACGCTCGGTTTTGAACATCTTCGATTTTTGACGATTTTCAACCGATTTTCGCGAAAAACCAAAACCGAGCTAGGTTTGATTTTCCACCTCGAATTGATTTTGTCAACCCTAGCTCGGACCCGACGCATGTGGGCAACCGGGTTGAATCCAGTTTAAGAACTGGAACACGCACGGGGAGCTAACATGTATATTTGATTGGACTTGGACTTGAAGTCCTGCTCAAATCCGGTTTAGTAGATGGATGGCGCACGGGGAGGGAAGGGGATTTTACCCCTTTGCCCTCCCCGAATTTACTTTCTGTTCTTTTAGTTTCTTTTTCGAAAATAAATAGTAATTCAGAAAATTGATTAAAAGGACAGAAAATTATGAAAAAAAAATTCTAGAAAATTCCAGAAAATTATTTCAATCTGGTTTTAATTTCCTAGCATTATCTTGCAGCATTTATGAATAATTTATAAATATTTTTCCATGCCTTTGCTGTTATTGCTCCTTTTATATTTAAGGCTTTCTTTTTCTTTCTCTAATATACACATGAAGCACGCCGCACGAAGCGGCCATCGCCGTACCAAGAAGGTCGACGCGCATGGAACTGACTGCGCCACGCGCATGAAGCCGCGTTACATCGATCGCACGAAGCCAATCGTGCACATGAAACAGATCGCATGAAGTCGATCATGCGCATGAATCCGATCACATGCACGAAGCCGATCGCACACACGAAACAGATCGCACGAAATCGATCATGCACATGAATCCGATCGCATGCACGAAGCCGATCACATACATGCACGAAGCTGTATTTATGAATCTTGTAGTTATGAATTTGTGAATCCTGTATTTATGAATCTTGAATTTATTGCCTTCTTTAGTTTACTGGAAATTCATGAGAATTTGATTTATGCATTTGTGAATTTTTGCAACCACTTTCTATTAGATTACAAGAAGTAATCTAATGAAATAATCTTGTGAATATGCAAATATCTGGTATTGTCAAACGTGAGTTTGAAGAACTGTACCCGAATTGTCAGATCTATCTCACATGGGCATCAGATTTGAAGATCATGCTTGCGAGCAACAAGCTCCAAGCTGCCACCGGCTTAGGGTTCTCAAAGGACGCACAACCTACCACCAAGTAGAACGATAAAACTTTGCCATTTTTCTTAGGCATCACCTTTCAGCAACTCTGAAGAATGAACACATGGTTGAGGTGAGTGCACTTGAGTTATGAACTATACTTCAGAAGCAGTTCGAGAAGCTCAAGTCCACCATCTTACTCCTAGCACAGCAAGATTGAATTTGCCTGAAGTTTGCAATCTACAGAACAGTGGTTGTTGATGAATTTTGAATAATGAATTGTAAGCTCTAGTAGAGTATACATTTTCTCATGAATAGAATTGCAATTTATTATTTCCAGTATTCTTTATTTACAAGCAATGTTTGAATTACTTTGCCACTGTCTGATTAGAATTATATTTCTTTTCATCTAAAAATCGTGTAGCGCCCAATGGAGGAAATATGCATTGTTCATAGTGGCACAACAAATACCATCTTAAGAGAATCGAAATACTTCCGGACGATCACGAAGAACGCTGGAAGGATTACGACAATCGCAGGAATCGATATGCGTATAATAGGCTCTAGAAGAGCCACAATTATATTGTCAATGGGTACAACTTTGGTAATTGAGGAAGCCCTCTTGTACCCTGAGTCAACTCGTACTCTCTTAAGTTTTAAAGATATCCGCGCCAATGGGTTCCACGTAGAAACCAATGAAGAAAATGGCAAAGAGCATTTGTGCATTGTGAAGCACGCGGAATATGGAAAAATGGTATTAGAAAAATGTCCCTCATGAATCTGGGTTGTACTACACGAAAATCAATGCACCCGCAGTGTATACTTCTTTGAAGACTTTCTTTAGAAGCTCTAAATTATTTTTTTATGGTACTGTAGATAGGTCATCCTGGTCTTAGAATGATGAGAAATATAGTTAACAACTCACAAGGTCATGGCATTAATGTTAAAAATTTCCCGAATCACGAAGATTTTGTGTGCCATGCATGTGCCACCGGGAAATTAATAACTAGACCCTCTGTTATGAAAGTGCAAAATGAAATCCCTGCATTCCTGGAATGCATTTAGGGGGGTATTTGTGGCCCGATTCAGCCCTTGTCAGGGCCGTTTCGGTACTTTATCGTGCTCATTGATGCTTTCTCGAAATGGTCGCATATATGTTTGCTGTCAACAAGGAATTATGCATTCGCAAAGCTGATCTCGCAGATCATCAGAATTAAGAATGCTTTTCCTGATCATCGCGTGAAGTCCATCGAATGGACAATGCTGGCGAATTTACATCCAAAGCATTCGATTATTATTGCACAGCAAGTAGAATAACTGTTGAGCACTCTGTACCGCATGTCTATACACAAAATGGACTAGCTGAAGCACTAATAAAGAGGATTAATTTCATAGCCCGACCGATCTTGCAGAGTTGTAACTTGCCCAACACTTATTAGGGACACACAGTCCTGCACGCAGCAGCACTCATCAATTATAGACCATTGGCCTATAACATCCATTCACCTATGCAATTAGTGCAAGGGTCATCCCGAAGATTTCCCATCTTAGAAAATTTGGTTGTTTGGTATATGTACCTACCACCCCCACAGCAGACTGCAATGGGCCCTCTCCGCAAGTCTGGGATATACATTGGTTATGAGAGTGCATCCATAATCAGGTATTTGGAACCCATGACTGGAGACTTGCATACAGCCCAATTCGCTGATTGCATCTTTGACGAGGATCGTTTCCCGTCATTAGGGGGAGAGAATCAACCATTAGATGAAAAATGCCGGGAAATAATATGGCATTCCACTGGGATCCCCGCGCATGACCCACGCACTAATGAAGCAAATCAAGAAGTCCAGAAGATAATTGATTTGCAGAATCTAGCAAATGAACTGCCTGATCATTTTTATGATCTGAAGAGCGTGGTTAAGTTGCATGTACCAGCAAGAAATGCACCAGAGAGGGTGGAAATACCAAAGAAAGCAGAAGGTATCCCTCATCCTGTTCAGAGGCCTCAAAGAAAAAGAACAGGAAATCTGGCTTCTCAAACCCAAAGTACCCGGAGACGTCTGGGGAAAACTGGGCAAGAGGACTTACCACAGCCAATCACGAAAATGCCCCAAAGCAAGAAGGGGAGCTAGTTGAGACCTAGCGCTGGAAAGAAGCCTGTGGAAAAGGCAATTCTAGATCTGAACCTTCCATTGAAAGAAGCCACCGGAAATAATGTGTGCGCACACATTGGCGGAGAAAAACTAAAGGAACTTGCTCCTGGAATGGGAAATAGCAGTGAAGAGCAAGTAGAAGTGCATGAAGCACACCATGACGAAATGGCCATAAATTTTGTAATAACAGGAGAATCAATGAATAGAGCAACATCCAATGTTGATGCATATTTTGCAAAGAAGATTGCCATGATCATTAATCATGATCCTGAGCCTGCATCTCTCACAGAGTGCAAGAAAAGGCTCGATTGGGTAGAATGGAAGAAGGCAATCACTTCAGTGTTAGTCTCTCTGAACAAAAGAGAGGTGTTTGGGCCTATGTGCCGCACGCCTCCCCATATAAACCCCGTAGGTCACAAATGGGTTTTTGTTCGGAAGAGGAATGAAAACAATGAAGTTGTAAGGTACAAGGCAAGACTTGTCGCTCAAGGTTTCACTCAACGTCCTCGGGATGATAATGAAGAAACCTATTCTTCGGTCATAGGTGGAACTACCTTTAGATACTTGATCTCAATGACAGTCAACTTGAAGTTGAGAATGAAGCTAATGGATGTTGTCACATCATATTTGTATGGGAACTTGGATTCGGAGATATACATGAAAGTACCGGAAGGTATACCTATCCCGAACCAAGACAGAGCAAATAGAAACTTATACAGTGTGAAATTGGAGAAATCACTGTATGGGCTGAAGCAGTTAGGAAGAATGTGGTACAATCGCTTGAGTGGGCTACACGAACAGCGAAGATTGTCCATGTGTTTATACAACGATCCCCGAATGGATTTTGTATAATCTTTGTCTATGTAGATGACTTGAACATCATTGGAACAGATGAAGAAATTAAAGAAGCATGTTCATACTTGAAGTCTGAGTTTGAAGTGAAAGACTTGGGTAAAACCAAGTTCTGTTTAGGCTTGCAGCTTGAACATGTTGAGATGTTGAGATGTTGTTCAGGCTTTCGTGCTTCTTCAAGGATGTTGAGATGTTGTTGGCATTGTGTTGCCCAATAATCAATTGGGGTGATAAAATAATTTAGACTGGGGCAAGTGGCAAGAGCTGTTTAATGGTGGGCCAGTATGGCATTGGGTTGATATGGTAACATGATATATATGAGTGATGGTGAGATGATTTTCTTTGAGAGATGTGATGGAAGTCTTGCCTCGATCAATTTTGGATTTAACCTTGCAAGAATTTGAACTGAGCCAAGCATACAACCACATGTCTGGAATGGGACAGACCTAGCTGAGTAAACTGTGATGTCTAGATTTTGGTGCTATCATGGTGGTGTGAGTTTTGGGTTTACGGGTAGACTCACATGGCGCAAGAGGGGGGCCGTGAGTGTGGTAACCAGTCCCTTCAGTGTTGAATCCTTAGCGGGTAGCACCGGGTCTAGAAGTAGCTTTGGAAAGGCTTTGTTATGATCACTCATTCGCATACTCTTGTATGGCAATTCACAGCTGACGTGATGAGTTGTTTGTATCTTGTGGGTAAAGTGTATAACCTCTGCAGAGTGTCAAACCTATTCGAATAGCCGTGTCCGCGGTATTGGAGAATGCTCGGGGATTACAGTCAAGGGTTAGCTTTTCATAAAAGTGAACTTGGGCTTGGAGGCATTTTGCCTGTGGAAAAGTGATAACCGGTTAAGGATGTGGATTAGTTTACTTGTGAAATAACTTTGAAATCTTTTACTACTATTATTTGTTTTACTGCTTTACAATCTATTATGTTTATTTGTGAATGTTGCTTTACCGCAAAATAACCATTCAGCCTGTCACTTGGAAAAAGCCATGTTTATAGTTATTAGACTTGCATTCTGTGCATGACTTGCTGAGTGCTTTATGTACTTACCCCTTACAACAAGCAATTTACCAGTTGAGCAGAAGTCTACACCTTCAAAGATGGAGCTACGCGAAGAGGCGATTATGTAGGAGTCGAACCTTATCAGATGCCTGTGGCATGTTCATGGGATTCACCGACGCTCTTCGTCCCGCTGCTGCTTATTTGGAGTTGAAGCCGTCAAGGCCTCACAAGTGTAAAGTTCACCTTAAGGTCGTTCAATAGTTTATATTTTATAATTGAGTTACTTTTATTATTCCGCTGTGTATGATTGTGATAATCATCTATGTTGAGACTGTGTGCACTAGCGTGATCCTGGACTAGTTTAGAATACACAGAGGGTCCGGGGTTGGCATATTCAGGTCCCGACAGAGGTGGTATCAAAGCCATACTGTCTGTAGGTCTTGACCCTAGATAAATTGGTCATCTTTAGGAGCTTCAAAATTATTTTCTAAAGAGAAAATTTAACTTGAAAGAATAATAAGTTCTTGATTTATCTTATTCTTCTATTCTTTCCCTTTTATTGAAACTTTTATCTTTCCCCACTGGTTTAAATGAAAATCTTACCTGGGTCGTTCTGAATAGTTAATGATGTTTCACACTTAAGGAGAAAGTATTGGGTGTCGCTGCCAACCCTGAAGATCTTGAAGTAAGGAATCATCGAGCTCGAAGAGATGTGGATAAATGAAGTGTTCCAAAGGCTAGAAGAACGAGTGCTTTAGTAGTCAGTTGATACTCAAGTGTGAGAGTCGCATTTGTTAAGATAAGTGTGTTACCCCTATTAGATGCTAGATTATTGTGTGCTTAGAAAATTTGGTTCTTTATTAATTGCTGAGTGTGCAGTATGCGTTGCAAGCTTTTAGGCTCTTATAAGTAACCATACCAAGTTATTAATAGTGTTTGTTTGAGTTATTGGGATAAACCTGTTCCCCGCACTAGAATTCTTGAACCTTATCTTTTCCTTTCCCTCTTACCTAAACCTTGGAGTGGTCAGCAGATGGAAAGGACCGACCGCAGCAGTGACTCCGAGGCAGTTCAAGTCAGTTCAGTTGCCAGCCTTGGTGTCAGTGCTAAAGCAGATAGTAACCAGCAGCTGTCCACCGTATCGATATTGACAATTCAGAACTTGGGTCAGTTTCTCACCGCCCAAACCCAGCTTATTCAGATGGTGATGCAACAGATGAATGCTATTGGTACCAAAACCAATACCTCTACAACCGCATTCACAACAGCATGTCCACAGACAAAGTTTTCTTTGTTAATGAAGACAAAACCACCCACGTTTGATGGATCAGCCACTCTCAAAGATGCAGAAATCAAGCTGCGTGCCATAGAAGAGAAGCTGGCTTTGGTGCAATGTGAAGATGAGGAGAATCCATTCTAACTGATTGTTTAGGCGCCACCGGCATGCCCTTGGCCGAGCCACCGCCGGCCCTCCCGCCGCTGGCCACCGCGTGCCCCATCTTCCTCGTGCCTGGCTGCACCCACCTTGCCTCTTACCCGTCGCCGCCAGTGGTCGAGCCGAGCTCGCACCATGCACCACCGCCGGTCGGCCCAAGCATGCGTTGCACCGCTGCCCCGGTCCGCCTCAGCCGGAGCCGACCGGCCGGCCACCTTTCCCTCACCAGCGCGCACCTCTTGCATGCTCCGCCGGTCCCGATTGCCGCTCCCTCACCGCCGGCCATGTGCAGCCGCCACCGCCTGTCCCTTCTAGCCGTCGTGCCGCCTGCTCCGGCTGCCACGACCTGCGCCTCTCTGGCTGCCGGTTCGCTGGCTCGTCACCGCCCCGTCCCACTGGCCTCCGGTCGCCTCCGGTCTTTCCCCTCGCCGGCAGCAAGGAAGTCCTTACTTCCTCTATTTTTCCCCATGGAGAAGAAGGTCCCTTCCAATGACATGAAGGGCCCACTGTCATAGAGTGAAACAAAATCAGAAAAATCAGGAAAAAGAAAAGATTCCAGAATATTCCCTTGTTTTCCAATTTCTAGGATTTTAAGAATTCAAACACTTGTATCTTCTTCATTCAAACTCCAAAACACTCCATTAAAATTCCTAAATTCATCTAAATTCAAGATATATCTGCTAGTATAAATTTTGTAATTTTTGGTTTTTATTTATTTTATTTTATTTATTTGGTTGTACCGTTTTGCGCGTAGCCGAAGAACTCGCCGAAGCCGTCGATGTCATCGCTGAACCCCAAGACTTTGAGACCCTCGCTGCGACCGAAGGCAAATCTCCTTGACGCATGTTGATCCCATGTTTTACAATGATTTACAACTTGCACAACAATCTTTATACATGTTATGTCAAATATAGATTGATAGTTATTCCGAGTTTGCTGTCACCTCCTTGTTATTGATATCCATGTTTACTTGTAACCCTAGGATACTGTGTTATGTCATATTTAAATTATGTTGTGACATATGATGCTTAGAACGTTAGATGTGCTTAGTTGCGAAATTGATTAAATGCCCATGGGTGGGATTTCATTGAAACTATGGTTTAAAGTATGCTTTGAGAATTATAGCATAGTATTTGCTACTGTTATTTGCAAAATAAAAATGAAATGAAAACCGGTTTGGACTTGGGCGGAATGGAATGTCAGGTGGGTGCGGATAGAGCACTAGTTTTCATTGTGCAAGTACCACCCCAAGTCAAATAAGGACCGACGCTTGTGATTGTTCATTCTAAGCATAACCGTGCAACCACAAGTCTAAATGGGTATGACCTGGTTGAATAATTTGTAGAAGTTTAACTTAGACTCACCAGATGGTGGAATGTGGGTGCCGGATGGAGGCAAGTCGTTTTTCCCACATAGCGCAAGAGGGGGCTTCTGTACTGGGTAGATGGAACCCTAACAGTGGTGAAACCTTAGCGGGTGGGTTGGGTTAGATGGATACATTGTAAAGGCATTGTCATGATCTCTTTGCCGACACACCAAAGGAAGTGTGTTAATAGCTTAGCATTAAGAGAAGATCATGTCTTGTGGGTAACATTGTACACCTCTGCAGAGTGTAAAACTATTCGAATAGCCGTGGCTACGGTCAAGGGCAAAGCGAAGAATGCTTTCATACTGGTAGATTTTGTTTTTGGTTTTAAAAACTGATGTTTTGGGAATCGGGAGTGGTTAGAACTCTCGAATGTATAAATATGGCGGATTGAGCCAGTCAGGTGGTTGGAACCTGTTTTAATTATGACGGATGGAGTCATGTGTGGTTTACCTTAATCTTTTAAAAATGTGTGGATAGAACCAGTGTACTAGTGATGGTGGATAGAACCCTTGCTAGAATACTAAATAATTCCAATTGATAAAATTATTATTAAAATATGCTTTGTGAAAATTATTAATAAGTATAGTTTGATGAAACTTGGCTTTGTGCAAAAGAACCCTAATAAGCCTTCCTTGGAAAGCCCTACATGTTGCATAATTTCCCAGATTACTGAGTACGTTTGTACTCATGTGCTACACACAATTTTGTCATCAGAGAATTTCCAAGACGCAGTCGAAGAAGGTGAGTTCTTCACCTAGGAGTTCGATGAAAAACATCAGGATAACTAAGCGCGCGCTCCCAGTCGTCGCCTGTGGCGTCTTTTGAGCTTTACCTTTTGTTATTTGTTCCACTGTTGTTAAACTTTGGTCATGTGACCGCGTGATGTAATAATGATCTTTTGACTGGTACTTATTATTTAATCTATTATACTTCGTTCTGTTCGGTTATGATACAACACTGTGACTGTGTGTGCTAGCGTTGATCCGGGACTAGCACAGAATTACACAGGGGACTTCGGAAAGCCGTTCCGGGGGCCCACATAAACTTAGACCTTATACACGTTATTTTGTTAATTATCAGTACCTTGTAGATCGTTTAAGTTCAAGCATCCATAACCTTTGTAAACAAACTTCAAAATTTATGAAAATCAACATCTAACTCTGTTAGAACCTTGATACCTCACCCCTATGCTAATATTTGAGCTTCAAACTTATTTTTTTCAAATTCTCAATAAAGGTAAAGCCACCCTTGATTGAAAATCCTAATAAAGCATTTAGGGGTAAGCTTTGTCTACACATAAGTATAACATATGATGATTCCTCTTAATTTTATAAATCTAAATAATTTTAGCATCTTGAATTCATAAAAACAGAACGTCAAACCTTTGAAAATCATACATGCATGCTTTACGATAGGAGTTATATATATATATACTAGCTACACTCAAAATACCATTAAAATTATACTAGTTCCAACAGCCTAAATAATCAAACACACATAAAATCATGAAACCAAATCGTAAACCCTCACTCCACCAAAACCCTTGTTCCTCTAATTGATTTTAATTTAAAATTATTTTTTGACTTCTTTTTGTCCCATTTATATCTGACTTCTTTTTGCCCTTATTGAAATTGCTATTTGTTTTTTTCTCAACAAACGATGTGTAGACACTGACGTTTCAAAAACTGTTATAAACGACCTCGACTTTGCACTTGAGTTCACTAACATCAACCAGCAAGGCAAGCATCTCCTTTGATCATATTAAACCTATTATTTTATGGTGTCTATGTTGTTTTATTAAAACTATGTATCCATATGCTATGTTCGATAAACATTGCTATATTGTGTGTACTAATAGACATGCATATTCCTTAATTTGTGGGATTTCCTCAATAAATATTGATAGGTGAACCTTGACAACCCTACAATAAGGTTAGACATATGATAATCTCAAGAATGGGTATACACGATTATACATGTATATGCCTAGTATGCTTTAGAAATGGGAAAACGAATGGTTGGTTATGCTGTTCGTGATGATTATAAATGTTGGACATATTGGGAAAGTATGGTTAATGGTATTTTGATAAAAATAAAAATAAAATTATGATTTTACATGGACAAGCTATTGGCAATAGCTGGATATGCATGGGACTTGCACATAGATAAAGGGAGTTTTCTCGCCCTCGGATTAAGGACCGAATGCAGTGTTGTATAATCAAATAATTACAATTCATCCACAAATGCTGGTATGGGATAGCCTTAAACCAATTATGTTATCTACTTTAACTTTGCATATCATAAGGCTATAGTAGCATGGGCTTTTTGAGATGGGCTGCTCTTAGGGTGTCTACATGAGATGTGGGTGAAACACATACCAATACAACGATGTACGCCTTGCTATGGGGAAAAGTGGGGCTCAACAGGAGTGAACTGTTGAGAAGTACGGTGAGTGTATGAATATATTCTGCCACCATAGTAAGGGTTTGTCATCACCGAGCTGGTGCAAAGTTAGACTAGTTAATATAAAAGTTTATGTCACACTACTACATAATGGTACAACAATATCGCTTCATCTGTGTTAGTTCCCAACTTTTTTTAGAAAAAACCGATTGTGATGAAAGATCACTCAGGGTGCCATAATTAGAAGGGAATCATCGCAATTGGTTCTAATAAATGGAACCGATTGTGATGTGCCAAATGGTACATCACAATCGATTCTCACATTAGAACCAATTGTGATTATGCATGCACATCACAATCAATTCTGAGGTTAGAATCGTTTGTGATGTCCCCCTCATCACAATCAATTCTTTTATCGGAATTGATTGTGATGTGCATATCATCATCACAATCGGTTCCAACCTAAGAACCGATTGTGACAAGGGGGTTATCACAGTCAGTTCTAACCTCAGAACCGATTTTGATGTGAATGTGCACATCACCATTGGTTCCAATAAAAGAACCTCAGAGACGTATATTTGGAGAACTGCGGAGAGATGCTGCCTAAATTTTCTCTGGAGTTGTACAACAGTTTAGGAACTTGCTCGAGCCATATATCCTCGAATGGGAATAGGACCTAACCTAATTAGAGATTAGGAGTCATTGTTGCTACGTACTTAGTTGGTCAACATATAGATGTTTCTTTAAGATCATTCATTAATCTGTTCGCTAGTACAAATATATGGTATGAATCATCCATTAATCTATTAATTTATAACAATATGCTAATACAATAATATGCTATTAATTATCCATTAACATGTTAATTTACATGATTCATTATCAAATTGACATAATAGCTATGAATTGTTTTCGCTCATGTAAAATATATGACCATGACAAATATATGAATTGCTTTCTCTCATTAAGTTTAGGTTTGATATATATATATATATATATATATATATATATATATATATATATTTGAAATGTCATAAAGAGAGAGCACCGGCTCAATGCCAAACAGAGAAGAAGGTGTAGCTGAGGCAACACCGAGTAAGGTGAGAAAAGGGCTAAGGACTAAATAAAGGGGCCACAAGGAGAATCACACAGGTTCTCTACTTTGATACCACATGGGTTTGCACGGGTCCTGGCAAGTATAAGGGGCGCTACTCCTCTTTTCTCGGCCAATTGGTGAGGGAGATAGTGCCGATCATAGTTAAGGATTGGAGGAAGGAAGTCAGCGCCGAGCAAAAGAACCGGCTGTGGGACGAAGTTAAGGGAAATGGATTATACCAGAGGAAGATGAAATCAATGTGGGATGAAATGCCTTGCAGAGAATGGGATGTGGCTTTGAGGCAATTCAAGGTTGTCATGCATGCTGACTATATGCTGAAAGGCAGTACTCCTTTCCTGAGATATCTGTTTGTGACTCCCAATGTTTGGAAAGAGTTCACAAGGATGAGAAGTACGCCTGAGGTGGAGGAGCTGAGAGAGAACATCGCAATAGAGGCAGAACACACATGCGCACCACCTCGGTTCTGACGGCTATGCAGGGAAGAAGGCAGACTGGGCGCAACTAGCTGAGGAGTGTGCAAACTCTGAGACGGCAATGCCTTACTCGCACATATGTGAGGAGCAGGCACGCGACTAGTATTAGCGAGGATGAAGAAAACCTCCGACGATCAGCTTGTGGTTCCAAACCCCTCGAGCAAACAGATCATCTCCACCATCGTAAGACATCTAACTAATGCATTGCAGTTGACCCTTCCTATTATATTTTAGCACTAACTTATATCCGCTTCTCACATGATCAGGAGGTAAGCCAGTAGAAAGAGCAGGGGACATTTGAATGGTAAGGGTCAAGGGACATCCTGTCTTCGACGATCGGGAAGCCTGACCATAAGGGCCATGTGCTTGCCATAGGTGCAGGGCATACAAAGAAGTCCTTCTTCCCAAACGAGGGCAGTTCCAGTGCCATGTCAAGATCATGGGAAGCACATGAGGCGCGCCTGAGGGCCAAGCTGAGGGAGGAGATGATGGCACATGACGAGTGCCTGAGGGCTGAGATGATGGTAATGATCTCCCAGAGTCAGAGTAATATGGTCTCAACTCTCAAAGAACCGCATGTGATACGCTCTAGCAACCGCGCTTCCAGAAATGATCAGCCCAATCCCCAACTGGAGGTAATAAGTGTTTCTGACTAAAAGGTACAGCAGTAAGCTCAATAATGATTCTGATCAAGTTGCATATTCCTTGCAGGCGCCTGCCAAGTGCTAGCTAGTCCTGATCGAAGACGGATTTACCATTAAGGTTGGACGCAGGATTGCATTTCCATGCAAGGAGGATGACATGATGCATGGTAGGTCTTTGGGGAAGGGCTACATGAGGCTGCAGGTTGACTATGTCCACGATAAATTCTTATCTCATGTGCTGGAATTCCCCCCGAACGAAGATATCACCACTCTCGGGCAAGCACAGATGTCGTTCATCAAGTGGCCCATGATAGGTGTCATACTGCTTAAGGTATAAATCTCTGTGTTTTCTCCATCATTCCAATACTATAATATGTCACGTTACATATGCATGTGCTTTGCAGGTTACTGCGACTACTCTTGCTCCTACACCTTCTCCTGCTCCTGTAGCTGCACCCTCTCCTACTCCTATCCTGCACATGCACATGTTCATGCTCCTTCACCTGATCCTGCGCCTGCTCCTCCTCATGCTCCTGCACCTGCTCATGCTTCTGCTCCTACAGCTGCTCCTACTCCTACACAGTGCAGATCTAGTGCGCAAAAGGACTAATAACATGATGACAAAAGAAACACAGGAGAGGTCAAAGAATCCTCCTGTTAAGAAGGTAAAGTTGTTAGAGGCCACAGAGCCCTCTCCAATATAAGGAAAGCCCCTTGTCTCGACCTTGGAGACTCCATCTGTCCAGAAAGAAAAGTTAACAAATGCCTCGACGCCCTCCATACGATTTTAAGGCATACATGCAAGGACATCCCCTTGTCCCTCCCAACGAATTGAATGCTATGGGCAAGTGCAGTCGCTTGCTAAATGGATGGTACTACGACAAGGCAAATGCAGCTGAGCGTCAAGTCGATTTCATTGTTCGGTATCGAAGGGGACATTTTCACCGTCAGGAGTACGAGACATTCCCAATGAGTATCAAGGATCTGTTCTGTTTGCATAACCTAAAAGCTATTGATATTTTTACTGTACGAACCTGGACGCTGTGAGTATCGCACCATACAACATGAGCCTATGACTCTTATAGGATTTTGTATTATGTTTTTTTAATAATTAACATGAGTTGTAGGATAATGAGATAGCGAGCTGCGACAGATCGACATCTAGTTGGGTTCGTGGACCCCGAGTTGATGTCTTCGACCATGATTAGGCTTGAATCAGAGTTCGTTGCCAACTACATCAGGCACGCATTTAATACTGAGACGAAAAAGGACTTCATTATCTTCTCGTTCCATAAGGAGTAAGTACTACTCTGATGATTTTACCCTTCAATTACTTGTACGCACGTAAACCATATATGAACTTATTTTATTGCACTGCATACCATTTTAAATGCAACCATTGGGTTCTACTTGTGGTCACTCCGAAGGAAAACAATGTCTACACTTTTAACTCGCTTGAGAAGAAACCAATGGCCTACGCGATCAAGTGTGTTTTGCAGAAGTACATTCCTCTAAAGTAACACTTTCTATAATTAACTACATTCATTTTTTTCTCAATGACATCTCTCCAATGTATGTAGGGCATTCTCATCATACGTTGCTGAAGGAGGGCGACACGATGACAAACTACATGACCAGCTGGAGTAGAAGCGCTTCAAGGTACAAATCCCTAGCCTAGGATTTTTTCTGGCATCTACTCTTTGTGTCCTAATTTGATTTTTTTCTAAGTGTCATCAATAGTGGTGCGATGACTTTTGCGGCTTCTATGTCATGCATCACATGATGATCCTGATCAACGACTCATATGTGTTCTCTGAGGTATATATGTATATGCATAATAAGCTTAGCCTTTTACATACTTATTTTAAAACTTAGATTAGTGCACTACTTTCTATTTGTAGAAACTTAATATCCCCCGCCAGAGCCTAGACAACAAAGATCTCAACAAACTATGAGACCACATATGTATGTGGTACTGGACAGAGGTTACAATCACTACTACAGAACAGTACATCACTGCCGGGTCCAAAACACCATCACTGCCGGTTATAGGAGCCGGCAGTGATTGGTCGGCACTGATACCTGGGATTATCACTGTCAGCTCAGGAACCGGCAGTGATAATAGATATCTCTGCCGGTTAAAGACCAAATTCGGCAGTGATATATACATATCACTGCAGGCTCACACCAAATCCGGCAGTGATATAAATGTTTATATTCAATATTCTGGCAGTTTTAAAACAACACGAAGAGATTCAGGACGTCACCCATCCTAATTAGTATTACTCTCGCCCAAGCACGCTTAACTAATGAGTTCTATCGTCGATTTTAATGCACTTCCCAAGAGGTCACCCATCCTAGTACTACTCTCCCCCGAGCACGCTTAACTTCAGAGTTCTTACATGATCTAGTACCGTAGTGTCGGTATGATAGCATTTGAAATATAACGCGTCCCACTCCCTTTAACCTCACAAAGCACCCGAACACTGTTTTTAGTATTATCATATTCCGAATTTACCATAACTTGGATGTTTTAAATTTTACCTAAGTGTTCAATTTTACTATGACTTGGATGCTTCAAATTTTGGCCAAGTGTTCGATTTTACTATGAATTCCGAATTTGAAGCATCCAAGTCATGGCAAACCTTATCACTGCCGGCTCTACGCATAGTCGGCAGTGATAATGTCAAATTACGCTCAGATGCGCGGGAAAATACATACCACTACCGGTTAAAGAATAAACCGGTAGTAAAAGTTCCAATATCACTACCGGTTCTATTTAGAACTGGCAGTGATATGTCACTACCAGTTTTCAGTATAAACCGGTAATGATAGTTTGTTATCACTGCCGGTTGGTTATACCAACCGGCAGTGATACGCCTTCTGGGTAGCGGATCTTATGAACCGGTAGTGATATGGCGACAAGGATTGACTGTTCTGTAGTAGTGAATGGAGGATGGTAGGTATAGAGACAACAAAGGGTCCTACTAATCAGAGGCGGAGCCAGCTCCCGGGTAGGGCGGGCGCCTGCCCGGGCTCACCGACGTCGCACAGTCGGAACTCCGGCTACCGCTGGCAGTGTACAAGCCGTCGGTCCCAGCATCCTCCCGAGCAAGTCGGCATCAGGAATGGGCCGCCAATGGGTCAAACACCATCCAGCGGGCCACAGTGCCAAAAGCCCACACGCAAATTGAGTCTAGAAATCCCTGGAGGTTGGAGCCCTGGACAGCACGGCTGGAGGCAGGTGGATGATGCTGAGCAGGGGGGCGCCGCGGCGGAGCTAGGCATTGGAGGCGCTGTGGCGCTGAGAGGAGGGGGAGGAGCAGTTCCTCGCGCCAATGCCAGATCCGGCCGGCCCGACGGTCTGCTCCTGCCCCTGGCGCTGGGCTCTCCCCATGGCGCTTCTAAATCTCCCATGGCATAAGGAGGACTAGAGGTCCGGATGACACTAGGGAAATGAGGCATAAGCCATTAAAGGAATGACTGGACAGTGGACAGTAAGGCATTAAGGAAGACCGGAGGAGCAAGGAATCTCTATCCTTTTTAAGTTTTAACCATTGCTTTCAATACTATGTTACTGTGGTAAGCTAGATGCGCAGGCACTGACTAGCGTCTAGTGACGAGTAAGGAGGTAGTGGACTGACCGTATAAGCCTGAGGACTGAGGACTGGGTGAGGTTGGCTATTTTGATATTGTTATTTAGTGTATTATCTATTATGTAATGTTGATAAGAGCTAAATATTTATTATTTAATTTGTAAAATTTAAAAAATGAGGAGATTTTTAGTTGATAAGAGAAGACTTGCAAATGATGGTCTTGGTAATGTTGTAGTAAGGTATTTGGCACATCTTTTTTGTTTACATCTGTGAATATTTACATTTGTATTGGATTATGCTTTCATAAAAAAAAGCTTATTGTAGTACTCAATTCTGCTTGTGTGATGTGTATAAGGATTTGTTCGTATTTACGGCCATATTTACGCTTGCCCAGGCTTCTAAAATCTTCTGGCTCCGCCACTGCTACTAATCGATATATATGTCGTAAACAATATTATATCATGTGAACGTGATGTGTGCTGTGAATGTGATATGATTATGTTGTGAATGTGAATTTTATGTGCTATGTATAAGTATTGTGAATGCTCTGTGATATTTTCATATAGTGAATGTATGTGTACTGCGATTTGTATTGTGATATTGTAAATTTGGAGCTGTTTTCGAATGATGTACAATTGTAAAATGGTCATCATAATCAGTTCTGAGGTACTGTGATGACGAAAAGGAACCGATTGTGATGCATATATCTGTAGTAGTGCGACTGTGATAGAGCCTCCTTATCACTGTCTAAGGACTCTGTATCGCCACCAAAACTGACTGTGATGACGAAAAAGAACCGATTGTGATGTATATTCCTGTAGTAATGTCATGATCTCTTAGCCACATACCAAAAGAAGCTTGTTAAAAGTAGGAAAAAGAGAATGGTCATGTCTTGTGGGTAAAACTATATGCCTTTGCAGAGTGCAAAACTTTTTGGAAAGCCGTGCCTATAGTTATGGAAGACTTGGTGCACTGACAATAGTTAGAAGTTTTGATATTTTTAAAAACAAGGTTGGAATGAAAATATTTGTTGGAAAGTCTTTATATTTTAGATGTCTCAGTTAATATGCCAGTGATTGGTAGTGGACAAATCGTTGCTCACATTCATGAAGGAATTGTGAGTTATTATTTTATGTTCAACTACTTGTTATTTACTTATCAGTCAAATTGCTCTTTACAAATTTTGTTTGCAATTTATTATTCATTATTTACAATTCAAATTCACTTTATGCAAAATAACCGTAGAAGCCTTTCCTTTGACATAGCACGCATTTGTTATATATTTGCATAAACTACAAGTCTTGCCAAGTAAAAAATATACTCAGACGTGCTATTGTTGATGTTTATTAGGTGAAGAATCAGAGAACCCTGACAACGCATATTTTGATGTAGGTTATGGGGAACATTGTGACGAGCTTTTCTAGGGTTTATACCTTGTTAGTTGCTTAAGGGTTATGTAGGCACACTACAAGACTTTCATACTTTTGTTGCAGTTCATTTTGACTTTTAAGACTATTGTATAAATAGGTTCTGCTATTATATGTAATAAATTGTGTATGGATATGCCATCAACACTGTAAATGTGTGTACTAGCTATTGATTATGGGACTAGTATTGTACGTACCTGGAACCCATTGTTGATATTTAATACCAAAAATAGGGCCTCACAACCTCTCTCTTTCAGACACTACAAACTTCCTCCTCTTTTTTCCCAAACTTCCTCCTCTTTTTTCCCAACCGGTGGTGGCCCACATATTCTCCGTTTCTTCCTTCTTGGCCCCCCAGGCGATGGCTCGAGTGGTGACTAGGTGCGAGAGGGAGAGGAAGAGAGTTGGTGGCCATTCCGATTATGCCACCTCATCGGCGTTGACCTTAGATTTAGGCCAAGGTAGGCAATGCGAGTGTGTGGCGGCCAAGCGTGCAGCCGGCAAGCATGTCGCGGGCTCGTGGCGGTTGAGGCGGGTGGAGGTAGGGAGCCGTGGCGATGGCTGTGACACCTCGGAGTGTCGTAACCTTATTATTGAGCATGATAAGGTTAAATACAGTATGAGATGTGGAAATAAGGTTAAGATCATAAGGATCGGGGGTTAATAACGTTTCCGGGCCGTTTCCGGGCCGTTTTCGGGGTTTTGGGCCTTCCCGGGGGAGTTTTGGGCCTTGGTGGGCTTTGGTGGGATGGATTAGGACTCCGTAACGGACTAGGATTGGGTTGAGGGCTGTTAAAAGGGGCTCCCCCGGCCCCCTTGCGCCCCCACCTCAGCCCCTTGCGCCCCCCACCTCCCCCTCTTGCGCCCCTCTCCTCCCTCCCCCTCCCCTAAGCCCTAGCCCCCCAAACCCGTGCGCACCCCCTCCCTTTCCTCCACCTCCACACCACCTCCCCTCCACCCCTTGCTGCCCTAGGGTGGCCTCCCCACCCCTGCACCTTGTGGAGTCATCCCGTGGAGCGAGGAGCGAGGAGCAAGGAGCGAGGAGCGAGGAACGTGGAGCGAGGAGCGATTCGCGAGGAGATTCGCGGAGATTGATTGGAGATTTGTTCGTCGGGCAAAGGTATGATCTTGGGGATCCTTGGGGATGATCTAGGTACTGTTATTAGGGTGTTTATCAAGTTTTTAGATCAATTGGAGGCGCTGGTTTGAAGTAATTTGGGTTAGATCTAAACTTGTCCACGTTTCTGTTTTCGGGCAGATTGAGCAGTCGAACTAGGGTTCGAGTTTCCGTCGATTTAGAATCCGAATCAGACCGTACGGACTTCTAGGAAGTTGTAGATAATTTAATTATCTTTCCGTGAACGTAAAGCACGTTAATTTCCGATCAGCCGTTTGAAAGTTATGGCTGTTTTACCGAGCGCCTAAAAATCTGTGACGTAACTGGAACAGATTGTGGTAATCTGTAGATTAAACAATTTTAGGGTCCGAATCAGTCTTTCCCTATAACTAGAAAAAGTTGGGAAATTTCCTAAGCTTCGCGACGGTGTACTCGTTTATTCGATTTGGAGTCCCAGAACTCAAGTTATGCCTTTTGCAAGGCTGCTGTCCCGCCGGGACAGAACCTCTGTTTTAGGTTTTGCGAGTAGTTGGCAATGTCGGGTTAGATGGGGGCGTGTGTACTGTTTTGAGGTTATGATTGTGAGTGTGTGATGCCTATGTGCAGGTGGTGTGACCCCGGGAGAGTGCCCTCTTCTTCCCGCCAATCCGTTGCACGTGGTTGAGGCAAGTGTGTTGTGATGGATAGCAAGTTGTAGGTTGCATGTTGAAATTAGATGGAATTGCCTACATGATATATGTCCACTTGCCATGTTTTAATGATTGATATGATATGATGAGCATGTTTAACATATTATGATGCCATGTGTTAATATGTGAATTGAATATGATATTTGGCATGGTTGCATGCATGTCATGAGATAGGGCGAGGGCGGTGAGAAAGTCTTAACTAGTCCGGCAAGGTCGGTGAGAAAGTTATGACTAGTCCTAACGCCATTGAGTAAGTCCTATGTCGTGATTCCATCCACGTGGTGTTTGGAAGCGAGTAGGCACCCTCCATCTTCGGGATGGAAGGGAGGAAAGGGTGCACACCGACGGGTGTGTACTTCCCATACCGGTATGAGGTTCCAGAGGGTCGAGCAATGCATTACATCGCATACAAATTGATGATGATATTGATAAGTATTCATGAATGAGATGTTATACATGATGAAAGATGTTATTGACTTGTTGTTATGCTTGTTGTCCATTGCAGTATGCTTGCTGAGTTTTCGAACTCACCCTTGTGTTTTCTTGTTGTTTAGGTACCATGAGAACGGCATGCGGGAAAGGGGAATAGTCACACTCTCACACGTTGCTTCACCTTAATGTTTCCCCAAGTCAATTCATTTAGTTGGATAATAAATTGCGTGTGATGGCCCTTAAATTAAGTCTTAGCTTGGTTAATGAGAGTTCTATTGTTTGTTTGACACTTGGAACTTTAAGAGCTTGATGTTAGTCTTTTATTGTCGTTAAGACTCTATTTATTGCTGTTTTAGATGTTTCTCTTATTGCCACATAATGCTATATTGTTGCTGTTCCTTAAATTCATGATAAAACAAAGGAGGTGCTGCCGAAATCTCGGTTTTTAGTCTATGCACCTTTGCTGGAATTTGATGTTAAATGTGGTATTTAGATGTTGTTTAGCTTATGTTTGGTAACATTCAGGCATAGTAAATGCCGGGGTGTTACAATGGCGGTCAAGGAGGGAGGAGGTGGCCAAGCGCACGGCAGTAGGAATCGATACAACAGAGTGTAGGAAATGGGAGTGGCCACGGCCTAGATAGCAGTGGGCAAGCACGTGGCAATGGGGAACCGCGGCGATGGTGGCCGAAGAGGGCGGAGGCGAGCAAGTGCACGATGGCAGGGGTGATCAACTGCGCGGTGAAGGCAGCAAACAAGTGCGGTAGCAACGGTGGCCGAAGTCCGAGGCAGGCAACTACGGCGGCTGCGGCAAACAAGTGCGGCACTGATGGCTGCCAAGGTATGCATCAAGCTCTAGCGCAAATGTTGGAAATTTTTTTTATTTAATATTTTTTTTATTTTTTTTTTCAAAAATGATCAACCAAAAATAAAAATATCAAAAATGGGTGCCCGTCGCTCGAGTATGGGGCGATCGCCCCATACTCGGGCGACAGGGACCAAAATGCAAAAAGTTTTTTCAGCGTTTTTGGACTCTATCTTCAAATGAATAAAAAATGGTTCAAACGATGCCGAAAAAATTTGAATTTTTTTGAATGATCCTGACACATCACTAATGTTCCCATAAAAATTTCAGATAATTATCAAGCTTGAGGAATTTTTAAAAAATCTAACAGTCTCTTCGTATTCGCGACCGTCTCTGATTTTTTTAAAATTCCACAGGCATGATAATTATCTGAAATTTTTATGGGAACATTAGTGATGTATCAGGATCATCTAAAAAAAATTTCAAATTTTTTTGATATCGTTTGAACTATTTTTTATTCATTTGAAGATAAAGTCCAAAAAACCGTCTATGCTGTTTTCACTGACAGTTACACTATAGAACCGTCTGTGATGTTCCTTATCACAGACGGTTTTGATAAACCGTCTGTGATGAGGAGTCTAATATAAGCCTTTCTGTAGTAGTGTCACACCCTCCGTCAATTCTAGATTCTGAGTTTCTGCGATCATGGAAGAGACAGATGCACAACGAGTAGAACACGAACATCATGAAGCCTAGGAAAAGGCTGCCTAGGAGTAACATGAGAGAGTCTCGTGATTGCAAAGCAAAAGGTTATGGAAGAGGCAAGATGCCTATACCACAACAGCCAACAAGGAACCTCACGAAGACCGGATCCTTCGGGGAGTCGTGCTTGACATACCCCTTCGGTCACATCGTAGGTTCCAAGGGCACCACAAAGAGACCTAAACATGATTTCGAGTAATTCACAAGATGAAACTCTTGTGGATAAAATCCGTATTATAACTAATGCAATTTTAAATCAGCATATAGACAGGGATAATGTACCACTCATAAGATCTTTAGCTGCTGATATGCAAGAATCTACTACATAAGTACAGAACATATCCCATTCTATGAGGTCTCTGACTGATTCCCGTGTGGATCATTCCTCATCTGGTCGGTGTCAACAAAACTCCGATCACCAGTAGAGAAGTGAGCTACAAAGAAGCGCTTTCATTAGGCTTGGCCCAGGCGAAAACATTAATCATGGTCGACGAAGACCTCATTCTCCTGATTATACAAAATAAGTGCCTAACGTACGAACACATTTGGAATTGTATACAGGATGCAAAGCATTTTCTCCTGCGGTGCCAGATCCGCCTCGCCATCGGGCGCTCGCGCTGAACCCCCGTCGAAGTAGCCACCGTCGACGAGCATCTGAAGCCTCCTGTTGCTCATCTGGCTAACCCCAAACTTCGCCATTGACGGAGAGGAAGGAAGAAGTGAAGTGCAAGAGGAACTGGGTTCAAAGATTTTCAACGAGTTCGAGCGAAAGTGCTCGTAAGTTTTTCTCCGCCGCACTGTTCGAGCTTATAAAGCCGGTGAAATGCCGCATTTACAGCCGCTAGCGCCCTTTCACAAATCGACGCATGGCCATTATTATCGAAACTGACCAATAAAAGCGCGGTTCCCAAAAAATTGTTCGGACCGTTGCAATAAAGCTACTTGGAGAAGGAACCGGCATGACCTTTCGATTTTTACCTGAGCTCCTTTTTTATCGGAAACCGAGCTTGTACCTCACTTTTCCGTTGGTCATGCTCGTCCGATGACATGGCATGCTCGGATGCTGTAGCAGAGCTTCGCTGCAAGAATCCAATCCCTCCTTTGAGTCTTTTTAGGCTCAAAGGGAAGACCCGGCCAAGTAGTATTCCACTTGAGCCTCGGGGGCTAGTTGTCAGGGATTGAAATATTTTTCATAAAGACCATTTTACCCCAATAGCCAACATTGGCCAACCATGAATGCCCTTGGACGATGTCCCCAAGGAGGAACCTCGAGTAACCCAGTGCTCGACTAAGAGCATCTGTGCTCGGCCACGAGCAATTATGCTCGCCCTCGAGCAATCATGCTTGGCGATGGGCATCCAAGCCGTCCACGAGCAACCATGCTTAGGAAAGGGGAAATTGTCAAGCCCGGACCAAGAGGGTACCCGGGGCATATACCAATTATATCTGATATCAGGCTAGGAATTTGCTCTCAAGGAGACGAAAACCAAACCTAGGGAAAGCAGATAAGAGTACAATGTGCCCTTCCTAAGTGACAGGTTTTGCATCTTCTCTGCTAGGATCCCAGCGTACCATCTCGCGCGATGGGATCAACCCCTGATCCTCAAGTTCTTGAATATTGCTCTCAGTGAATACAGAGTTCTCCATTGATAATAAAAAAGAACACAAAAGGTGAAAAGCTTAAAACTTTCTTCTAGTTTTCCAGACTTTTCACCTCCATTTCTTGATCAAAATTCCCTAATGATAGAATAAAAAAGCATGGAAGATGAAAAAGACTAAATAACCAAGAGGAAAGAAAGCAGAAAGACTTAAAAGTTTTTTCGCACATAAGAATTTGGAGGCATGATGTGTTCGAGGGAAGCTTTATCCCCTTCATTTATACTATTCATTCAGATAGCCAATTCAGCCAGTTTGGTTACCAAAGAAATTGCAAAAGATTTCTCTATCGAGAACATAAATGGTGACATGATTAGCACAAAACCCCATAATGTCTTGAGAATTAAAAAGCCTCGAGTAAATACACGTACTTACTCGAGCCTTGGGGGCCGGCTGACAACGATTAATATCTTTAAATAATTTATGGGCCTACGTGCTTATGAATAAAAAGAGTCCATAAGTAAAGATAAGGCCCATTACCTGATTACGGTTTCCCACCAGAGTCAAATTTAGTTACATAGAAATTTTCCTGACCAGTGTACAAAACACAGGTTATCCTGGTCAAGGATGGCTCATTCAGTTATCCCAACTAGCATACAGGTCAGGTATTGAATAGCCCTCTCCCCGACTTGGACGAGGTTGGAAAGGAAGTTACCTCCGTATAAGAATAGCATGTGAAAGACTCTCTCCTTCTCTCTCTCTCTGATAGGTACAAACAACTGGTTGGAAATTATGACTATATTAAACTCCGGAGGTTTAGAGCCCTCCGAGGGCATCCACGTCGCTGCAAATGCGGAGAGGCCCTCGGTGTTCTCCGTTTTGCGTTCGCGTCCAGCCTTTCGCTCGCATGACGCGTGCGCGCAACGAGAGCCTTCGCTGGATATGCTTCACCCTGCCCTCTTGCTCTTCCCGTCCCATCCCCTGCCATCTTCCACCGCCCCCATCCGTTCCCCCCACCTCGGCCTTGAGGAGCCACATCCCTTCTTCCTCTCGTGTGCATTCCCCTGCCTGCGCCGCCGCCGGCTCCGCTACTCCTACCCGCACCGCACCCCTCACTCTTCCTCTATCATCCCCTGCCATCTCCCACCATCCCCCATCCGTTCCCCTCGCCTCGACCTCGAAGAGCCGCGCCCCTTCTCCCTCCCTCCAGCTTGCATTCGCCCGGCTGCGCCGCCGATGATTTTCCCCTCTCGGCATCCACATCGCCGTTTCTGCGGTCGAGCCCTCAGCATGTATCCATTTCCCGTTTGGCTCCCCATCGACTCAGGCGACCTCCGCTGCCGGTTCCCTCGTCCGATGTCTTCCCCCGCATGCCGCGTGCCCCGGCCTAGAAGCTTCGCTTGCCCTGCTCCTCGCTTTTCTTACCTCGCACACCTTCCTATCGCCGCCCTTTTGGCCGCAGTCCTTCGCCTCCACGCCCTCAGCTCTCCTCCCTGCTATGATGAAGCTCCAAGAAAAGGTCGAATGATGCTACGTCGGCGTGTGCTCTCTCCGCCAATCGTGGTTGCCCAGCCAAGAAATCGACGGTCTGCTTCGTCCAGGCGCCGCCGCCTTCGCTCCGTCCGTCGTCAACCCCACGGTGCTGAGGTGGGTCGGCGAGTGTTCCGGCGTTGTTCAGTGCTTCCGGGTAACGCCTCCTCCCTCTAACGTTTTCCTCGCAAATGCCGCCGCTCTGCACCCTCGGCTCCTCGGCCCCGGTTACCCTCTCAGAGGTAGCCGGCCCACCGCCCTGTTGCCGCCTTCGCTCAACTCTCAAAGACCACACCGTCGACTCCCAATGCTGCGCCAAGACCGGCGCATGCCTCCGCAATGGCCACGCCTACACCGGGACGACGCGCACGGTTCGCGACCCCAACACCGTGATGCCCGTCGAGGAAACTCCCGATTTATTCTACGTGCACAACGTCTCGCCGATTCAGATTGGAATCGCTTCTCTTCCCTCCCGCTCCTCTCTCTCCAAATTAAAGATTCACTTCTTGTGCTGTTGTTTTCTGCTTTCCAGATGATTTGAGCCCGAAAAAAATAATCTTAGGAATGCTCAGAGCAATACAAGTCATTTTTTTGGGTGTTCAAATGAACTAGGCAGGTGGAACTGAAGTTCATAAGAAATAGAATGATCTTCGTTGTCCGGACATTTGTGGTACTATTTCTGTGGGAGAATTTTCAGTGCGAACATCCCTTTAGCATTGCCGAATTCTCTCTTTTTTGTCCAACTAACGTATTATCTTCATTGATCTGCAGGTCGATTATTTTGAACGGCTTACTGATGAAATGAAAGAATGGTGTTTCAATCTTCATAAAGGATATAGAAGATTCGTGTACATTTCCCTTCGAATTCCTGTTATTAGTCAAGATGGCCCTGTAAATGTTGCCGTTTGAGGTTATTTCATCAAGCTCTAATATTTCTATTGATTAATTTTATTTTGATTTCTCATATGTACCTAGCAAAACCGCTAAGTTTAGCTTTTTCAATGGTGAAATCACTACTACAGAATGACACATTACTATCGCTTCATCTGTGTCGGTCTTAAACTTTTGACTTCAGAACCGATTGTGATAAGCATATTCCATTTGGTAACAGGTTATCACAATCGGTTCTTAGAGAGAACCGATTGTGATACGATAATAATCCCAATCGGTTCTAGATAAGAACCGATTGTGATAATAATTTTGTTATCACAATCGGTTTTTATCGAAAACCGATTGTAATAAGTAGGTATTATCACAATCGGTTTTGTGAAGAAACCGATTGTGATGAGCACAGGGGTTATCACAATCCGCTTCTTTTCGAACCGATTGTAATGAGAAGGTATTATCATAATCGGTTTTGGGAAGAAACCGATTGTGATGAGCATTAGGGTTATCACAATCGATTTTTTCTAACCGATTGTGATGATTTTTTGGCAACACCACGTGCAACCAAGAACAGTTCATTAGAAACATAGTTTTTGTGAGATCCTCCACTCACACATTTCCTTCAGGGAAGAAGAAAAACAAACTCCAACACAAATTCGCTCTGCTAGAATCCCAACACGAGACCTCTTGTGCCCTTCATTCATGCTTTAATATTTGTGCAAAACTTGTATTTTCGGACGATGAATGCACTTGTCTGCTAGAATCCCAACTCAAGCGGTTCAACTCTCGGACAATTTATATAGACACATGTAGTGATGCAAATTATATATAACATTATAGTAGCATGCATGCATCGATAATAATAATATATAAACCATTCAACACATAATAATTGTTTTTTATATCAATAGGACATGAAACATTTTGACTTGTAACAACAGAAAATTAGAAATATACAATGCACAAATATATAAAAGAGATTCAAAATAGTGGAAAGGCAGCATAATATATTTCATCTGAACTAGGACAACAACCCTAATATATTAAACAAGCTGTATTTCATTACAATATATCACCACATCCATTGTTTATAATTAGTAAACAATATATCACTGCATTACACCTAATATATTAAATTTACGACTCGTGGCTCTGGCCCGAGTAACCCGAGTCAACCGAGTCATCCGAGTGACCCGAGTCACCCGAGTCGCTGGAGACTACGCGGACTAGTGATGGTTCATCCTCCGATGATGAACCTGATCTAGACGACGCGCCGGTCCCTATGGTGACCGGCGCGTAGTACTCCTCCACCTTCTCCTCCTCCTCCTCCTCCTCCTCCTCGCCGCCGCCGCCGCCCCTCTCGCCGCCCTCCTCCTCTCGCCGCTGCCGCCTCCTCCTCGCCCCTCGTAGTCGCCGCCGCCTCCTCGCCGCCCCTCGTAGTCGTCGTCGTCCTCCTCGTCGTAAATGCCGCCGCGTCATCTCTCGGGCGCTTATTCCTGCTGCCTTTGAGGCGCCGGATGGGGTGAAGCGCCGAGGGACGACGGAGACAGGTGGGTAAGTCTGGCGCCACGCCGGAGTGAGGCGCCGGAGGCTGAGGCGGCGCTACCGGCGGCGGTGAGGACGGTGGAGGAGGATGGAAGAGAGGCGACTCCACGGTGTCGTCAGAACTTGCCGGAGATGGTGGTGGCGCTGCCATTGCCGGTCGAAGATGCAGAGAACGAAAGGAGCTATATGGAAGACTTGTACCGATGTGACCAGGAGGCAGTGAAAGAAAGGAGTTATATGGAAGAGCATTGCACTGCGATCGATGGTGTGATCAATGGTAGTATTGTTTGAACGTGAAAATGGCGGGGAAGACGAGGGGGCGAATGGATATCCGTGTCGGTTCTTATCAAGAACCGATTGTAAATGTTGACTTTCTTCTGATCGGTTCCTTTTGAGAACCGACATCGATATATTATCTCAGTGTCGGTTCTATAAAGAAACCGCTTGATGTTGAGGTTCCAAATTATCACGATCGAGTTTACATATAGCGGCGGTGATAACTAATTAATCACAAACGGTTCTTGTATAGAACCGATTGTGATGAGGTTCTGTGAGGTTTTATATATGTGTCATCCGGACTCGGGATGAACTTATTAACTCTCGCCGAGTTGGTGTTCGAGCCAAATAAATCCGCCGTTGCCTCAAAAAGCGAATACTCCGCTTAAACTTATATTTGGATGATTTGATGTGAAAGTCTTGAGGATGTGTGTGAAGAGGGGTAATTTGATACATTGAGGAGATTTCTCTATTTTCCTGCCTAGCTTATTTGTGGCTTTATTCAAAAGGTGGGCGCCATTCCTTCAAATCCCTTCAATTTTGTATTAATGTACATTATTCGATTTTGATTTGGTGTCATTAGCAGAGTGTATGGTTGAGAAATTAATTAAATCATGGAGGAGATCAGTGGCCGGGTTGAAGGTTAAAGTTAATTGAAACCCTAGCTAGCTTGATCTCAGGAGCTAGATCAGCATTAATTCTTAGAAATCCCTTCAATATTGCAGTAGGACTTAAATTAATTTTTTTATTGTGAATGTGTACATTACATGTCATAATTGTTTCAATATAATTAATATGATCAATGATATAGTAGCTAGTTAATTAGCTAGGCTGCGTAACCTATGTGTCTCCCGTTCGAGGGTGCTTGTTTATAAGTATGCTAAAATGGCATATTTATAAATAAGCAGTCTCGAATTCTCCACGTTTTTGATAGTTGAGGATATGTGGCTCAGCGAGTTCTTAAGTTGTTGTACAAACTCTAGAGAAGGTTTCAAGATCGTTGTTCTCCGAATACACATCCTCTTGACATGTTGTCGAGACGTGTATTTGGAGAATAGCGGGGAGATGCTGCCGAAATTTTCTCTAAAGTTTGTACAACAGCTTAGGAACTTGCTCGAACCACATATCCTCGAATGGGATTAGGACCTGGCCTAATTAGCAATTAGGAGTATCGTTGGTACGTATCTACGTACTTAAGATCATTCAATCTCTCAACTTTGTTAATGCTTCAACCCTTCTTTTATTTCATTGATTAGGGCATTATTAATTTATTGTTTGTGGTTTAATTGTAGATGGACCGTGAAGAATGGATGTATCAAAAAAGCCGTGTGAGTGCTGAATTTCAGAGGGGAGTTAAGGAGTTCATAAGAATTGCAGAAGAAGATATGGTTATGAGGGGTGTAAAGTTCATATATTGTCCTTGTATTGATTGCACCAATCTCAGGAGATTTAACAACTCATCTCAAATTGAAGGCCATTTGATTCGACGTGGCTTCGTGAGGAATTACACGTGTTGGATCCATCATGGGGAGACAGGTAGTACCCCTGTGATATGCAACGAAGATATGCTGGAAGCCGATCAGGAGTTGGAGCGTGATATGTTTGAAGAGGATAATTTAGATCAAATGTTGCGGTATGTGGAGGGAAATTACACGGAAAGAGAGTTCGAAAAATTTAAAAGCTTGATGGATGACGATGCCAAACCATTGTTTTCAGGTTGCAAAGGGGAATACACCAAGTTGGGTTCGGTCCTTGCATTGTTTGAACTGAAGGCAAAACACCGCTGGACGGATACAAGTTTCAATGCACTTTAATACTTCTATCGGATATGCTTCCAGAGGGAAACGAGTTGCCAACAAGTATTTATGAAGCGAAGAAGCTATTATGTCCCATGGGAATGGAAATAGAAAGGATACATGCATGTCCAAATGATTGCATACTATACCGCAACGTCCATAAGGAATCATGCATTTGTCCCGCTTGTGGTGTACCCCGATACAAACAAAATGAGAAGCGTAATGACAAGAAGCGTAAAAACCGAATTGACCACGGTGAAGATGTGAAAAAAGGGGTACCAGCCAAGGTGTTGTGGTATTTGCCCATCATTCCCCGTTTAGAGCGGTTATTTGCAAATCCTTAAGAGGCAAAATTGTTGCGTTGGCATTATGAATCTCGAAAGGAAGATGGCAAGTTGAGACATCCCGCTGATTCGGCTCAATAGAGAAACATTAACTGGGAACATGAGGAGTTTGGTGCCGAGATGAGGAACATAAGATTTGGATTGAGTACGGATGGTATGAATCCGTTTGGTAATATGAGCAGTCGACACAGTACTTGGCCAGTTTTGTTGTGTATCTACAATTTGCCTCCTTGGTTATGCATGAAGCGGAAGTATATCATGATGTCGTTGCTAATCTCAGGACCCAAACAGCCGGGTAATGATATTGATGTGTATCTATCACCACTAATTGAGGATTTGGTAAAATTGTGGAATGTGGGGGTTGAGGTGTGGGATGCATACAAAAGAGAGAACTTCACCCTACGGGCTATGATATTTTGCACCATAAATGATTTTCCAGCCTTTGGCAATTTGGCGGGCTATAGCACGAAGGGAGCCAAAGCTTGTCCAATTTGTGAAGAGGACACTGATAGCTTGTGGCTCCCGAATTCGAGGAAAACGGTGTACATGGGTCACCGTAGGTTTCTACCCCGAAGTCATCGATATCGTAAGATGGATGACAAATTTGATGGAAAGAGGGAAGTTCGTGCAGCCCCGACCTATGACTCGGAAGGCAAGTATATTCACGCCAGAGAGGATATCGATGTTCAGTATGGTAAGAGCCGTAAATCTGTTCGTCCTAGGACCATTTGGAAAAAGAGGTCGATATTTTGGGACTTACCATATTGGAAGGAGTTAGATGTCCGTCAATGTATTGATATCATGCACGTTGAGAAAAATGTTTGTGATAATTTGGTAGGCATCTGCTTGAACATACCCGGGAAGACCAAGGATGGTGTGAATGCTCGCCGCGATATGACCTACATGGGGATCGGGCCCAAGCTTGCAAAGTGATGGAGGAGGATGGAAAAGGGCCGTACATCCTCATTGCATGCTACACCTTATCCAAGAAAGAGAAAGAAGACCTCTGCAAGTGTCTCCACGATATTAAAGTTCCATCGTGCTACTCCGCAAACATTAAGAAGCTTGTGTCTATGGATGATTTGAGGTTGATCGGTATGAAGTCCCACGATTGTCATGTCTTGATGACCCAAATGCTCCCTGTTGCAATCGTAAATATCCTACCGGATGACGTCAGTTGGCAATCACGAAGCTATGCTATTTCTTCAATGCGATTTCATGCAAGGTTATTGATCCCGATATCTTTGGACAACTTACAGTGAGGTGGTGCAGACTCTTTGTCACCTTGAGATGCATTTCCCCGTCGTTCTTCGACGCCATGGTCCACCTCGTTGTTCACCTTGTTAGAGAGATTAAGATTTGTGGACCCGCATTCCTGCGTTACATGTATCCGCTCGAGAGGTACATGGGTATATTAAAGTCATACGCTCGAATAGGTTGAAGCCTGAGGGTAGTATTATTGAAGGTTATGGGATCAAGAGGTTATTGAGTTCTGCGTGGACTACCTAGGTAAAAGACAACCGATTGGTGTTCCTATATCTCGTCATGAGGGCAGACTTGGTGGCAAAGGAACCATTGGGTCAAATCTAATGAGCCCACAATTTGATATGTACTGTAAAGCGCATTTCACAGTCTTGCAACATAGCGCAGAAGTTCATCCATACATCCAACAGCACAAGTTGATATTATGGGAAGAGAATCCACTTATGGATGAGCTTTCCATCACATGAGAACACAACGATCGATTCCTCACATGGTTCAAAGAAAAGGTGAAGGTCTCCACTAGTACTGAGGCTGTCAAATGGTTGGCTGACAGACCAAGATTTAATATACAGACATAGCAAGGTTACGATATTAATGGCTACACATTTTATACTGAAAGTCAAGATGCAAAGAGTACAGTGCAAAACAGTGGTGTGAGCATAGATGCTTTGTCCAATGATCACTCAATTAGAGGATCGTCAACTGTAATGAACTGTTACTACGGGATGATCGAAGAAATATGGGAGCTCGACTACGGAATATACCAAGTTCCATTGTTCCGATGTAAGTGGGTGAGACTTCCTCACGGAGTTAAGGTCGACAAGACAGGTTTTACACTTGTTGATCTGAATAGACTAGCCTCTGAGATGAACCGATTCGTCCTCGCAAAGCAAGCAACTCAAGTTTTCTACGTGCGTGATCCGGCCAATCCGAGGTTGCACGTCGTACTTCATGGCAAGAGGAGGATTGTTGGAGTTGAAAATGTCGTAGATGAAGAAGAGTACAACCAATTTGATGAAACACCTCCGTTTGCAGATGGGGCATGTCTTAGTGGTGACGACGGCACACATGGAACACATTACATGCGTGTAGATCATCAAGAAGGGTTGTATTTTAAATAAATTATGTTGTAAGAATTCCCTGTATAATGTGGCATTTTGTAGAATATATATGTCAAATGGATCTTATAGTATAGCAAATTTGAAAAAGATTTGACTTTTCGACTCTTTTGAATGAAGATTCTGTTTTAAGAAAAATAGAAATTGGATCATAGTTATCATAATCGGTTCTTTTAAAGAACCGACACAGATACTCCACATATTGCGATCGGTTTTTCTATAGAACCGACACAGATACTCCACATATTGCGATCGGTTTTTCTATAGAACCGACCGTGATAAAACCCAGAGCATTTTCATTTCGGCGCGCACACTTAGTTCATTTCTAGCCAAGATCGATTTTGTTTCAATTCATTCCACAACCCTAGCTCCACCACCTCCCGCACCGGCGCCTCCCCCTCCGCCTCCTCCCCCCCGGCCCCCAATCGGCGGGTACCCCGTGGGTGCCTCCCCCTCCGGCTCCTCCCACACCCTAGCTCGACCACCTCCCCGACCGGCGCCTACCCCGTGGGCGCCTCCCCCCCGGCTCCTCCCCCAGTGGCGGGTACCCCCTGGGCGCCTCCCAGCGCCTCCCCTCTGGTCCTCCCCGGCGCCTCCCAGCGCCTCCTCCGCCTCCTCCTCCCCCCATCGGCGCGTCCCCCATCGGCTCCTCCCCATTGCCGACTCGGTTCGGCAGACCGTAAGATGCATTCCGGATCGTGGGCTGTAATTGGTTGTAAATAGCTCGATGATGATTGCTTTTGAATGAGGCTTGATTAATCTGATCATTAAAGGAACTTGCTAGACCTAGAACAACAACGCTCTTAGTGACAATTTGGTGCCACTTGCTCTTAATGCATTGTTCTAGGGTCGAGCAAAGGTCTTGTGCTTATTCCTTTATGCTCTTAGTGACAATTTGGTGGCACATGCTCTTAATGCATTGTGGTAGGGTTAGATTAGTGCTATATTCATTACGTGCTATGTCAGTACTTGTTTTTTTCTGCTAGAGCAAAGGTCTTTGTTCTAGGGTTGTAATCCTGAAATTTTTAGATGTAATAGCCGGTGATATATTGGCCATCTAGAAGTTGGACGGCTAATTAATTTAGCAACCCTTCTATAGCAATCGAGAGCAATCCATCATTGCAATTTGAAACTTGTAACACATGCTATATTATCGCACTTTATTATCGAGTTTAGTTGCGTAACCTATGCGTCTCCTGCTTCGAGGGTGCTTGTTTATAAGTATGCTAAAATGGCATATTTATAAATAAGCGATCTAATTGTCCACGTTTTTGGACAGTTCGAGGATATGTGGCTCGGGCAAGTTCCTAAGTCGTTGTACAAACTCTAGAGAAAGTTTCGGCAAAGATCTCCTGGTGTTCTTCGAATACACACCCTCTTGACCTGTTGTCGAGACGTGTATTTGGAGAACAAATGGAGATGTCGCCAAATTTTCTCTAGAGTTGTACAACAACATAGGAACTTGCTCAACCACATATCCTCGAATGGGATTAGGACCTAACCTACTTAGAGATTAGGAGTCATCGTTGGTACGTGCGCATTTAGTCGGTCTGAGATAGACATGTGAATTGCTTTCTATTATGTGAAATTTGAATTGCTTCCTCTCATGAAGTTTAGGTTTGACATATACGCATTTACTTCAAATGTCGCAAAGAGAGAGCACCGCTCAACGCCAGAGAGAGAAGAAGGTCCCGCTACCCCATCGAGGAAGGTTAGAAAGGCCAGAGGACCGAATAAAGGAGCCACAGGAGAACGCCGCAAGTGCTCCACTTCAATGCCAGGGGTTTGCACGGGTCTGGCGTTTAAGGGCGCTACTCCTCTTTTATCAGCCAATTGGTGAGGGAGCGAGTGCCGATCACAATTAAGGACTGGAGGAAGGAAGTAAGCGACTTGAGCGTAAGAACCGATCGTGGGACGGTTAAGGGAAAATGGATTATACGAGAGGAAGATGAAATCAATGCGAGGCAGTACGCCTTGAAGAGAATGGGTGTGGCTTTGAGGCATTTCAGGGTGACCATGCATGCCGAAGTTCGTGTTGAAAGACCGCACTCCCTTCCAAAGGTATCCATTTGTTACACCCGAGGTTTGGGAGGAGTTTGCAAGGATGAGGAGTACGCCGAGGCGAGGAGCCGAGAGAGAAGAATATCGCTATACAGAGGCGTAACACACACGCACACCACCTCAGTTCCGGTGGGTACGTAGGGAAGAAGGCAGAGTGGGTGTGACTAGCCTCTGAGTGTGCAACCTCTGGGACAACGATGCCTTACTCCCACATATGCGAGGAGGCGGCACGCAATCGGGTATTAGCGAGGACGAAGAAAACCTCGACGGTCGATTGTCATTCCAAACCTCGCGACCGCACGGATCGTCCACGACCATCGTAAGATATCTAACATAGTACATTGCATATTATATTCCCATTGTATTTTAGTAATAATTTATATTTGCGACTGTAGGAGGAGGTAAGCCTCAGAAAAGAGCAAGGAGCATTTGAAAGCCAAGGGTCAAGGGACATCCTGTGTTCGCAATCGGAAGCCCGATCATAAGGGCGGGTGCTTGCCGCAGTGCGGGGTATACGAAGAGGTCCTTCTTTGTAGAGGAGAGCGCGTCGGTGCCAGGGCAAGATCATGGGAAGCACGTGAGGCGCGGATCCGCTTGGGTGAGATGAAGGAGGAGTTGAAGGAGGAGTTAAAGGTGAGATGATGGCATTTGAGATGATGGCGATGTTCTCCCGTAATCAGATTCCTCAACCATCGCCTATGCTACGCCCTAGCAAATGCGCTTCCAATAAGGAACTGTGCATTCCACACCTCAAGGTAATAAGCTGCTTTGAGACCAAAAGGTACATGAGTAAGCTTAATACGTATTATGATGAAGATGCTGATCACTTCTTGCGTGGTCCTCGCCAAGTGCCGGCTAGTCCTGATCGACGACGGAATCTGATTGAGGCTGCGCGGGGTTGCATTTCCAAGCAAGGAGGATGACACGGTGCATGGTATACCTTTGGGGATGGGATACATGAGGGTGCAGGTGGACTATGTCCACGATGTTTACATGTCTCATGCCCTGGAGTTCCCAGAATGAAGATATCACCACTCTCGGGCAAGCACGGATGTCGCTCATCAAGTGGCCCGCGACGGGTGTCGTAGTGCAAGCACCTCCTCTTGCCGCTGCCATCGCTGGTACTATCGCTACCACTTCGCCATCGCCGGTACTATCGCTGCACATCGGTATCGCTATCGCTGCTATTGCTACCGCAATCGCTGCTATCGCTATCGCTATCGCCGCATTACTATCGCTACTACTAGTACTGCATCGCTATCGTTGTCGCTTCCTGGTATCGCTATCGCTTCCTCCTACCATCGCTGCTCCTCCGTTATCAAGCATCGTGCTGCCTCATATCGCTTCCTCACCATCGCCGCTGCTCCTGGTACTACTCCTGCCGCTGCCGCTCCTGCTCCTCCTACTACTGCTTCCTCGCTCTCGCTACACAACCTGCACCTACGCTGCAGATGCACCTCCTCGCACCTACGCCGCAGCTACAAATGCCGGTGCGCAGTGGGGCGCAAAGGACTTCTACCACGATGACGAAAGATACAAAGCGAGTTCAGAGAGTCCCTCCATGAAGAAGGCAAAGTTGTCGAGAGCACAGAGCACCCCGATGATCACAAGCGGTACATACATGGAAAGCCCTTTCTACCAAGCCAAGAATTGAATTCTTTGGGCTTGTTCACTAAATCACCTACATGGATGGTACATCGATAGGTCACATGAGGCCGAGCCTCGCCACGATTTCATAGTGAAGTATCGAGCGGCCAATTCCACCGCAACGAGGATGGGACCTTCCCGGGCCGCTTTTGAGGATCTCAGATTTTTATGTACAGCTTGAAAGCCGTCGATATTTCTACCATACGATCCTCGACGCCGTGAGTCTCGCACCATACTCAATCGATGACTATTTATTGATTTTGTATTATATTTTTAACAATTGACATGAATTGCAGTGATCATGAGGCAGCGAGCCGTGACGGGTCGACACCCTGTGGGGTTTGTCGACTTTGAGATGGTGTCTCGCGACCATGGCTAAGTATCAATCGGAGTTCCTTGCGTGATACATCAAGGTGGCATTGCATGAGGAGGCAAAAGGGACTTCATTCTCTTCCCATACCACCAGGAGTATGTACTACTATACAATTCAATTACATGTACACACTTCAACCTTGTATTAACTTATTCTCTTGCATTGTGTACCGTTTAATAAGCAACCATTGGGTTCTACTTGTGGTTGTTCCGAGTCAAAACAAGGTCTACACGTTGAACTCACTCGAAAAATAGACCGATGGACTATGCGATCGAGCCTGTTTTGCAGAAGTAAGTACATTCCTCTAACCTAACACTTTACATATTGAACTACGTTAGGTATTTTTAACCTCAATGCATGGCATCTCTCCAATGTATAGGGCTTTCATGTCTTACGTTGCTGAACGTGGCCGACACAATGATAAACAAGGCATCAAACTCGAGTGGAAGCGCTTCAAGGTACAAGTGTCTATCATAGGATTTTTTTCTTACACCTATTTTTAATTCGTCTCCTAATTTAAGTTTCTTTGTTCACAGTGTCATCAACAAGGGTGCGATGATCTGTGTGGCTTTTACGTGATGCATCACATGCTGATTTTGGTTGGTCGCTCACATGTTTTCCCTAAGGTATAAAGCAGATTATTTGCACTACTGTCTATGTGATATTTGTTTACAAGCATAATACTATCAGCATGTTACAATACCAATTTAAGACTTAAATATATTAGTGCACTACGTTCTATTTTGCAGGACCTTGATATCATCCGGAAGAGCCTAACCAACACTGATCTCAAGAAATTACGAGACCATTTATGCCAGTGATATCATCCGGAAGAGCCTAACCAACACTGATCTCAAGAAATTACGAGACCATTTATGCCAGTGGTACTGGACAGAAGTTATAACAGATGATGGTAGATATAGAGACAATTCAAGCAAATACTAGTCCATAAAGTGTAAACAAAATTTATACGAATGTGAATGTGATACATTACAGATTGTAAACAATATTAATTTGAATGTAATGTGTGTAGATTGTGATGTATATGTTCTGTGATTTTGTGGATTGTGATGAATGTGTCATATTGTCAATGCGAGGCCATTTTCAGACGATGGGCAATAACATCATCACAATCGGTTTGCATAAAGAACCGATTGTGATAATGTAATAATTTGAATCGGTTCTACAAATGAACCGATTGTGATATTATTCTTATCCCCATCGGTTCTACAAATGAACCGATGGTGATAATGTAATAATTTGAATCGGGTCTACAAATGAACCGATTGTGATATTATTCTTATCCCCATCGGTTCTACAAATGAACCGATTGCGATAATGTAATCATTTGTATCGGTTCTACAAATGAACCGATTGCGATAATGTAATCAGTTGTATCGGTTCTACAAATGAACCGATTGTGATAATGTAATCAGTTGTATCGGTTCTAAAAAAGAACCGATTGTGATATTATACTTATCACAATCGGTTGTAAGAGAAAACCAATTGTGATATGTGTAATATCACAGTCGGTTCTTGTTTAAGAACCGACTGTGATAATGTATTATTAGTGTCGGTTAAAAACCGACTGTGATATATCTACCTTATCACTGTCGTTGGACTTTGTATCGCCACCAAAACCGACTGTGATTTCTGAGTCGAAGGTCATTTCTGAGTCGATCGAAAAATAATACTAAGAGGTAGTTATCTAAATTTGTAAAGGCAAAGGCGTGATCTTTTGGGTTTAATGAAAGTCTTGGAGGTGGATTGCACTTAAAACAAAGCAGAACCTGCGATTATTACCGGAAACCCTTTTGTCTGTTAATGTTACTCATAAATAGATAACAAGTTAGATCTTGAATGATTGGCAACGCTACCTGCCTTTATTTCTATTATTTATTGTTTTTTATGTGAATTCTATTATTTACTATTTTTTATGTGAACGTTTTATAAGCTTCCTCCGCGGCGACGGAGGCCATTTCACTATTACGAGATCCAATCATGGGCTCCGTGTGCTATTTGTGACTGATTATTTTCTGATTCCAAATCTCTTCTCTTACAAGAATTGTGAAAGATGAAGGCGATACTTGGCTATACAAGCATGAGCTCAAAGCATTAGGGGAGAAACTAGGCTTCCAGTTAGATCCTGTGAGCTTGCTTTCCTGCTCATAACAAAAGGTGAGTTGATTGATGCCTGCGCTTCTCAATAGCTGAATTGTATGGTGTCATTTTCTGAAATATCATAGTAGGTCTTTCTGCCTGCTTTATCATATACATACATGCTCATCTTTTGTTAGAATATAGCATGGTATATGGTTACACCCTTTTGTCTTTCTGAATACCTTAGACGTTTGTGATAGTGACCTACACAGATAGTTTTACATAATCATGCGAAAGAACAGCGACTATTGCTAAATATTAATGTGTGTTGTTCACTGTATGTAGATTTTTCGCCTCTTTGAGTATAAATAGTATGCTGATAAATAAATGTTTTTGTTTGGTCTTTCCAAATCATTGTTCGCAGGTCATGTCTCTTCTGTTAAATTCTAAAATCTGTTTGTTTAGCAAAATCAAGAATTACCAAATGAACATTTAAGAATTTAGAGTGACCAGCCTAAACACTAACCTCAAATGTGCTATTACCATCATGAGCATATCAGTTACACGCCGACCTTATCTCCTTGTCATGTCTAACTTTTCTTTCGTGACAAAACTTCTTTCTGTGTCCATAAAGAAACTTAAATGTGCGCTTCTTTCTGTCTGACTGATATGCTCATGCAAACACATATGTTACCAAGTAGAACTGAGTAGTACTGTTTTGCGTTTCTTTTGTTGTTTCAAATTCTTATAGTGCTTATTGCCTTTTCTATTCTTTAGTAAATCTATGGCCATGATATTTTCATACATTTCATCTGGCTAACTAAATTCTTTGATTGATAGATATCTTGCTCAGTAACTTACTGACAGCCATTTATTAGCGCTGTTTGTGCAAGTTATCCCATTTTCTAGCAGGCTTTTAAACCATGGTTTTCCTTCATTTGCCTTGGGGAGTTTTTGCATATTAATTACTCTATAATGTTATTGATTTAGTTTTGAATGCAAGTTGCCTATCAAAGTGGTATGTACAGCCAATTACTATTTTCAATTGTTCTTATTATCCAACAGAAGAAATTGTTATTCTTCTTTCATAAATTTGTTAGCTGGGCTAAATTAGTACAGCCTTCTGATTATTGGTTTTATATGTTCTAACTGCATTGTCGTCTCTTATATATAGCATGTACACCCTTACTTAAGGAAGAGTGGTTAGATGATTGTTACTGTGGTAAAATATATCTTCTGATATTCACACACACACACACACACACACACACACACACATATATATATATATATATACATTTATATATATATATATATATATATATATATATATATATATATATATATATATGGATATTATGCTAACATTTTCCTAATAAATAAAACATGTACTCCTACAATACCTACAAATTTGTTTACTACACATGCAACCATGCCGTCGTGTTTGACCATGTCGAATTTTTCCCTTTGGTCCAATCAAACCATCGGGATGTGTTTCACAATCCAAAAATCAAGTGCACTTTTTAGATTTTCCATTCAAAAGAACACAGCAGAAATGCTTCGCTATGTTAATTCTATCTACACTTTCATCATTGTGGAAATTTCTTGATGTACGGCTTCAAGCAGATGCTGCAAAAGTCTACTAACGCAAATTGGTTTTACAAGGTGATGTAGATGCCCAAAACAATCTTATAATTTTCATCACAAAGATGGATAACAAAGGCTGTTGTTTTGCCATTCTTCCCATGCCAACGATTACAGCCTTTTTGAAAATACTGGTCTTCATGAGGCTATCTACTGCTTGGACATGCATTCAGGTTATTGGAAAGCTAAATTCTTGCATTATTTTGTCAGGTAATATTGATTGCATACATCGCTACAGTTTATGATGGTATAGAGCCAAATCCAAACATGAAGTGAAGATGCTTGACTTTCTGGTACAGTCTATGATCAAGCGATTGTATTTTTGCTTCATTTCTGTTAGATTATTAACACCTTCGTGGATCGTCTACACTGTTATATAGTAACTTTATCAATTCAGACTTAGTTATCTTTCAAAAAAATTAATTGAAGGTGATAGTTAACTACCTATTTAGCAATTCTATTGCATGACCCAGTATGAGGCATAATCATTTTACCCAAACTAACACGTCTAAACCATAGTTATATATTCTCTGTGTAATTAGTGATTATTTTTTAGCTAAAGCTTTTGTTGTCCTGTACTACATTTCCTTACATTTCTTTTATGATCTATTCCCCATGGTGCTTCTTTTACATGTTCTCCTTCAATACATTACTAATTTAACTCATTACTTCATCTAATACGTTACTATATTATTCGTAGATGCTAACTTACGCGGCGTGCCGCCGCGTACACATACCTAGTTATTCATTACGAAAAGACACCTCTTCACAAAGAGACACCTCTTGACAAGAAGACCTCTTTTGGTAGGAAGATACATCTTAGAAGATGACAACTATCATCCCTTTATCTGGTAGAAATAGGGGACCCACGCAAGGACAAATGAGGGACATGGAGACACAAAGCAATGGCAGACAAGACAATAGCAAAATTAGTGCTAGTAATTTTAGTTCTTCATTCAGAAGCTTGTGCTCTGTCAAACACACATGACTAATAAAAGAGCAATCCTATTTCCTATTTTTTCCAATTTCTGGTTTGTTAGACAAAAGGAAGAATATACCCTGCTTATTTGTTGTGCTAGATTATAAATATAACGGTCATTGTAGTTACCAAAACATATATAACTATATTTCAACTATAGATACTAACGTGACATAACAAATACAACCGCACATTCAAATATAAATACAAGTGTTGTAGTATCTAGCCGTGCAAATTATGTGGACAATTCTAATAGTTTACGAAAAGGAGCAATGATTATTTTCAAGCATGAAAATAAAGCACTTAGTAGGAGTATTTACAACACCTACTCGATGTTAACGCGCAAACCACGTCAATTCAGACATCGAACTGACAACAAAAAATAATCCAAAAAGTAAAGTACGCTCACAGATTTAACGCTATGTAAATTTCATTTTCACATTCGATCAAAAACAAGGAGAACAAATGTAAATTTTCCTTGAAAATAATAACTTCTATGATTATATTTAGTTTAAATACTACATTTATTATTTATCTTCACATATTTTGGTGTTACCTTGATACTCAAAATAAAAATATGGTTTGCAACAATTTGTGATATGCACTACTGGATGTTCTCCCAAGAATGATATTATGCAAATTGTAAAAAAAAAAAGATATTATGCAAAGTTAAAGCATAACATAATTATTTCAAAATCTTGCCTTTATCTTAGAACCATCACATAAGCTTTTCTTACCTTCTCAACTGCAGAATGTTCCTTGTTTCCAGTCAGCATCTCCATGATTATAACACCAAGACTGAATATGTCTAACTTGAATGTGATTCGTCCACTCAAGATCAATTCTGGAGCCAAATATCACCTGCATGAAATTTTCATAGTCTGATCGATGAATGTGCACCCAAAAAAAATTGAGCTTTCAAATGGCTAGCTTACAATGTTCCAATCAATTTTGAAGTAAGAGTCCCACTTTGTTTCCGATCGAAGCACCTTGAGAAACCAAAATCAGCAATTTTCGGTACCATGCTATCATCTAGCAGTATATTAGCAGGTTTGAGATCTAAGTGAATAATACTCTTTTGATGAAGATAATATAAACCCTCACATATTCCCTTGATTATTGGATAGCGCACATTCCATCCAAATCCACGAGATGCATCTGTGATGGGGGAGGACAAAGTGTTTAGTATTTTAGGTAATGTAAATCTTCGGAGGCTAGATAGTATACCACATGGTAAGAAAGTAGTTTCTATAGTCATATTATACATAATAACCTTTAATAAACAAAATAAAGATGGAAATAAACGTTACTTGCCACATCATCCTACCAGTGATATACTTATCGAGACTCCCTTTAGGTAGGTACTCGAAGCAAAGCAACCTGTGTCGTACATCTGCCATGACAAATTTTTCTTTGTACTTTTCAAATTTTCCTTGTGTGTCAGAACAATATCCTAGAAATCGTACTATATTCTTGTGCTTAACCCCCATCAGACATCCAACCTCACGGTTGAATATCTTCTCATCGATATCAAGCATTTCATACAGCTTCTTCACAGCGACCGTCCCATTTCCAAGCATTCCCTGTAGTCCCAGCATGCCTTGTCAGAATGAAGATGAGTTTCCAGATCAGCTGTGTGATTGAGACTGGGGGCTGTTGAGAGTTATCCATACCTTGTAAACCGTCGCAAATCCACCCATGCCGATCTGCAGCTCATAGGAGAAATCTTTTGTGATGGCTTGTAGAAGTGATAATGTCAGGTTCGTCGGCTCTGCACTGTCATCGAGTAGCATGCGCTCCAGGACACTGTGCCTGGTAATAGCTTCGCCATCCATTTGTGATTACATATTGTAGGATCGAAGTATCCGAATATAGTAATCAGAGGGGGGGTGAATGATTATGCGGAAGCTAAAACAAGATTTTCAATCTACTGAAAACACCCCAAACTCAGATACAAAAAGAAGCCCTCGGATTTAGACAAAAACAGAAGACAGACGCTTGGTAAAAAGAGATTTCCCGGAAATCCAACCGTTGGAACGAACTGAAATTTGGACACAATAAACTAGATTTCAAACCGCACCAAACCCAAAAAGAATCAGCTCGATCGGACTTATGGATCAAAAGATATAAGCTATGCAAGCTTGCTGAAAACAGATCTAGACGAGAAAAAAAAAACTATCGTAATATAGTAACGACAACAGAGCCGACAAAAAGGATTATCAGCAAAACTAGGGAAAAACTCGATCAATAATTCTAGAGAGATTTATGAGGGATCAAGACCAAGAGAAACTCAAAAGCAAGAAGTAATCTAGAACTAGAACACGTGATCAACCGAGAACCCAAAAGGAATCACGCAAGAGACTAGGAGAATAGATCTTTATTGCTTTGTCTAAAATACTCTTTGCTGGAAAGAATACAACCCTAAACGCTCAAGCACAATGAGCTAAAGCCTGCTGCGTGGATGCCTTCAACAGGAGACAACCCCTCCTATTTATAGGACCAATCCACAAGTAGGATTGAATACGACTCATATTTCCTGAATAGAGACCGTATCCAGTACAACAAAATCAGCCCTATCCTAGCCGAACACAGCCATGCACGCATATGGCAACCCACCATATACACGTGTCTGACTCTTGCACGTAAGTGGTAATCCTACCAATCAACTCACGTGGCTAACCTTGCACGTAAGTGGTAATCCTACCAACAACTCACGTGGCTAACATTCTTGGTGCACCATTCTCTTAGCCCAAATGTCTCGCATGACATCCTTGACCACCAAGACCTTAGTTCCTCCAGAACCTAGTCCCGAACCTTAGTTCCTCCATGAACCTAGTTCCGATCCCGTCATCGACTACATTTGTCTTCGAGAAATACCTGCACATAAACGAAAACACAATCCAAGAAACCGAGCACAAGTCCATGACTTGACTCAAAGTTATTTCATGCAATTACTCACCTGAGCATTGCATAAAGTCCATTTTAAACATCACAAATTTCACAATCTCAAATCAATTCAAACTCAATTCACTCTTAGTTCAAAACCCGTGAGAAAACACATGTATGGCGGACCAAACTCTTTGGTCCGTCATGCATGGAAAACCGAAGTCGCTGAAAGCATGTGTATGGCGGACCAAATTTTTGGTCCGTCATACAAGGGAGAACGAAATTGCCAAAACTCAGATTGAGCAAAATGAAATCGCTGAAAACATGTGTATGACAGACCAAGATGTTTGGTCTGTCATACAAGGGCAAAGTGAAAAACGCCCAAAGCATGTGTATGACAGACCGAAACACTTTGGTCTGTCATACAAGGAAAAATCGCGATTTTGGGAATCCAGAGAGATTTCTTTAGGTTCAACACAGATTAAACCTAATATTTAACCATTATCAGCACACGATCAACCAATTTTTCATCACATGATTCACAATCTCCCCCTTGATGAAAACATTGGCAACACCACTTTAGAATTAAACATTTGGCATTCACTTTACAAAAGATTTTGAAATCCAAAGGATCAAGGACCAAAAAGAGAAAACATAGAATTCCCCTTTTGATCAAAATGCAAAACAAAATCTCCCCCTGAGAAGTAAGATTCACTTTGGACCAAAAAGATGTGTGTGAATGTGCAATGTGCCCAAAAATTTCAAAATTCTCCAAACGTCTCCCAAAATTCTCAAATTTCCAAAAACAACTCCCCCTTTTTCTTCTCCCCCTTTTTCAACTCCCCCTTTTTCTTCTCCCCCTTTTTCTTAAACTTTTCAATGATTCCCAAATTTCTCCCCCTTTGACAATGGATTCATCAAGAAGACAACAGAGAACATATTCAAGTTTTTATTTAAAGTGAATTTGCAAACAGAAGTAAGAGAATGTCAAGATACAAAAGAATGAGCTCATTCGATCATATAACCTTATATATCACATAAAATGCAAAATATATGATCTTAATGTGATGTTAACAATTTAAGAAATGACATGCTTCTCAACCTCAAATCTGTCGACTATAGCCAAGTACTAAGCAAGACCTTCAGTAGAGAAGCAAAGGCTCAAAGTTGAAGCAACTAACAAATCAGGGCAAGCAAATAGTTTCAACTTCAATCTAGTGGACCAAAATAATCTTTAACCAGTAAGCTGCATGTGGCATGCTTGAAGCATACTTCTTTTATTTTCCTTGAAGTGGCATGCTTGAAGCATACATCTTGTCTTTGAGGGAATGGCATGCTTGAAGCATACTTCTTTTTATTTTTTAGAGAAAGCAAGCCTGAGGCATACAACTTGAAACTTTTTGCTTCAAACACCCTTTTTTATTCCCTTTTTGATTGTAAACATGCAAAAGTAATTAAATGGTCTTATGAAAGAGTAAAGTTGAAACCATACTTGCTTCAGAGCCGAAATTTGTCAAGAGGATTCAATATTCAAGCCGAGAGGGAATAGATATCACAAAGTATTTAGCTATAGGTAATCCGATCAGGAAATTCCACAATGTCATTTTTAGTTCAAGTGACAATTTTGATTAACATATATTAGCTCAATTACATAGTATATAAAGAAATATGATAAAGTGAGCTCATCAAGTGAAAGAATTTGACAAAGAAACTCCCCCTCAAAACAATCCCATTGGATGAACAACTCCAAGTTCTCCCCGAATAAAAGCAAACCGAGAGGAAGACAAAGGTTTTGTAAAAATGTCTGCCAATTGATGTTCAGTATCCACATGATGAAGCACAATGTTCCCTTTTTCAACATGATCTCTAAGGAAGTGAAATCTGATGTCAATATGTTTTGTTCTTGAATGTTGCACAGGGTTCTTAGCAATGCAAATAGCACTAGTGTTATCACACAGAAGAGGAACACTATCCAAATTAACCCCATAATCTTTAAGTGTAGCTACTATCCAAAGAATTTGAGAACAACAACTAGCAGCAGCCACATATTCAGATTCAGCAGTTGATTGTGCAACAGAAGATTGCTTTCTAGATGACCATGCAATGAGAGAATTTCCCAAGAAATGACATGAACCAGAAGTGCTTTTCCTATCAATTCTACATCCTCCAAAATGAGCATCGTAAAAGATCTCAAACTAATGCATGAGGAAGCAGAAAGCCAAATGCCAAAATCTTGAGTTCCATGAAGATACGAAAATCCTTTTGATAGCTTGTCGATGTGAAGCACGTGGGAAAGCTTGAAAACGAGCACATAAGCACACAAAGAAATTGTATATCCGGCCTTGATGCGTTGAGGTACAAAAGTGAACCTATCATGCTTCTATATTCCTTTTGATCAACTAGCTCACCATCTTCATCAGGATCAAGTGCGCAAGTGCTCTCCATGGAGTGTCATGATTGGCTTGTCGTTTTCCATTCCAAAAGCGATGTAGCAAGTCTTTTGTGTATTTGCTTTGATGTACGAAAGTGCCATCCTTTGTTTGCTTGATTTGAAATCCCAAAAGTATGTCAACTCACCCATCATACTCATCTCAAACTCCTTCCTCATTGTTTCGAAAACTCGGACACTAAAACATGAGATGAACCACCAAAGATAATATCATCAACATAAATATGAACGAATAGTTGATCATTGCCTTGCTTGAGTAAAAGAGAGTTTTGTCAACCTTTCCCATTAAAAATCCTTTTCAAGTAAAAGGTTTTTAGCCTATCATACCAAGCTCTAGGGGCTTGTTTCAAACCCTACAAAGCTTTTGAAAGTTTGAACACATGATTTGGAAACTTTGGATTTTCAAAACCAGGAGGTTGCTTGACATAAACCTCCTCATTTATGTAGCCATTTAGAAAAGCACTTTTCACATCCATTTGATACAATTTGAAACCTTTGGATGCAAAAGAAAGGCTAAAAGAATTCTAATGGCTTCAATTCTAGCAACAGGAGCAAAGGTTTCATCAAAATCTAAACCTTCAACTTGAGTGTAACCTTGAGCAACCAATCTAGCCTTGTTTCTAACAACAACACCATCCTCACTTTGTTTATTTTTGAAAACCCATCTAGTTCCAATAAAATTAAAACCAGGAGGAGGTGAGACAAGTTTCCAAACTTTATTTCGTTCAAAATTCTCTAATTCTTCATGCATGGCATTGATCCAAGATTCGTCAGATAATGCATGAGATATATCTTTGGGTTCAAAAGAGGCAACTAAAGCAGAATGAGTATGAGTGTCAGAATGAATAAACCTGGATCGAGTGACTCTCTCATTTAGGTCGCCAATTATTTGTTCAGGTGGGTGCAATTTTTGAATGTGCAAAGGAGCATTGATTTTTGAGACTTCTCCTTCTTCTTCTTCATTTTCAGCATGTACAGATGATGTTGTAGCTTGAGGATGGTTAGCTGTAGGTGATGTAGTAGTAGGTGCCAAAGGTGCTACAGCTTGTTGCGCATTGGAAATAGTCAAGACCTCATCTTCAACATCATCATTATCTTCAAATATTTTCTCCCCCTGAACATATGTGTTTGTACCTGCATCACTTGGACTAGTCCCTGTACTAGCCTCATCAAAAGTAACTTCACAAGTTTCCACAATTTTGTTAGTCTCCAAAACAAGCACACGATAGCCACGAGTATGAGCAGGATATCCAAGAAAAATACCATCCATTGATCTAGCTTCAAATTTATCAAGATTTCCAGATTTCAAGACAAAGCATTTGCATCCAAAAACCCTAAAGTGAGAAACAGAAGGTCTATGTCCAAACCGAAGCTCATAAGGAGTTTTGCCTAGCTTAGATCTCAAAAACACTCTATTAGAAACATAGCAAGCAGCTTGAAATTGCTTCAGCCAAAAATTTCTAGGAGTGTGATGTTCATCTAACGAGTTCTAGCCATCTCAACCAACGCTCTATTTTTTCTTTCAACTACACCATTCTGTTGAGGCACTCTCGGAGAAGAAAATTGATAATCAATTCCTTTTTCAGCACAAAAGAGATCAAAAGAAGCATTTTTGAATTCAGTCCCATTATCACTTCTAATAGCTTTGAGAGCTCCTGGATGGTCAACAGAAAGCCTAAGAAAGAGACTTCTAAAATGACTAAAAGCCTCATCCTTAGATGCCATAAAGTATACCCAAGAGTATCTAGAAAAATCATCAACAATTACAAGTACATACCATTTGCCTCCAAAAGATTGAACTCGAGATGGTCCAACTGTATCAAGATGTAGAAGCTGTCCTGGAGTGTTTGTCATCACCATGGTAAGAGGTGGATGTGAACCTGCAATCATTTTACCATGTCTACAAGAAGAGCAAACTAGATTGCTATCACCCTTAAGCTTAGGCAAGCCACGTATGAGATCTAAACCACTTACACGAGTAAGATGATCAAAACCAACATGACCAAGTCTACGATGCCAAAAGAATAAATCTTTAGAAACATTGGCAATTAGACACCTATGCTTAGAAGAAGGTGATGCATCAAAATCAGCTTTAAAAACTCTTCCATAACGAGATATCTTGAATACAAGATCACCTGAAGCATCTAGCACTTTGCATTCATTTTTCTTAAAGCTTATCTCAAGATCTTCATCAAGCATTTGAGAGACAGAAAGCAAGTTATATTTCAAGTTTTCAACAAGAGCCACATCCTTGAACATAAACTTGTCACTTACCTTTACTGTACCTTTTGCCACAACAGAAGAGGAAGACGCATCTCCAAAAGTAACACTTTCAAAGACGAGATGCACGAGTGAGGGAGGAGAACCAATTCTTTTCACCGGACATGTGGCGTGAGCATCCGGAATCCACTAACCATATGTTCTCCTTCCTCGCGCGAGAAGCCTACATAGCAGCAAAGCATGTCGAGGTCTCAAGATCAAGGGGTTAGGAATGCAATTTTTGGGAATCCAGTACTGAGACACACGACGCACAACACGAGAATTTTTATGCACAAAATCAGCTTTTCCTTTTCTCATGTTTATAGGAACAGAAAGTGTTTTCATCATTCTATGCGCATGGTGAGAATCAAAATGTGCTCTTCTGAAGTTAGACCTAGCTTTAATCATTTCTTTCCTTTGCTGTCTAGCTAGTCTAAAGCAAAAATCCACTAGATGTCCATCTCTACCACAATGAGTGCAAGTGTATTTAGCATGAATTTTGGTTTTAACAGTAGGAGCACCTTTTGCATTCATCATAGTAGGAGAAAGAAAACCAGCAGATTTAAAAGCAATCTTTTTAGGCTCATTAAGCATCTCAATTTTGTCATTGCAAGGAGCATTAACAACAGTGCGAGGTTTAGTTTCAAATGAAGCATGAAGATCAAAACCTAAACCTCTCTTGTTTGAGCTAACCTTAGATTGATCCAAAATCATGTTCAATTTTTTCTTGCCATTAGTGAATCGTTCCAAAGAGTTTTGCAAGTAATCAATTTTCTTAGCAAGAGTTAAACAATTATTGCAGGAAGTATCCATTTTTGCTTTTTGCTTGCGACAAGTTGAGCATGAGAGAATTTCATGTGTAAGCAAATTATCAGTCAGTTGAGAAACCCTAGCATTTGCATCTTTCAATTTTAATTCAAGAAATGAACACTTAGAACAGGAAATTGAATTATGCAAATCATCAGTGGAACAACTAGCATGTACAACATGTTTCTCATTTTTCTCATTTAGATGCAACAAAAGAGCATGTTCTTTCCTAAGCAATGTGAGCTCATTGTAAATTAAGTCACATGATTTGCAAGTATCATCACTAGGAATCAAAGTCTTAAGTCTAGCAATTTCAGCATTCAATGATTCAATAATAAAATCATGTTTCTTAATTTTCTTATCACGTTTGTCAAGCAATTTTCCAAGACGAGCAAGCAATAGCTAATTCATCATAGGAGGGATCTACCTCATTGAAGTCATTTGTTGTGATCGTCCTCGGTGAAGCTATCTTTGCTTTGCTTGCCATGAGACACACCCCATCAAATCATGCTTGCTTGAGTAGCATCATCTTCGCTGCTCTCCGAGTCCACATCGCTCAAATTGACTTGTTCAAGAGCCGGAAAGAACTCGGTGAACTATCTTGCGGTTGATGAAGTTTTTCTTCTTCCTATCATTTGGTGAGAACCTTTTCTTCTCACTCCTTTTGTCGTTGTCCTTCTCCTCCTTTTTTCCTGCAAGCTTAGGACAATTTGTGCGAATATGGTTGAGGTCACCACACTCATAGCATCTTGGAGGACCACCTCTCCTTCTCATTCTCACATTCTGCAAAGCTTTGTTAAAGCGAGAAGAGAGTAGTGCCAGATCTTCTTCGGGAAACTCTTCAAGTTGCTCATCTGTTAAAGAGGACATGGAAGACAAGGCAAAGCTAGAGGAAGAATTTGCTTTTGACATGTTAGGGTTAGAGATTAAAGCAATTGATTTAATGTTACCCTTCCTGGCAAGTACATCCAACTCATGAGTTTTCAATTTAGAGTACAGAACATCTAATGTGAGTGTGCTCATGGTAGTAGATTCTTGTATAGATGTTACTTTCATCTCCCACATTGACACGTCTAAAGTACTAAGCAATTGTCGAGCATTTTCAGCATCAGTGTAGCTAACTCCAACAGCACGTAGATTGCTAAGAATTTTATTGAAACGTGCAAAGAAATCATCTATAGATTCACTAGGTTTCATTTCAAAACGCATGTATTCCTTTTTGTAAATATCTTGGCGAACCTCTTTGACAGTGTTAGAACCCTCATGATAATCACAAAGAGATTTCCATACCTCATGTGCGGATCGAAGATGAACCACACGATCAAAGTCGCTGCGTCCCAAACCTTGGATGATCAAGTTGCGCGCCTTGCTGTTTGCTTCAACATGTGTTCGATTGATGTCGTTGACGTTGTCGTTTGCAGGGACTTCATATGGCTTGTAAACCTTCTCCCAAATTGCAAAGCCCTGCGCCTGGATGAATGCCTCCATCTTGGCTTTCCAAAACTGAAAATCAACACCATCGAAAACACAAGGTTTTGTCGAATATCTATCCATTGCTATGGTATCTAATCACCGGTTAAGATGGATTAGAAAAACGAGGCTCTGATACCACTTGTAGGATCGAAGTATCCGAATATAGCAATCAGAGGGGGGGTGAATGATTATGCGGAAGCTAAAACAAGATTTTCAATCTACTGAAAACACCCCAAACTCAGATACAAAAAGAAGCCCTCGGATTTAGACAAAAACAGAAGACAGACGCTTGGTAAAAAGAGATTTCCCGGAAATCCAACCGTTGGAACGAACTGAAATTTGGACACAATAAACTAGATTTCAAACCGCACCAAACCCAAAAAGAATCAGCTCGATCGGACTTATGGATCAAAAGATATAAGCTATGCAAGCTTGCTGAAAACAGATCTAGACGAGAAAAAAAAACTATCGTAATATAGTAACGACAACAGAGCCGACAAAAAGGATTATCAGCAAAACTAGGGAAAAACTCAATCAATAATTCTAGAGAGATTTATGAGGGATCAAGACCAAGAGAAACTCAAAAGCAAGAAGTAATCTAGAACTAGAACACGTGATCAACCGAGAACCCAAAAGGAATCACGCAAGAGACTAGGAGAATAGATCTTTATTGCTTTGTCTAAAATACTCTTTGCTGGAAAGAATACAACCCTAAACGCTCAAGCACAATGAGCTAAAGCCTGCTGCGTGGATGCCTTCAACAGAGACAACCCTCCTATTTATAGGACCAATCCACAAGTAGGATTGAATACGACTCATATTTCTGAATAGAGACCGTATCCAAGACAACAAAATCAGCCCTATCCTAGCCGAACACAACCATGCACGCATATGGCAACCCACCATATACACGTGTCTGACTCTTGCACGTAAGTGGTAATCCTACCAATCAACTCACGTGGCTAACCTTGCACGTAAGTGGTAATCCTACCAACAACTCACATGGCTAACATTCTTGGTGCACCATTCTCTTAGCCCAAATGTCTCGCATGACATCCTTGACCACCAAGACCTTAGTTCCTCCAGAACCTAGTCCCGAACCTTAGTTCCTCCATGAACCTAGTTCCGATCCCGTCATCGACTACATTTGTCTTCGAGAAATACCTGCACATAAACGAAAACACAATCCAAGAAACCGAGCACAAGTCCATGACTTGACTCAAAGTTATTTCATGCAATTACTCACCTGAGCATTGCATAAAGTCCATTTTAAACATCACAAATTTCACAATCTCAAATCAATTCAAACTCAATTCACTCTTAGTTCAAAACCCGTGAGAAAACACATGTATGGCGGACCAAACTCTTTGGTCCGTCATGCATGGAAAACCGAAGTCGCTGAAAGCATGTGTATGGCGGACCAAATTTTTGGTCCGTCATACAAGGGAGAACGAAATTGCCAAAACTCAGATTGAGCAAAATGAAATCGCTGAAAACATGTGTATGACAGACCAAGATGTTTAGTCTGTCATACAAGGGCAAAGTGAAAAATGCCCAAAGCAAGTGTATGACAGACCGAAACACTTTGGTCTGTCATACAAGGAAAAATCGCGATTTTGGGAATCCAGAGAGATTTCTTTAGGTTCAACACAGATTAAACCTAATATTTAACCATTATCAGCACACGATTAACCAATTTTTCATCACATGATTCACACATATGACAGGTCCCTTCAAACAAATTAAAGGTTGCAGCAAATTAATTGGTGCATGGTAAATAGTAAGCAGAGAGCTATGATGATGAAGCAGGAATATCGATGAACACGATGAAGCAGCAGGTTCCTGAATTAAAAGCTAGCGATAGTGCGAAAAGAGTGTCTGCAACAGCCAGCACCCAACTTAATTATCTGGAGAAGATCTTTTCAAGAAAAAAAAGTTGATTACTTGGAGAAGCACTGCTGCATGGTAAGGAAAAATATGTTTCAGATCTTATCCTAGCTAGTCTATAGTAAGGGCATCTCCAATAGTACCACTTCAGCTAGCTATAAGGATGTCAAGTCAGCATTTTGCTTAAGTGGATGAGAGAAAAGGAAGAGAGAGATATAGACTGACTACTAACTTATAGCCAGGCTATAGCTGATTCTAAGGCATTTATCACCTCTTACATATGGGCCCATATTTAATTTTGCAAACAATGTTATAGCTAGTCCATTGAAGAGGTTGTTTATTAGCTATCTATAGATGACATGTACACTTCTTATAACTAGTAATTGACTACACCATTAGAGATGCCCTAAGACGACGGATGGATTCCGAGGCCATAAACGCGGGAGAGATAAGATACAGGGGTAGCGTGTCCAGGCTGCCACCAGCCGACTAGGTCCACCCCACCTCAATTTTCAGCTTGCAGCCAGCTAAGAAAATAATTAATTAATCGTGTGGGGGCATAATTGGATGGTACATCTGATAATAAAGGTTGACTTAATCGAGACTTGTGATTCCTGAATTGCGAAGCCGTCTAAATTTGCACATCTCTGTTCTGCAAACCAAAGCAAATAACCTGTTAGCTTAAAACCATCCTAGTTTTGGCTTACGTGGCATCTTCGAATTTGGACAAAATGAAATTCAAAACATTGCATCCTAGTAGGCAAATATACCGCCAGGGAAGATCAGCAATCTACAACATGAGAAGTAACATATGATTTACCGTCAATACGAATGTTAGGACGTATACAGCTGGGTGCAGATTCAATGCGCCGGCGCTCGAGACGATCAAGTAGGGGCAAGCATGGAGATAAATAGCTTGGTAAACGCTAGCGCGCGATGATGGTCTCGTGATACATGCAAGTAATTTTTTACCGGCCAAAAACCGGTGATAAACCGGATATTTTGGTTTTACTGGCTAGGCCGGTAAAAACAAAAACCGGCCAAATAATTCGGCCAAGTTCGTAATTTTCATCGCTCACGCCTCACGGTGGGCGCGCGCAGGCCCTCAAAGGCTTAAGGCCTCGACTCCGCACTCAGACCTCACTCCCCGTCCGCTTTTTCTCCCCGCCGCCCGCCTCACGGCTCACGCGCAGGCCCCTCACCTCCCTGGCGCCGCCGCCGCCTCGCGCCCTCAGCCAGCCGCTCCACCGGAGATCCGGAGCTGTCTTGGTAATCCTCCCTAATTCTTGCGCAGTCCAATCCCGTTGATCCCATATGGTTCCAGTTCTTGACTCCTCGCTAGCACGCCTTTTCTGGCTGCAATATTAGTGTGAGCAGGCTCTCCCGGGGGTTCCGATTTAGGGTCGCTGGATTGATTGGTGCGGGTGTTTTCTGGCTGCAATATTAGTGTGAGCAGGCTCTCCCGGGGGTTCTGATTTAGGGTCACTCGATTGATTGGTGCGGGTGCGGTGATGAATTCCACGTAGAGATGGCAACTGGGATCCGAAACTCGAAACCTGACGGGTATTTACTCTATTAGGAGCTGGGTATGAACCATTTTTCATACCCGCGGGTATATTAACGGGCAAAAACTAATACCCAACGGGTAAAACGGGTACGGGTTCGTACTACTGTTGCTACCCACGGGTCCCCGTTACATATGGGTGGCTAATATGGAATATGTCATGTATATATAGGTGTGAACAAGAGTGAAAAAATTGCTAGCTGCCGTTTGTCTAACTAGACAGTAGATCGACGAAATATTTTTTTGGGGGCCTCGAATCTCTACGGCCCATTTGTCAAGCATTTGGTGTTAACCAATGGGATGATGCTGCTAAATTTGTTAGCTACCTTTGTTCTACATGATCACATACCATCAATTAATACAATAGCTAGGTGACATAAACGAAAGTATGCACAATTTTTTCTTAGTACAGTCAATATGATAGCATACAATCTTACCGGGCCAAGCATATTATATATTGTATACAATCATATTGTGTAACCCTTCGAAATATAAGTACTATATGCAAACAAAATAGAATTTTTGTCATGAAACCTGGGTCCTGACTTTCGGGTGCGGGTTACCCGCGGGTCCCTGTTAGCCGCACGGGTACGGGTAAATTTTGTACCCGTATGCGGGTATGGGTATTGTAGCGGGTGGATTTTACTACCACGGGTACGGGTACGAGATGGTGATACCCATCGGGTATATACCTGTTGCCATTCCTAATTTCAGGCCGGTGAAGAAAGGAAGAAAGAAACACGCGTATGGCCATTTGTCAGCTTGGTTACTGCTGGCTCGCAGTGACCGTGTCGTGATGAAAAAAGAAATTAAGAAAGAAACACGCGTATGGTCATTTGTCAGCTTGGTTAACGCTATCTCGCGGTGATCGTGACGTGATGAAAAAATTAAGGAAGAAAGTGTTATGATACGGATAGAATCCGTATCCCCGGAGAGAAGGACTCTATCCATTGGTGGGCGAATATGAATTTATCTCCAGTGGTGCTCCACTATATATAGGGCATTGCCTTGTACAGAAACAATCAATCTAATAAAGAGAGAGGTTTCCCCCTTGTATGGTGTGCTTCTCCGTTCTTATATTCGTGTGATTGCTTGGCGTGCCGTGGATTGGCTTGGGTGAACGATCTTGTTTCACAACACGTTATCAGCACGAGTCTCTACCACAAGAAGTGGAGAATCGTCGACTACGACGAACGACTACTACCGGCGATTGATCGCCCGATCCGATCTGCAATCAACTCGCCATCAAGCCGGCATCCACTCGGATCGCCGAAAAAGTCCTACGCGACACTATCCTACACGATAGTCAACACATCCGACATCAAGAACGTAAGTAATCGCGCATGATCAAAATCTTGCAGATTGTCTCATTAGATATATTGATCCAATGTACTATTTGAGATCGTTCTTGATTGTTGTTGATTATTGTCTCATTGGATGTATTGGAAGCTCCATAACCTGGGTTTATTTTCTAGCTTTTGCCATGTTTAATATGTGGTAAATTGATTTTTCTGTTACATAAGTAATTCTAAAAATTGCTCAAATATTAACGGAGAATTGAAAAATTTGCTAGAAAATTATGAAGACATGAGTAGTTGGGATTTGATTTCAGTAATGAAGGAACAGATGCAAGACAATTGGTGTCTAGGAAAACACACATGCGGCTTGGTTCTTTAATTGGCACCCGGAAACGGGAAGTGCTCCCTCCCTCATGTGAGCCCTAGGGGCGGGTTGACCTGGCCATGAGTCGAGCTGACGGAGACATTCATTACCTATTTTCACTCCCATCCAACAAGAGTTACATAAGTTGTAATTAGCATTATGCCGCATTTAATTGATGTTGGAATTTATTTTCTGTTATTAAGTAATGCTGGAAAATTGCTGTATAATTAACAGAAAATTGCTAAATGCTAGGAAAATTCTGGGAGAATTGTGATAATTATCTACTAAATAGATATAGACCAAAACTTTATTGATTCAATGAGGATGCATGCAAAATAATATTTTACCAGTAGTAAAATTTTGTATTGCTTGCATATAGGATATGTCTGACATCGCAAAAAGGGAATTTCATGTGCTTGCCCTGGATGGCAGCAATTATCTCACTTGGGCAATGGATGCCAAAATCAACCTAACAGCTAGAGCTCTTAGAGCTGCTATTGCCCAGCCTGAAGTTGGTGCACCTGCTATACCTGAACCCGCAAAATGCGCTACTTTACATTTCCTGAGGCACCATCTTCATCCGGACCTGAAGGACGAATACTTAATGGAGGAGAACCTGCTGGTATTATGGAATTTCCTGAAGGAACACTATAACCAGTAAAGATCTGTGTTGTTGCCAGAAGCACAACGAGAATAGACCCTCCTACGCTTTCAGGATTTCAAATCTGTGGCAGCATATAATTCTGCAATGCACAAACTTGTTGCTAAATTAACGTTTTGTAACCAGAAAGTTACTGATGCTGAAATGATCGACAAAATCTTGGGCACCTTCCACCCCAACATGATGATACTACAGCAACTGTACTGTCATGCAAAGTACAAGAAGTACTCTGAGCTTATTAGTGTTCTGCTAGAAGCAGAAAAACATGATGAACTCCTATTGAAGAATCATCATGCAAATGCTAATGGAAATCAAACATTGCCCGAAGCACATGCTGCCGCTCAACAGGCTAGTAATAGCCATGGCCACGAAAAAGGTCAAATGCATAAGGGGAATAAATGGAAAAATAGCAGAAACCAAAAGGGAAAGAGCAAATCCCAATGGAAAGGTAAAGGGAAAGGTACTAGAACCTTCCAGAAGCAAGGTCCAGCTGTGAAATCATGTGATGAAAAATTGGCTTGATGACGATTTTAAACTTGTATAAATGTGTTTTGTGCATGCTCATGTGTTTATCTTTTGCCCCGGGCCAAATTTCCAAGAAACAGCGCTTTGGGATGGAAAACAGCAAGCCGATCATGACACCCATGGAGAGCACTTGCGCACTTGACCCTGATGAAGATGGTGAGCCGGTTGATTAAAAGGAATATAGAAGCATGATAGGTTCACTTTTGTATCTCACTGCATCAAGACCGGATATACAATTTGCTGTGTGCTTGTGTGCTCGTTTTCAAGCTTCCCCACGTGCTTCACATCGACAAGCTGTCAAAAGAATTTTCAGGTATCTTCATGGAACTCAAGATTTTGGCATTTGGCTTTCTGTTTCTTCATGCATTAGTTTAAGAGCTTTTTCTGATGCTGATTTTGGAGGATGTAGAATTGATAGAAAAAGTACTTCTTGTACATGTCACTTCTTGGGCAATTCTCTCATTGCTTGGTCTTCTAGAAAACAATCTTCTGTTGCTCAATCAACTGCTGAATCTGAATATGTAGCTGCTGCTAGTGGTTGCTCTCAAATTCTTTGGATAGTAGCTACACTTAAAGATTATGGGGTTAATTTGGATAATGTTCCTCTTCTGTGTGATAACACTAGTGCAATTTGCATTGCAAAGAACCCTGTGCAACATTCTAGAACAAAACACATTGACATCAGATTTTACTTTCTTAGAGATCATGTTGAAAAAGGCAACATTGTGCTTCATCATGTGGATACTGAACATCAATTGGCAGACATTTTCACAAAACCTTTGTCTTCTTCTCGTTTTGCTTTTATTCGGGGAGAACTTGGGATTGTTCATCCAATGGGTTTGTTTTGAGGGGGAGTTTCCTTGCCAAGTTCTTTCACTTGATAAGCTCACTTTATCATATTTCTTTATATGTTATGTAATTGAGCTAATATATGATAATATAATTGTCTCACTTGAACTAAAAATGACATTGTGGAATTCCATGGACTGATTGCCTATAGCCAAATACTCTGTGATATCTCATTCTTCTAGGCTTGATATTGAATCCTCTTGACAAATTTGGGCTATGAAGCAAGTGTGGTTTCAACTTTACTCTTTCATAAGACCTTTTAATCATTTTTGCATGCTTACAATCAAAGAAAAAGAAAAGAAAAAGGGAATCAATAAAAAAGGGTTGTTAAAAGCAAAAGCCTCAAGTTATGAGCTTCAGGATGCTTGCTCTAAAAGATAAGATGTATGCTTCAAGCATGCTATTCCCTCAAAAGACAAGATGTATGCTTCAAGCATGCCACTCCAAGGAAATAAAAGAAGTATGCTTCAAGCATGCCACATGCAGTTTACTGTTTAAAGATTAAATTGGTCCACTAGATTGGAATTGAAACTACTTGCTCGCCCTGATTTGTTATTTGCTTCAACTTTGAGCCTTTGTTTTTCTACTAATGGTTTTGCTTAGTACTTGGCTATAGTTGACTGAATTGAGGTTGAGATGCATGTCATTCCCTAACTTGTTAAGATCACATCAAAATCATGTATTTTACATATTATGTGATATATAAGGTTATATGATCGAATGAGCTCATCTTTTCCTATCTTGGCACCCCCTTGTTTCTCATTGTGAAATCATTGCTACAAGAAAAATTTTGAACAAATTCTCTCTTTTGTACTCTTGATGAATCCATTGTCAAAGGGGGAGAAATTTTGGGAATATTTGAGAAGTTCAAAAAAAAAGGGAAAAAGTTTTTTTTTGGAAATTTGAGCTTTGTGGAAGAAGTTTGGAGAATTTTGGAATTCTTGGACACATTGCACATTCACACATATTTTCATTCTCAGAGGGAGATTTTGTTTTGCCTTTTTGTCAAAGGGGGAGGTTCTGTGTTTTGGTGTTAATCCTTTGGTTTTAGCTTCCGCACAATCATTCACCCCCCCCTGATTGCTTCGATCTTACAAGTGGTATCAAAGCAAGGTTTTTCTAATCTATCTTAACCGATGATTAGATCAATGGATCGTTATTCGACAAAACCATGTGTGTTCGATGGTGTTGATTTTCAGTTTTGGAAGGCCAAGATGGAGGCGTTCATCCAAGCACAGGGCTTCACAATTTGGGAGAAAGTCTACAAGCCATATGAAGTCCCTGCAAATGACAACGTCAACGACACCAATCACACACATGTTGAAGCAAACAGCAAGGCGCGCAACTTGATCATCCAAGGTTTGGGACGCAGCGACTTTGACCGTGTGATCCATCTCAAATCCGCATATGAGGTATGGAAATCTCTTTGTGATTACCATGAGGGTTCTAACACTATCAAAGAGGTTCGTCAAGATCTTTACAAAAAAGAATACATGCGATTTGAGATGAAGCCTGGTGAGTCACTAGATGATTTCTTTGCACGTTTTAATAAGATTCTTAGCAATTTGCGTGCTGTTGGAGTTAGCTTTGATGATGCTACTAATGCTAGACAATTGCTTGGTGCATACACATGTCTATTTGGGAGATGAAAATTACATCCATTAGAGAATCTACTATCATGAGTACACTTACATTACATGTTCTGTATTCTAAGTTGAAAACTCATGAGTTGGATGTTCTTGCCAGGAAGGGTAATATTAAATCAATTGCTTTGATCTCTAATCCTAACATGTCAAATGCAAATTCTTCTTCTAGCTTTGCCCTGTCCTCCTTGTCTTCTTTAACAGATGAGCAAATCGAAGAATTTCCTGAAGAAGACTTGGCACTACTCTCTTCTCGCTTTAACAAAGTTTTGCAGAATGTGAGAATGAGAAAGAGAGGTGGTCCTCCAAGGTGCTATGAGTGTGGTGATCTCAACCACATGAGATCAAATTGTCCAAAACTTGCAGGTAAAACATCATGGGAGGAGAAGGACAACGACAGAAGAAAAGAGAAGAAGAAGTTCCCTTCGAGTGATAGAAAGTAGAAGAACTTCATCAACCGCAAAGTTGTCCACCGAGTTCTTTCCGCTCTTGAACAAGTCAATTTGAGCGATGTGGATTCAGAGAGCAGCGAGGACGATGAAACTCCAAACAAACGTGACTTGACAGGGTTGTGTCTCATGGCAAGCAGCAAGGATAGCTTCACCGAGGATGATCAAGACAACGACTTCAATGAGGTAGATCCTTCTTATGATGAATTAGCTATTGCTGTTGCTCGTCTTGGAAAATTGCTTGACAAACGTGATAGAAAAATTAAGAAACATGATATTCTTGTGGAGTCATTGAATGCTGAAATTGCTAGACTTAAGACCTTGATTCCTGATGATGATACTTGCAAATCATGTGACTTAATTTACAATGAGCTCACCTTGCTTAGGAAAGAACATGCTCTTCTGTTACATCTAAATGAGAAAAATGAGAAACGTGTTAAAAATGCTAGCTGTTCCCCTGATGAATTGCATGGTTCAACTTCTTGTTCTAAATGCTCAACTCTTGAATTGAAGTTAAAAGATGCAAATGCTAGGGTTTCTCAAATAACTGATAATCTTCTTACACATGAGGTTCTTTCATGCTCTACTTGTCGTAAACAGAAAGAGAAGGTTGATAATCGTTGCAATAATTGTTTAACTCTTGCCAAGAAAGTTGATTACTTGCAAAGTTCTTTGGAACGATTCACTAATGGCAAGAAAAGATTGAACATGATTTTGGATCAATCTAAGGTTAGCTCAAACAAGAAAGGTTTAGGTTTTAATCTTCATACGTCATTTGAAACTAAACCTTGCACTGTTGTTCATGCTCCTCGCAATGACAAAATTGAGATTCTCAATGAACCTCAAAAGATTGCTTTTGAATCTGCTGGTTTTCTTTCTTCTACTATGATGAATGCAAAATGTGCTTCTACTGTTAAAGCAAAACCTCATGTTAAGTACACTTGCACTCATTGTGGTAGAGATGGACATCTAGTAGATTTTTGCTTTAGACTAGCCAAACAACAAAAGAAAGAAAGGACTAAGGCTAGGTCTAATTTCAAACAGGCACGTTTCATTTCTCATTATGTGCCTAGGGTGAAGCAAACACCTTTTGTTGCTAAAGACACGAGAAAGGGAAAATCTGATTTTGTGCATAAGAATACTCGTGTTGTGCCTACTTTGTTGCGTCGTGTGTCTCAGTACTGGATTCCCAAAAATCTGAGATCTAACCCCAGTACTGAGACCTCGACATGTTTTGCTATGTAGGCTTCTCGCGCGAGGAAGAAGAATATATGGCTAGTGGATTCTGGATGCTCACGCCACATGTCCGGTGATAAGAAGTGGTTCTCCTCCCTCACTCGTGCATCTCGTGCTGAAAGTGTTACTTTTGGAGATGCTTCTTCCTTTTCTGTTGTGGCAAAAGGTACAATAAAGGTAAGTGACAAGTTTATGTTCAAAGATGTGGCTCTTGTTGAAAATTTGAAATATAACTTGTTTTCTGTCTCACAAATGCTTGATGAAGATCTTGAGATAAGCTTTAAGAAAAATGAATGCAAAGTGCTAGATGCTTCAGGTGATCTTGTGTTCAAGATTTCTCGTTTTGGAAGAGTATTTAAAGCTGATTTTGATGCTTCACCTTCTTCTAAGCATAGGTGTCTAATTGCCAATGTTTCTAAAGATTTATTCTTTTGGCATCGTAGACTTGGTCATGTTGGTTTTGATTATCTTACTCGTGTAAGTGGTTTAGATCTCATACGTGGCTTGCCTAAGCTTAAGTGTGATAGCAATCTAGTATGTTCTTCTTGTAGACATGGTAAGATGATTGCAGGTTCACATCCATCTCTTACCATGGTGATGACAAACGCTCCAGGACAGCTTCTACATCTTGATACAGTTGGACCATCTCGAGTTCAATCCTTTGGAGGCAAATGGTATGTGCTTGTGATTGTTGATGATTTTTCTAGATACACTTGGCTGTATTTTATGGCATCTAAGGATGAGGCTTTTAGTCATTTTAGAAGTCTTGTTCTTAGGCTTTCTGTTGACCATCCAGGAGCTCTCAAAGCTATTAGAAGTGATAATAGAACTGAATTCAAAAATGCTTCCTTTGATCTCTTTTGTGCTGAAAAAGGAATTGATCATCAATTTTCATCTCCTAGAGTCCCTCAACAAAATGGTGTAGTCGAAAGGAAAAATAGAACGTTAGTTGAAATGGCTAGAACTATGCTAGATGAGCATCACACTCTTAGAAATTTTTGGGCTGAAGCGATTTCAACTGCTTGTTCTGTTTCAAACCGTGTGTTTTTGAGATCAAAATTGGGTAAGACTCCATATGAGCTTAGGTTTGGACATAGACCTTCTGTTTCTCACTTTCGAGTTTTTGGATGCAAATGCTTTGTCTTGAAAGCTGGAAATCTTGATAAATTTGAAGCTAGATCAATGGATGGCTTTTTTCTTGGATATCCTGCTCATACTCGTGTCTATCGTGTGCTTGTTTTGGAGACTAACAAAATTGTGGAAACTTGTGAAGTTACTTTTGATGAGTCTAGTCCAGGCACTAGTCTAAGTGATGCAGGTACATGCGCATATGTTCAGGGGGAGAAAATCTTTGAAGATAATGATGATGTTGAAGATGAGGTCTTGACTCTTCCTAATGCACAACAAGCTGTAGCACCTTTGGCACCTACTACTACATCACCTACAGCTAACCATCCTCAAGCTACAACATCATCTGTACATGCTGAAAATGAAGAAGGAGAAGGAGAAGTCTCAAAAAGCAATGCTCCCTTGCACATTCAGAAAATGCATCCATCTGAACAAATGATTGAAGACCTAAATGAGAGAGTCACTCGATCCAGGTTTATTCATTCTGACACTCATGCTCATTCTGCTTTAGTTGCTTCTTTTGAACCCAAAGATATATCTCATGCATTATCTAACGAATCTTGGATCAATGCCATGCATGAAGAATTAGATAATTTTGAACGAAATAAAGTTTGGAAACTTGTCTCACCACCTCCAGATTTTAATGTTATTGGAACTAGATGGGTTTTCAAAAATAAACAAAGTGAGGATGGTGTTGTTGTTAGAAACAAGGCTAGATTGGTTGCTTAAGGTTACACTCAAATTGAAAGCTTAGATTTTGATAAAACCTTTGCTCCTGTTGCTAGAATTGAAGCCATTAGAATCCTTTTAGCCTTTGCTGCATCCAAAAGTTTCAAATTGTATCAAATGGATGTGAAAAGTGCTTTTCTAAATGGCTACATAAATGAGGAGGTTTATGTCAAGCAACCACCTGGTTTTGAAAATCCAAAATTTCCAAATCATGTGTTCAAACTATCAAAAGCTTTGTATGGTTTGAAACAAGCCCCTAGAGCATGGTATGATAGGCTAAAAACCTTTTTACTTGAAAGGGGGTTTTCAATGGGAAAGGTTGACAAAACTCTCTTTTTACTCAAGCAAGGCAATGATCAACTATTCGTTCAGATTTATGTTGATGATATTATCTTTGGTGGTTCCTCTCATGTTTTAGTGTCTGAAGTTTTCGTAAACAATGAGGAAGGAGTTTGAGATGAGTATGATGGGTGAGTTGACATACTTTTTGGGATTTCAAATCAAGCAAACAAAGGATGGTACTTTTGTGCATCAAAGCAAATACACAAAAGACTTGTTGCATAGATTTGGGATGGAAAACAGCAAACCAATCATGACACTCATGGAGAGCGCTTGCACACTTGATCCGGATGAAGATGATGAACCGGTTGATCAAAAGGAATATAGAAGCATGATAGGTTCACTTTTGTACCTCACTGCATCAAGGCCGGATATACAATTTGCTGTGTGCTTGTGTGCTTGTTTTCAAGCTTCCCCACGTGCTTCACATCGACAAGCTGTCAAGCGAATTTTCAGTTATCTTCATGGAACTCAAGATTTTGGCATTTGGCTTTCTGCTTCCTCATGCATTAGTTTAAGAGCCTTTTCTGATGCTGATTTTGGAGAATGTAGAATTGATAGAAAAAATACATCTGGTACATGTCATTTCTTGGGCAATTCTCTTATTGCATGGTCATCTAGAAAACAATCTTCTGTTGCACAATCAACTACTGAATCTGAATATGTGGTCATTGCTAGTTGTTGTTCTCAAATTCTTTGGATAGTAGCTACACTTAAAGATTATGGGGTTAATTTGGATAGTGTTCCTTTTTTGTGTGATAACACTAGTGCAATTTGCATTGCTAAGAACCCCGTGCAACACTCTAGAACAAAACACATTGACATCAGATTTCACTTTCTTAGAGATCATGTTGAAAAAGGCAACATTGTGCTTCATCATGTGGATACTGAACATCGATTGGCAGATATTTTTACAAAACCTTTGTCTTCTCGTTTTGCTTTCATTCGGGGAAAACTTGGGATTGTTCATCCAATGTGTTTTTTTTAGGGGGAGTTTCCTTGCCAAGTTCTTTCACTTAATGAGCTCACTTTATCATATTTCTTTATATATTATGCAATTGTGCTAATATATGATAATCTAAATTGTTCCACTTGAACTAAAAATGACATTGCGGAATTCCTTGGTTTGATTGCTTATAGCTAAATACTCTGTGATATCTTACTCTTCTAGGCTTGATATTGAATCTTCTTGACAAATTTGGGCTATGAAGCAAGTGTGTTTTCAGCTTTACTCTTTCAAAAGACCTTTTAATCACTTTTGCATGTTTACAATCAAAGAAAAAGTAAAGGAAAAGGGAATCAGTTTAAAAAAGGAGTTGTTAAAAGCAAAAAAAAAAAAAACCTCAAGTTATGTGCTTCAGGATGCTTTCCCTAAAAGATAAGATGTATGCTTCAAGCATGCCATTCCCTCAAAAGACAAGATGTATGCTTTAAGCATGCCACTCCAAGGAAATAAAAAGAAGTATGCTTCAAGCATGCCACATGCAGTTTACTGTTTAAAGATTAATTTGGTTCACTAGATTGGAGTTGAAACTACTTGCTCGCCCTGATTTGTTAGTTGCTTCAACTTTGAGCCTTTGTTTTTCTACTAAAGGTTTTGCTTAGTACTTGGCTATAGTTGACTGAATTGAGGTTGAGATGCATGTCATTCCCTAACTTGTCAAAATCACATCAAGATCATGTATTTTGCATATTATATGATATATAAGGTTATATGATCGAATGAGCTCATCTTTTCCTATCTTGGCACTCCCTTGTTTCTCATTGTGAAATCATTGCTGCAGGAAAATTTTTGAACAAATTCTCTCTTTTGTACTCTTGATGAATCCATTGTCAAATGGGGAGAAATTTTGGAAATATTTGAGAAGTTCAAAGAAAAAAGGGAAAAAGTTTTTTTTTTGGAAATTTGAGCATTTTGGGAGAAGTTTGGAGAATTTTGGAATTCTTGGACACATTGCACATTCACACACATTTTCATTCTCAGGGGGAGATTTTGTTTTGTTTTTTTTTTGTTAAATGGGGAGTTTCTGTGCCTTCTCACTTTGGTTTTGGTGTTAATCCTTTGGATCTTAAAATCTTTTGTAAAAGAGAATGCCAATGTTCAAATCGAAAGTGGTGTTGCCAATGTTTTCATCAAGGGTGAGATTGTGAAATCATGTGATGAAAAATTGGCTTGATGATGATTTTAAACTTGTATAAATGTGTTTTGTGCATGCTCATGTGTTTATCTTTTGCGCCGGGCCAATTTTCCAAGAAACAGTAAATTTCATGTGTATGACAAACCAAATTTTTTGGTCTGTCATAAACGTGTTTGTGGCGACCTTGTTTTTCCCATACATGACAAACCAAACTTTTTGGTCTGTCATAAACGTGTTTGTGGCGACCTTGTTTTTCATGTGTATGACAAACCAAACTCTTTGGTCTGTCATAAACGTGTTTTTGGCAACCTCGCTTTTTCCATGTACGACAGACCAAATTTTTTGGTCCGTCGCAAACGGGATTTTTGATGCTTATTTTCGCCATGTATGCCGAACCAAATTTTTTGGTCCGCCATGAACTGATTCTTCTGGGGTTTTGAGACATGTGTGCGCTAGACTGGATTTTGGTCCGTGATGAATGTCTTTTTGCTCAGTTAGGGTTTTGAGCAAATTTGAAATTGAATCTTGATTTGAATTTGAGATTATGAAATTAGTGTGAATTTCATGATGCTTGTTTTGAAGTGGACGTTATGCAATGCTCGTGTGAGTAGTTGCATGGATTGACTTTGAGTCAAGTCGCGGACTTGTGCTCGGAATTGTTCTGTGGTTTGTTCATGTGTAGGTATTGCTCGAAGACGAACGTGGTCGATGACGGGACCGGAACTAGGTTCATAGAGGAGCTGAGGTTCGGGACTAGGTTCAGGGAGGAACTGAGGTCTTGGTGGTCAAGGATGTCATGCGGGACGTTCGGGCTAAGAGAATGGTGCACATGAAGAATGGTTAGTCACGTGAGTATGGCAGGTGGCCATGCGCGTGAAAAGTGTTAGTCACGTGAGTATGGTAGGGTTGCCATACGCGTGCAAGAGTTGTACTTGGCCAGGTTGGGCCAAGTGGAGTTATGTTGGATACATACTCCTTCTAGGATTAGGAGTGGGAATCCTTTTAGGAGTAGGAATTGTATCCAGGACTCTCTGTGGTTTGCTCCTTTAAATAGGAGGGGTTGTCTCCTATTGAAGGGCATTAAACAGAGCTGAGCGCATTGAAAGCTTAGAGCTTTGTTTTTAGGGTTTGTACTCTTTTTATGGGAGTACTTTAGACAAAAGAAATAAAGATCAATTCTTCTAGATCCTTGCGTGTTACAAAGAATCGCGTTGCTACTGTTGTTTCCTCGCTTTTGGTTCTTGTTTGCATGCTTGTTCTTATTCTAGATTGGTTTTTATCCTTTGAGTTTCATCTTGATTTGATCCATCCAAAACCTCTCTAGGATATTGATATAGAGTTCCTCAAAGTTTAGTTGATTAATCTTTTGAAGATCTTGCTTAATCTTGAAGTGTTGGTTAGATCAATTCTCGTCATATTCTATCATAGCAAGCTTGCGAGGTTCATAACTTTTGATCCGTAAGTCCGATCGAGCCGTTTCTTTTTGTGTTTGATTCGTATTAGAATCTAGTTTCTTGTGTCCAAATTTCAGATCGTTCAGTCGGTTGGATCTCCGGGAATTAGCGTTTTACCGAACCTATATAATTCTGTTTTTGTCGAATACGAGGCAATTATTTGGTTCTGTTTTGGGGTGAACTTTTAGTAGATCAAGAATTTGGTTTTAGCTTCCGCACAATCATTCACCCCCCCTCTGATTGCTATATTAGTATACTTCGATCTTACACCAGCCAATAAGGCACCTAACCCTCCTCAGTCGTGCTTTAGGTGTGGATGCGTTGGCCATTGGTCACGTACATGTCGCACACCAAAGCACCTAGTGGAACTTTATATGAAATCCATTGGGAGATTCCAGAAGAATCAAAAAAAAGGTTGAGGCACACTTCATTGAACAAAAAGGTGGGAAGAAGGACAACAACGTCACCGACCCTACGGTCGAGTTCAAAGAAAGCCTTCTCGGATATGGTGACTCGTCCATGGAGGAAGATGACCTTCTTGGCACTGAACTTGTGGAATTCCAAAAGAATACCAATGTTCCCCAGGAGGAGGAACATGACTTATATGGAGACTTGCAATAGTTTCCTTGTACCCCTTTTTGCTTTATGTCGCATTTCCATTAGTTGAGTCTCCTCATGAGCCTCATATTATCAGTTTGAATATTTGTGTTCCTGCATAAACATTTGGTCTATGCTCCTGTTGAGAAATTATCAATAATAGTCAAATAAGGTGTTTTTTCATAATATTTGCTCATTCTTGTGCTATGCTTGTTCTATATTCTACATTTTTTTTCCTGATGCAATAATTGTTTGATTGTTATACTATGCAACCTGAAGTTGGTATTGCGATAAAATCCAAAAAATATTTAAAGATCTTGTAGATCGACTGGGTAATCTTGAGTTGAATATTATAATTAGTAATTCTGCTGGCCATAGCATAAAGACTTTCCTAGACCTGGAGATTTCTTATGCCCTGTTTGTGCTATAGGAAAACATACGGTTAGATCCTCTAACTTGTAGAAGAATCACTGAATATCGTGGAGAAAATTCGAAGTGATATCTGTGGACCTTTTCGGCTCCTGTTGGGCCCTTTCAGATATTATATATCTCTTATCTACTAGGAATCTGCTTCTGCCAAAGTTAATTGCCCAAATTTTTAAGAGCCTCCTTTCCAGAAGAAAGAATCAAGTCTATTCAAATGGACAATGCTAACGAGTTTAACCTCAAAAGCATTTATTGTATAGCTCTGGGCATTAATGTACAACACTCTGTACCTTATGTCCACACATTAGAATGGCCTTGTAGAGTTATTATTAAAGGAATAAAATTTATTGCTTAGCCTTTTTTTGCAGAATAATAGATACACACTAGTTGCTGGGGCCACGCAGTGCAGCACACCGCGATATTAATTCAACTCAAATCAACTGCATATTATGGATTTTCCCCGTTGCAGATAGTGCATGGAAGAGAATTAAGTATTTCCCATATGCGAAAATTTGGCTGTGTTGTATACATGCCAATCTCTCCACCACAGCGTATCACTATGGGATCTCACCAGAAGTTAGGGATCTGTACACGGCTCGGTACACTGATTGTACTAAGGACATTTATTGGCATTAGGGGGAGATAAGTACCACATTAAAGAATGCCAAGTCCTTAGATCCACGCATTAAGAGATCGAACTTGAAGTTTAGAAAGTAATAAATCTGCAACAAATAAGCTAAGAATCTGCCAAATGCCTTCACTGATCATAAGGTAGTGGAAAGATCTCATATACCTGCAGTATATGCACCTGAAAGAGTGGAAATATCCTAGAAGGATATTGAACCCACTCTTGACCCTCATGATAAAATGAGGGGGAGGCCTCCAGGTGCACGGGACTCAATTCCGTGGAGACGTCCGCAGAAATTGAGAACCAAATAAATGAGAACACTACCTATGACAGTGGAAGAAGCTTAACCTGATGTTGAGAAAATCCCTGAAGTGAGCCATCTATAAGATGGTAACATCCCTGAAGTGATCCATCCTGAAGATGATAACCCCAGCGTATATTTTGTGAGCACAATCCAACGCTGGGAAGTCGAAGCACCCAGACTTCATCGTTGTGGGAAATCACGAGGAGCTGGAAGAAATTAATAAAGAGATATCCCTGTAGTGATGCAGGAGAATTATATATAAAGAAAGACTACAATTATCGACATATTTTTGCCTCTAAAAATTGCTAAAATCTGGATCCAGAACCAAAGTCCATGGCAGAGTGCCAGGAGCGCTCATATAGGGTCAAATGAAAGAGAAATTGAGGCAGCGCTCGCTTAATAAGAGAAAAGTTCTTGGTCCTGTTGACTGAACATTTCCTAAAATATTCCTTGTAGGATCAAATGGATTTTTCATCCTGAAGAGATATGAAAATATCCAGGTGGTGAGATATAAAGCGAGGCTTGTAGCACAAGGGTTTTAGCAGAGACCTATCATCGATTACGATGAAACCTGTTCTCCTGTAATGAGTGAAATAACGTTCGGAAATTTAATATTGATGGTAGCAAGCTTAAACTTTTCAATACAGTTGATAGATGTAGTGACCGCATATTTATATGGGTCACTGAATACGGATTAAAACAGTCGGAAAGGATGTGGTACAACCGACTTAGTAAATTCCTCCTGAAGAAGGGATATTCAAATAATGACGATTGTCCCTGTGTGTTCATAAAGAAATTCCAGAATGGATTTTGTATCATCTCAGTATATGTCGATGATCTGAATATCATTAGAACCACAGAGAAAATAAAGGAAGCAAATGCTTACCTCAAGACAAATTTTGAAATGAAGGATTTGGGTAAAACAAAATTTTCCGTAGGCCTGCAGCTTGAGCATTTCCTAGAAGGAATTTAAGTACACCAGTCTGCCTATACCAAAAAGGTATTGGAAAGATTTAACATGGATAAATCTCATTCTTTGAAAAACCCCATGGTGGTAAGATCCCTTGAAGCGGACAAAGACCCATTTAGACCAAGGACGGAAGATGAGGAAGTCTTAGGACCTGAAGTCCCATATCTAAGTGCTATCGGTGCACTTATGTATCTTGCGAACCGCACAAGGTCTGATAATACATTCGCAATAAATTTGCTAGCATGAAACAGTATAGTTCCAACCAGAAGATATTGGGCTAATATCAAGACTTTACTCACATACCTCTAAGGTACCTAAGATCTTGGATTATTTTTCCTGAAGAACCAAGACTTAACCATGGGAGAAAGTATGGATGTTGGCTATCTGTCTGATCCCCACAGTGCCAAAATTAAGACTGGTTTTTGTATTTCTTTACGGTGGTACAGCTATGTCTTGGCGGTCTTTCAAACAGACTTTGATAGCCACTTCTACCAACCACTCAAAGATTATATCTTTGTATGAAGCCTCACGGGAATGCGTTTGGCTAAGACATGTAAGTAATCACGTCCAGAAGTCATGTGGTATGAATACCATCAATACTCCTACTATTATCTATGAAAATAATGTTGCTTGTGTTGCACAAATGCAAATAGGTTATGTAAAGAGCAATATCACGAAGCATATTGCCCCTAAGTTCTTTTATCCTCACGAAGTCCAGAAGAATGGTGAGGTAAAAATAATGCAAACTAGTTATGTGAAAATCTAGCAGATTTATTCACAAAATCTTTGCCAAAGTCTACCTTTCAAAGGTACGTCAATGGCATTGGAATGAGGCGATTTAGAGATTTGCAGAGTTCAGGGGGAGTAAATCCTGAACCATAATCCCTTTTGCTCGATCCTGAAGATCATAGTTTATATCTTGAAGATTATAAAGTTGTGCTCTTTTTCCCTTAAGTGAGTTTTCTTGAAGTTTCTCACATCAAGGTTTTTAATGAGGCAACTAGTATAACACGGAGTGCGAGTGTAATGTACTCTTTTCTCCATCGCTTTTTTCCCACTGGGTTTTTGGGAGGAGTTTTTAATGAGACATGTGCATTACGCGGTAATCGCCCAAGGGGGAGTGTTATGATATGGATAGAATCCGTATCCCCAGAGAGAAGGACTCTATCCATTGGTGGGCGAATCCGAATTTATCTCCAGGGGTCCTCCACTATATATAGGGCATTGCCTTGTATAGAAACAATCAATCTAATAAAGAGAGAGGTTTCCCCCTTGTATGGTGTGCTTCTCCTTTCTTATATTCGTGTGATTGCTTGGTGTGCCGTGGATTGGCGTGGGTGAACGATCTTGTTTCACAACAGAAAGAACCAGTCCGTGCCTTGGTGGCATGCATGCAGGCAGGGGCATACGTAGCCAACAGGACGGTTTCATTGGATTCGGGCCGAACCTTCGGCCGCCCGACCCGAGGTACTCCTAGTACCTGCGTTCGGTTTCAGGCGTAGTAGTTAGGGGACCGACGGGATGGTTTCGGTTTGAATTTGGATAATTTTCAGATTTGAATTTGGATTCGGGTATTTTGTTTCGAATTCAGATTCGGTATATTATTATCTGTCGGATCGGTATATTCCGAGATTTTTTTCGGATAAATCCAAACCAATCAGTTCAAATATCCGAAAATGCTCGTACAAACATAGGACTCTACCCCGTGAGTCCATGACCCCGTCCCCTGTTCCCCTAAACCCTATCCGAAAATCTGATTTCCACATCCAGTCCACTCCCGATTCTCCCGTTCCCCTCAAATGCCGCCGCCGCCCTGCCTCCCTCCCGTCGGCTGTCACCATTCGCCACCCTTCACTCCCTCAGCCTCTCCCACGGCCCTGCTCCCGCCGCCGTCCTTCACTCCCTCCACCTCTCTGCCGCTGCCACCCTCCTTCATGAGAATCTTCGGTCCTCCCTAATCCACCCATCCAACCATCACGTCAAACGCCGCTGCCCTCCGCCACTTCCTTCGTGGTAACACCCTGAATTTGTAATTAAGTTAATTGTGTGCCTAATCATGTTTTGTGTGTTGTTGGATCTTAATTTGGTTCTTAATCTGGTTTTAATCATGTTAGGACTCAGTCGTTTGAGCCATTTCGACCGATTTTGTCCCGAAACCTTGAGTTTCGAGACTAGCCGAAATCTTTTGAAACCCTTAGTAACCAAAATCCTAAAGCCTTTCTCTGGAGTCCTAAAACCTTTCCCTTGAGTTCTTTGAGATCAATCCCAAGCCTCGGAGCAAAATCGCGAAGAAACATGAAAAAGTACAGCTGGAGCGGCACTACCGCCACCTGAGGGCCGTAGTACCGGGCCGGGCGACACTACCGCTTGGGAGGAGCGGTACTGCTGGCCGAACCGGTCAGCTCGGGCACGCCAGCGCCATGATAGCGATTGTGCACCGTTGCCCGGCCACCTCAGCTTCCAAAGCCTTCCCCTCTCCCTTAAACTCCCTCACGTGCTCCTCTCCCTCTCCCTCTTGCTCAGTCACTCTCTCCCTCTCTCTTTCTCTCGATCTCTCTCTCCCTCACCGATCTCTCTCTCTCTCCCTCTTTCTCTCTTTGAGGTTTTGGAGCCCAAGTGCAAAAGGAGATCAAGTCTAAAGGTATGGAGCATCCTCCTCAAGCCCCTAGTAAGCTTCTCAATCGGTGGAATTAACTTCGAGATCAATTCGTTAGGTTTTGATCTCAAAACCCTAATTTTCCCTTTTCTCTTTTCTTCTAGCCCTAGAAATCCTAGTTCTAGTGGTAGATCGTCGCTTTGTTGGGTTGTTAGAACTAAGTTGAGCTCAAAGGAATTAGTACCGCGATCGATTCGATCCAAAAATCTTAATCAGCTCTTTGTCGGATTTAACCATCTAAAAATCATTTTCCCGAATTTTTGGAGTTCCTTTTGAAACCCTAGCTCCAAAAAGTTGAGGAAACGACTCTCGAGTATATTCGATGCCATTGAAGTTCGATTCTCGCAATTGGGGTTTGAGCTCGATTCGGGATTGAAATCAAATTTGGTAGCAATTGGGGTTTTCGAGTTCGATCATCGTGCGAACAGTTTCTAGATGAGATTTATACCGTGAGGGACCTTATTGTGCAAAAGGAATCGATATGCGAGTTGCAAATCCTCCGTTCCGGTTCGATTTGCAAAATGTGCGTTTTGGGCCTTTGGGGCAATTTCGTGTTCCAATGTCTCAAAAAGCACAAGACTAGTTCATATTGGTCCCTAGTGCCATAGAGGTTCTATTGCCGAAGAGAAAATCGAATTTGGACTCTTTTCGAGTCGAAATCTGATTTCGTGTCGTTTTCAGAGTCCGTAAGGTTGAAAGGTGAAAATTAGGTTAAACGAACTCCAAACTTGGAGAGACCTGCGTGGATGGGTCCTTGGCGTCGTTGGGAACCTAACTGTGTAATCGTCTAAAAGTTTCGAATCCGTTTGCGCAAAATTCTAATTTGCAAACCCTAATTTTCCTAGAGGCTGGCACTACCGACATTATAGGGCCGTGTAACACCCCAAAAATTTGTTGTTCCTAAATTCATGTGTGATTTGGCATTTTGGTGAATTTTTGGAATTTTCTGGAATTTATTTGGATTTATTTGGATTTAATTTGAATTTATTCCATATTGAAATAATTAAAGAAATTAAATTTTCAAATAAAGTTTTGTTGGAAATATTTTATTTGAGTCCCAAATGCCCTAAAATATTTTCCAGAATTTTTCTGAGTATTTTACTATTTTTCTTGAATTAAATGAATTACTGGAAATTATTTTAAATATTAAATCGCTGGAAAATCAATCGGGTCGAGTACTGTTCATCCGACCGAGTCGGAACCCGAGTCGGACTCGAGTCCGACCCGAGCCAGTCGACTCGACCGAACCCAATCCTAACCCTAATCGATCCCGACCGTTGGATCGGGATCCAACGGTCAGGATTTCCCCGTACCGGTTCGAGCCCGAGTCCGGGCCGGATCCGACCGCGCTCGCGCGATCGTGGCCGTTGATCGCGCCACGTGGACGGCCACGATTTCGTCGTCTTCCCGAGTCCCGCTCGGACTGCGCCGCCGCGTAGCCGCCGTGTCCGTTAGGGTTTCGCGATTTGCGCGCACGTCGAGGCACTATTTAAAGCCCCGAGGCCACCCCGTTGAAGCTCTTTGCCGTGCGCACCTTTCCCCTCAAGTTTCCGAGCCCTAGCCGCCGCCGTCTAGCCGCAAAAGCTCGCCGTAGTTGCCTCTCTCTTCCACCGCGTTCCTTTGCCGATTCCGCCACCGGCAAGCCGTCTCCGCCGCAACCGAGACCGGATCCGGAACCCCCGAAGCCTGGCGCACCCGTGGAGCCATCTCACCTCGTCGGAAGGCCCTCGGAGCGCCGTTGCCCGTGTCGCCGTCCCCAACTCCGGTGACCTCGAGCCGCCGCGCCGCCATCGACATCTTCAAGCTTCCATAGCCGTCCGATCAAGATCCGACCGTCACGGTGAGCCCACGTTCTCACCCAAACCCTAGAAACTAGATCGGATCTGGACCGTTGGATCAAGATCCAACGGCCCACGATCGGCCACGTCACCGTAACGCAACCCAAGTTGCGAGGTTAACGTTATTCTGGACCGTTGGATATAGATCCAACGGCCCAGATGTAGCCACGTAGCCTAGGCACGCAGCACGGTGCGGGCGCATGTGGGCCGCTGACATGCGGGCCCGCATGTCAGCCGCACCAAGCCATGCGCCGGATCCACCATGGACCCGAGCCGCGCGTGCGCTTTGTCCATGGACCGGGACACGTGGCAGCACCCAGATGGTGCCACGTGGCCGATGACGTCATGCTGACATCATCGGTGGGCTCGGCCGGCGCTGACGACAGCAAGTCCACGTGGACCAATCAGATGCTGACACGTGTCACTGCTGACGCAATAAATTAATTTCCGAAAAAGAAAATGATTTATTAATTCGAAATAATGATTTCAGATTTAGATTCAAACTTCAAACGCTTATAACTTTTGCATTTCAACTCCGATTTGAGTGATTCAAATTTCTAAATTTGTATAAAATTGAGATCTACCTAATGATGAATTTTATTTAATTTTTGGACTAAATTTTTTCTCTGTAATATTATTTAATTGATTATTTAAACTTTAAATGCTGGTATCTTTTTCATTTAAACTCTGAATTTGATTTATCTCCAGCTTTCTAAAAATTCATAAAATTATGTTCTCTCTGTTTATGAACTTTATTTGGATGTTTGGACACTTTTTGCCTGTTGTTTATTTGTGTATTGCTATTTGCACGCTTTACGAGTAGACGTTGAAGTGCCCGAAGGCTTCGAGGGAGAAGTATTGACCCAGGAGCCAGCTCAAGACCAAGAACAAGTATTCTTTGAAGGCAAGTTATGCTTTGACCATGTTGATCCTATTTTGAAACCTAATTTGATTCAAATGATTGCATGCTAGTTTAAATTAGAAAATGCTTTACTTAATTATGGGTAATTAGATAAACGCCTAATTGCTGTATGACACCTTGGTTAATTAAATATGTGCCATGACCCTTGTCACCCTAGTTGTGGTTTACTAGTTGGACATTACTAAAATTGCCAACATGGGTTTTAGACCGTTGTAGTATAATGCTTAGACCTGCTACGTGCTCGTGACATGATTTTGGACAATCAAATGATAATATTGACTTAATGATATATTGACCCTGTTTTGGAAAGGTATCATGTGATGTTGACGGCACGTGGTGCATGGTAATCAACTGGGGGTTTGATAAATAGCTTTTGACCGGGGCATGTGGCAAGAATGATCGGGTGGGCCAGTTGTGGCACCGGGAACGTTGTGTTGGTTCTTCGGGTAGTCTTGCCCTGGTCACCCTAAGGACTTAACCTTGCAAGCCTTTGAACTGGGTCAAGCGTGCAACCACATGTCTGTAATGGGACGGACCTGGTTGATTAAGTTGCTGATAACGCACTGTGGGACCTCGGGATGTCAACTACACCCTTTGTGTAAGTTGTACTGGGAGCGCATCGGGTCGCGCCAGGTACCCATCTAACGGTTGATTGGCCTAAACTTCGCCTTAGCTAAGGGAAGGGTTAGTGTGCAATACCGGAGAGGACCACTTGTATTGTTAGAAGTTTCCGAAAGACTTTGTTACGGGAACTCGCCTTTGTGGTGTTTGACTGTATCTTGTGGGTAAAGTGCATAACCTCTGCAGAGTGTAAAATCTATTCGAATAGCCGTGTCCGCGGTATTGGACATCGCTCGGGAATTACAGTCAAGGGTTAGACTTTCTTGAAAATAACTTGGACTTGAAAGGTTGGGTTTGGTTTAAGAATGACGTTAATGGAAATGTGGATTAGGAATGGGAAAGATGTTGTTTAAACTCCTGGAAAAGTTATTGGTTTTATACTTGTTTCTACTGCTTTCGAATCTACTTATGATACTTGTCAAATGCTGTTTACTGCAAATATACCCTGAGCTATTCCGCTGTATCAAGCCATGCATGTAGTATATTAGCCTGCATTCTATGCATGACTTGCTGAGTACCAAGTACTCACCCTTGCCGCAATACAACACCAGTTGAGGACGAAACTACACCAGCTTGGGAGGAGGAACTTCCAGAGGAACCGTCTAACTAGGATTCGAGTCCCAGTCAGTTGCCTGTGGTATACTGGATGGCGCCACGAAGTTATCTTATTTTTTAGCTGCTATTATTTCTCTCTTATTAAGTTTCGCCCTGCGTGGCGTATATTTGTAACTTGACCATAAGGTCGAGCAACCAGTTTGACTATTTAATTAAAGTACTTTATTAGTATCGAGTGGTATGATTGTGATATTTACCGATGTTAAGACTGTGTGCACTAGCGCGTTCCTGGACTAGTGCTGAATACACAGAGGGTCCGGATTTGCAAATTCGGGTCCCGACAGAGGTGGTATCAGAGCCATATTGACCGTAGGCTCAACCCATAGTTAGAATGGTCGTAGTGAGGATAAAACCTATTTTATAAATCTAAAAGTTGTTAAGATAATGAATGAACTCTCGACTTACCTTATTTCTTTCTTGTTCATACCCCTTGCTGAGTTCTTTTTGTCTTCCACATTGGTTTTTAAAGTGTTGCGATCTTACGCAAGTATCCCTTGACAGATGGAAGGAGAGATCAACCACGTCGATCTCGAGGTTGGTCACGCCGCAGAACTTTGGTGTATGCTGCAGACTCTCGGAAGTTTTGAGAAGCCAAAATACCAAGTGGAGGTAATCAGACAAGCAGGATTGATCAAGGCTTGTGACGTGAAGATTGTGGTACCTGCCAGGAAGAAGGGCCCGGGCAATCGCCCGATACATTGCACTGCCAGGAGGTCTACAATGCAGATGGGTATCCAGGAGGTGTCGCGACGAGCAATGCGGCACATTGCCCGCATCCACGCCAGAGAGTTAGAGGGCACGGTGTTCCGTTATCATCCGCGCAGCAATAACCTTCTCGACCCGAAGATGATTCAGGATGAGAACGCCGTGATCACACAGTTGGCACGACTTGTTGTCGCCCAGAAGGATGTACTTGATGATACGAGCAAGGAGCTACAGAAGACCCGCAAGGAGATCACTGCAGAGAAGAACAGATGGCAGGAGACTCATCACATCTTCTACACAGGATTGGAGAGTTAGAGACGGCGTTGTACGCACCAGAGCCGGAGCCAGTACTCGAGCTACATGAGCCAGACCCAGAGTCAGATCTTGATGAGGACACCGCTTCTTCGACGACCATAGCTGACACAGTTGCAGGGCATGGCGATCGTTTCGCGCCTATGCCGAAGCACCCGTACCCAGGCCGTGGAGGTTTTCTCGATGAGTGAGCATAGGATTTAAGGTTGAGACTCCTTCGTCGAGTCGCGTTATAGAATAAGAGTCACCCTTAGAGGCGTTGGATTTTTTTTTACTTGCTGAGTGTGCAGTATGTGTTGTAAGGCCCCTAGGCATTGTAAGCAACCATACCAAGTTATTATTATTAGTTAATAAAGTGGATTTTGAGTTATACTTTCCCCCGCATAGTTTCCCTACTACTTGTCTATTCTTGTTCCCTCTCATCTCTAAACCTTGGAGCAATCGACAGATGGTGAACACCCGTGGAAACCTTGGGGGCAATGGAAGTGGCTCTCGCCCAACAGAAAACCCCAATGATGGAGCACCAGCACCGCCAGTGGATATGCAGAATTTCGGAGCTTTTCTTGCTGCTCAGACTCAGTTGATGCATGCTATGATGCGACAGATGCAGCACGTCATCGCTCGTGCCATCGCTAATCAAGTCAACCAGGACAACGCCGTAATACAAGACTGTCAGAGTTCATGAGGACTCATCCACCCACTTTCTCCGGGAATGCTAACCCGTTGGAAGCCGATGACTGGTTAAGGTCAATTGAGAGGAAGCTACACATTGCTCAATGCATGGGAAATGAGAAGGTACTCTACGCTTCTCATCGCTTGGAAGGAACAAATTACCGAATGGTGGGAGAACTTCTGTGCCACGCAAGAGAACCCTCAAGATATCACTTGGGAGGAGTTTACAGCTGCATTTCGCCAGTATCATGTGCCAGAAGGAATTATGGACCTCAAGAAGGAGGAGTTCGAGCACCAAGCAGGTAATCAGTCGGTGGCCGAATACCTGAACAAGTTCACACAGCTTGCACGTTACGCACCTGAAGACGTAGCGACAGATAAAGCCAGACAATCTCGCTTCATGAAGGGACTTAACTAAGGATTACAAATGGGACTGATCACCCACACCTTTCCAGATTTCCAAGAATTGGTGAATAAGGCGCTTATTCTTGAGGACAAGCGCAAGGAACTGGATGAGAACAGGAAGCGCAGGATGCAACAGCAGGGATCGCGTCAGGGAGCACAGCAACGCTTGAGGGTTGCGCCAAATCAGTTTTTCAGATTCCAGCCGCAGAATACTACAAGGACACCGTCACCAGCACCAAGACCCGTCAATCAGAACTATCAGACCTCAAAGACCAGCCGTAAACGCCGCTCGTGCAGCCAACAAGGGATAGTGAGACGCTGCTACAACTGCAACGAGCCAGGACACTTTGCCAACAGTGCCTAGCTTCATGCTTGTGGCCATCGCCGATGCTTCGCGCTCGTAGTCTTATGTGGATGAGCTGTAATTCCAACCATAGCAAGGGACGCGCATCACCGGTGCTGGTGCAAGGTTTAAACTCTAACGAAAGGAAAGATTTTGTCATAGTCTAGCAAAATGGGTACGATCAGTATCGCGTGATATGGCTGACATGGTTGCTAGAATGTGTCGTGTAGGTAAAGCGTACAATCTCTACAAAGAATAAACCTAATCGATTAGTCATGCTACTCTACTATAGATCTAGTCTTCCATACCATCCCATCAGTACCGGTCATGCATGAACTAGGACTGACATTTACATCAGTCTCGGTTCAACGGTCTACAGGTCCGGGGGATCATCAGTACCGGTTTAAAATACCAACTGGTGCTGATGTACGATCATCAGTACCGGTTGGTTACACCAACCCGTACTAATCAGCCACAGAGTCGAGCAGGCTACTTAGTACCGGTTCGAAAATGTTTTAAACCAGTACCGAGTGGCCTTATTTGAATCCCCTCTCCATCGTCTCCTGCCCACACTGTACCCGATCAAAAACACTGCTCGATCAAGAACAGTGTAGCGCCGAAGCTTCAAGAAGGGGGAGGTGCTACCAAAATTTCAAAACAAGGTCATTTTACTCCAAGCCAAATTAACCAAGTTTAGTAACATCGTTCCTCACTACATTTAGTGTAACATGGAGCTTCTTCTTTGCTTGAAATGTGAAGAAAATTTGATCTTTTCTCATGATCAATGAAAGATTGTGAATGTAGAGATCTAGCTTGATCTTTTCATGTAGGTTGAAATAAATTGTTGTGTAAGTTTGGAATTTGTTTGGATTAGATGTAGTTCGCATTGAAGGTGTGTATCTAGCTCAAATCTAAGGTTTGGTTTCATCGATCGATGAAGAATTTTGCATCTAGACTTTGATCTACCAATTCGTACATTTTAGGTGTTGATCTAGCTAAAATTTTGGTTTTGGTTCCATCAATCGGTTGGAATGTGTATGATTTATTATTTTTATTAAGCAAAGAAGAAATAATTCAATTTATATAACAAGATGAAATTTTATCATGAAAATTGAAAAATTATCGAGGAATTTTAAGACATTAGATATATAAAGAATAGTCCTTTTCAAAATATGTAATGAAGTATTGATACTTTAAAAATATTAACTTTTTAATTAAATTTCACCTAAAATTAAATTTATCCACCTAAAATTTTTAAACAAATTTAATATTGGTTTAATATGAATTTTGGGAAATGTTCAAAAACTCATTATTGGAAAATGAGCTAACAATTGCCTTGATGTAACATAATGTAGATGGATTAGTGATGGATGTACATGGACCGATACTCCCCAGAGTTCTTGTAGGGTTTGCAAGCTTTTCTTCGTGCGGTCGATGCAGACATGAAGTCAGTCTACATATGTTGTCCATGCATAGACTACAAGAATGAGAAGGAGTGGCCAAAATCCAGCCACTTTCACTTCCATTTGCTCTCAAGAGGTTTCATGCCAAACTATACCTGTTGGACCAAGCATGGTGAAAAAGTACTATACAGGCGGGAAGATGGTGTAGAAGAAAAAGAGGGGGACAACAATATCCCGGATTCTGTCCAACATGGTTCATTCGAAGATACATTGGGGGAGTTTGGCGATGATGACCTAGACCAGATGCTGCTTGATGGACAGGGAGAATACATCGATGAAAGACATTACAAAAAGTTCCAGCGCCTGTGGGAGGGCCATGGAACACTACTGTACCCAAACTGCTGATAGGGCCACAAAAAATTGTGTACCACACTAGAACTGATGCAATGGAAGGCGACCAATGGATTGTCTGATAAGGGATTCGATGAGTTGTTGTGCCTCATAAAGAAGGTGCTTCCAGATGGTAACACGCTGCCAGAAACTACGTACAATGCCAAGCAAGTTGTTAGCCCTTTAGGGTTGGAGGTACAGAAGATACATGCATGCCGTAATGATTGTATCCTTTATCGCAATGAGTATGAGGATTTGGAAGCTTGTCCGGTGTGCAAAACTTCGCGGTATAAGACCAGGTGTGACAGCCCAGAATTGTCCCTGTTTATTAAGTTGTGCATGACATGTTCATATCATTCATGCTAGTGGCATAATCAACACTTAAGGAAGACTTTATAAATGCTAGCATCATTTTAGTTACATGAGTATGAATTTATAATGTCCATGACACCTTAAAACTCCAGCAAACGTGTCAATCCCAACATTGTGCCATGCTGGAAAATTTCAAACATCGGAACATCTGATTTTACGGATCGGAACTTCCGATGTTTCCAGAGAAGCACCTTTTTGGATTCCAACTGAGCAATTTTCTGTCTGGATCGGATGTTCCGATCCTAGATCGGAACTTCCGACCTAAGTGATCACAACTTTTGCATCGTAAGTCCAAATTGAGTGAAACCAATTCCTATTCATTCATAGGATTATCCTCTTTCATATCCAATAGAAAAATCAAGACTTAGATCACTTATCTATTGATGTACCTTAGGATCTTTAACATGCTATTGTTGGGATACGGGTAGGCTACGCTAGCAACAATCAAAAATTTCTACCGTGAACACCCAAGATCACATGCAAGTTGGGGATCATGGATCGTTACCCTTGACGCACTGATGCAGCGGAAGCAGATACGCACGTGTGGATGAAGTAGTCGTTCACGTCCCGATCTACCCCGAGTGGTCGCCGATCTCCACCGAGTGGTCTCTGGGTGGTCGCCGACCTCTGCCGAGTGGTCGCCGGGTGGTCGCTGACCTCTGCCGAGAGGTCGTCGATCTACGCCGTGAGCTTCCCGATAGATCTAGTCGAGATCGGATGCCGAAAAGTCATCGGAGATCCAACCGAGCACCGCGTCCACGGATGGCAGCACCTCTAACGGTATCCACACGTACCCAGTAGGAACGCCGTGCGGGGTGTGCTAGCACCTCGCCACACAGGTAGGGTTTCTGGGGAGCAGGCAGGGCGCATGGCGGCTGAACGTGGTGAGGGTTCTAATCGCGTGCCGTGCTATGATCCTGGCCTCGCCTTTTATAAACACTCTAGTGGGCCGAAGCCCGCTAGGTTTCCATCTCCAACGCGGATCTCATCCACGGACAAACCCGTTAACCGATTCCAACTCGTTAAGTGTGTGACCCGTTAGGTTCAGTGCAAGTCGGACATGAATCTAGAAACCCGTTTCCAATTCATTGATCAACAGCGGCACCTAGCAGTACGTATTGATCCTCGAATGCACAGAATCAGTATTCGATTGAACCTTGATACACTCACATACCGATCCCTTTGCCACACGATACCAGTCAAGCTCAAGGTGAGATGCGCGCCACCCTTGTTGATAGCTCGACCACTTCACTCGACAGTGTGATGGATACAAACCATGACTAACTCCTTAGTCATCTTGGCACGGCCGTGCACTTTCCCTATCCATCCACACGAGGGGCCCAGCGGTATCTCTCCCGTTATCTAGGAGGGGCAAATCCCATCTTACTCATCACACCCTTGGCAATGTATCGTGTCATACCCAGTATTCATCTTTATGACTACCCTGTTATGGTGTAGCGTTTGATGACACCAAAGCATACAAATCTACATGCTAGGTATGCATGACAATCTCAGGTCTAAGGACCATATAGGTGTACCACTCGAGTTTATACGCTGATGGCACTATAATAGATAATAACTCACAGCGTCTCGGAGTGGGTCTTGTCCGACTACCTATGTTCTCCAACATGTGTCCACATTATTGGTTCGATATCTCCATATCTATGGTATGTGAAATATTACCATCAACCAATACATGTGCTGATCAAATCATCACCGCTCCTCGTAATGATATGGATCAGGGACCCGTTTAGAATAATGTCACTTGACAATGTGTTTCACAATTAGGTCGTACCCAATGGACATAATCGCAACATTTATTCAGGGAACCGATAAACAAAGTTATCATAATTACATGAACAAAGATGTGTTACAATCATCACCATGATTGATCTAGGGCATATTCCCTTCAATCTCCCATTTGCACTCGAGTCAATCATATAAGTACCGAATACCGATTGCTCTTGTCTGCGCCTCATGCTTTTGTTGTGGAAGGGGCTTTGTCAATGGATCAGCCGCATTTAGATCCAGGTGCACTTTGCATATCTTCACATCACCTCTCTCAATGATCTCTCGGATCAGGTGGTACCGCCTGAGTATGTGTTTGGATTTTTTGTGAGACCTAGGCTCCTTTGCTTGTGCAATGGCACCACTATTGTCACAATAGAGGTCCACTGGACAGGATGCACTAGCGACCACGCCCAGCTCGTAAAACAAATTTCTGATCCAAATCGCTTACATTGTCGCTTCAAAAGCTGCAATGTACTCGGCCTCCGTTGTGGAATCAGCTACTGTCTCTTTCTTGGAACTTTTCCAGCTCACTGCCCCACCATTGAGACAGAATACAAACCCGTATTGCGATCGCGAATCATCTTTGTCGGTTTGGAAGCTAGCATCGGCGTAACCCTTTACGACGAGCTCCTCCTCTCCTCCAAAGACCAAGAACATCTCCTAAGTTCTTCGTAAGTATTTAAGGATGTTCTTTACAGCCACCCAGTGACTATCACCAGGATTTGATTGGTACCTGCTCGTGACACTTAGAGCATATGACACATCTGGGCGTGTACATATCATGGCATACATGATGGATCCAATAGCCAAAGCGTATGGAATCCGACTCATTCTCTCTTGCTCATCAGGTGTCGAAGCACACTGAGTCTTGCTAAGACTTACACCATGTGACATGGCCAAGAAACCTTTCTTGGAATTATGCATGTCGAACCATTTCAGTATCTTGTCAATGTACGTACCTTGGCTCAATCCAATTAGCCTTTTTGATCTATCTCTATAGATCTTTACGCCCAAAATATAAGCTACATCTCTCAAGTCTTTCATCAAGAAACATTTTCTCAAATAAGTTTGTGCAGCATCTAACATTGGAATATCATTTCCGATCAATAGTATGTCATCCACATACAAGACCAGAAATACAAGTGCGCTCTCACTAGCCTTCTTGTAAATACAAGGCTCTTCCTCATTTTTGATGAAGCCAAACTGTTTGACCACTTCATCAAAGCGAAGGTTCCAACCCCGAGATGCTTGCTTTAGTCCATAAATGGACTTCCTAAGCTTGCATACCTTGCCAGCATTAGTAGGATCGACAAAACCCTCGGGTTGTACCATGTACACATCCTCGCTTAGGTTTCCATTAAGGAAAGCCGTTTTGACATCCATTTTCCGAATCTCATAATCATGATATGCGGCAATTGCTAGCATGATCCGGATAGACTTCATCATAGCGACTGGCGAATAAGTTTCATCATAGTCCACACCATGAATCTGCTTATACCCTTTTGCCACCAATCGTGCCTTATAAATGTGAACATTTCCATCGGCGTCTATCTTCTTCTTAAAGACCCATTTGCACTCGATAGTTTTTACACCATCAGGCAGATCAACCAAGTTCCAAACTTGATTATCATACATGGACTTTAACTCGGATCTCATGGCCTCCAGCCATTTCTCAGAGTCTGGGCTCACCATAGCTTCCTCATAGTCCTTGGGATCGTCATTTTCCAATAATAACACATCGCATTGCTCCGTCATGAGGAACATGAACCTCTCAGGAGCGCGGCTTGCCCGTGAGGACCTCCGTGGGGCTGGCGCCTCATCAACAGGTTCAACAACACATTGTTCATCCTGCTGGGGACTAGCTGGAGCTGAAACATTTTCCGGCATTTCTCGAACTTCTTCGAGTTGCACCTTGCTCCTACTAGCTCTTTTGGAAAACTCATCTCCAAAAAGACACCAGTTCGGGCGACAAACACTTTGCCTTCTTCCCGATTATAAAAATAATACCCTTTGGTTTCCCTTGGGTCCCCCACAAAGAAGCACTTATCCGACTTGGCGTGGAGCTTATCAGATGTCACACAATTGGGATACGGGTAGGTTATGCTAGCAACAATAAAAAATTTCTACCGCGAACACCCAAGATCACATGCAAGTAGGGGATCATGGATCGTTACCCTTGACGCGCCGATGCAGCGGAAGCAGATACGCGCGCGTGGAGGAAGTAGTCATTCACGTCTCGATCTACCCCGAGTGGTCACCGATCTCCACCGAGTGGTCGCTGGGTGGTCGCCGACCTCCACCGAGTGGTCGCCGGGTGGTCGTCGACCTCTGCCGAGTGGTCACCGACCTCTGCCGAGTGGTCACCGACCTCTGCCGAGTGGTCGTTGATCTACACCATGAGCATCCCGATAGATCTAGTCGAGATCGGATGCTGAAAAGTCGCCGGAGATCGAACCGAGCAGCGCGTCCACGGATGGCAGCGCCTCTAACGGTATCCACACGTACCGAGCAGGAACGCCGTGCGGGGTGTGCTAGCACCACGCCACACAGCTAGGGTTTCTGGGGAGCAGAAGGGGCGCATGGCGGCTGAACGTGGTGAGGGTTCTAATCGCGTGTTGTGCACTGTTCCTGGCCTCGCCTTTTATAGACATGCTAGTGGGCCGAAGCCCGCTAGGTTTCCATCTCCAACGCGGATCTCATACATGCGCAAACCCGTTAACCGATTCCGACTCGTTAAGTGTGTGACCCGTTAGGTTCGGTGCAAGTCGGACATGAATCTGGAAACCCGTTTCCAATTCACTGATCAACAGCGGCACCTAGCAGTACGTATTGATCTCCGAATGCACAGAATCAGTATTCGGCTGAACCTTGATACACTCACATACCGATCCCTTTGCCACACGATACCAGTTAAGCTCAAGGCGAGATGCGCGCCACCCTTGTTGATAGCTCGACCACTTCACTCGATAGTGTGATGGATACAAACCATGACTAACTCCTTAGTCATCTTGGCATGGCCGTGCACTTTCCCTATCGATCCACACTAGGGGCCCTGAGGTATCTCTCCTGTTATCTAGGAGGGGCAAATCCCATCTTGATCATCACACCCTTGGCGATGTATCGTGGCATACCCAGTATTCATCTTTATGACTACCCTGTTACGGTGTAGCGTTTGATGACACCAAAGCATACAAGTCTACATGCTAGGTATCCATGACAATCTCAGGTCTAAGGACTATATAGGCGTACCACTCGAGACTAATGCTGATGGTGCTATAATAGATAACAACTCACAGCGTCTCGGAGTGGGTCTTGTCCGACTACCTATGTTCTCCAACATGTGTCCACATTATTGGTTCGATATCTCCATATCTATGGTATGTGAAACATTACCATCAACCAATACATGTGATGATCAAATCATCACCGCTCCTCGTAATGATATGGATCAGGGACCCGTTTAGAATAATGTCACTTGACAATGTGTTTCACAATTAGGTCGTACCTAATGGACATAATCGCAACATTTATTCTGGGAACCGATAAACAAAGTTATCATAATTACATGAACAAAGACGTGTTACAATCATCACCATGATTGATCTAGGGCATATTGTCGGGACCCGAAACTGCAAATCCGGACCCTCTGTGTATTCAGCACTAGTCAGGAACGCGCTAGTGCACACAGTCTCAACATTGGTAAATATCACAATCATACCAAACGATACTAATAAAGTACTTTAAATAGTTAACCAAACTGGTTGCTCGACCTTAAGGTCAAGTTACAAATATACGCCACGTAGGGCGAACCTTAATAAGAAAGAAATAACTGCAGCGGAAAAAAAGATAACATCGTGGCGCCATCCAGTATACCACAGGCAACTGACTGGGCTCGCTCCCTAGTTCGACGTTTCTTCTGGAAGTTCCTCCTCCAAAGCTGGTGTAGACTCCCCTTCGACTAGTGTTGTATCGAGGCAATGGTGAGTACTTGGTACTCAGCAAGTCATGCACAGAATGCAGCTAATATACTACATGCATGGCTTGATACAAAGGAATAGCTCAGGGTATATTTGCGGTAAACAGCATTTGACAAGTATCATAAGTAGATTCGAAAGCAGTAGAAACAAGCATAAGATCAATAACTTTTCCAGGAGTTTATTAAACATCTTTTCCATTCCTAATCCACATTTCCATTAACGTCATACTTTAAACCAAACCCACTTTCCAAGTCCAAGTTAATTTTGAGAAAGTCTAACCCTTGACTGTAATTCCCGAGCAATGTCCAATACCGCGGACACGGCTATTCGAATAGATTATACACTCTGCAGAGGTTATGCACTTTACCCACGAGATACAATCAAACACCACAAAGGCGAGTTCCCGTAACAAAGTCTTTCGGAAAACTTCTAACAGTACAAGTGGTCCTCTCCAGTGTTGCACACTAACCCTTCCCTTAGCAAAGGCGAAGTTTAGGTCAATCCACCGTTAGATGGGTACCTGGCCGCAGCCCCGGTACGCTCCCCCGTACAACATACACAAAGGGTGTAGTTGACATCCAGAGGTCCCACAGGTACGTTATTAGCAACTTAATCAACTAGGTCTGTCCCATTGCAGACAAGTGGTTGCACGCTTGACTCAGTTCAAAGGCTTGCAAGGTTAAGTCCTTAAGGTGACCAGGGCAAGACTACCCGAAGAACCAAACCAACAAACCCGATGCCACAACTGGCCCACCTGATCATTCTTGCCACATGCCCCGGTCAAAAGCTATTTATCAAACCCCAGTTGATTACCATGCACCACGTGCCATCAACATCACAACACATGATACCTTTCCAAAACAGGTTCAATATATCATTAAGTCAATATTAACATTTGATTGTCCAAAATCATGTCACGTGGCAATGCTAAGCATACTACATCGGTCTAACTACCCATGTTGGCAAATTAATAATGTCCAACTAATAATTCACAACTAGGGTGACAAGGGTTATGGCACATACTTATTTAATCAAGGTGTCATACAGCAAATTGCTATTTATCTAATTTCGCATATTTAAATAAAGTATTTTCTAATTGAACTAGCATGCAATAAATTAAATCAAAATAGGTTTCAAAATGGGATCAACATGGTCAAAGCATAACTTGCCTTCAAAAAGTACTTGTTCTTGGTCCTGAGCTAGCTCCTGGGTCAACACTTCACCTTCGAAGCCTTCGGGCACTTCAATGTCTACTCGTAAAGCGCACAAATAGCAAATAAATAAATAAAAAGTAAATAAAAAGTGTCCAAATAACCAAATAAAGTTCACAAACAGAGAGAGTATAATTTTATAAATTTTTAGAAACTGGAAACGTCAAATTCAGAGTTTAAACGCAAAAGATACAAGCATTTAAAGTTTAAATAATCAATTAAATAATATTTCAGAGAAAAACTTTAGTGCAAAAAATAAATAAAATTCATCATTGGGTAGATCTCAATTTTATACAAATTTAGAAATTTGAATCACCCATATCGGAGTTAAAATGCAAAAGTTATAAACGTTTGAAGTTTGAACCTAAATTTGAAACAAAATTTTGAATTAATAAATCTTTTTCTTTTTCGGAAATTCTTTTATTGCGTCAGCATGACACGTGGACCAATCGGGTGACGACACGTGGCCTCGGGTCCACGGACCCGGCGCACGGCCTCGGCTTGGTCCACCGTGGACACGGTCCACGGCGCACTGACGCTGACAGGTGGGACCCCTTCGTGACGTCAGCGCTGACGCCACCTCACTCGGCTGAGGCGTCTGACAGGTGGGCCCTCTGATACGCGGGCCCCGCGTGTCAGAGACACGCCCTCACGCGCGGCGTTGACCGCGCTGACCGCGGCGGTCCAGCTTCCCGCCACGTGGCGCGATCTCGGCCGTTGATTTGGAAATCAACGGCCCAGATTGGATCTGGACTCACACGTTTGGGGTGAACGTGTTTAACCTGGACCTTTGGATTTAGATCCAACGGTTGAGATCCAATCTAACGCATCTAACGCGGCTAACGCTAACCGTACGATCTAGATCTAACGGCTGAGATTGGATCTGGAGTTTGGAACGGGTTCTCACCGGCGGGCGACGTGGCGCGATCCTAGCCGTGCGATGGAGATCCGACGGTTGAGAAGCTTCAATGTACGGCGATGGCTTGCGGTGGAGCGAGGTCACCGGAGACGAGGAAGGCGACCACGGTGACGGCGTTGTGGGGTCCTTCCGGCGGTGTGAAAGGTCCTCACCGACGCGGCTTGACCTCGCGGTTCTGGATCTGGGCTCAACGGCGGCGGAGGACGGCGGACGGCGAAATCGCAGTAAACGCGGCGGAACGCTCCTCCAACTCCGACGAGCGATTGCGGCGGCTACACAGCGGCTCGGGCGGCGTGAGCTAGGGCTACGGGTGCGCACGGAAGTCGGCGTCACGGCAGCGGTGGCGGCGCATTAAATAGGGCCCTCGGCGTCCGTGAAACGCGCGGAAACCGAGGCCCACTCCGTTGCGGCGGCGGAGTCCTGCGGCGACACGGATTAGGCGACGTGGCTCAACGTGAGCCGTTGGATCAAGATCCAATGGTCACGCGAGTTGGACTCGGGTCCGACTCGGTGAGCTGGCTGACTCGGTCAGGCTTGGGTCCGAGTGACGTGGCTCAATCTCGGCCGTTCGATCTTGATCGGACGGTCGAGAGGGTTAGGGCTCGGTTGGGTTCGAGTCGGACTCGGACTCGAGTCTGACTCGGGCTCGGTCGGTGGAACAGTACCAACCCACTCGCTATTTTCCAGCGATTAAATAATCCAAATTAATTCTCAGAAATTCATTTAATTCATTAAAAATAGTAAAAGACTCAGAAAAATTTCCAAAAAATTCTGGAAAACATTTTGGAACATTTTGGACTCAAATAAAATATTTCCAACAAAATTTTATTTGCAAAGTTAAATTCTTTAATTATTTCGAAATGGAATAAATTCAAATAAATTCCAAATAAATCCAAATAAATTCCAGAAAATTCTAAAAATTCACCAAAGTGCCAAATCACACAGGTTTTTAAGAAAAGCAAAATTTTGGGGTGTTACACATATTCCCTTTAGCTATGGCATGGTTAAACCTCCACCTGAACCATCTTGTCTTAGTGATAGCTTTTCGCACACAAGTCTAAACTTCGCAAACTCAATTTTTACTTTCATATTATAATTAGTGCTACACATCATGATGCATTTCGTGCATGCTTGAGCATATTTCTACATGGTTTATTGTTCTGTTCTTATTTGGTGTTCATTTGAATTTGGATTACTCGTTAGGTGTTGATGCTTCGGAGGACAACCCGGAATATGATATCGTCTTCGACACACCGGACGGGCAGCAAGGCACTAAATCCATACCTTACTCTTTGAACATATTGTTTCCATTATTTGAAATTGTGATTTGCGAATACTTTTACAAGCTGCATGCTTACTTTCAAGTTATTCCTATGTTGGGTACAATGGCTAGTTATCGCCATATTGATGTGATATCCACCTTGCCATGTTCCTTCGAATTCCATTGTCGCCGTAGGTGATTGGGTTATTTATTGTATACAATTTCGTACGAATTTGCTTAGCCATGCTTAGAACAATCGTTAGAAAGTGCGATAGATGGACTTATTCCATCGGGTATCTTCAACGGCTGTAGCAATCCTGCTGGTCTCTGATGCATTGCCTTGACTCTCTGACATATGTCGCACAGCGCAACATGCTCGGCAACTTCACGCTTCATGCTTGGCCACCAAAATCTCTCTTTCAAATCCTGATACATTTTAGCACTTCCAGGATGAATGGAATACTTTGAGTCATGAGCTTCTTCTAAAATCAACTGCTTCAGCTCCTTCTTGTTTGGTACACAAATGCTACTCTTCATCCATAACGTGCCTTGCTTATCCAACTTGAAGTCCTCTGCCTTGCCTTCATCCATGTTGAACTTAATCTTGCGGATCTTGTCATCATCCTCTTGTCCTTCTCGGATTTGATCCTCTAGGGTAGGCTTCACTTCCAATGCGGCCAAGAATCCTTTTGGTACGACTTCAATCTGCATCCTCTGAAAATCCTCACATAGCTCCTCCTGGCTTGTGGCTAGCAACATATTCACAGTATGGCTTTTCCGACTCAAAGCATCGGCAACCACGTTGGCCTTTCCGGGATGATAATGGATTCCAATATTATAGTCCTTGATCAACTCTAACCATCTCCTCTGCCTCATGTTCAGGTCGGATTGGGTGAAGATGTACTTAAGACTCTTATGGTCCGTGTATACTTCACATCTGTTCCCAATCAAATAGTGACGCCACAACTTCAAAGCATGCACTACGGCAGCTAACTCCAGGTCATGCGTCGGATAATTCTCCTCATGCGGCCTCAACTGCCTTGATGCATAAGCGACGACCTTTCCATTATGCATCAGCACACATCCAAGTCCTTGACGCGACGCGTCACAATAAATGTCAAAGCTTTCATTAACATCCGGTAGGACTAACACCGGTGCTGATGTCAATCGCTTCTTCAGCTCTTGAAAACCTTTCTCACACTCCGGCATCCATGCAAACTTCTTCTCCTTTTTCAGCAATTGCGTAAGAGGTTTCGCAATTGTCGAAAAGCCTTCAATGAAACGGCGATAGTAACCTGCCATTCCAAGGAAACTCCGGATCTGGGTCACGGTCTTCGGCTGTTCCCAATGTAACACAGCTTCTACCTTGCTTGGATCTACGGCAACTCCTTCTGCGGTCATCACATGTCCAAGGAATTCCACCTTGTCCTTCCAAAAATCACACTTTCTGAACTTGGCGAAAAGTTGCTGCTCTCTCAGCTTTTCCAACACTCGCCTCAAGTGCTCGGCATGTTCATCCTCAGTTTTGGAGTAGATCAAGATGTCATCTATAAACACAACAACAAACTTGTCCAAATACTCCATGAACACCTTGTTCATCATATTCATGAAATATGCTGGCGCATTCGTCAAACCAAAGGACATAACTGTAAACTCGTAATGTCCATATCTTGACGAGAATGCGGTCTTTGTTATATCTTCTGATCGGATCTTCAACTGATGGTATCCCGATCTCAGATCAATCTTGGAGAAAACTCTAGCTCCTCTCAGCTGATCAAACAGATCATCAATCCTGGGTAGCGGGTACTTATTCTTCACGGTGACTTCATTGAGTGCACGGTAGTCGATGCACATCCTGAAACTTCCGTCCTTCTTCTTGACAAACAGAACTGGTGCTCCCCACGGCGATGAACTCGGTCTGATGAATCCTTTCTCCATCAACTCTTCAAGTTGTTTCTTCATCTCTACTAATTCTTCGGTGGACATCCGATAAGGTCTCTTTGCTATTGGTGCTGTTCCAGGTACAAGCTCTATCACAAACTCTATGTCTCTCGTGCGCGGCATACTGTAGATCTTCGTGAAAACATCTGGATACTCATTCACTACTGAGACATCTTCTATGCTGATTGCCTTGGCGCTGTTAACCATCAACTGTCCATCTCTCAAGGCGGTAGCTTGAAATTCCACTTTTCTCCCGCACGGGCTCTCAACTGAGATGATCCTTCGTCCACAATCCAATACTGCCTTGTGCTTGGATAACCAATCCATTCCCAAAATAACATCTAGGGTCTGGGTTTCCAACATAATAAGGTTCGCTAGGAACTCTATCCCATCTATTAATATTCTCACCCCAGAACATCCTACTTTAGTTCGGAGTTCGGAACCAGGGGTTTGAACTAAAAGCATGCATTTAAGTCTTACAATCTCCAAATCATTTTTAGCAGCAAAACCTTGAGAAACAAACGAATGCGAAGCTCCGGAATCAAACAAAACTGTTGCAGGTCCTGAGTTGACAAGTAACTTACCCAAAGATAACGTCCGTAGCATTCAAGTGCCTCTGCGGTGACATGGTTGACTCGGCCTCTCACCACGGTTTGGGGTGCAGCTCGGCCGGCATCTTTGTCCTCGCTTTGCTCCCGGTGCTGGCGTCTGGCTGGTGTGGATCCTGATTGACAGCGGATCGGGTCACTCTGCTATCTTCTTAGGGCAATCATGGCAAAGTGTCCTCGCTCGTTGCGCTTGTAGCAAATGCCTCACCGCCCCTTGTTGATCGCTTGAAGCGGCGTTTCGGCTGGTCTTTGAGGTTTGATAGCTCGATTGTCGGGTCTTGGTGCCGATGACGGTGTCCTTGTTGCATTCTCGCGGCTGGAATACGAAAACTGATTTGGCGCAACTCTCAACGTTGCTGCGATCCCCGACGCGATCCACGAGCATCGCATCCTGCGCTTCCTGTTCTCATCCAGTTCCTTGCGCTTGTCCTCAAGAATGAGCGCCTTGTTCACAAGTTCTTGGAAATCTGGAAAGGTGTGGGTGATCAGTCCCACCTGCAGTCCTGAGTTAAGTCCCTTCATAAAGCGAGACTGTCTGGCTTTATCTGTCGCTACGTCTTCAGGTGCGTAACGTGCAAGCTGTGTGAACTTGTTCAGGTATTCAGCCACCGGCTGATTAGCTTGCTTCAGTGCTCTGAACTCCTCCTTCTTGAGGTCCATGATTCCTTCCGGCACATGATACTGACGGAAAGCAGCTGTGAATTCTTCCCAAGTAATATCCTAAGGATTCTCCTGCGTGGCACAGAAGTTTTCCCACCATTCGGCGGCTGTTCGTTCCAACTGATGAGAAGCGTAGAGTACCTTCTCATTTCCCATGCATTGAGCAATGTGTAGCTTCCTCTCTATTGACCTTAACCAATCGTCGGCCTCCAACGGATTGGCATTCCTGGAGAAAGTGGGTGGATGAGTCCTCGTGAACTCTGACAGTCTTGTATTCTAGCGTTGTCCCTGATTGACTTGATAAGCGGTGGCCTGAGCAGTGACGTGTTGCATCTGTTGCATCATATCATGCATCAACTGAGTCTGAGCAGCAAGAAAAGCTCTAAAATTCTGCATGTCCACTGGCGGTGCTAGGTGGGGTGCAGGTGCTCCATCACTGGGGTTTCCAGCTGGGCGAGAACCACTGCCATTGCCTCCAAGGTTTCCGCAGGTGTTCACCAACTGTTGATTGCTCCAAGGTTTCAGAGATAAGAGGGAACAAGAATAGACAAGTAATAGGGAAACTATGCGGGGAAAGGTGTAACTCAAAATCTAACTTTATTAATAAAATAAAAGTAATAACTTGGTATGGTTGCTTACAACGCCTAAAGGCCTGCAACACATACTGCACACTCAGCAAACAAGAAAAACCAACGCCTCTAAAGGGTGACTCTTAATCTATAACGCGACTCGACGAAGAAAACTCAACTGCAAAAACCTACGCTCACTCATCAAGAAAACCTCCACTGCCTGGGTGGGTGTGCGACGGCATAGGCGCGAAACAATCGCCATGCCCTTCAACTGCAGCTGTGGTTGACGACGCGGCGTCTTCCTCTGGCTCGATCTGGCATTCTTTGTGGGCTGGCGCGCCTCTTACAGGTTTCCTCTGGCTCCGGGGCTTCCAACTGCAACACTGGATCGGGGCCTTGTCCATACAGTGCGGTCTCCAGCTATGCGATCCTTTCTGCAGCATGAGCGACGTACTCAGTGGCATTCTCCAAGTGCTTCTTCTCTTCCTCAACCTGCTCGCGAGCCTTCTTCAACTCCTGAATTGTGTCCTCAATCAGCTCCTCCTGAGCGGCGACGAATCTAGCTAAGTGAGTGACGGTAGCATCCTCATCTTCTATCGGCTTCCGTTGAGCTCTGCTGTCTCGGCGTAGGTGGTGATGGAATACGGTGTTTTCCAGCTCTCTGGAGTAGGTGCGGGCGATCTGCTGCATTGCTCGACGCGACACCTCCTGGATTCCAATCTCAAAGGTAGACCTCCTGGCGGTGAAGTGGAAAGGTCGACTGAACTTTGTCTTCTCTCGGACATACACTGTAATCTTGACGTCCCATCCTATGACCAGTCCTGCCTGCACGAGTGTAGTCCCTCGGTAGAGCGGCCTCTCAAAACCTCCAAGAAACTGAAGCATACGCCACAACTCGGCAGCGTAGCCTCCTTCACGCTCGGCGTAGTTGTTCTTCATCATCATCTGCCAGAAGACACTTGCGTAAGAACGCAACACTTTTAAAATCTATGTGGTAGACAAAAAGAACTCAGGAAGGGGTATGAACAAGAAAGAAAGGGGTAAGTCGAGAATTCATTCATTATCTTGACAATTTTTATCTTTAGAAAATAGGTTTTATCCTTACTACGACCATTCTAACTATGGGTGAGCCTACAGTCAATATGGCTCTGATACCACCTCTGTCGGGACCCGAATATGCAAATCCGGACCCTCTGTGTATTCAGCACTAGTCCAGGAACGCGCTAGTGCACACAGTCTCAACATTGGTAAATATCACAATCATACCAAACGATACTAATAAAGTACTTTAAATAGTTAACCAAACTGGTTGCTCGACCTTAAGGTTAAGTTACAAATATACGCCACGCAGGGCGAACCTTAATAAGAAAGAAATAACTGCAGCGGAAAAAAAGATAACATCGTGGCGCCATCCAGTATACCACAGGCAACTGACTGGGCTCGCTCCCTAGTTCGACGGTTCTTCTGGAAGTTCCTCCTCCAAAGCTGGTGTAGACTCCCCTTCGACTAGTGTTGTATTGAGGCAAGGGTGAGTACTTGGTACTCAGCAAGTCATGCACAGAATGCAGCTAATATACTACATGCATGGCTTGATACAAAGGAATAGCTCAGGGTATATTTGCGGTAAACAGCATTTGACAAGTATCATAAGTAGATTCGAAAGCAGTAGAAACAAGCATAAGATCAATAACTTTTCCAGGAGTTTAGTAAACATCTTTTCCATTCCTAATCCACATTTCCATTAACGTCATACTTTAAACCAAACCCTCTTTCCAAGTCCAAGTTAATTTTGAGAAAGTCTAACCCTTGACTGTAATACCCGAGCAATGTCCAATACCGCGGACACGGCTATTCGAATAGATTATACACTCTGCAGAGGTTATGCACTTTACCCACGAGATACAATCAAACACCACAAAGGCGAGTTCCCGTAACAAAGTCTTTCGGAAACTTCTAACAGTACAAGTGGTCCTCTCCGGTGTTGCACACTAACCCTTCCCTTAGCAAAGGCGAAGTTTAGGTCAATCCACCATTAGATGGGTACCTGGCCGCAGCCCCGGTACGCTCCCCCGTACAACATACACAAAGGGTGTAGTTGACACCTAGAGGTCCCACAGGTACGTTATTAGCAACTTAATCAACTATGTCTGTCCCATTGCAGACAAGTGGTTGCACGCTTGACTCAGTTCAAAGGCTTGCAAGGTTAAGTCCTTAAGGTGACCAGGGCAAGACTACCCGAAGAACCAAACCAACAACCCCGATGCCACAATTGGCCCACCTGATCATTCTTGCCACATGCCCCGGTCAAAAGCTATTTATCAAACCCCAGTTGATTACCATGCACCACGTGCCATCAACATCACAACACATGATACCTTTCCAAAACAGGTTCAATATATCATTAAGTCAATATTAACATTTGATTGTCCAAAATCATGTCACGTGGCAAGGCTAAGCATACTACATCAGTCTAACTACCCATGTTGGCAAATTAATAATGTCCAACTAATAATTCACAACTAGGGTGACAAGGGTCATGGCACATACTTATTTAATCAAGGTGTCATACAGCAAATTGGTATTTATCTAATTTCCCATATTTAAATAAAGTATTTTCTAATTGAACTAGCATGCAATAAATTAAATCAAAATAGGTTTCAAAATGGGATCAACATGGTCAAAGCATAACTTGCCTTCAAAAAGTACTTGTTCTTGGTCCTGAGCTAGCTCCTGGGTCAACACTTCACCTTCGAAGCCTTCGGGCACTTCAACGTCTACTCGTAAAGCGCACAAATAGAAAATAAATAAATAAACAGTAAACAAAAAGTGTCCAAATAACCAAATAAAGTTCACAAACAGAGAGAGCATAATTTTATAAATTTTTAGAAACTGGAAACGTCAAATTCGGAGTTTAAACGCAAAAGATACAAGCATTTAAAGTTTAAATAATCAATTAAATAATATTTCAGAGAAAAACTTTAGACCAAAAATTAAATAAAATTCATCATTAGGTAGATCTCAATTTTATACAAATTTAGAAATTTGAATCACCCAAATCGGAGTTAAAATGCAAAAGTTATAAGCATTTGAAGTTTGAATCTAAATTTGAAACAAAATTTCGAATTAATAAATCATTTTCTTTTTCGGAAATTCTTTTATTGCGTCAGCATGACACGTGGACCAATCGGGTGACGACACGTGGCCTCGGGTCCATGGACCCGGCGCATGGCCTAGGCTTGGTCCACCGTGGACGCGGTCCACGGCGCACTGACGCTGACAGGTGGGACCCCTTGGTGACGTCAGCGTTGACGCCACCTCACTCGGCTGAGGCGTCTGACAGGTGGGCCCTCTGACACGCGGGCCCCTCATGTCAGAGACACGCCCTCACGCGCGGCGTTGACCGCGCTGACCGCGGCGGTCCAGCTTCCTGCCACGTGGCGCGATCTCGGCCGTTGATTTGGAAATCAACGGCCCAGGTTGGATCTGGACTCACACGTTTGGGGTGAACGTGTTTAACCTGGACCGTTGGATTTAGATCCAACGGTTGAGATCCAATCTAACGCGGCTAACGCTAACCGTACGATCTAGATCTAACGGCTGAGATTGGATTTGGAGTTTGGAACGGGTTCTCACCGGCGGGCGACGTGGCGCGATCCTAGCCGTGCGATGGAGATCCGACGGCTGAGAAGCTTCTATGTCCGGCGATGGCTTGCGGCGGAGCGAGGTCACCGGAGACGAGGAAGGCGACCACGGCGACGGCGTTGCGGGGTCCTTCCGGCGGTGTGAAAGGTCCTCACCGATGCGGCTTGACCTCGCGGTTCTGGATCTGGGCTCAACGGCGGCGGAGGACGGCGGACGGCGGCGGAAACTGCAGGCAAACGCGGCGGAACGCTCCTCCAACTCCGACGAGCGATTGCGGCGGCTACACAGCGGCTCGGGTGGCGTGACCTAGGGCTACGGGTGCGCACGGAAGTCGGCGTCACGGCAGCGGTGGCGGCGTATTAAATAGGGCCCTCGGCGTCCGTGAAACGCGCGGAAACCGAGGCCCACTCCGTTGCGGCGGCGTAGTCCGACGGCGACACGGATTAGGCGACGTGGCTCAACGTGAGCCGTTGGATCAAGATCCAACAGTCACGCGAGTTGGACTCGGGTCCGACTCGGTGAGCTGGCTGACTCGGTCAGGCTTGGGTCCGGGTGACGTGGCTCAATCTCGGCCGTTCGATCTTGATCGGACGGTCGAGAGGGTTAGGGCTCGGTTGGGTTCGAGTCGGACTCGGACTCGAGTCTGACTCAGGCTCGGTCGGTGGAACAGTACAAACCCACTCGCTATTTTCCAGCGATTAAATAATCCAAATTAATTCTTAGAAATTCATTTAATTCATTAAAAATAGTAAAAGACTCAAATAAAATATTTCCAACAAAATTTTATTTGCAAAGTTAAATTCTTTAATTATTTCGAAATGGAATAAATTCAAATAAATTCCAAATAAATTCCAGAAAATTCCAAAAATTCACCAAAGTGCCAAACCACACAGGTTTTTAAGAAAAGCAAAATTTTGGGGTGTTACACATATTCCCTTTAGCTATGGCATGGTTAAACCTCCACCTGAACCATCTTGTCTTAGTGATAGCTTTTCGCACACAAGTCTAAACTTCACAAACTCAATTTGTACTTTCATATTATAATTAGTGCTACACATCATGATGCATTTCGTGCATGCTTGAGGATATTTCTATATGGTTTATTGTTCTGTTCTTGTTTGGTGTTCATTTGAATTTGGATTACTCGTTAGGTGTTGATGCTTCGGAGGACAACCCGGAATATGATATCGTCTTCGACACACCGGACGGGCAGCAAGGCACTAAATCCATACCTTACTCTTTGAACATATTGTTTCCATTATTTGAAATTATGATTTGCGAATACTTTTACAAGCTGCATGCTTACTTTCAAGTTATTCCTATGTTGGGTACAATGGCTAGTTATCGCCATATTGATGTGATATCCACCTTGCCATGTTCCTTCGAATTCCATTGTCGCCGTAGGTGATTGGGTTATTTATTGTATACAGGTTCGTACAAATTTGCTTAGCCATGCTTAGAACAATCGTTAGAAAGTGCGATAGATGGACTTATTCCATCGGTCGTGATGATAAAAAATTTGTGACAATGATGATTCAATTGTGGTTGTTATGTAGCAGATGTTGATTAAGGACCTTAAGTATTAAATCCTTGTGACGTCTCTTTAAGTAACTATCATGCGAACCACACGCCGTTTATGAGGCCGGCTTAACCAAGTACTTATGTATGATTAGGGGTGTTTAAACCACGTGCACTCGGAATTACTTGAACTCATTGGAGTGTCAAGGAAGGTCCGCCGGAATTCCTTGAACTTTGCGGAGTGTCGAGGAACGTCCTCAGAGTCCCTCGAACTTTGTGAGAGTTGGGGATGTCTAACAACGGGTGTACTCCTTGGTCCACACACAGAGCACTAGGCGCGCGGGATCAAGGGTCACAGTCACCTGGGTGGTTTAGATGCACTGCCATGCATACTGAAAAATGGTTTTGTCACGTTTACCTCGGCCGGCACATCAAAGGAATTGTGCTAATAGCTTGGCTTATGAGTGTGGCGTGGCGTGTCGTGTGGGTAAAGTCGTACCTCTGCAGAGTTTAAACTATTCGAATAGCCGCGTCCATCGTTAAGGATGATCTCTTAATTTGTCAGTCATTGGGCGATTTTAAGGACTAGGTAAGAATGGGATGAGTGTGGAAAATGACACGAGTAGTGAAGTACTCGTGTGTGTAGGCGAATACGAGCGTTGGACTCGTGGTTCGGAGAATGCTTAAAGGCATGAAATGATTATGTGATAGCTATGTTTATGATGATGTTACATTATGTATTAGATTTTGCAAATATTTACTAAATGGCAAATTTCAATCCATACATGCCTATGTTTTCATTCCAAATATTGCTTTATGCTTAAGTTACCTTTTTGCCTTCCTTTGTTGTAGCAACCACATGTAGCTAGAATTCAGCATTTGGTATATATATTATTGTGCGAGTACACTCTTTGTACTCAATTGGATTGTCCACTTGCTGCAGGTGAGGATGAGGTGTTGCCCGGAGAGGTTTACCGGGCATATTTTGACGACGCTAACGTCTAGATGCGCGTTCTTGCCTCCAGTTGGTTGCCTAAGGGTTTGGGGCATACCATGCTGCCTTTTTGTTGTTGTTTTATGTTTTTTCGCTGCCAAGTTTATGTAATAACTCTAAATATGCTGTTTCGGATAGTAGTCCCACTTTTGGTATATATATAAATATTTATGTTCCCGTTATTGTGTATGAGTTGTGATACAAACTATCATACATTGTCGCGCGTGTTGGTGAACTGTCTTGGGGCCAATACGGGCATATATGCGGAACGCCCAAGGTTCCCTTGATTTACTTGAGTGGTATCGCGCAATTGAGTGAATCAATGGAGTCCCGGGGACGGTTCCTCACACCGGGCGTGATGACCCAGGTGAGGTAGAGGGGCAGCGTAAGAAGAAGAGACACCCGCTAAGATGGTGTGTTATTTTCCTATAATCTTCCGGTTGAAGCATTTATTTGCGAGCAAAACGCATACCTAGATAATGCGCTGACACAAAGAAGATCGTGGAACCGGTACTGATGCTCAATGATGATTTGTACCGGTTCAAAAACCGTTATTGATGGCGCTTCTAAACCGGTACTGATTATGAGATTTGTACGTATGCCATTATAACACCAAGACTGTATATGTGTAACTTGATTGAGATTCGTCCACTGAAGGATTCTGGAGCCGAATATCCCCTGCATGAAATTTTAATAGTCTGATCGATGAATGTGCAAAGGGACATGTTGCATAATCCATACCTAACACCCAAAATGGAATTGAGCTTTCAAATGTCTAGCAAATCCACCTCTGCCGATCTGCAGCTCATCGGAGAAATCTTTTGTGATGGCTTGTAAAAAAGAATTGAGCTTTCAAATGTCTAGCAAATCCGCCTCTGCCGATCTGCAGCTCATCGGAGAAATCTATTGTGATGGCTTGTAGAAGTGATAATGTCAGGTTCGTCGCCTCTGCACTGTCATCGAGTAGCATGCGCTCCAGGACACTGCCTGGTAATAGCTTCGCCATCCATTTGTGATTACATATGACAGGTCCCTTCAAACAAATTAAAGGTTGCAGCAAATTAATTGGTGCATGGTAAATAGTAAGCAGAGAGCTGTGATGATGAAGCAGGAATATCGATGAACACGATGAAGCAGCAGGTTCCTGAATTAAAAGCTAGCGATAGTGCGAAAAGAGTATCTATCTGCAACAGCCAGCACCCAACTTAATTATCTGGAGATGATCTTTTCAATAAAAAAAGTTAATTACCTGGAGAAGCACTCCTGCATAGTAAAGAAGAAGGTGTTTCAGATCTTATCCTAGCTAGTCTGCAGTAAGGCGACGGATCATTTATGAAGCCATCAAACAGAGGAGCGGGTAGCCGTCCGCTATCTCCTTGGCCGGCTGCCGTCTGTTATTTACACAATTAGCTAAAAAAAATGATTAAGACTCTATTTGGCAGAGCTCCAGATCTCAACTTTACCTCAGAATTGAAACTTGTAGACTAAAATAAAGTAATTTAAGTTTATAATTTTATTCTAAAATGTAAACAAGATGACCCACCTAAACACTTTTAATATACCCATAACTCTAGCTCTACAAATTTGGTAAAACTAGAAATACCCATCTTTACCAACTCCACGAATTTGATGAAGCTAAAGGTCTACTAATCACTCCCTAATTATGCGGGAGCCTAGCTTGATGGCTCATTGGATAATGAAATTATTATCTCGACTCTGCTGTAAGTAATTAATTCTGAGGTCATCACCGCGGGGGGTGATCAGATGAGACAGGGTGGGTACTGGGTAGCGTGTCCTTTCCGGCTGCCTCTAGCGCTGTGATGCCACCAGCCCACTACGGTCCACCACACGTCATGTTGCAACTTGCAACTTACTCAGAAAATAATTAATTAATCGTGTGGGAGCATAGAGGTGGGCGTCGTGTCGTGCCGTGCCGGCCCGGTCCGGGCCCATCGTGCTTCGAGCCGAAACCGTGCCGTGCCACGACAGCCCATCGTGCCCACCGTGCCGGACCGTGCCGGTCTGACTCACTTTTGGCGAGCCCAAGCCCGGCCCATTTGCGCTTCGTGCCTGCTTCGTGCCGTGCCAGCCCAAGTCCGACCCATTTTTACTATTGCGACAAACAAAGAAATAAAACAAATCACTACTACTAAACTAGCTATTTTAATTACATAAGAGACTAATCACATCAACCAGGGGCGGATTTAGGCCCATGGCAGCGTGGGCTTCAGCCCAGGACTTGAAATTTTAGCATGTGTATAGCCCAGGTAAGCCCAGGTCCTCAACCCAGCCCATTTTGTAAAGAAGCCCATGAAACAGCCCAATGAAATAGCCCACAAAATGGAAACACACAAAACCTAAACCTAATCCTATTCCACACATTCCAACTCCACCAGGAGGCACCAAAGAAGAGCCGCCTCCTGGCCGGATCCGCCCGCCCGCCACTCGTCGGCCGCGCTCGAAGCTGCCGCCGCTTTACCGCCTCAGCGCCCGAGTCGCTGGCCGCTCGCCGCCACGCCGAGTCGCGCCAAGCAGCGCTGGCAGCAGTATCGCGTCGTGCTGGCGTGCCGCCCCGATGCGTCGCCGCTCGCCGGATCTCGCCGCCTCGCCGGTGCCCCGAGGCCGCCGCCGCTTACCGCTTCGCGCCGAGCCGCCGCCCTACTCCCGAGCCGCGCCGCGCGGGCGCAGAATGCGCTGCGTCGTCTTGGCCCTGCCGGCCCCGATGCCGCGTCGCCCTCGCCGGATCCCGCCGCCCGTGCCCCCGGAGCCGCGCCGCCCCTCGCCAGCCCACGCCCCTGGAGCCGCGCCGCCCAATCTTCGTTATTTAGGTAAACATCACACCGTAGATGGTAGTATGAACCTAATCTTCGTTATTTAGGTAAACATCACACCATCCAACTCGATGTTTTATTATGTTTTATGTTATAGTGAATTATATAAATCATGTATGTGTGTTCCACTTTTTTGAATTTCTCGGTGTGCTTAGTTTTAGCTGTTTGTACATAGTTTAGTGTACTATATTTTAGCCCGGGACTTGACGAGATCCTGGCTCCGCCACTGACATCAACAAAATGTCAAACATAAATGTAATGCTTGAAGATGCCTTGAATCAACAATATCTGCCAACTTTTAAGCCTTAATCCGTGATTCCGTGCTCGTTCGTGCCGTGCAAGACGCCCGCCCAAATCGTGCCTGGTTCGGTTCCCGGGCAGACGTCTGCTCTGATCGTGCCGGCCCGCCCGCCCGAATGCAAAGGTCCGTGCTTTGCACCGTGCCATACCATTGTGCTTCGGACCAGCCCAAAAGAGCCCGGCCCAAGTGCCCACCTCTATGGGAGCATAGTTGGATGGTACATTTGATAATGAAAGGATTGACTGACTGGAGCCGTGTGATTCCAGACATTCTGTTTTAGTCTGGAAAAATAATCCCTGAATTGCGGAGCCGTCTAACTTTGTACATCTCAATTCTCCAAACCAAAGCAAATAACCTAATAGCCTAAAACCATCCTAGTTTTGGCTTACGTGGCATCTTCAAAATTCGACAAAATTCGGTGAAATTTGATTCTTTCAGTAGGTTCCAAAGTTCCAAAATACATTTGACGACCTAGCTAGTTACATTTCAGTTGGTTCATTTGAATTTTATCGAAAACTTCTAATTTTGATCAAATGTTTGTTCAACCGTTTCACCCCAAAATTACACCAAAAATTATAAAATAATCAAATTTCAGTGATTTTGGTGGTGCCGAAAAAATTAAAATGAAATTCAAAACACTGCATCCTAGTAGGCAAATATACCGCCAGGGAGATGATAAATAGCTTGGTAAACGCTAGCTCGCGATGATGGTGTCGTGATCGATGAAGTAAGGAAGAAAGAAACGCGTATGGCCATTTGTTAGCTTGGTTGATGCTGGCTTGCGGTGACTGTCTCGTGATGAAGAAAGGAAGAAAGAAGCACGCGTATGGTCATTTGTCAGCTTGGTTAACGCTAAGCTCACGGTGACCGTGACGTGATGACGTGATGGTCAGTGCCTTGGACCTCTTGGTGGCATGCATGCAGCAGGAGCCAAACACGGCGGTTTCATTGGATTCGGACCGAATGTTCGACCGCTTAGTCCCTGCGTTCAGTTTCTGATATAGAAAGTGATGATTGCATATTCGCTCGGACGTGGTCAAAGAAAGAAAAAAATTTACTAGACGGTGAGTTACCCACGTGGTTTGGTAGCCACTGTTTGTTGGAGGCAAAAATTGGTACTTGGCTACTTTGTCTGCTGCCTACGTAATGGACTCGAACCCTAGACGCATAAAGAGAGGGCATGTCTTTGACATCTCTTCTTTTCAAGGATATGCACTACTACAGAAATGTTTATCACAGATAGTTCTAAAACCTCATCACAAATGATTTTGTGAATTATCTGTAAACATTTGTCAGTGATAACAACAACACATCACAGCCTGTTTTTTGAACCGTCAGTGAAAATTAACATCAGAGAGGGTTCTATACTAGAACCATCTGTGATAGTATAGTATACTATCAGAGATGGTTCTATACTATCACAGACGGTTCTAGGCTAGAAACATCTCTGATCCGATCCACAGTTCGTTATAAAAGTTGCTATCATCTGATTTATCCATCCACTACATCCTCAATCTCGAATGAGAATACCATAGGTAGCCTATTTTCATTCTGGTATTGTGCATGAACAGGATTATTTTCATTGTTCTCTATTCCGTCAAATATAGAATTGATTAAGCCACTCCTAATCAACTCTGTATTTGGCTACTTTGCCTGCTGCCTACATAATGGACTCGAACTCTAGGCGTGTCTTGACATCTCTTCTTTTCAAGGACTACGATGATTCTATATTTTATGAAATAGAGAACCATGAAAATAATCCTGTTTCTGCACAAAACCATAGTGAAAATAGATTACCTATGGTATTCTCATTCGAAGATGAGAGGATGAAGTGAAAAGATAAATCAGAACATGGCAACTCTCGAGACGAATTGTGGATATAATTGGATTTTGCCATAGAATCCATCAATATTTGCTCTCACAGATGCAATGAGGTACTTAGCAAGCAAGACACTATTAAGTTATTGTGATCAAGATGAGCAAATATTAATGATAAAATCAGGTGACAATATGTTGAGGAATTTAATTATGTGCACTCAAGCTAAAAGTATTAATGCATCATTGAAAACAATTCATATTTTTTTATCATCAGCTCCCATTAATAAGAAAAGAAGAAAGAATTTTAAAGCAGATCAAGTCAATCTTACATCTCCAGTTTTCCTCTACACTTGCCAAGTGCTTCTCTCATGATTCTTTTTCTAAGAGGAATTGAGAAGTAATAAAATCTAATTTTGTCATAATATTCTTTAGTTTTTTGTCAACATCAGCAAGAGCCAAATCCCTGAAAAGAAAATTAACTAACGGATGAAATATTTCTCAAATCAATAACTTAGATTAAATAAGTTGAGAATTATGGAGGTTCGTGTCAAGCACATCAAGCACTGATCAAAGAACACCATGTATGATTTTGCTGAGTAGAAAGTTAAGCCACTCTACCTTTTCACAATCTCTTCACCATGCCTGGATTGGGCAGCTTGAAGGCCATGGATAGCTTTATCTCTTTCCTCTAAGCCAGCTGCCACCTCCTTTACGACTTCCTAGATTAAAGCAACAGCAATCAATCAAGCCAGTCTTAAATATTTGTTTACATTACATATCCACACAAAGGATGTCAAGCAAACTTACTTTTAACTTTGGCAGATTCTATCTCAGATCTAAGGCATGCACTTTGTGATGCTTCCAATTTTGTCCTAAGGAATTCACAAGTAGCTTCTTAACTTTGCCTTTCTTTTTCCTAAGTAATTATCAAGTTAGAAGAATTTTATTTAGTGTCTCCAAGACTTCATAAAAGATCTGCTGACTCAGCTAGCGATGGAGTGTAATATTAATAAAGGAGCTACTCAGCTAGTATTAATACCTCACTTCTATTGAATTCAGCCAATTATAAAATCAACTCATTGAAATGCAAATTATTTGATTACAGGGTAAGTCAATCCATAGGACAAAAATGGAATCAAGCAAGGCATGTTCAAAAACAAGTATAATAGACTGAGCATGTAACACAGTCAATCTACAGAACAAAAGCATATTCAGAAATAAGCTGTTTCAATTTTTTATAATCCAACTACTCAAGAAATGATAACAATTTCAGCATTTTATGCCCTCTCTAAATGTGAAAAAAAAATCAACAAATAGTACTTTCGCCAATGTAATTACAGGATGCTAAAACTCATCATAGTTTTGATAAACACTAATCAACAAAACCACTATAGATATTGAATATTTCTATCATTTGGCATCTATCGTAGGGTTCAAGTTTGTAAATCAATGGTGCATGTATCGCTACAAAATAGTGTGACATACATGTTTGCCGGAGGCGAAGCGATCGCAGGGGGAGGAAGTCGCCGAGGAGGAGTTTGCCGAGGAGGGGATCGCCGGGGAGGACTTCGTCCAGGAGGAGCTCGCCAGGGGGCTAGGGTTTGGGGGAGGCGAAATGCACTAGGAAAGGAAAGGTCTGTGCAACGAACCTCTATCAGTATGTTTATATAGTGGTCTCAGTTGATATCACAAATAGTTCATAGTTAGAACCATTTGTAATAGGAAGATATCACAGACGATTTTAGTTTAGAATCATTTGTGAAGTAATCATAGACTATTTTATACTAAAACCATTTGTGATATTGCTATATATCACAAACGGTTTGTAGTTAGAACTGTCTGTGATGATGTCACTGACAGTTTCGATATAGAATCATCAGTGATGTTCCTCATCACAGACAGTTCTTCAAAACCGTCTGTGATGAGGCGTCCAATATAAGTCTTTCTGTAGTAGTGTTGGCAACCCACTGAATTGAGAACACTTGATGTGTGTTGCGGGGAGTCAGTGATTGCGAAGATATGACGAGGGCATCAGATGGATGTTGGGGAGCAGGCAAGGGCACGGACATGCGGCAAAAGGCAACCCACCATGATGACGGCGAGTTGGCAGGGAAGGCACCGCAACATGAGTTGGCTAGTGCTTGATCGACTGGATAGACTAAACACAACAACAAATAGGCAATGTGAGTCCCTCTTTTAATTTATGATTTTTTAATTATAACTTTGTAAATAGGTCGAATAGAGATTGATTAATGTTAGCTTGTTCATAGATTTACAAAACTTAGACAAGCGAATGTTGCACAATTATTTGAAATAATAAAGTATTGATAATAACCTTCGAATCGATGAGAATACAACACCCTCTAATTTTAGGTTGGTTTCACCACTGCACGCTAGCATTCGGAGTTGAAGCTTATGTTGGTTTCGCCACTGCACGCTAGCATTCGGAGTTGAAGCTCTTCTATCCAGGCGCGTAATCTGAGCAAGCAGCACCAGACAGATCTCTCATCTGATCGAGCAAGATGGAAACGACTCCTCTAAGATTACTTCAATTGGCACTGCATGTACTAATCCATCGGATGCCAGACAGGAACTATACAAGGAGAGCGTTTCTTCAGCGTCTTCTTAAAGGGGCATGCAGCTAATCGCAACATTCAGGCTCCATTTGGCAATTGGAACCGGACCGTTTCTACTAGAATCTGGAAGAAACCCAGTCAAACGTGCTAAAGCTTGGAATGATTCTCCTCAAAACGTTTCTTGTTTTTCCACGTTGAGGCTGAATAGCCCTCAACCCTGTTCCACCCGGATTCACAGAATCCAAACAGCTAGCAAAACGGTTCCCAGACAGTGATTCTGATTCTACTTGAAACGTTTCTACCAAGAATCTGGAACCATTTTCGTTTCTCCTAGAATCTGGAACAGTACCAAACAGGGCCTCAGTTCGCACTCGCTGCTGGCTTCATTTTACCTTACCTAAGTTTTGATTGCGTATGCAATACTGCATAATAGATAAAGCAAAGTAGGAGGTGTGCTCATATGCATCACTATTTGAAAATTACATAAATATTAAAATATAAATAAAAAGTAGATATTGATTACTTATCTCTTCACTTGTTTCAACATATATGCAACTAGTATGAGAAGGGTGATGCATAGAACTACTCCTTGCTTAGTAATTGAAGGTCAAACACTCTAATTAAGCTTGGACAACATTAGAAAAATTTATTGACTCCATTTGCACGGAGACGTGGGCATCAGGCCAGGCTATTTAGGGTTGGCCCATGACACAGAGGGCATGGCCCGGCACGCGTGCGAGTGGGCTGTGATGGGGCACGGTGGGCGGCACGACATAGCACACCGAGTTGGGCCATGCTCAGGCTGGCACAACCCTTCATAGTGGCGAGCAGGCATGGCACGACACGGCCGACTGGCGCCATGCCGCACGTGGCAATGCACACAACAGGAGAGGGAGGGAGGGAGTGAGCGTACCTGGAAGCCCATGCCTCACCGTGCACATGAGCCACCCTTGCCGCAAGCCTGCACCACGCCTCGGTGGCCGTGTGCCCGCGCCACAGATACCATGCAAGCCAGTGCCACTCTTGCCACCACACGCGCCTACGACACGCGCCGCAGGCGTTGTGTGCACTCGCGTCGCCAACGCCACCAAGAGAGAGGGAGGCGGAGGAGTGCGAACCAGGGGAGGGGAGGAGAGGCGGAGGGGGTGACGGTGAGGTGGAGAGGCAGAGGGAAGAGGAGCCGGGGAGAACCGGAGGGAGGCGGAGGGCCAGAGGTTTCCGGATGGGGGTGTGTTGAGCCAACGAGGGGGAAGGGGGAAGAGGCGAAGAGGGTGACGGGACAAGCGGGGAGGTAGGGGAGGCGGAGGGGACGCCGGGAAGGTGGGAAAGGTAGCCGAAGGCGAAGATGGGGAGAGGAAGGGCGAGGGAAAGGCGGCTAGGGTGAGGGAGGTGGCCGGATAGGTGGGGGAGGTGGACGGGGCAAGAGAGGGAGAGGGAGAGGGAGAGGGAGAGATACGTGAGGGAGAGAGAGGAAGAGATCAAGCGAGGGAGAGACTGGGAGAGAGAGAAAATGACAGCTCGAGAGAAAGCAATGTGAGAGAGAACAACATGCAAATGGAGAGGAGAGAGAGCAACGTGCAAATAGCAACAGACAAATGATAGAGAGAGACAACGACATGACAAATGAAACAAATAAAGCTGATTCCAAATCCAACAGGCAAGTAACATTCGTCTGATTGATCGCTATAAAAAACCCCCCTCGGCCACTCATTTCTTCAGCACACGAAACGTTCTCTTTGCTCTCTCACTACTCTCTCAAAAGAACAAAATGTATTGCAAGAAAAAGTCAGAAGGGAGAGCAGGAGGGCACGCCCTAGTCCCCCTCCTCCAGATCAAGAGATCAATCCGCGCCAACTCTCCTTAGGCATGTGAGATTATGGCATCTTACCTGCCTGAGGGGACGAGTTCCACGCCGAACCCTGATGCCACTACATCAGTGCAAGTAGTGGCCAGAGGCTCCAGCAATCGACGAGCTTGGTGCTAACAACATATGGATAGAATCATCGAAATTAAGGATAGGTGTGATATAGTGTATGCTATTTGTAAATATTATCAAGCCAAATTATCTGCATGTGCATGTAGAGGAACATGTTATCTTAAGCAACACGCGGAGACATGGTTAAAGAAGATATTGTCCAAATGAAAGACATGCTTGAAGAAGGTATTGTCCAAACGAAGGCTAGGAGAGGGCGTCAAGACCCAGCTTAACTTCAACACCGTTGGTTCGGTAAGCACATGGCTATACAATGATGAGGTGGCTAGACAAGAAATTACATGGCATATACTTACTGCGGGTCTTCCACTTAGAATGGGTTAGAGCTCTAGTTTTGAAAGAATGACCCAACGTGATTTTTGCCCACAATAACAACACGTTAATAGGATAATAACTGTTAGCACACAAATTTGATCGACCGAGCCAGGTACGGTCTTGACATGAGTCTGGGTAAAAACGATGCGAACCGGGTCGGCAATAGATGATGGAACAGGACAAAATCGGAAAGGTACGATCGTGTGAAGATTAGAAGGAAAGGCTAGAACCGATACGACCCGGACCCAATACAGTTGCGATCAAGATGGAAGGCTGAATTCAAGGCCGATACGATTGTGAAGAGACCATGATGATTACGATCGAAGCCACCAGACTATAAAGAGAGGGCGACATGCTGCGCCGAAAAGAAGACACAAACACAACAACCAATCTACCATTACTTTACATTCATCGCATTAGGAGTAGTTATTGTAGTTATGTAATCTTTCTTCTGTAATACACTCTGATCAATACAAGTTGCGCATCACCAGTTGTTGATCTTTGCTGCATTACGCTCTATCAAGCCTAGTTTCTTTTCGATCTTGTTGCGCATCACCTTTTTCGGGAGAAGCAGGCTTTTACCCCGTCAGATCAACTCGCAAGGGTTGGTTAGATCTGTTGAGTTACCCTGATCCACGTTGGTTCGCCCAGAGCCGGTTAGGATCGTCGTACTACCAGGCCCCAGATCGTTCTTCCGGAATGATCGCACTGGGGGATACGTCTCTTGCCGATTGCGTGATCAAATCGGCTGACACGCTCGCAAACCTAAACCCAGCGTTCTCGTGTGTTGGCGGCGATCGACCCAACGCCAAGTTTTTCGGTGCCAACACACCTTTGGCACGCCCAGTGGGACCCGAAAGGCCATTATGACGTCATCAGGAAAGACCAACACTTCCACTGACGTCAACACTGATGCCCAACTTTGGCCGATTTGATGCCAGAACAGCGAAAGGAGATCAAAGATCAAAAAGTGGCGTTCGAGCAAATGATGCTGAGCTGCTACCAAAAGACGTGGCGCAACATTACTCAAAAAACGACGCTGCCAATGATCAACCCCTTCAGGACGGTCGCCCCCAGCGCTGACGATGAAGCCACGGTAAGCCGATACCTACCTACGCAAGCAGAATTATCGGATATGATAAACCAATCTATAAACCATGCGCTGCTAAACCAATCATCGACCCTAGTCACCACACTTAGGCCGTTGATATCAAATAGCGTGAAAGAGGTAGCACAGGAGCTCGTGACAGCCGGATTTCTTTTCGAATCACCACAGGCCCTCCCCACGTATTCGGTCTTTTCGATCGGACAAGGTACTCAGGGGATGAAGCCGATGGTCGAAAATAGGCCATCGGCCGCAATCATGACACCCATGCCGCCATAGCTGACCATTACCTTGCCCAAGGATCCCGGGACAAGCAAGGTCAGGCAGCACCACGCTTACACAGATGGTGCCAAAACGGGTGTCGCATCTAACTCACTCCCAAGTACGCAATACCCCCATCGGGTGGTCACATACTCAGAACCCTTCATACCGCTGCCGGAACCTGTAAGACACCAAGTCATCAACCACGAGGTTGTGCAAAACCACCGGCAACCCAGGCCGGTGAACCACCCGAGTTTACACTCGAGGGGAAGTGCCACGACCAGCCCGAGCTCCCACTCGGGAGACATCGCCATGAGCCGCTCGAGTTCGCACTCGGGGGGCATATGCATGATTTAGGCCAGCCAGCACCTCCACTACAGGCCGTGCCTCCCAGAGGGGCCTACTGAACAGATGGAATCACTACCGTCTTATGACACCAGTTCGGTATCCAACCAAGAGGACGAACTCTCGGCTATAGAAAGCCTTACCCTAATCATATTGATAGAATCCCATACCCCAATGGGTATCGGGTTCTAGATTTCGCTAAGTTTTCAGGGGATGACATGACCACCACTATGGAGCACGTCGGACGCTTCATAGTGCAATGCGGGGAAGCGGCGCACTCCGACGGGCTCCGAGTAAAACCGTTCCCACTATCTCTGTCTGGGCAACATTCATTTGGTTCACCCCCCTGCCCCCAAATTCGGTCAACACTTGGACCGATTTGGAGAGCCGATTCCATGAATATTTGTTTTATGAAAGCTTAGAATTACGGATCTCCGATCTAAGCTCTGTGCGGCAGAGATTCGGGGAATCGGTAGCAGAGTACATCAAGAGATTCAGGGAGGTACGAAACCGATGCTTCAGCATCACTCTGCCTGATAACCAACTTGCCGACCTAGCTTTCTAGGGCTTGATTCCTCCTCTACGGGAGAAATTCGGTGGTCAAGAGTTTACCGACCTAAGCCATATCTTACATAGGGTATCGGCCCAAGAGGGCCGATTCTACGAAAATAAGGGGTTTAAGGACAAATTTAAAAGTAATAAAGAAAAGGAAAAGCCAAAGGTCAACCTCGTGGAGTACGAGTCAGAAGACTCGGCCGATGACGAGGAAACAGACGTTAATATAGCCGAATGGGTTAAGGGTAACAAGAAACCTTTAATATGTTCCTGGTTAAAGCCCACTAAAGCCAAGTTGGAGGTCAAGTACTCGTTTGATGTGACCAAATGCGACCGCATCTTCGACTTGCTCTTGCAAAAGAAGTTGGTGCGGATCACAGAGGGACATGTCATACCATCGACCGAGGAGTTAAAAAGACGCAGGTATTGCAAATGGCATGGCACAATACTAACGATTGCAACCACTTTCGTCAATAGATACAGTCGACCATAGAAGACAGACAACTGAAGTTCACGGAAGAACAAGCTCTACAGGTCAACACCGAACCCTTCCCAGTCAATATGGTCAGCTGCTCGTCCAAAGGGAAGGAAATAAAGCAGGATGAGATCCGTTCATTGTCTGTATCATCACGAAAGCCGATAAGAAAACAGTGAATAACGAAAAGATAGCACAGATCACGATCGACTCAATCTAGATAGAAGCCGATTGGGCGGGAAAGCGTTCCAGGAGGGTCAGTGTGAAAGGAAAACCTGAGACCAACAGGTGGCGCAGGGCCGAAAGGCAATTGCCACCGAAGAGGCCGACGTGGAAGATTAAGCTGACTTTCCCCAACTACTGGCTAAGTACGAGTTATGAGGCCATAGGGCAAGGAATACGCCCCAACGGACGCCGATAGAAAGACATCGGCTGACTGCTGCCGAAAAGGCCCACAAATGGTGCCTGTGGAGAACACAGCTACTGGGTATACTCACAAGAGTCAAAGAAGACCCAACAAGAAGAGACAGGTGGGACCAGGCGAGCGCTCCCAGCACCATGCAAACCACCCCGCCGTAACCAGCAAGGAATAACAGAAGGAGATCACCCCGTTGTAGAATAAGATTGTAACCGAAAAGGATACTTTAGATTGTAACCGAAAAGGATACTTTCCCGGATAAGGAAGGACACGATCCGCGGACTTGTAACCAACTCGGATTCACCTTTATTGTAACCGAGTTGGACTCTACTATCTCTCCCTTTTATAAGAGAGAGAGAGAGAGACAACAACAAAGACAGATAATCCCAGAACACAGGACTAGGGTTTTACCTCCATCGCAGAGGGCCTAAACCTGTCTAAACCATTGTCTTGTGTTACCATCAAGTTCCCGCGACTTTGATGGCTTTTAGCAGCGATGTCACCTTCGCTTTGGGGCATGTTTTTTTTTTGCTTCGGGAGCCTCCACTTCATCGCCAATGACCTCGGCGTCCTCGTCTCCGCCAGAGCAAATCAGATCCGATCTGAAGACTTGCTCAGTTTTCGCTCGGTGTTTGTGATCGGGAAAGACTTGCCCGAATCGCATAATCGGGGGGAGCCGAAGAAGTAAACACGGAGCTCATTCGAGATGAGGAGCGGGACACGCGCGCCCGGTCACTTCAAAATCGAGGGCACACTGTCAATGAGTACATTTTGTATACGAAGATGGGAAGCCAGTCGGTTTTCCGTACACCACAGCAGAACAATGTGGCCACCAAGACCAACTTGGACACCTTGAGCCCAATGATCGAGCCAAGCAGTCCCGCTGCTCCGATCATGGCGCAAGTCAAGGCCATGGTGACGGCTGCTGTGATCCAGCAGAACCAGCACGGCCAGACAACCAAGATCCCTCGCGGAGGGAAACAAACATACACGGCCGGCAGTCCGACCAGTCGCAGTCGGACAGGAAGCAGTCGGCACAGGACTCTTCGTGACAAGGATGTTCGCTCCACCATCCACCGTGATCTCCGTCGAGACCTGAATGCCAGGAGGCAAGAACGGGAGGAGGACGAGCAGTGTCAACACAAAGATGACTGCGAGCGTTTTGGCATTTGCCGTGACCAAGACAGATGGCGTCACCCAGAACCAATGGCTAGATGTGATGATCACAAAAATCGTCGTAGCCCGTTGCGGAGTAGTGACAGCCGAGTGGTTTCTTCACCACGCCACCACCATACTAGGCGCGATGAGGAACCCATAGATGGAATCAAGGCCTTTATGGCACGCCTTCGCTGAGTGCTGTGGCCCGATGGATTCAATCCAAAAGGCATCACCAAGTTCGACGGAGAAAGAGACCCGGAGGCTTGGTTGCAAGTTTATTCCCTTACTATAAAAGCGGCTGGAGGTGATTGCAATGTGATGGCAAATTACTTGCCAGTCATGCTCGCTCCTACAGCGCAGGCATGGCTTACAGGGCTTCCGAGAGATTCCATTGATTCTTGGGGTGACCTCTGTGACCAGTTCATTGCGAACTTTTAGGGTACTTTCGAGAAGCCTGGAACTCCTTGGGATCTTTACTAGCTTCACCAGAAGAAGAGTGAGTCTCTGAGAGATTTCATCCGGAGATTCACGCAGAAGAAGAACACCGTTCGGGACGTCTCTGATGTGGTCGTCGTTGTTGCCTTCCAGAAGGGGGTTAGTGACCCTGATCTCATCAAGAAGATGTCTCGGAAGCCACCAACCACGTCTCGTGATATGTTCGCCCTAGCCGACCGCTATGCGGCCGCCTCGGATGCTCTGGCAGAGCACCGAGAAGACCGACCTTCGCAAAAAGACAAAAGAGACCATGTTGAACCCTCAAGGTCGAAGGACAAGAAGCGGAAGGGCGAGGAGTTGGTTGCGGCGACTGAGCACGGAAAAACTAAGGCCCCTCACGGCAAATACTACTACGACGAGGTGATGAACGCACCATGTACTTTCCACCCAAAGGGGAGGCATGCAGCAAAGGATTGCTGCACCTTGAAAAGATTCGCGTGAGAAAACCACAGCAGTCGAATCCAAAGGAAAAGAAAGAGGACGGGAAGAAAGATGACCCCTCAGCATAGGGAGAATTTCCAGAGATCAAGAAGGAGCTCAATTTCATATTTGGGGGCTCGAGTGCATATGAGTCGAAGCGAAAACAAAAGCTTACCGCCCGGGACATCAATACAATCACGCTAGCTACCCCCCAGTATTTAAGGTGGTCGAAAATATCCATCACCTTTGATCGTTTGGATCATCCCGACCACATACCTTTCCCCTGTAGACACCCCTTGGTGTTGGACCCAGTTATCCGCAGTGTGAAGCTCAAGAGAGTGTTGATCAATGGGGGAAGTGGGCTCAACATTCTGTTTGCCAAGACCCTCGACAACATGAAGATACCACGGTCAGAGCTCAAGCAGAGTTCATCGCCCTTTCACGGCGTGATTCCAGGGACTTCCTCTGTGCCGCTCGGGCAGATTGTCTTGCCCGTCATGTTCGGCACAAGGGATAATTACAGAATAGAATACATGAATTTTGAAGTAACTGATTTCGAGACAGTGTATCACGCCATCTTGGGACGACCCGGCTTAGCAAAATTCATGGCAGTATCGCACTACATCTACTCGGTGCTCAAGATGCCAGGTCCCAAAGGCATCATCACAATCCTGGGAGACGTACGACAATCTTTCCAGTGCGACAAAGAAAGTTGTGAGTTGGCCGAGGTCTTGCAAGCTTCAGCCGACTTGCAAAAGCTCCGGCTAGCAGCTTCTACTTCGCAGGACGAGGATATCCCCGCCAAGAAGCAAGCCAAGGTAGGGATCCAGCCAGGTGAAGAGGTCAAGAAGATAATGCTCAATTCATCCAACCCGGCCAAAACGTCTTTGATTGGGATAGGGCTCGATCAAGAATAGGAAAGCGTGCTCGTCACTTTTCTCTGGGCAAACCAGGACATCTTTGCTTGGAAGCCGTCCGATATACCTGGTGTCCCGATGGAGGTGATCGAGCACTCACTAAATGTCAACATGAACGCCAAACCTGTCAAGCAGCGGCTCAGACGATTCGCCCAAGCCCGGCGTGACGCGATCAAGGAGGATATCACTAAATTATTAGCCGCAGGCTTTATAAAAGAAGTGTATCATTCCAATTGGTTAGCGAACCCGGTTTTAGTTCAGAAAAAGAATAAAAGCTTGCGCATGTGCGTTGATTATACCGATCTGAATAAAGCATGCCCAAAGGACCCCTTCGGGTTGCCTCGTATTGACCAAGTTGTAGATTCCACGGCTGGTTGTGAACTCTTGAGTTTCCTGGATTCTTATTCAGGATATCACCAAATCAATCTCAAAGAGGAAGACTGCATCAAGAATTCATTCATCACGCCATTCGGAGCCTTTTGTTATGTCACGATGCCATTCGGGTTAAAAAACACCGGCGCAACTTACCAGCTTGCGATACAACGGTGTTTTCACAATCAACTCGGACGCAACGTGGAGGCCTACGTGGATGATGTCGTGGTAAAGTCCTGGTTAAAAGGGAACCTTATCTCTAACTTAACCGAGACATTCGAGAGCCTAAGGGCCTACCGGATGAAACTAAACCCCGAGAAGTGTACTTTCAGAGTCCCTTCGGGAAAACTTCTTGGGTTCATCGTGTCACATCGAGGCATCGAGGCGAATCCAGAAAAAGTGAATGCCATCCTAAAAATGAGGCCGCCGGCAAGTCAGAAGGACGTCCAGAAGCTCACAGGGTGCATGGTGGCACTCGGGAGATTTTTTTCCCGCTTAGGGATGCGGGGAACACCATTCTTCAAGCTTCTCAAAAAGCAAGACAAGTTTGAGTGGACATCGGAAGCACAGCAAGCCTTCGAAGACCTCAAAGCTTTCTTGACGAAACCTCTAGTACTGGCGTCTCCATTGCCAGAGGAACCATTAATGCTCTAAATAGCCATGACTACCCACGTGGTTAGTGCCGCAGTTGTTGTGGAGCTCAAGGAAGACGGGCACCAACAGAGGGTACAACGTCCGGTCTACTTCATTAGCGAAGTATTGGGTGAATCTAAAGTTTGGTACCCACAAATCCAGAAGCTTATTTATGCTGTGCTGATCGCCTCTCGAAAGCTCAAACATGAATTCCAGGAACATGCAATTTCGGTGGTTACTTCCTTTCCGATTGGAGATACACTCCACAATCGGGAGGCCACCGGGAGGATCGCTAAGTGGGCAGCCGAACTTGGAGCCATTGAGATCACATTCAAGCCTCGCATCGTCATAAAATCACAAGCACTCACTGACTTCACCGCTGAGTGGACAGAATTGCAGAGTCCGTCGGCCAGCAAAGAGCTCGAACACTGGATGATGCATTTTGACGGCTCTCTCATGCTCAACGGCACGGGGGCCAGCTTCGTGCTTACCTCTCCAAAAGGGGAAAAGCTGAAATACGTTCTACAAATTCATTTCCCAGCATCAAACAACGCCGCAGAGTACGAAGCAGTCATCCACGGGCTCCGTATCACCACATCACTCGGCATTCGGCGATTGGCGGTCCGCGGAGATTCTCAACTCGTGATCAGTCAAGTGCAAAAGGATTGGTCATGCGTTGACGATACAATGACTGCATACTGCCAAGAGGTACGCAAGCTGGAGGCAAGTTTGATGGTCTGGAGTTGTCTCATGTGCTTAGATGAGACAATGAAGTCACCGACGAGCTTGCCAAATTGGGCTCCAGTCGGGCAGATGTCCCGGCTGGGGGTTTTCATAGAAGCACTTCACAAACCTTCAGCCACCGTGTGTCGAGGAGAGGGAAAGGCGTCCACTTCGGCCGGTGCAGAGGTGTTAGCCATCAACCCTGACTGGACAAGCCCTTACCTCGACTACCTACTGAAAGATGAGCTCCCAGAAGATCGCACGGAGGCAGAACGTATTACGCGCAGAAGCAAAAGCTACGCGGTCATCGAGGGGGAGCTTTTTCGGAAAAGTGCTTCCGGGATGCTGAGGAGTTGCATCCCTGTGCAGGAGGGAAAAGACCTTCTCAAGCAAATCCACTCAGGAATTTGGGGACATCACGCAGCCTCAAGAACTCTAGTCGAAAAGGCCTACCGCCAAGGTTTTTTCTGGCCGACTGCGGTAACAGACGCAGAGGACATTGTTCGCACTTGTGAAGGCTGTCAATTCTTTGCTAGGCAGATCCACATGCCAGCACAAGAATTGCAGACAATTCCATTCACCTGGCCATTCGCGGTTTGGGGGCTCGACATGGTGGGCCCTTGAAGAAAGCGCAAGGTGGATTCACACATCTCTTCGTCGCTGTGGACAAGTTCACGAAATGGGTCGAAGCCAAGCCAGTTGTCACCATCACTATGGCCAAGGCCAAGGAGCTTTTCCAAGAAATTATGGTTCGCTTTGGCACACCAAACAGAATTATAACGGATAACAGCACCCAGTTCAGGGGCGAGGAGTTCCAGGACTGGTGCGAGGAGTTGGGAATCAAAATCTGCTTTACATCTGCGGTTCATCCGCAGAGTAATGGGCAGGTCGAGCGAGCAAACGTCATGGTGCTACAAGGAATAAAAGCAAGGATCTTCGATTGTCTCAACCCCTATGCCATCCGATGGTTGAAGGAATTGCCTTCGGTACTCTGGGATCTCAGAACCACCCCCAACCGAGCAACCGGGCAGTCTCCCTTCTTCCTAGTGTATGGGTCCGAGGTGGTCTTACGTACTAAGCTGAAATTCGGATCCCCAAGGGTTCGGAACCACAGTGAGGATAAATCAGAAGAGGGAAGGCTGGAGGACCTCGACTGACTGGAAGAAGCCAGAGATATCGCATCAATCCATTCTGCCAAGTACCTTCAGGGTTTACGCCGCTATCACGACCGCAATGTCAAGGGACGCGCTTTCTCCAAAGGAGATCTGGTTTTGAGAAGAAATCAGAAGAGCGAGCACAAGCTTTCCCCGAGTTGGGAAGGTCCCTACATTGTCAGCGAAGTGGTACAGTCGGGGACTTATCGACTTGAGCAAGAAGACAGCGCGGTCATCAGCAACACCTAGAACATAGAACAACTACATCGCTTCTATGCTTAAATCTTGTATTCTCATTCGCATCTTTCAAATAAAACGTTTTCGTGAGCTCCCTGAATACTCCCTTTTTCCCTTGAAGTGTCGACAAAAACTCCTGAGCGCATGCAAATCCTAGCTCACAAAAATGCAGAACCGTGTACGACAAAACCTGAGACCTCGGCAAAAAAGAGTGCCCAGTAAAAATAGCAACCAGCGAACCATCGTCACTCGGGGGCTGGGTCTAGTCAGGCGGAGTGCGTAAGTAGCGATGGATACGGCACTTAGACGAGTTCAAAAACCGCGCTAAAAAAAGGTGGAGTGCACAAAGCGACACAAAAGAAAGATAACTTTTCATTCATCTCATTATTACATATTACACGAATATATATATATATATATATACATGCAGCCTTTTTAGGTCTCGCCACGACGCACATGGCCAACTGCCAAAATAAGGGCCTCCCTCACCCTGAAAAGACGAGGAACAGCCTCCAGAAGAGCGTCGACAGCGGCGGTGTCGCGCTCGACGGTCGCCCGCTCCATGGCCACCTCGATCACCGTCCACGTCGCCTCGTGCGGCAACCCTAAATACCAGGGGCCAGGGAGGTCCGCCATTGCAGGGCGCAAGAAGAAAAGATGAGGCGAGGAAGGAGAAGGGTGCGAGAAAGGGACAACCATCAGAGGCTCTCCCCGCCCCTTCTTATACCGAGAAGTGTGGAAGACGAAGAGCCTGAGGCTAGAGGAAGGGGCAGGAAGCCGAAGCGACTCTGCAGTCCCGAGACAAATTTGGGTTTACCACGCAAGCAGTCCGGTGACGTCATAGTTCCCCTCTGCCTTTAACTACTTTCCTTTACCTTATGACTAAAAAAAAGTAGAGGATAGAGGGATGCATCTCGGTAACGATAAAACTCTTCCCTCTTTATTTACTCATATTATTTTTGCCTTACGGCCTAGTTGTTTCTCAACTAGGCAGTAAGCCCGGGGCTACACTTAATAAGTGCGCGTTTGCCCGCGTATGAACCTCCGAGTAAAACTAACCTGCCCGAACAGCCGATACACTTAATAAGTGTATGCTCGCATGCTCATGTTTTTTTGCCCAGTTATTTTATCCTAAATCTAGCACCAATAGGGAGGCGCACTCCGGAGTCTCGCTACTCAGACAGCGCACTCGGGAGCCTCACCAGTCGAAAGAAGCACTCGGTGCCCTCAGTAGTCTACTGGGGCACTCAAAAAATCCACCACTAGGGAAAGCGCACTCGGGAACTGACCTAGTCGGATGGATTGATGGAGCATTTCTCTAGTCAGGCTAAGCATTCGGCGGACAGCTCCCAAAGAGGGCAAAACAACAAGCGAGATCCTCACACATTTAAAGACACAGGGTTCCAAATCATCCCTTACACATGTTCATGCAGAATCTAGTTCCAGGTTTTCAACCAGGGACTCCGATACATCCTTGACTTCCTCCAGCAGAGCGACGGCTTGCGCATCATCCACAGTGCAGGCGAAGCCCTCTTTAACAGCCTCAAACTCCACCCGGGGATACAACGACTTCACAATTGCTAGCGCCTGGTTGGAGCTCATGGTTGCCCTCTCCCGCACGTGGGCCCTAAGCTTCTCAGGCGCTGCTCGAAGGTGTTGAAGAGCTTCGTTTCCACTGCAGGGGTCACGAGGATGCAGGAAGGCCAGCACCGACTCGGAAGCTCGTTGGAAAGCAGAGCGCAGCGAGTGTTCATTTTGGACTCTCTCCTCGAGGTCATAAAACTGTGCCTGCACCCTCCTCCGATACTCTGCAAACTGAATCAATCAGCAATTCTCAACGACTGGTAAACTACAAAGACTGCCAATCGGCAGACACGTACCTTCGAGGTCCCCGGACAGCTTATCTTGTTCGGCCTTGGCCCGGAGCTCTCGGCTCTCGGCGGCCTCAAGCTTCGCCTCAAAAATCTGGGACCCCTCCTCTAGTGCATCGCATCTCTCCTCCAAGGCTTTAAGCTTCGCCTCTAACACCCCGCATTGCTCCTCTGATGCAGCCAGTTGACCTCGGAGTTGCTCGGTGGCAGACTCTTGGACTGAAAGAGCCGGGCACAAGCTAAGGCGCAAAAGGATTGGGGGTGTCAAAGCCAGTCGGTCGAAGGGGGGCACTTACCTCGGAGAGTGCCGGTCACGTCCATCTTCTCCAAACGAAGCAACTGCACTTCATTCCGAAGCCCCTGCAGCTCCTGAGTCTGTTCGTTTCGAACTTGGTCGAGCTCGTCTCGATGCTCCTTGCTCGTCTTAATTATGGGAACAACGCGACGCAGGAAGTCCGACATCTTCTCCAGGTGGTCCCCCAAAGACTAAACACAACCTCACAGGTATAAAGAAACAACAAGGAAGGAGCCAAGAGCAAGAGGGAGCGAAGGATTACCTGGATTACTCGAGAACTCCTGACGACGCACTCTTCAAGCTCCACTACCTCCCGCTCCTCCGCAGCGTCGTCGACAGCGTCCCACTCTTCTTCATTACTGTCCCAAGATCCGAGCACGAGGCTAGGCCCGCTGATCACCTCAGAATGCAGGATCTCCTCCACTTGAGGAGAGCCTTCGGCTGACCTTGGGTTTCCGCGCTTGCTGGGGGCAGTGGGCACTCGTGAGAAGGTGACGGGGCGGGGGGACCTCGGCAGCGACTCCGGCGTCCCCCCGAGCGGCCGCACTTGGAGGCAGCACGTTTGGAACGACTTCTGAAACTACTTTGGCACCCCCCTGAGCAGCAGCACTCGGAGAAGGCACTCTGTCCCGACTGGAGACCTCTTCGGGAGCAATCTCCTGGGGATTTCCAATTGGCGTGTCGATGGGAACATCTGTGGACGGCTTTCTAGTGCAACAAGAAAAGTAAGAAGCACGCTCGGACAAACCGGCAACGACCAATGAGGGGAACAAACCACATGTTACCTGGCAGACCTTCGTATCTTCACCCCAGCACCTCCATGTTGAGGCAGACCGCTGCCTGATGGCAAAGGCAACGGGTCGACCCCCTGAACTCGTGGGGCTGGCTCCGTTAAGGGCTGGCCCGAAGGCTCATGAATGATGGGGCCACCACGTGAAGCAACCGAGGGGCCCGGGACTTCAGTGACTCCTGCACAGCGCCCCCTTTCCCTTCGACGCACATGGCGTAGTCGGGATCTCTTCGCCCGTAGCTGCAGCAGCAACAGGAGAACCCGAGGGACGCTGGGTAGATGCCCCCTTACCTTTTTTGGTGCTCGGTGTGGTAGTGGAAGCTGGAGCCGACCGCTTCGAACTCGCCTTTGGATGAGTGGCAGCATCCGGAGGAGCGACAGGATTCTGGGAGCCGAGGGACTCTGATGATGACGTCCCCAAATCCACGTCCTCTTCGACAAAGGACTCAAGATCGTTACCTTTCCTTGGCCTTTCTTTCGGGGTCTTAGGATACCCGGGAACCGAGGCATCGGAAAAGTAACCATCTTGGCCCTGCAGAGCAGAAGACCAGTCGGCCAGGGCAAGAGATGCAAAAAGAAAACTCATCTGAGAAACAAGAGGTTACCTAAGGCGGAGGCCGTTTCAAGCTATAAGACTTGGGACACCCGCCGCAGTCCATCATGGTGTCGGGAACAAAAAAGTCGTTCAACCGACTGTCAATAGCCCCTGTCGAGATCTTGTCAGAGGTTTCCTGAGTAGGGTCTGACCTCCCTTGGAATTCATACCTCGGGTGAGTCTAGTCCTTCAGCGGTTGGACGCGACGAACGGCGAAGCTGGTGGTGATCCCGACCGCATGCAAACCATCCTTCTTCAATTGCTGGATGACGGACATAAGCTCCCTGACTTCACGCTTGTCAAAATCAGGTGGAAGTTTGGTCCAAGAAACGTCAACGATGGGTCCTCACCCAGAAAAGATAGGAAGGCTAGGCACAAGGTTGGAGTAGTAGAACCATTTCCAGTGCCATCCTTTGTTTGAAGGACGAAAAGGGATTGCAAAATAGTATTTCTTCAACCCATCCCAGAGCTGAAGACCAGCACCCCCAACCAGCTTGGGGCCTTCTTATTCAGGAAGGGCTTGAGAAGGAAAAGATGGCAAAAGAGGCTGAAATGAGGACGAATGCCCATATAGGCTTCACAAAGGTGGATAAAAACGGCAATCTGAAGGATGGAATTGGGGTTAAGATGAGTCAATTCGATTCCATAATCAAAAATAAGACCACGGAGAAAAGCACTGGAGGGCAAGCCAAGTCCGCGCCAGAAAAAAGATTCAAAAACGGCGACTTCTTCTGACCGAGAAGTGGGGAAAGACTCACCCGCTGCTGCGCGAGCTCCTATCAACTCCAATGGAGGGATAACCCCAGCGGAAACCATCGCCTTGAGGCGCGCCTTCATTGTTATCTAGGTGGCCCAATCCTAGGATGCGAAAGGCACGTCGGGCGCAGCCGCGATGGAGGACGCCATTCCTGGAGGCAGCGGGGATTATTAGCGAAAGGTTGAAGCAAAAGAATTCCGGGAAGACAAGCAAGAAGAAAGAGGCGGTGGACAAGAAACAAGGGAAGATTGGAACCGATCCCCTCTGAGAGGGCATATTAAATGAGCCGCACAATGTTAGGGTTTCGCCTCCGGGCGGGAAGGAAATCCCTCTTTTTCCACAAAAAGACAATGCGGACCCTACTGAGCACCCTTGGTTTGGATTTAACCGAGAATCTCGGGCCTGGATCTAGTCAAAGCTTTGGGGGAACACCACTGTCTAGACTATGCGAAAACCACTCGGCCAATGTCCTTTTGGACACACCTCCGGTGCGCCCCAAGTCGGGCTGATCACCAGCGTCCTATTGGATGCGACCAGTCGCGCCTAAATCGAGTGATCACCGGCGTTCTATTGGCCCTTAACCAGTGCGCCCCAAGTCGGGCTGATCACTGGCGTCCTACTGCATGCTCCTCAGGTGCACCCCAAGTTGGGCTTATCACCATCGTCCTCCTGGACACAAACCCGGAGAGCTCCAAGTCGGGTTGATCTCCAATGTCTTCGCCAGCACGTCCCTACAATGGGACGAACGTGGACACCCCTATTGCAAAGAAGACTACTCGGATCATGCGATGTGCAAGATAATTTTGAGTCCCTTGCAAATTCCTTGCTTGCAACTGGGTACTTTGAGGGAGCTACCGACCAGGCGACTAGATGCATCCCCTATTCACAGACGAGGCCTCGGTACAAGCAACTCAATTGCAAAGCACTCGGGGGCTACTATGGAGAACACAGCTACCGGGTATACTCACAATAGTCAAAGAAGACCCGACAGGAAGAGACAGGTGGGACCAGGCGAGCGCTCCCAGTGCCATGCAAACTGCCCCGCCGTAACCAGCAAGGAATAACAGAAGGAGACCATCCCCTTGTAGAATAAGATTGTAGCCGAAAAGGATACTGTCCCATATAAGGAAGGACACGATCCGCGGACTTGTAACCAACTCGGATTCACCTTTATTGTAACCGAGATGGACTCTACTATCTCTCCCTTTATATAAGAGAGATAGAGATAACAACAAAGATAGATAATCCCAGAACACAGAACTAGGGTTGTACCTCCATCGCAGAGGGCCTGAACCTATCTAAACCATTGTCTTGTGTTACCATCAAGTTCCCGATCTAGCACCTAACCCCACAAACACATACCGCCACATTCATTGCCGATACAAAACATCGACAATGCCCTTTCTGGTTTTTCTGCTGGGAGAGGGGATTGGCATTGCCATCCCCCCACGTTTGTCCGATGCAGCATTACCCAGGGCAAAACCGGTAACATCCCTATCCTCCAGTGGAGGCAGTATTAGGGCAAAGTCCCAACTGGCGCCCGGGAGATTACAGAACCCAATCCACGAGAGGATCACCAGGCAAAATCATGTCCTCAAGCATCCAACGGGAACGTACAAGGCCGAGCGATCAAAATCGGACGAACAAGAAGGCCACAGAAGATCGATTCATGGGAGAATCTCTTGGCCGAAGAGGGATCAGGTGACTATCGGAGGAAGGCGCAAGGCCGATTAGTCAGGGTCAGCCAAATCTAAGAGTCCGAAGCAGCCAACCCAAGAAGAAACCTTCGAGGATACCCAGAAGAATGAAAAAGCAGACACAACTGAGTTGGCTGGGAGAATCCACTAACCGATAGAACCAAAGCCACGATGGTGTCCCTCTAGACTGACGAAATCGCAAAGACGTCGGCTCCAGTGTCTCAGAAAGCAAGAATTAAGAGAAGCCGAGGAAGAAAAGCAGAGGGACGAGACTTTCAATAAACTGCGCCCCGTGAGAACCTCAAAGAAAGAATGGCGCAGGAAGGAGGTCACTCCAGAAGATCCATCCGTGATGGGGGACGTGAAGACGCCTATGGCCGATGACGTAGAAACACCTACGGTCGATGACGCGGAGACACCCACGGCCGATGATGTGGAAACACCCGTGAACGATGATGCGAAGACTCCTACAGCAGATAGCATGGAGTTGTCTGCAGCACGAGGCAAAGCACCCCCTCTAATGGGCATCAACATGATGTTCGCCCTGCCGGCCGAGTTCAGAGCTCGGGCCACTCTGGCTTTGGAATCCTGCGCACAATTGTGCCTAGGATCCCAGGAAGCGGTCTTCAAGAAGCCACAAGAAGACCATCAGCACCTGAAGTCAAAGTACCTGAAAGGACACATCAATGACAAGCCAATATCCAGGATGCTTATGGACGAAGGCGCGACTGTCATTTGATCCCGTACTCAACATGCAAAAAGTTGGGAAAGTCCGATGAGGACCTCATCAAGACCAATATGGTCCTTAATGATTTCACAGGAGATCCCACGGAAGCCAAGGGCGTCATGGTTACTGAATTGACAATCGGCAGCAAAACTTTGCCGATCGCCTTCTTCGTGGTGGACGCCAAGGGCAGTTACAGTGTGCTGCTAGGGAGAGATTGGATCCACGCTAACTATTGAATCCCGTCCACTATGCACCAGAAGCTGATATAGTGGAACGGCGACACAGTCGAGGTAGTGGAGGCTGACACATCGACTCACATCGCCATGGCCAACCCTGATGCAAATTGGCTGCACGAAGGAGCTAGGTGCATATCGGGCAAGGTACTGGAAGACTGCGATTTCGTCTGCATCAATGATGCAGGTATAAGTCCGATCAGCGTAAGACCTAGTACGGTTGATCGGACGAATGAAATTTTACAATGATGGAATCCAGCTTGAACACGAAGCTGCTACAAGAAAAGGCGAGGAACTACCAGCACGCGATCGATAGTTCCAAGGCTATCGGAGACTTCGAAGACAACGAGAGGCTCGGTCAAGGTTTTACTTCAGCCAGTCCATTAGAAGAAATAGACATAGGAGATGGAGATCGAAAAAGGCCAACCTTTGTCAATGCTAGGTTAAGCGCCGAGTACAAGGAAAATCTTATAAAATTATTAAAATAATATAATGATTGCTTCGCTTGGGAGTATAACGAGATGCCCGGTTTAGATCGACAACTTGTCGAACATCGGTTACCAGTAAAACCTGAGTATCGGCCGTTTAAGCAGCCCCCGAGGCATTTTAATCCGGCAATATACGAAAAAAATCAAAGAGGAAATAGAACGATTATTAGAAGCTAAGTTCATCAGACCATGTCGATAGGCTGAATGGGTTTCCAACATCGTTCCAGTAACAAAGAAGAACGGGAAAATTAGGGTATGCGTCGACTTCAGGGATATAAACAAAGCTGCCCCAAAGACGAATACCTAATTGCCATAGCCGATATGCTTATCGATGCTGCATCGAGGCACAAAGTCATCAGTTTTCTCGATGGTAATGCCGGATACAACCAGATATTCATGGCCAAAGCCGATATTCACAAAACGGCTTTCCGATGCCTTGGAGTGCTGGGGTTATTCGAATGGGTCATCATGACATTCGGATTAAAGAATGCTGAAGCCACTTACCAAAGGGCCATGAATCTGATATTTCATGACTTAATCGGCCGCGTCATAGAGATATACATAGACGACATGGTGGTGAAGTCAACAGGAGATAGATAGCACCTGGCTGTCGGGACCCGAATCTGCAAATCCGGACCCTTTGTGTATTCTGCACTAGTCCAGGATCACGGTAGCGCACACAGTCATAACAGTGATGAAATACCACAATCATACATAGCGGAAATATAAATAAAGTACTTCAATCATTAAATAAACTGGTTGCAAGACCTTAAGGTCACCTTACAATATTCTGCCATGCAGGGCTTACAATAATAAAGGTAAACAAACAAAAGCAGCGGAAATAAAAAGACTTGGCGAACTCATCACATCGCCACAAGCAACTGACGAGGCTTGCTTCCTAGTTCCCCTGGTCTTTGGTGGATTCCTCCTCCCAAGTAGGTGTTGACTCCTCCACTGATGATTTGTTGATGGCAAGGGTGAGTATACAACATACACAGCAAGTCATGCACATAAATGCAGTTCTATTACTACATGCTTGGCTTCTTCCAAAGGAATGGCTCAAGTGGTGATTTTGCATCAAGCAGCATTTTGTTTTTATCATATCATCTTAATAGATTCAAAAGCAGTGAAACCATATTGTATAATAATAAGTTCACAATTTCTTTTCCAATTGATATGACACACAACCCTAAATCAATTAACAGTTATCACTGGCACACAGCCACACCCTTTCCACAATTTATTTTTGAAGATCTAACCCTTGACTGTAATCCCCGAGCATTGTCCAGTGCCACGGACATGGCTATTCGAGTAGTTTCGGCACACTCTGCAGAGGTTGTACACTTTACCCACAAGATATAGTCTTTTACCACACAGGCGATTAACCATAACAAAGTTTTTCAGAGACATCTGTCTCAACCTAGGAACATCTCCGGTATTGCCTTCGCTACCACTCCCCTCACACAGAGCCGAAGTGTAGGACTGACATACACCGTTGGATGGGTACCAAGCCGCAACACAGGTACGCTCCCCCTTACAATTACATACTTGTATAATTGTTGCCCCGAGGTGTCAAAGGTGAGATTTCAGAATCCTACTAAGCTAAGTCCGTCCTACTCCAGTCATGTGGTTGTACGAGTAACTCAGTTCAAAGGCTTGCAAGGTGAAGTCCTTAACTTTCCAAGGCAAGACATCCTTCTCTCAAAAATTGGCACACAGCCATCACATCACTCATCAACCCAAATACCACACAGGCCCACCTGGCACACAACCTCTTGCCACTTGCCCCAGTCTAAAACATTTCCCACCCCAATTTGATTATTATGCAACACATGCCAACAATAATTTCAACATCCATGTAGAACCACACAAGTTTCCATATTTCAACATCATCACGTGGCAACGTTACAACATTTCCAAAATTCATTCCATATTTTCTTAATCAATATTCTTTTCAATTTGAAATGACATTCCACGTATGAGCAAGGCTAAGCAACTATTCACGGTCTAGCCTCCTGTGTTGGCATAATAATAATATCCACCTAATTTAACCAAAATTAGGGTGACAAGGATTCATGGCATACAAATATTAACATCAAGGTGGTATTAACAATTAGGTTGATTAACTACTTTACCCAAATTAATTTAAATTCATTTTAATCAACATAGCATGCATAATTTAAACAAAAATACATTTTAAAATCTAGGAACAAAATGATCAAAGCACAACTTTCCTTCAAATAGCTGCTGGTCCTCATCTAGGGCTTGATCTTGCTCCGAGAAATCTCCCCTGAAACTTCTAGCAAATCAACATCTACGCGAAACATACACACATAATAAATAATTTATATAGAGAACTAAATCAACTCCAAAAATTAAATAAAATTCACCAATAAATAGATCTCAATTTTACAAATTTTTAGAAATTGGAATCACCTCAATCGGAGTTGAAATGCAAAAGTTATAGCCTTTCAAAGTTTGGAAATACATTTAAAAAGAAAAACCGAATTAAAGGAATTATTTTTATATTGAAAAATCGATTAATGACGTCGGTTGACATCATGCGACACATGGCGGCTCGGGGTGCAGCCACGTTGTCTCGGTCCATGGACTCGGTCCACGACCGGCGCTGGTCCACCATGGACCTGGTTCACCGAACAGTGCCAAGACCGACACATGGGCCCCACTGATGACGTTAGCAGTGACGTCATTGGTGACATCACACAATACTGCTCAACCATGGGGACACTCGGCACAATGGAATTTGCTCCCGCGGCGTGGAATCTCGCCGTTGGATTCAAATCCAACGGTCGGTCGTACCCCCCCCCCCCGTGCTACTCTTCGAATCCCACTCAACATGCGGCGCTCTCCTACTGGGACGACAGAGCGGCATCATCCAACCACACGTTTGAAATTGAACGGCCGCGATCACATCATACCCAAACAATGACGTGGACAATCTTGGGCTCTGACGTGTGGGTGCATCCGAGCCAACCAATCCCAATCCGACGGTTAAGATTAGATCTAAACGACAAAATTTAAGTTAATCTATACCGTTTAATCCCGATCGAATGGATACTAACACATCTAACTCACCGTGACTGGGCACACATGGGCAATCCCGCATCGGCATGTGGCAGAATCTAGATCACTCATCCACGAATCTACGGCCTAGATCTAATAACTCCTACTGAGCTGGTCACTACGGAGAGGGCTACGTGGACTCACCGAAGCGGTCGGATGGAGATCACACGGTCGTCGATGCTCGGGGATGGCAATGGCGGCGTGGTGGCGTTCGGTTGCCGGAGTTGGAGTAGACGACGAGGCCGACGGTGCTTTGAGGATTCTCTGACGATGTGGAAGGTCCCGGAGGGTGTGGCTCAAAGCGACGGTCCCAAATCCAATCCCCGGTGCGGCAAAGCGGCACGAACGGCGGCGGAGATGAGAGAAAACCAAGGCCGTGCAAGGCATAACTATGGCGAGCAATTGCACGGACTGTGGAGCATCTCAACATGCTGGCGTGGGTGCAAAAGAAACAGGAGGAGAAGCTCTATTCGGCGCGCTATTTCACGGTGAACAGAGATGTTCTAAAGCGCGCTTAATGGCGGCCGTTACTCAACGCGGTAATGGCGCGGTGGCGGAGATTCCAGCGGTAATGCTCGGAGCAGGCGGAACGACGTAGCACAATCAGCGACGTCCACGTGTCTCCGAACCAACGGATCACCAGTACCCGCGACATGGCGCATCGAGGACCATCCGATCGAACCGGACGGCTCGGCTCTCCCGGCGTTTAGGTTTCCACTGTTGCGGGCCGATGGACATGCACAGTGTTGGGCCAAGCCCACCACTGTTCACTGGATTTCCAGCGATTTTCGAATAAAAATAAATCCCAAAATTCAATTAAATCATTTGAAGTAATAAAAATACCAGAAAAATTCTAGAAATTATTTTAGGGCATTTTGAACTCAAATAAAATATTTCCAATAAATTTTTATGTAAACTTTCCCAACAATTAAATAATTCAAGAAATGGCTCAATTCAAAAAATTCCAAATAAATCCAAATAAATTCCAAAAATTCAAATAACTCATTAAATTCAAATGAACCAAATTTTGGGAGGTTACACTAGCCGACTTGGAAGAAGTATTCAGAAAGACACGGATGCATGGCTAGAAGATGAATCCACTGAAGTGTGCGCTTGGAGTATCGACCGAACAGTTCCTTGGGTTTATGGTGCATGAAAGAGGGATAGAGGTAAACCAAGAATGAGTCAGGGCCATAACTGACACTCAGCCGCCAAAAAGTAAGAAACATTTACAGAAATTGGTCGGTAAGATCAATTACTTAAGGTGCTTCATCTCAAACCTATCCGGTCGGATCAACACGTTCACCCCATTGCTAAGGATAAAGGAGAATCAAGAGTTCGTATGGGGGAAGAACAACAAAGAGCTTTTGACAATATCAAGAGGTATCTGTCGAAACCTCCGGTGTTGATAGCACCGCGGAAAGGAGTGCCATTCAAGCTATACATATCGGCAGAAGAAATGACGATCGGAGCAGTCCTCATGCAAGAGATTGAGGAGAAAGAGTAGCCGATATTTTACCTGAGCTGATGGCTGATAGACGCGGAGACTAGGTAGCCACCAGTTGAGAAACTCTGTTTATCCCTCTACTTCATGTGCACCAAGCTAAGACATTATATATTGGCATCAATGTGCACAGTCGTGGGGAAAACCGACGTCTAAAGTATATGCTGTCTGCCCCTATAATGAAAGCACGACTTGGGAAGTGGGCCTATAGACTCACTGAGTTCGACCTAACGTTCGAATCTGCTAAAGCTGTGAAAGGGCAAGTAATAGCCGACTTCATTACAGACCATACTCCCACTTGTGAAGTAGTAAGCCTTGCCCCCTGGCGGCTTTATTTCGACGGGTCAGTTTGCAAGGAGGGAGATGGCATCAGAGTGGTTCTAGTATCCCCCAAGGGGTATTGTTATGAATTCGCCTTTAGACTGAACTACCGATGCTCAAACAATCAGGCTGATTATGAAGCTCTGATTAGAGGTTTGTGCATGCTGCACAATATCGGAGCAGATTCCGTCGAAGCCTATGGGGATTCCCTACTCGTAGTTCAGCAAGTGCGGGGGGAGTTCAACTGCTACGATGGGGTCCTGACCAGATACTTGGCGCACTGCCACAAATGAATAGAGGCCTTCAGCATCCAATTAGCTCGCAAAGATTACAGCCTACCTGATGGACCCTTCAGCCAAAACGGATGTAAAGACTAAAAGGCAAGCGCTAAGATACGTAATGATCGATAATATCCTATATTATCGGACGCTAGAAGGATTGCTTCTCCGTTGTCTCAGCACCGAGGAAGCAAAAGCGGCTATGGGGGAAGTTCACGAGGGGATCTGTGGAGCACATCAGTCGGCCCATAAGATGAAATGGTTACTCAGGCGTACTGGTTATTATTGGCCGACAATGCTAGAAGACTGTTTCCGATATTATAAAGGATGCCAAGATTGTCAGAAATTTGGAAACCTACAAAATGCTCCCGCTGCAGCCTTACACCCAGTAGTAAAACCTTGGCCATTCTGCGGATGGGGCATCGATATAATCTGATAGATCTACCCAGCCTCAAGTAAAGGACACATATTCATCTTGGCTACCATGGACTACTCCAAATGGGTCGAAGCCGTCCCATTAAAGAAGGTTACCAGTACAGAGGTAATAGAATTTGTCCAGGAACACATTGTCTATCGGTTCGAAATCCCACAGACCATTACAATCGATCAAGGCGTTGTGTTCATGTTTGAAGCATTTCAAAGCTTCACCCGAAGCTTAAGGATCAAAATGCTAAATTCCTCACCTTACTACGCTCAGGCCAACGGGCAGGCCGAGTCGTCAAACAAAACATTGATCAAGTTAATTAAGAGGAAAATCATCGACAAAACCAGAGGATGGCACACAACGTTAGTCGACGCACTGTGGGCGTACAGAGTGTCAGGCCATGGAGTCACTAAGGTGTCCCCATATCAATTGGTATATGGGCAAGAAGCGGTGTTGCCGATAGAAATCGGCATAAGCTCGCTCAGAACAGCCAAACAGGATACCTTATTGGCTAAGGAGTATAAGAATGCGCTAGCCAATAATCTGGAGGATTTAACGGAATTAAGGCTGAAAACGTTAGAACAAATCCAAAATAACAAGGCCAGGGTGGCAAGAGCGTACAACAAGAAGGTCATGCCCAAGTCATTCGAGGAAGGTGATTTGGTATGGAAGACCATCTTGCCAGTCGGAACAAGGGACAGTAGGTACGAAAAATGGTCGCCAACGTGGGAAGGACCATACAAAATCAACTGACTAGTACAGGGCAACTCGTACGTACTAGAGACTCTGGAAGGGGAGTCGTTCACTAAAGCCATCAATGGAAAATACTTAAAGAAGTACCACCCTAGCATATGGATCGAATCTTGATAAGAGTACGGTAAAGACAACTACCGATAGAGCCGAATTAATTCAATTCAAGTTGATTACGGCTGCAGGTCCGACGTATTACAAACATCCAAAAAAGAACGAAGACGATGTATGTCTGAAAAGCTCTAAGGAAATATTCAATTACATCATCTATATGAGGTGAATAATGCTATCAGCAGCAGCCTTTGCAGCTTGGCACACACTTGAAATAAGAGCCTCGCCGTCCGATTCGCTGCTAGGGACCGGCACGACGGCTTTAGCCTTGGTCTCAACCAGCTAGAAGGTCGCCACCAAATCAGCCTGATGCGTTTGGAGGTCTGCCTAGGCCAAGTCGATGTCGCGGTTAACCTCCAAAAGGCGGGCCTCAGCTTCAACAAGATCCTACTTTAAACGGGCAACCTCATCAATCAAAGCCGCCCTGAACGGCGTCAAAGCCTGAATGGTTGCTAGCGGCTTGGCCTCTATCCACTTCATGAACTTGTCTACGGCGACGAGCAGATGGGTGAAACCTCCGGGCGCCTTTCTGAAGGGTCCAACCAAATCAAGCCCCCAGACCGCGAAGGGCCATGTGATGGGAATCGTCTGCAGGGCTTGTGCCGGGAGGTGCGTCTGCCTGGCGAAGAATTGGCATCCTTCGCAGGTGCGGACAATCTGCGTAGCGTCAGCCACAGCGGTCGGCTAGTAGAAGCCTTGCCGGAAGGCTTTCCCTACCAAGGACCGTGGCGCGGCATGGTGCCCGCAGACCCCGTCGTGGACGTCGAGTAGCAAGTGTCTCCCCTGGTCGGCCAGGATGCACTTCTGGAGGATCTCGGAGGGGCTCTTTTTGTAAAGCTCACTCCCAACCAGGACGAAGGATTTGGCCCGTCGAGCGAGGCGCCGAGCCTCGGTGGGGTCGGCGGGGAGCGACCTGTTTGTCAATCAGTCGACGAAGGGTCGCCTCCAATCGGACTCGGCGTTGAGGACACTTCGGTCCGACCCAGGCGGATGCTCGTCTGGCCGAATGCCGGTCGGAGCGTCCGCTTTTAGGGGGCCGACCGCGTCCTCGACCATCGAGTCCAACCGGACGGATGGCTTGTGGAGGTCGGAGACGTACACTCTGGGAGGGACCAGCCCTTTGCTGGAGGCCAGGCTAGCGAGGGAGTTGGCTTCACCATTGTAGCGTCGGTAGCTATGGTGAAGCTCGAACCCCTTGAACCTTTCCTCGAGCTTGCGGACCTCCGAGCAGTAGGCTGCCATACAGTACTCGCGGTCCTCGATTGCTGGCGGAACTTGGGCCTCGGTCCACTCGGCGACAAAGTCGGCCAGGACCTGCGACTTGATCACCGTCCTGGGGACATATGATATGTCGAGGCCATTGAGCTCGAGAGCCCATTTGGCGATCCTTCCAGTGGCGTCGCGGTTGCGAACGATTTCTCCAAGGGGTGACGAGGTCACCACGGAGATCGGGTGCTGGTCGAAGTAATGGACCAACTTCCTGTTCGTGATGAGCACCGAATATAGTAGCTTCTGTACCTGTGGGTACCGAACCTTTATTTCGGAGAGTACTTCGCTGACGAAGTATACCGGCCTCTGCACCTTGAAGACGCGGCCTTCTTCCGTTAGCTCCACGACAAGCGCCGCGCTAACCCAACTTGGAGTTGCCGTGGACGTAGAGTCTCCTCGCACCGAGGTCGGCAGCGATCCGGAGGACGTTGACAAGGGCCTCGTATTCGGCGACATTGTTGGTTGCATCGAAAAGCAACCGGATGGCGTACAGAAGCTTGTTGCCGAGAGGGGAGACGATGACGACCCTTGCGCCAGCCCCGTTCTTCGTGTAGGACCCATCGAAGTACATCATTGAGTACTCGGGGTCCTCGATTGCTAGCGGAACTTGGGCCTCGGTCCACTCGGCGACGAAGTCGGCCAGGTCCTGCGACTTGATCGCCGTCCTGGGGACATATGATATGTCGAGGCCATTGAGCTCGAGAGCCCATTTGGCGATCCTTCCAGTGGCGTCGCGGTTGCGAACAATTTCTCCAAGGGGTGACGAGGTCACCACGGAGATAGGGTGCCGGTCGAAGTAATGGACCAACTTCCTCTTCGTGATGAGCACCGAATATAGTAGCTTCTGTACCTGCGGGTACCGAACCTTTGTTTCGGAGAGTACTTCGCTGACGAAGTATACCGGCCTCTGCACCTTGAAGATGCGGCCTTCTTCCGTTCGCTCCACGACAAGCGCCGCGCTAACAACTTGGGTTGTGGCGGCGATGTAGAGGAGCAGCGGCTCTTGCGGTGCTGGGGCGACCAATACCGGAGGCGAGGTCAAGAACGCTTTCAGTCGACTGAGAGCTTCCTGAGCCTCTTGGGTCTAGCGAAAACGGTCGGATTTCTTCATCAGCTTGTAAAGTGGCATCCCGCGCTCGTCGAGGCGAGACACGAAGCGGCTCAGGGCCGCGAGACACCCCATCAGCCTCTGGACCCCCTTCAGGTCGTTGATCGGCCCCATCCTCATGATGGCAGAGATCTTGTCGCGGTTGGCTTCGATGCCGTGCTCGGAGACGATGAAGCCGAGCAGCTTTCCCTTCAGGACCCCGAACACGCACTTCTCGGGGTTGAGTTTTATGCGAAATCGCTGAAGGTTCGCAAAGGTCTCCTCCAGGTCGATGACGAGGTCGTCTGCCTTCCTGGTTTTGACGACGATGTCGTCGACGTATGCCTCGATGTTACGGCCTATTTGGTCAGAGAAGCACGCTTGCATACATTGCTGGTATGTAGCGCCCGCGTTCTTCAGGCCAAAGGGCATGGTGACGTAACAGTACGAGCCATACGGAGTGATGAAGGAAGTCGCGAGCTGGTCGGACTCCTTCATCGCGATCTGGTGGTAGCCCGAGTAGGCGTCCAGGAAAGAAAGGGATTCACACCCGGCGGTGGAATCTATGACTTGGTCGATACGAGGTAATGGGAACGGGTCCTTCGGACAGGCCTTGTTGAGGCTCGTATAGTCAACACACATTCTCCATTGCCCAGACTTCTTCTTTACAAGAACGGGATTGGCGAGCCACTCGGGGTGACGCACCTCCCTTACAAAGCCAGCGGCCAAAAGCTTGGCGATTTCTTCCCCAATGGCCTTGCGCTTTTCTTCGTCGAAACGGCGCAGACGTTGGGCGACCGGTCTAGAGCCCGGTCGGATGTTCAGGGAGTGCTCGACGGCTTCCTTGGGGATTCCTGGCATGTCCGAGGGTCTCCAGGTGAAGACGTCCCGGTTTGCTCGGAGGAAGTCGACGAGCACGCTTTCCTATTTGTCAGGGAGGGCAGTCCCGACCCGCACCATCTTGGCGGGATCCTTGGGATCAACCGTGACCTCATTTGCGTCCTCCGCGGACTTAAAGGAGCTTGGCCCCAACTTGCAGGAGTCGGGGGCGGACTCGGGGGCCCTTCGTTGGAGGCAAGCAAGCTCAGCGGACACGACGAGCGCTGAGGCCAGCTCGCAACTGCTCTGCTAGCAGTTGTAAGCGAGCTATAAAGACGAGGCCACAGAGATAATTCCCTGTGGCCCCGGCATCTTCAGCTTGAGTTAAGTGTAGTTGGGGATCGCCATGAACTTCGCATAGCATGGCCTCCCCAAGATGGCGTGGTAGGAGCCGGGAAAATCCACAACCTCAAAAGTGAGGCTCTCGGTGCGGAAGTTGTCCGGGCTCCCAAAGGTGACGGGCAGGTCGACCTGCCCGAGCGGATGGGCCTGTTGGCCTGGGACGACGTCGTGGAAAAGCGCCTTGCTCGGCCGAAGGGCGGAGTGAGGGACCCCCAGGGCGTCGAAGGTCTCAACATACATTATGTTGAGGCAGCTGCCGCCGTCCATGAGCACCTTGGTCAGGCGCTTCGTCCCCATGATGGGGTCGACGAAGAGCGGGTAGAGTCCCGGGTGTGGGACGTGGTCGGGGTGGTCGGTCCGATCGAATGCGATCGGGCATTTCGACCACCGCAGGTAGCTGGGCACGGCGGGGGTCGCAGTGTGGACTTCTCGGTAGGCGAGCTTCATCCGACGCTTGTCGGCGTAGCATGTCGCCCCACCGAAGACCATAAGGTAACCGTCGAGCTGTGGAAACTCGTTGGTCATCTCGTCTCCTTTTGTCCCAGCGTCGGATGCCGGGTCGCGCTTCTTCCCCTTGCCCCGCGAGGTCGTGGGGTTCCTGGAGAGGAAACGCTTCAGGACTTCGCAGTATCGATACTTATGTTTGACGGGATAGTCGTGGTTCGGGCACGGACTATCCATCAACTTCTCGAAGCGATCGGGCGCCTACTGAGCCTGCTATTTGGTAGGGCAGTCGGCGGCGGCGACCATGCGGCCTTCACGGCTCTGCTTCCCCTTCCGTTTCCGTTTGTTGGAGCGGTCGAAAGGGGTGCCGGCCTTAGGGACGGACACTTGGCGGGCCACCTTCCTTTCAAAGATGGCCCCCACAGCCTCCTCACCGGAGGCATGGTTGGTGGCGATGTCGAGGAGCTCCTTGGTGGTCCGGGGCTTGGCACAGCCCAGCTTGTGGACCAGAGCCTCACAGGTAGTGCCGTAAATGAACGCCACGACGACGTCAGCATCGCGGATGTCGGGGAGCTCGTTGCATTGCTGGGAGAAGCGGCGGATGTAGTCCCGAAGCATCTCCCCTGGCTGCTGCTTGCAGCTCTTTAAGTCCCAGGAGTTGCCAGGGCGTTTGTACGTGCCCTGGAAGTTTCCGACGAAAAGGTTCGTCAGGTCAGCCCAACTCCCGATAGTGTCCGCGGGTAGGTACTCGAGCCAGGCTCGGGCAGAGTCCGCGAGGTAGATGGGGAGGTACTGGATGATGAACAAGTCATCTGTAGCTCCCCCGCCCGGCATGCGAGCCGGTAATCCTCCAGCCAAACACTAGGGTTTGTCGCCACTGAGTATTTGGCTATATTGACCGGGGCCCGAAACTTGACCGGGAAAGCGGCGTTGCGAATTGCGCATGTGAACGCCCGCGGTCCGGGGCCATCGGGACCCAGGTCATGATGCTCGCGTCGTCTGCTCTCGGCAACCTGCGATGGTGCCGCTGTGTCTGTGGCTCTCCTCCGCGCCTCGATGGTGGAGCGAAGGTCGTGGTTGTCCCCCAGGCGGTGGCGCACCGGGGTGCACGATACCTGGGGGAGCTCGCAATGTTGGGCCGTCTTGGCCGGGCTCCGGTAACCCCGCGAGGGGGAATGACCCTGGTGGCCCGAGGTTGCGCCTGAGTGCCGGGAACCGGAACCTTGGGCGTGCTGGACGACAGCACGTTCCACCAGCCCCCGGAGGTTTTGGTAGGTGATCTTGGCGTCCGGGTCCGTCGGCTCAGGGAGGCCGCGGAGCAGCATTGCTGCCGCGGCGACGTTCTGGTTGGCGTGGGGGAAAACGGAAGGTTGTCCGTTCCCTCGGCCAACTGGTGATGCACCTGGCGTGCGCGTGCACGCGCCAGAGACCAGCGGTGGCTCGGGCTGACGACGCTCCAGGTCGGCCTGGAGTTTGTCGAGCTCGGCCTTGCGGGCCTTCAGCTCCTCGCGCTGTCGTCGGAGGTCGGCGAGGCAAACCTGGAGGTGAGGGTCGTCCTCCCACCGGGACTTGTCGCCTTGGGCCTCATCGCGCGGCAGGAGTGTTTCGGGCGTCGCGGGGGTGGCGGATGGCTCCGTCGCGCCCGCCATGTTGCACTCGCGGGAGTACATCCTTCGTGGGGGGTGCTCTGTCGAACTAGAGCGTGGTGGAGGAGTCCCCAAAGAGTCGTGGAGGGAAGTCGGCACGTAGCCAGTCATGGCCACGAGCCGAGAACCCGCGGGAGACGGGACCGTGGCCCGCCGCGATTCGCACGTAGCGTCCCCGGAGGTGACGCCGGTGCGTGGTAGGCCCGCCCCTGAGGCCCGTGCGGGGGCCTCGAGGCAGAGGTTACCGAGAACATCGGCGACCACGTCCAGGCCTTTGGAGGGCGCCCGGTCTCGGATGGCGGCGGGGATGAGGATGAGCTCCCCTGCCGTAGTGACGACAAAGTCGAGGGCGCCGAAGCGGATCCAGCCCCTCGACGCCGGTGAGTCGTCACGAGAGAAAAAAGCCATCGGGGAGGAAGATGGGAATCTGAAGACGAAGATGATGATGATGCGCGAGACGCCCCTACCTGGCGCGCCAACTGTCGGTGTTTCGTGCACCGGCAATACGAATTTTTGGTTAGTGGGGGTCGCGCGCTCCCTCTTCCCGAATGGTTGACTCAGGAAGCCAAGGGTTTATACTGGTTCGGGCTGAATGTCCCTACTCCAGTTCGTGCTGTTGGGGTGTATTATTTTTTGGAGGCGAACGATCGCCGAAGGGTTACAGACGAGGCAGGGTCTCGACTGATCGATCTCCCTCGCCCTCGGGCGTCCTACTTCTCCTTATAGACTCGGAGGGGGCAGGTTACATGGGAGTTCTGTAACACCCCAAAATTTTTCTTTTCTTAAATTCATGTGTGATTTGGCACTTTGGTGAATTTTTGGAATTTTCTAGAATTTATTTGGAATTTATTTGAATTTATTCCCTTTTGAAATAATTAAAGAATTTAACTTTGCAAATAAAATTTTGTTGGAAATATTTTATTTGAATCCAAAATGCTCCAAAATATTTTCTAGAATTTTTCTGGAATTTTTCTGAGTCTTTTGCTATTTTTAATGAATTAAATGAATTTCTGGGAATTAATTGGATTATTTTAATCGCTGAAAATCGAGTTGGTTTGTACTGTTCCTCCGACCGAGCCTGAGTCAGACTCGAGTCCGAGTCCGACTCGAACCCAACCGAACCCTAACCCTCTCGACCGTCCGATCAAGATCGAACGGCCGAGATTGAGCCACGTCACCCGGACCCAAGCCTGACCGAGCTACCAAATTACCGAGTCGGACCCGAGTCCAACTCACGTGACCGTTGGATCTTGATCCAACGGCTCACGTTGAGCCACGTCGCCCTATCTGTGTCGCCGCCGGACTCCGCCGCCGCCCGTGCGTGGGCCCTCGTTTTCCGTGCCGTGACGCCGACTTCCGTGCGCACCCGTAGCCCTAGATCACGCCGCCTGATCCGCTGCCGTCTAGCCGCAATCGCTCGCCGTAGTTGCCGTAGCATTCCGCCGCGGTTAACTGCTATTTCCGCCGCCGTCCGTCGTCCTCCGCCGCCGTTGTGCCCAGATCCGGACTCCTCGCGTCGAGGCGCACCCGGAGCTACCACTCACTTCGCCGTAGGAGGCCCGCAGCGCCGCTGCCGTGGTCGTCGTCTTCATCTCCGGCCAACCAGCTCTGCCGCACGCCATCGCCGGATCGCGAAGCATCTCCACCGTCCGATCACCATCCAACGGTCCAGATCACGCCACGTCACCCCGGTGAGTTTCCACGTTGAAAATCCTAGATCCATTCTCAACCGTTAGATCTAGATCAAACGGTTAGGGTTAGCCACGTTGAAATCTCCAGATTGGATCTTGACCGTCCGATCAAGATCGAATGGTCCAGGTCAGCCGAGTTGTTTTCCAAACGCGTTAACCAGATCTGATCCGGGCCGTTGATTTTCAAATCAACGGCCGAGATCCAGCCACGTGGCCGGAGGCCGGCCGTCATGATCGTCGCCGCGGTCGCGCCAGCGTGGGCGTGTCTCTGACACGCGGGGCCGGCGTGTCAGTGGGGCCCAGCCGTCAGCGTCCCAGCAAACCGCACCATGATGTCACGCTGACGTCACGGTGGGGCCGCTGTCGACCCACTTCGGTGGCCGAGTGTCTTGGCGTCACGCGCAAGGTCCAATTCGGCGACACAAGCCGTGGACCGAGCCGCGCCCGTGCGCTGGGTCCATGGACCCGAGGCGACGTGGCGGCTCCTGGTTGGTCCACGTGTCATGCTGACGCAATAAATGAATTTCCGAAAAAGAAAATGATTTATTAATTCGAAATATTGTTTCAAATTTAGATTCAAACTTCAAACGCTTATAACTTTTGCATTTTAACTCCGATTTGAGTGATTCAAATTTCTAAATTTGTATAAAATTGAGATATACCTAATGATTAATTTTATTTGATTTTTGGACCAAAGTTTTTCTCTACAATATTATTTAATTGATTATTTAAACTTTAAATGCTTGTAACTTTTGCATTTAAACTCCGAATTTGACGATTCCAGTTTCTAAAAATTCATAAAATTATGCTCTCTCTGTTTGTGAACTTTATTTGGATGTTTGGACACTTTTTGTCTACTATTTATTTATTAGTTGCTATTTGCACGCTTTACGAGTAGACGTTGAAGTGCCCGAAGGCTTCGAAGGTGAAGTGTTGACCCAGGAGCCAGCTCAGGACCAAGAACAAGTACTCTTTGAAGGCAAGTTATGCTTTGACCATGTTGATCCTATTTTGAAACCTATTTTGATTTAATGTATTGCATGCTAGTTTAAATAGAAATGCTTTACTTAATTATGGGGAAACTAGATAAATGCCAAATTGCTGTATGACGCCTTGATTAACTAAATATGTGCCATGACCCCTTGTCACCCTAGTTATGGATTACTAGTTGGACATTATTGAATGGCCAACTTGGGAATGTAGATCGTTGTAGTATATTGCTTAGACCTGCTACGTGCTCTTGACATGATTTTGGACAATCAAATGTTAATATTGACGTAATGATATATTGAACCTGTTTTGGAAAGGTATCATGTGTTATGATGTTGATGGCACGTGGTGCATGGTAATCAACTGGGGTTTGATAAATAGCTTTTGACCGGGGCATGTGGCAAGACTGATCAGGTGGGCCAGTTGTGGCACCGGGAATGTTGGTTTGGTTCTTCGGGTAGTCTTGCCCTGGTCACCCTAAGGACTTAACCTTGCAAGCCTTTGAACTGAGTCAAGCGTGCAACCACATGTCTGTAATGGGACGGACCTAGTTGATTAAGTTGCTAATAACGTACCTGTGGGACCTCTGGGTGTCAACTATACCTTTTGTGTAGTTGTACGGGGGAGCGTACCGGGGCTGCGGCCAGGTACCCATCTAACGGTGGATTGGCCTAAACTTCGCCTTCGCTAAGGGAAGGGTTAGTGTGCAATCACCGGAGAGGACCACTTGTGCTGTTAGAAGTTTCCGAAAGACTCTGTTACGGACACTCGCCTTTGTGGTGTTTGACTGTATCTTGTGGATAAAGTGCATAACCTCTGCAGAGTGTAAGATCTATTCGAATAGCCGTGTCCACGGTATTGGACATCGCTCGGGAATTACAGTCAAGGGTTAGACTTTCTTGAAAATAACTTGGTCTTAGAAAGGTTTGGTTTGGTTTAATAATGACGTTAATGGAAATGTGGATTAGGAATGGGAAAGACGTATATTAAACTCCTGGAAAAGTTATTGATCTTATACTTGTTTCTACTGCTTTTGAATCTACTTATGTTACTTGTCAAATGCTGTTTATGCAACTATACCCTGAGCTATTCCTTTGTATCAAGCCATGCATGTAGTATATTAGCCTGCATTCTGTGCATGACTTGCTAAGTACCAAGTACTCACCCTTGCCACAATAACTACACATGATATACACGTAATGTATAAATGTAAACTAGCAATGTTGAAAGGGAACTACAAAAGAGTTAGTTTTTCCTTTAATTTGACTTCAGATATATGGACTTCATCCTACCAAAATGTAGCCTATCTTAGTGTTGTCACGCATTACTTGGATGAAGACTACAATTTAAATAAAATGGTCATAGGGTTTACGCCAATCGATGAGGTACACACCAGAGAGGCTATCACTGCATGTGTACTCAAGATTATTAATGAATTTAAAATAGAAAGTAGAAGTATTGTTATCACTCTTGACAATGCATCATTTAACACGACAGCTATGGAGCATCTCGTATCGCACCTAAAGATTTATATTTGAGGTTTCGTACTCCACCATATATGCACATGCCACATCATTAATCTCATTGTGCACGCAGGTTTGCATACAATGAAACCTAGTTCGGACAACATACGCGATGCAATCCAATTTGTTAAAGTTCGACAGTAAAATACGCTAAATTCTCAAAGAACTGTAAGGCCAATAATAAGAGGCTAAGAAGATTCAACCTTGATATAAAGGTTAGATGGAACTCTACATATACTATATATGTTGTAGTGATACAAGAACTATGAGCATATTATCATTGTCTTCGTCAATTGTAATTCTGGTAAGCAGTTGGTTAATGATGCAGATTGGGAAGTTGCTGGTATTTTGGTTATTTTTTTTTACACAATTACGATGTAACCAAGATTTTATCTGTTGTGTGACAGCCCAAAATTGATTGATAGCTAATTTGTGCATGGCATGCTCATACCATTCATATTAGTGGCATGATTAGCACTTAATTAAGACTTTATAAATGCTAGCATCATTTTAGTTAAATGAGCATGAATTTTGTAATGTTCATGGCTCTTAAAACTGCTACCCATTTATACCTATGCTTCAACCACCCATAACCTATGACATGTGGACCATATTAGCTAGCAAGAGAGAGGGAGAGAAATTTGCACACACCTACTCCACTTTTCTCATTTTACCTACTCCATACCCACTTCCTTACCTCTCCTTGACATGTGGGACCTTGGCCCACATGTAAGGGATGAAGTGGGCAACTATATAAGCCCATTCACATTGGTTTCTCCTCCCCACCCACTTCATTTGCTCAGCCTCAAACCTGAAAAACAGCAAGGCACCTTCCTCCATTCCTCCCTTCACCACTTCATTGCATCCCCAAATCCATCCCCAAAAATTAGGATTTGGCTTGTGCATGTCACACCACATCGAAGCCAAGATCAAGAGCTTCCAATCCATCCAATTGGATTCTTGAGGCACCAAGTTTTGGGTGAGTTGCAACCAATTTTATCTTTTTCCTTGTTCTGAAATTTTGCTCATTAAGACTCATTTCCTTTCCCCTCTTTGGATTCCATCATCCACGTTGAATCGGGTCGTGATATCGCATTGAAGCTGGAAGTGGAGGATTAGAAGCTGTTACAAGCACGAGCAAGCGAGGCCATCATCATCCGCACGAGCTAGGAGGAGACGAACCATGAAACACCGACATTGCGACACCATCCTTCACCTCTTCACCAAATCAAACCTCCACCGAGTGCAAGAGCAATCCCGTAGTGGTAAGATTCTACCCTAGTGCATTCCTTTAAAGTGTAGGAGCCCATTGTACAATAGCTATTTTCGGACAGAAAAGCCAACCCGGATAGTCCGGACTTTCATTTGGACACTCCAGGTACGTCAATGCGAAGTGGGTAGCTAAAATAGAGAAACCCAACTCGGATAGTCTGGATAACCCGGATAGTCCGGGGTTTCATACGGACAGTCCGGATAACCCGGATAGTCCGGGGTTTCATACGGACACTCCGGATGGGTTGGAAAGCCGAAACCGAGAGGGTCTGCTCGGACATTCCTGGCCGAAATTCGGATACTCTGGACCCAATTAGATAAAATGTTTCTCATATGCATGCTAGGATTAGAAGTATAGTCATGATGCATCTCATGCATGAGTAAGCATATTTCTTTATGGTTTATTGTTTGGTTCTTATTTGGTGTTCATTTGAATTTGGATTTCTCGTTAGGTGTTGACACTTCGGAGGCTACTCCCGAGTACGACTACGCCTACGATATCGAGAACGAGCAGCAAGGCACTACTTATACCTTGAACATCTTTGATCCCATTAATTTTAAATAATGTTTGACTTTATTTTGTCAATTGCATGCTTACTTTCAATTATACCTATGTTGGGTAGAATGACTAGCTAATGCCATGTTGATGTGATATCCCTTTGTCATGTTTCCTTTGTGATCCATTGTGGCCCTAGGTGGTTGGTTTAATTATTACATATGGGTTCGTACGAATTGCTTAGCCATGCTTAGAACATCGTTAGAAACCGCGATAGATGTACTTATTCCATCGGTCGCAATGATCAAGAATGATTATGATGAGGTTGATTTGAATTGTGGATAATGAGTAGAAGGATTGGCTAAGTACCTTAAGGATTGAATCCAGGTGACGTCTCTTTGAGTAACTATCGTGCGAACCACACGCCGTTTATGGGGCCGGCTTAACCAAGTACTTATGTATGACTAGGGGTGTTTAAACCATATGCACCTCGGAATTCGTTGAACTCATTGGAGTGTCAAGGAAGGTCCGCCGGAATTCCTTGAACTTTACGGAGTGTCAAGGAACATCCTCAGAGTCACTCGAACTTTGTGAGAGTTGGGGATGTCTAACAACGGGTGTACTCCTTGGTCCACACACACAGAGCACTAGGCACATGGGATCAAGGGTCACAGTCACCCGGGTGGTTTAAATACACCACCATGCATACTGAAAAATGGTTTTGTCACGTTTACCTCGGCCGGCACATCAAAGGAATTGTGCTAATAGCTTGGATTACGAGTGTGGCGTGTCTTGTGGGTAAAGTCGTACCTCTGCAGAGTTTAAACTATTCGAATAGCTGCGTCCATAGTTAAGGACGATCGCTTAATTTGTCAGTCACTGGGCGAGTTTTAAGGACTTGGTAAGAATGGGATGGACGTGGAAAATGACACGAGTATTGAAGTGCTCGTGTGTGTAGGCGAACACGAGCGTTGGACTCGTGGTTCGGAGAATGCTTGAAGGCATGAAATGATTATGTGATGGTTATGTTTATGATGATGTTATACTATGTATTTGATTTTGCAAATGTTTACTATAGGATCGAATATAGCAATCAGAGGGGGGGTGAATGATTGTGTGGAAGCTAAAACCAAATTCTTGATCTACTAAAAGTTCACCCCAAAACAGAACCAAATAATTGCCTCGTATTCGACAAAAACAGAATGACAGAGGTTCGGTAAAACGCGAATTCCTGGAGATCCAACCATCGGAACGATCTGAAATTTGGACACAAGAAACTAGATTCCAATACGAATCGAAACCAAAAAGAATCAGCTCGATCGGACTTACGGATCAAAAGTTATGAACCTCGCAAGCTTGCTGTGATAGAAAATGACGAGAATAGATCTAACTAGAATTGTAGCTCGCCGAAAGATTTGAAGAACTTGATCTTTATTTCTCCTTTCTTTTGTCTAAAGTACTCCAAACAAAAGAGTACAACCCTAAAGCTTTCTCAAAGCTTGATGCCTAGGTTGATGCTCTAAATAGGAGACAACCCATCCTATTTAAAGGAGCAACCACAAGTAGTCGTGAATACAATTCCTACTCCTAATCCTAGTAGGAGTCCCACTCCTAATCCTAGAAGGAGTCCCACTCCTAATCCTAGAAAGAGTATGTATTCAACACAACTCCTCTTGGCCCAACCTGGCCGAGTACAACTCTTGCACGTGTATGGCAACCCTACCATACTCACGTGACTAACCCTTTGCACGCGCATGGCCACCTGCCATTCTCACGTGACTAACCATTCTTCATGTGCACCATTCTCTTAGCCCGAACGTCCCGCACGACATCCTTGACCACAAAGACCTCAGCTCCTCCTGAACCTAGTCCCGAACCTCAGTTCCTCCATGAACCTAGTTCCGGTCCCGTCATCAACCACGTTCGCCCTCGAGCAATACCTGCACATGAACAAACCACAAAACAAATCCGAGCACAAGTCCGCGACTTGACTCAACATTAGTCCATGCAAATACTCACACGAGCATTGCATAAAGTCCAGTTCAAAACAAGCATCATGAAATTCACACTAATTTCATAATCTCAAATTCAAACCAGGATTCAATTCCAAATTTGCTCAAAACCCTAACTGAGCAAAAAGACATTCATCACGGATCAAAATCCAGTCCAGCGCACAAACCCTAGAAAATCACATTCATGGCGGACCAAAAAATTTGGTCCGGCATGCATGGCAAAAACAAACATCAAAAATCCCGTTTGCGACAGACTAAAAAATTTGGTCCAGCGTACATGCGAAAAACAATGTCTCAAAAACATGTTCATGACAGACCAAAAAATTTGGTCCTTCATACATGCGAAAAACGCGATTTCTTGAACAAGCGTAAAAGCATCAAAATCACGTTTATGACAGACCAAAAAATTTGGTCCGTCATACATGCGAAAAACGCGATTTCTTGAACAAGCGTAAAAGCATCAAAATCACGTTTATGACAGACCAAAAAATTTGGTCTGTCATACATGCGAAACTCACTGTTTTTGGATGTTTGGTCCGGCGCAAATGCAAAGTCTCTGTTTTTGGATGTTTGGATGTTTGGTCCTTCATACAAGCAATTTTGCAAGATTAATCCTAACCAGTTTTTCAGCACATGATCAAGCCAATTTTTCATCACATGATTCTAAGAACACGATTTCAAAACACGAACCAAAACCTTTGCAAAAATCAAAAAGCTTTTCAAATAATCAAACTGATTTCAGATTTTTTCAAATAAAGAAACCAAAAAATAAATCTTGTCGAAATATCAAACTGGTTTCAAATCTTTTTCAAATACTCATCATCAAAATCAAATGGATCAAAAATAACGATCCTTCATTTACCAAATGGCAAAATTTCAATCTATACATGTCTATGTTTTCATTCCAAATATTGCTTTATGCTAAAGTTACCCTTTTGCCTTCCTTTGTTGTAGCAACCACATGTAGCTATAATTCAGCATTTGTATATATTATTATGCGAGTACACTCTTTGTACTCAATTGGATTGTCCACTTGCTGCAGGTGAGGATGAGGTGTTGCCCGAATAGTTTTATCGGGCAAATTCCGGCGACACTAATGTCTAGATGCACGTTCTTACCTCCAATTGGTTGCCTGAGGGTTTGGGGCATACCACGCTGGCCTTTTGTTGTTGTGTTATGATTTTCGCTGCTACTTTGATGTAACAACTCTAAATATATCATTTCGGACAGCAGTCCCACTTTTGGTATGTATATAAATGTTTATGTTCCCGTTATTGTGTATGGGTGGTGATACAAACTGTCATGCATTGTCGCGCTTGTTAGTGAACTGTCATGGGGGACAACACGGGCATATATGTGGAACGTCCGAGGTTCTCTTGATTTACTTGAGTTGTATAGCGCAATTAAGTGAATCAATGGAGTCCCGGGGACGGTTCCTCACATGGTCCTTACTAATCAACTTCTTGCTTAGTCATCAAATGGCTTTGGATTTTTGCTAATTCTTTCAAATAAAACAAAGGTAATTATATTTTACAAACTATTCTTGAACCAATGGAGAAAAAAATTAAAATATTTTACAACTATTCCAAATATCTACTGTTTTGGATTATTAGGGAAAATTATCTGATTTACAGAGCTCCTTTGAGAGAATAGGTGAAGCATTTGATGTTGATTTTTCTCATGATTATACTCATGTTTATAACGAATTTTTTTTTATGATTTTCAAAAAATATTAATAAAAGTTTAGTAGTAGAAGTGAAGCAAGAAGAACTGCCTCAACAATGCAACAAACACGAGACAGTTCTAGTGCTTCCACTACAGGAATATGTATTATTTTCGTCGGCCAAGAACCGACGAAAATAAGTGAAAGACCGAGATGGCGATCAGAGGGGGGGGTGAATGATCCCAAATAAAATTGTCCCCTACTCAACGTACTCCAAACAATCCCGCGAAGAAACTCGGTCCTCCTCAAAATCGCAAAACCCGCAAAATCGGAAACGACTAGACAACTATGTGTATCCCTAGCTTACATGGATGAGAACCATGAATCATGTGAGGGATTTTTAAATCACAATCCTGGTTGTCAAGTGTCCAAATAAAAGAGGGATCAATTCAAATACTTCTTTTCTAAAAGAGATCAAGCCAAAACACAAAAGCCTCTTTGAGAAAAGCAAAAGCAGATTTTTCAGGAATTGTCCTCACTTAGAGCAGGTGGATGGTGGACTTATGTTGCTCCAAAAATTTTGGGAATGTTTCACCCTTTGAACAGATGAGTCGTGAAGAACTCTACCAAAAATAACCACCAAAATCCTTCTAAAAAAATCAGGAAAAATCAAGAAGTACGAACAGTCAGGATCTTCAATCAGGAAATTTAGGGCTCGGTTTTCACCTCACAGCTCCCAAATGGTGCATCCAGTGGACTCCAAAATTTTTCCATAAATGGATATATGAGTCAAGCACCTTATCCAACAATAATCAATCAAAAAGGCTTTTTCTAGATTTTTCTAAAAATCAAAGACTGACTGCTGCGCGAAGAACAAGTTCAGGACAAATTTGCAATCTTGATAGAAATTTGATCTCTAGTCTATCTTAGGGTGCAAAAAAGATGTAAAACCAAATGAGCACCATCAAGACCTCCTTGATCAACAGCATTTAGAAGGAGAGGAGCAAATCCAAATTGCGAGAAAGTAAATTGCGAGAATTTACATGCGGGAAAGTAAATGCTGAATTTAAATTGCGTAAAGTAAAGACATAATGTAAATACGGAATTTAAATTCACAAGAATGTAAAGAAAATATTTGTATTTTCTGGTTGAAAGGTTTACAAAGCCTCACTTCATGTGGGCAAAGCTCAAAGGAACAACTCAAACCTTCAAGTTAGGGAGGACACCCCTCCCGCTCTATTTATACTACTCTAGAGCCACCTACCACCCTTGGATGAGTCCCAAACCCTAGGGCACTCCACCAAGGGCTAGGATTAACCCTCTCATTTCACCCCACACATGGGCTTTACATGGGCCACTTTGGCCATAGATGGGTTTTAAACACAACCCGATCAACCCGATGCAACGGACCTTCATCCACCGGACTTGACCGCTCAGTTTCCTCCTCTTCGAGCCTCCAACCCGAACCGGAAACCTTGAGCCACCTCAAGTCCATTTCCATGACATCCAAGTGATCCTGGTTTGACCCCAACCATCTCGTCGGCATCCTCGATCGCTTCGGACCTCGGTTCTCCCAACCTAGTCCCGGTACTCACCAACGACCATAGCTGCCTCATGAACCTGTACCACAAGGAACAAACCATTTTGCACATACCACAATGCACATACCTTTTTCTTCCTGCATGTTAGTCCATAATTATCATTAATTCAAACATGCAATATCGAGTCAAATCAAACTCAAACCTGAGCACACCTTGCTCAAATAAAGTCAAATACTCATCACAAAAATGGATGGACCTCCACATGGTCCTTCAATCTCCCCCTTGATGAGTATATTGACAAACCACACAAAAGACATAAATTTGAGTTTGAAAACAAAGGAAGAAAAGCAATTTGATTGCAAAATCATATTTGGTCCAATTGAAAGAGAAAGAATGATCATGACCAAATAGATGAAAAGATTTTCGGAGCTCAACACAAGAAAGAACAATTTTTCGACAAGAGCTCCAAAAACCAAGAAATCCTCCAAGAAGCTCAAAATTGCTCATGATCCAAATGCAAGGACAATTGTTTAACATGATCATGAGAAAGCATTTTTTTTATTTTCTAAGATGCCTTTTCTACGTTTTCTCCCCCTTTTGGCAATATAGGCATCAAGAGAACAATCTTTGCATGAAATGCAACCTAGAAGAGCTTTGAGGATTATGCAAGTGACCACTTAGACAAAGTATGACACCATGCTACTCAAGTTCAGATTATGTCATCCTAAGTCATATCCAATGGCATATTTCAATTTTTGCTAACTAGCTCAAAAGAAGTTATATTACTTTGGCATGATTTCAACAATAGCAACAATTAGCATAACTTCAAGACTAGAAGCAAAGCCAACCAAACGAGCAAATGGATATACTAGAGTTCAACCTAGTCAACACTTTGGGAAACTACAAATCCATAAGAGAAGCCTCATGCTCAATCATCTCTTTAAATGCAAATTTTTAGATTAATACTCACAAAGCAGTATGAGAGAGTTAGGCTTAGTGAAGCACATCCTCGACTAGGAGCCATCGACAAAGGCCTCCTAAGCTTCACTCTCCTCCACAAACCTTTGAGGGTTTAGAGAGTTTATCCTAGAGAAACACAACCTGGACTAGGAGCCATCGACATAGGTCTCCTAGGCATCACTCTCTTCCTCTAGTTCATTTTGCATTTTTTCGGTGTATTGACTCAAGCCATTAGCAACCATCTCAAGCAAGAAGCTTAAAAGAGTGGTTTTGGTCATACACACTTCATTCCAAGTTCATCCCAAGTGCAATGGGAAGCAGTCTCGTGAATGAAGAGTGTTGAGTTCAATTTTAGCACAAAAGAGTCAATTTGTATTCTCAGCACTTAGATTCATGAGCATTGTTGAGGATTCTAGAATGAAACAATGTAGCTAACCCAAGTTGCTTTAGGGACTCTAGTAGAAACCCATTATTTCAATAAGCATGGCATAAGCATCTAGTGAAGAAGTATAGCAAGTAAAAGCCAAGTTTCTTCAAGTTTTCAGGAAAGCTCAATTTTAAAATGTTGGCTAGTTTCACATGATATACCAAATTGGTTATGACCTAGATTAGCAAATATCTTCAGAAAAGTAGCTAGGTGCAACATATCTCAATTTTATCAATTGCATAATAGACAAAGCTCGTAAATGAAAAACAAGTCTATATGCAATGCAAGAGAATCAATTCCAAGCCCCCCCTCAACAAGTGAGTCGATTAAGCACAAAATCTGATTCAAGTTGAGTTATTAGCAATTTTATATTCTAAAAGACAAATTGAACTCAACTGAAACCAGAAAGACAGAAATGAGGAGAAGGAATCAAGAAACTGACAAATGGGTAGTCTAGGAGCATAGATAACATGAAGAGAAACACTAACACTCAGACTCGCTCTCACCTTCCCCATATGACTTATATAGGAAAGCTACATCTCCAACTCCAACCCAGGAGCAAACACAGACCCTGTCTACCCAGGGGGCCCAACACCTGCTAGACCTAAAAGACTGTGAGTGAGCTCAACCGAGAAGAAGAGAGGAATAGCACCCTAAAGCATAAGGTGAGAGGTCCATGCCGAGGCATGCTAGAAGTCTAGGTGAAGTGGACTCAACCAAATGAAAACCATCCCACCCAGAAAGAGAAAGGAAAGTTGAATATACATATGAACATATAATACAAACCAGCTCCCCCTCAAGATATACCATATGGGCTCATAATCCCAAGCTCTCCTCTCAGGGAAACAAACCTGGAGCTATCCAAAGGCTTGGTGAAAATATCAGCCAACTGGTGGTCACTCTCCTGGCGGAGCACTATGTCACCCTTCTCCACATGGTCTCTAAGGAAGTGATAGCGAATGTCAATGTGCTTGGTCCGAGAGTGTTGCACTGGGTTCTTAGCAATGTGAATGGCAGACGTGTTATCACAGAAAAGTGGAACACAATCTGCTACAAACCCAAAGTCCCGCAAGGTCGATCTCATCCAGAGAACTTGGCTACAGCAACTGGCTGCAGCAACATACTCAGCCCCAACGGTGGACTGTGCAACACCGGACTGCTTCCTAGATGACCAAGAGACAAGAGAAGTGCCAATGAATTGGCAAGTGCCAGAAGTGCTCTTCCTATCTATCCTACAGCCGGCACAGTCTGCATCGGAGAAGGCTCTTAGAGATAGACAGGAGGAAGAAGAGTACCAGATACCATAGTCAATGGTAGCTCGAAGGTACCTGAAGATGCGCTTCACCGCCTGACGGTGAGAGACGCGGGGAGAAGCCTGAAACTGAGCACAAAGACATACAGAGAAATGTATGTTAGGTCTCGAGGCAGTGAGATACAAGAGGGAGCCGTCATGCTCTGGAACTCCTTCTGATCAACTGGCTCACCATCCTCATCAGGCTTGAGGACAGCAGTGGTGACCATAGGAGTCATAATTGGCTTCCCATCAGACATATCAAAGCGCTTCAGGAGGTCTCGAGTGTACTTGCCTTGATGCAAGAATGTACCCTCCCGAGTCTGCTTAATCTGGAAGCCAAGGAAGTAGCTCAACTCGCTCATCATGCTCATCTCAAACTCAGTACTCATCACATCTGAGAACTGAGTAACGAGAGACTGCGAGGAACCACCGAAAATGATGTCGTCGACATAGATTTGGATTAGGAGAAAGTTCGAATCAGAATGTCTAACGAACAGAGTCTTGTCCACTTCACCCATATGAAAACCATGACTCAAGAGGTAGGACTTAAGCCTCTCATACCAAGCTCGTGGAGCTTGCTTAAGTCCATATAAAGCTTTGGAAAGCTTGAAGACATGGTTTGGGTACTTGGGGTTCTCAAATCCTGGAGGTTGTCTGACATACACCTCTTCCTCAATGAAGCCATTGAGGAATGCACTTTTGACATCCATTTGATAAAGCTTGAAGCCCTTGGACGCCGCGAATGCAAGAAGGATCCTGATGGCCTCTAGTCTAGCTACAGGGGCAAAAGTCTCCTCGAAGTCGAGGCCCTCGACCTAAGAAAAACCCTGAGCGACTAGCCTAGCCTTGTTTCGAACTACAACCCCATCCTCACTTTGCTTGTTTTTGAACACCCATTTGGTCCCAATGATGTTGTGACCAGAAGGGGGCTTGACAAGCTTTCAAACTTTGTTCCTCTCAAAGTTTTCAAGTTCCTCATGCATAGCATTAATCCAAGATTCACTAGATAATGCATGAGAAACATCCTTCGGCTCAAAAGAGGCAACAAAGGCAGAGTGGAGGCAGAATGTGGACAGACCTGACTTAGAGCGAGTGACTCGCTCAAACAAATCTCCAATGATCTGGTCAGGTGGATGAGCCTGCTGAATGTGACGGGGAGGTCCAGAAGCAGAAGTGACCTCTACTCCTCACGTGGGAGAGGTAGGAACAGAGCCACTAGCTGCTGAAGAGTCTGAGGGTAAGGGCTGATCTACCTGAGGTGCAGATATGGAAATGGGAGGCACCTCGAGAGAAGGAATGGTGACTGGATCAGGCAAGGCGCCTTCATCTCCGTCATCAACTTCCTCTGAGAAGATAGATTGAGAGAGAGGAGAAGAGCCTGAAATGTCTGGTCTAGTACCGGGACTAGCCTCATCAAAGGTCACCTCACAGGTCTCTATGATCCTACCCAAGTCTACAGCCCAAATTCTATAGCTACGGGCAGAAGTCGAGTAACCCAGAAAGATTCCGTCAGCTGAGCGTGACTCGAACTTATCTAGGTTCCCAAACTTCAACAAGAAGCACTTGCAACCGAAAACATGAAAATGAGACACACTGGGCTTTCGCCCATATCTCAACTCATAAGAAGTGCGGTGCAAGTGTGTCCTAAGAAAAACTCTGTTGGCAACATGGCATGCCGTAGCTACAGCCTCAGCCCAAAACTTCCTAGGAGTACTGTACTCGTCTAGCATCATCCTAGCCATCTCAACCAGGGTCATGTTCTTCCTTTTGACTACGCCATTTTGCTGAGGGACGTATGGAGAGGAGAACTGATGCTCTAAGCCTAACTCCTCACAGAAGCTGCTAAAGTAGGAGTTCTTGAACTCCGTGCCATTATCACTGCGGATCGCTCGTAAGGCACCTGGGAGCTCAACGGACAACCTATGGACCAAACCCCTGAAGTGTGAATAAGACTCATCCTTCGAGGCCATGAAAAACACCCAAGAGTACCTCGAAAAATCATCGACAATGACAAGAATATACCACTTTCCACCTGCTGACTGCACTCGAGCTGGACCAACAGTGTCCATGTGTAGCAGCTGTCCTGGTGCATTAGTCATCACTCGGGTGACTGGAGGATGGGAGGCAGCAACCATCTTGCCATGTCGGCAAGGAGAACATACAACATCTTTGACAATCTTGAGTTTAGGCAGGCCACGAATGAGATCATGGCCGCTAACTTGAGTCAAATGATCAAAGCCAATGTGACCAAGTCTCCTATGCCAAAAGGAGAGATCACGGGATTCAGAAGCAATAAGGCAATGGAGAGTCTCTAGAGGAAGAAGAAAAACCAGCACGAAAAACTCTCCCAAAACGAGAAATCCCGCAAACAAACTCCCTAGAAGAATCGAGGATCCTACAAGAGCTCCTCTTAAAATTGACCTCGAAATCGTCATCAAGAAGCTGAGAGACTGAAAGCAAGTTGAAATGCAGCTTACTGACTAAGGCAACGTCCTTAAGAATGAAATGATCGTTAATGCAGACGGTACCTTTAGCAATGACTCTACCCGACGCAGCATCCCCAAAGGTGATCACCTCATCACCGTGATCTCGGTCCAGGGAAGAAAACCAACGGGAGTCTTCGGTCATGTGGCGAGAACAGCTGGAGTCTACGATCCAAACCTCCACCTTCCCTGTCCTATAGACCTGAATCAAAGAGAGCGAAAAGCAGATGTCTCAGTACCAGGATAGATCAGTGCAGATCTAGGAACCCAATCCTGAGTCAATCAGTGCGATGACTAACTTGATCAACGGATTAGAAGAATGCAATCTGGCACCTCTCCGTGACTTGACTCTCACAAACTCAGACTCCGCTCCGGTCGGACGTCTGGGAGCAGGTGCCAGGTTGGTTCGCCGAGGTGCAAAGGCCGGACCATCCTAGTGCTAATGCCCAGACCTCCCGCTGGGGAAAGAAAACTCACGCCGCTGATATCTACCTCGATGGAAAAAACGAGGAATATCAAGAGGACGGCGGAAAGACTGACTCGGGACAGCTCTGGGGCAAAAACCAGAAGTAGAAGCCTGAAAACCAAGCCCCATGCGCTGTCCAAAAAAAGGAGACTCTCTAGCTTGTCTATCCTGTCTAGAAGCCGTGTGTGCCTTAAGCGCACTCAGAGTCTAGGGATGACCCTGAATACCCCTAAGAGCACGGACACGCTCAAGCCGAGAGATCTTGGCGCGTCTGAAGCAGAAATCAGCTATATGTCCATCCTTCTGACAGAAGGTGCATGTATACTTCGCCTTGGGGGCTGAAGTAGCATGAGAAGCACCCTTCTCGTCAGACGTCCCGTGGACAATCCTTGCTGATCTAAACACAGTGGTGCTCACCTGTGGAGCCACCACTATCTCTCCGCTCTTAGAGGCACGCACAACAGTGGGCGGATGCGCCCGTGTATGCTCCAAGGCATCAAACCCTAGACCTTGATTGAATCTGCTAATCTTGGACTGATCTAGGATAAGATTGAGCTTATTCTTACCTCCAACAAACTTCTCGAGAGTGCTCATAAGGTACTGACACTCTCGAAAAAGTGAGGCACAAGAAGAGCAAGGGGAAGAGCCAGATGGAGAAGAGCGAACTGAACGATCAAATCTCTCCCTATACAAAGCAGCCTCAATCTTGAGGGGCTCGCAAGAAACACAGGGAGAGTCTCTAATCCTACCCACCTGAGCTTTGAGCTTCTTCCTAAGCTCTACATGAATTTGATTCATGTCCTCTACTACCCCAACACACATCATGCAACCATTTTGTGACTTAGCTAGTAGATCCTTAGCAAATTTTGAGTTTTCAAGCACCAAGTCATCATAAGAATTTTTTAGTTGCATACAGCCCTCACATGAGCTGATTGGGTCCTTAGAAGCATGCTTTTCAAGTTCATCATTTCTAGCAGATAGCTTCCTAAGGTGACAACTCATGGCATCAATTTCAGCGAGAAGCTTAGGGCAATTAGCACATGACGCATTTGTGTGAGTGTGAAGAAAACTAGCATCAACAGGAATAGGATCTACTAGACATGTACTAGCATCCTTCGACCTAAGTGACTCAAGATCAGAAACCACACTATCATGTAGAGTCCTTAGGTTCTCCAACTCCACAAGCAAAGCATCACACAAAGTACAGCTATCAGAGTCTCGGGAGGAACAAGATCTAAGTGAAGCTAACTCCCGAGATAAGGTACCTACTTCCTTCTCTAGATCCAAACACCTAGCTCTAGACTTGGAATGAAATTTTCCTAGTTTGATAAAAGCATCATGGAGCTGGTCATAGGAAGGTACCTCCTCCGTGTCGCTGTACAGCTCGGTGTCGGGTACTTCCATGGCATTGGAGGCCATGAAGCACATGCCAGAGAAGTCATCGCTGCCCTTCTCCTTCTCTTGCGGTTCATCCTCGTCCTCATCGCTCCATGTCTCTGTGTCGGAGAGGTCAAGGTCGTCGAGCGCGGCGAGGACACGGTGAAAGAGCTTCTTGCCCTTGGCGAACTTGCGGTGTTTCTTCTCTTGCACCGGCTCGCGAGCTGGAGGCTTCTTGTTGCGGTTCTTGTTGATGTAGTCGTTCTTGCCCGCACCGCCTTGTTCATTATTGCCCTTCTCCAGCTTGGGGCAGTTTGCCCGAATGTGGTTGGGGGCACCACACTCAAAGCAAGTGAACTTGCCACTCCTCTTCCTATCTCTCACCCTCTTGTAAATGTTCGAAAATTTTTGAGCGACAAGAGCAAGCTCGCCTTCTGGAAATTGTTCCAGAACGTCATCGCTTACGTCGCAAAGAGCGGGGAGAGAAAAAACAGAAGAGAAGTCAAGAGGGGGTCCAGAAAAGGAAGACCCAGTCGGATCGGTAACCAATGCCATCATTTGAGACTTCGTCCTACGAGCGACGATGTCGAGCTCATGAGTCTTGAGGCGGGAATACAACCCGTCAAGAGTCAAGGTCGACAAGTCCGTATGGTCCGTGATGGTAGTTACCTTCATCTCCCAAATCCTCAGATCGAGTGCTCGAAGAAAATGCCTCGCATTCTCCGAATCAGTGTATGAACAACCCACTGACCGAAGATTGCTGAGAATCTTTGCAAAACGAGCAAAGCACTCATCAAGGCTTTCACCAGCGTGCTGCTCAAACTTGTTGTAGTCACACTTAAATTGATCCTGTCTCATGGACTTGATCTGAGTGGTTCCCTCATGGTAAGCATTGAGGGTGACCCAGATCTCGTGAGCCGATTGTAGGTGAGAGACGCGATCATACTCACTGCGGCTAAGTCCCTGTATGAGGAGGTTCTTGGTCATAGCATTTGCCTCAACGTCAGCCATGTTTGCGGCGTTGACGTTCACATCGGCCGAAACCTCATACGGGTGCTTCACCTTCTGCCATAAAGAAAAGCCCTGGGCAGTGATGTATGTCTCCATCCGAACCTTCCAGAATGGATAATCAACTCCAGCAAAAATTGGAGGCTTAGATGAGTACTTATCCGTCGCCATGGCTCTTGAGACCGGTCAAGATCTATAAAAGAGCAAAACCGGGCTCTGATACCAATTGAAAGACCGAGATGGCGATCAGAGGGGGGGTGAATGATCCGAAATAAAATTGTCCCCTACTCAACGTACTCCAAACTATCCCGCGAAGAAACTCGGTGCTCCTCAAAATCGCAAAAGCCGCAAAATCAGAAACGACTAGACAACTATGTGTATCCCTAGCTTACATGGATGACAAC